>JAWHQI010000480.1:0-600000 GCA_033032865.1 Dactylorhiza incarnata | reverse complement strand
AATACAATAAATGTCCCCCAGGGGACCCACGTCATTGACCTCTATGCATTCAGTTGAAGGGTGAATATCTCCATAGCAGTCGGCGTCTTCAACGTCGGCGCATTCCCAAGTTACCTCCACTGTTTCCTTATTTTTCTCAGCTGCTAGCTCAACAGCCACTTCCTTTCGAACTAGGCCTCGGAGCTTTCCCTCTCCTAAGAGCTTTTCAATCAATAAACGGAGGGCCCGACAATCTTCGGTCAGATGCCCTCCCTCCTTGTGATATTTGTAGTAAATATTCAGATTTCGGTTACGAACATACGATTTCAGAGGAGCGGGCCTTTTGAAATCCGGCCATTTCTGGAGAATTTGGACGACTTCCATGATTTCCGGATCTACATTCTGAACTTCCATGATTTCCTTCTGGAAACGGTCCACGAAACGGGCCCACATTTCGTCTTCTCGCTACCTTATATCAAAAAGAGTCGCCGGGTCACTTTTCCTTTTTCTTGAAGTAGAAAACCGGAGCAGAAATTCCCTGCGCAGCTCAGCAAAGCAGCTAATCGACCTGGGATGCAGCCCAAAGAACCACTCCCTTGCTTGTCCTTCAAAGGATGTCACAAGGAGTTTACATTTGGTTGCATCCGAGAGGGTCCTCAGATCAATGGCCGACTCAAAGGCCTGAAGGTGGACGGTTGGATCAGTTTCCCAATTGTACGCCGGCAGACGCGGCTCCCGGAAATTGTTTGGGGCTGGATCCCCTCCGACTTCGTCCACGAAGGGAGAGTTATCTTCAGCGTCTTCATACAGAAGAGGAGTAGAATAGTAAGCCGCCTGAGCTGCGGCTATTCGCGGACAAGCCGTCACGGCGAATGCCACTCCTGTGACGGGCTTTCTATTGATTCAAATAAAGAGGTTACAGCGGGCTGCAAAAGCAGAAAAGAAGAAGCCAGCCGGTCAGACAGGTCGCAGGACAGGAAACTCGAGACCGCAGCTCTAACAAGCGAGCTCTAGGATTCAAGTGTGCGTGTCTTGGGAACGTTGCCGCCCCCTATTTATAGGCTCGGGGGCCTGCCCGAAAGGGCAGGGATAAAATAACCGCCTGCCCGGGTACAGGAGAATTGGGCAGGCGGTGACTGGATACAGAAAGGAGAAAAGTAATAAGTCGCGGTCTTGGCGGCTTGCGCTTCCGATCTGTCCTGGCCGGAGATCAAAGACGCTGAAATCAAGGCAATGATGCAACCCGGGCAGTCTCCTACCTGAAACCGCGGCTTGCCTTCTGGACTTGAGCCTTGGTGATCTTCAATCCTTGGAGGTGATCTGAATTCTACCAGACCGCCCGGTTTGTATTGGCTGGTGTTGATGGACCCTGTTGAATCTGAACCGAGCGACTTGCATCCTCAGACCGTCCGATCTACGAGTAGTGCTATTCAGAGGCGGTCTTCTGGGCAAACAGGCGATGTGAGGGAAGAGCTCTTCCTGATAGAACAGGTCCGTCTCATCAAACTTTTTCTGTAAAAAAGAATAAAGGTGAGACCGCACGATTTGAGAAATAAGAAATATGGCTAATCAGGTGATAACTTACCAACTCCGCCTCCTTTAGCTGCGCGACCTACTTTTTCAATTCGATATTCTCCTTCTCCAGATGATCATTTGCTCTGATCAATCTTTTGAAGGTCATACCCATGAAGTGATTGGTGATGAAGCTCTCAGCACTAACCCGTGCGGCCTGCAGAGCGAGCTCTTTCTCAGGGATCTTCCTTAACCTCCTGAAGTTTCGCTGGCCATATAGGGAAATGCCGGCGGCTTCTGTGTGACGGACAGATTTTCCGTTCATCTAGTGGGGGAGCGCAGTAGAGACTTGAACACCATCACTGTCTGGGTGCCAGGACAAGACCGTGCGGTCTTTAAAGTCCTTCACTTTGCTAAAAGAACGGAGAGAAGAGAAGTCGCCAGAAGAGGCCGGATCTTCGCCGTCAGACATCAGCTGCTTGTTTTTTCCTTGCATCTGCCTCTTCTCCCTCTGAGTGAAGATCAAGCCGGCCGGACTGACCGGCTTGTTCCTAGGAACGATGGCCTCAGATAAAAAAGAGAAGAGGCATCAGAACAAGAGGCCGCGCGATCAATATCAGAGCAGGAAGCGGGTTGAAGGAGACTCACTGTCTTCATGCTGGACGTTTTCCAACTCAGAGAGCAGCGGATTGTAGTGAGCTACATTAAGCCGCTCTCTTTCAAGGAGCGTGTAGGTATCCATCTCAATCTTGTTGATGGCGCACTTGCTGGAAAACATCCTCTGACCACACCTGCGGGTTGGGATTTAACAGGCCTAGTCGGCCTTCAAATATCAAATACCTCTCTGACCAGTCTGTAACCTTGTTCGCAAGGTTGACCATTTTCAACCCCCGACAGCCAAAGTACAGGTGGCCCTTAAACACCTTCGACTCGAAATCAGGGATAGCCCGCACCGAGAATATCTTTCTGAAGAGGTCCATTGAAAAGCAGACTCTCTCAAATCGCAAGTAGGAGATAAAGCTGCATATGACCGATATCGAATTGGGGGAGAGTTGCCCGGGCACAACCCCATAATGGTCAAAAACCATGGCAAGTTCAGTAGAGATTGGGATCTTGAACCCACAGTCAAAGTAGTCGATTGGGATGGCGATTTAATTTGGGGCGGAGGAATTTATCCGCTCGTCGCGGAGTGGAAGCCGCACGAGCAGCGGACACCCTACCATATGCTTTTCCACAAATTCATCTAACTCCGCCTTGGTTAAGTGGCATTCCTCGTTGTCGGCCGAATGGAAAGCTAAGGCCGCTTCAGATCGCGTGGCAGACACTTTCTCAGGTCGTCGCGGCTGGCGCTTAGCTCCCATCTTAAGATTCTGGTAAATGGGTCTTCGGAAGGGCCGCTACTTATAGGATCGATGATCTGCATTTAGCGAGGTCAAATCGCGGCTAGCATAATCATCCCGTGCGGACTGAATTTCACACAGCAAGCCAGTTCATAAGCAGCAAACCACAAAAAATAAAATCAAGGCAGGCGGTTTAAAGAACAGCAGAAACAAGCCGCTCGACTTACAAAGCAATTCACAAACATCTATCAATATTCTAAGGAAGAAAATATAAACATTCAAATAACAGACCGCACGGTCTGCAGAGCAAATTGGACATCATAAAATTAAGTTCAAGCATTCAAAGTTGTCCAAAGGACCGAATAAAATAATATTACAAGCATTGTTTGAAACCGCTCACTACTGGCGGGCATCACTTGGAGCATCCGCTCGATGAAGTCGGGCGACATGATCACCGACTTGAAGAATGGTACCGTGCATCTGATTAATACTGTGATGAAGATGGTTAATAATGTTGTGAAGCCGCGTAGCAACCCGCTCTACTCGCGCGGTCGGAATCATGCGAGCAGGCAACGCCGCTGCGGTCTCACTTGCATTAGTAATAGGATCAGCTATCTCGACTGCTGGAAGAGCTGAACTCATCCCAACAACCGGGCGGTTTGATCCACGACATCCTTCATCAGTCGAATTATTAGGTCGCCGGCTTCCGCCGACTTCCCTTGTCAGATGTAGGTATTTATCTCTATAGTATGCACAATCATCCTAAATCTTTCGGATCTCCTTCTTTCCTCTGTCAAGCCGAGCGTTCAATACAGCGACCTGGTCCTGCTGCGCCTTCTCCTTCTCCCGTCTTTCTTTCCTTTCGGCCTCCATCGCAACCCGCATCACAGCTTTTTCATCCTGGGCGGTCTTCTCCCGCTCCTCGAGGACCTTCACCTGTTGCTTGAGAATTTCAAAATTGCCTTGAATAGCGGCCATCTCATCCTCCATCTGGGTGTCCGGGTTCAACGAGGAGCTTGGAGGAAGGTAAGCCACCAAGTCGCCCAACTTCGGAGTGGGTTCTTGATAGTCTGCAGCAAAAAAGATACTAGAAAGATTGAGCGAATAAAATCCAATACAAAAGGGGGGATTACTGAATGAACACCGCTCATTCCGAATTTTCCTCGCTTACTAGCCGTAATGGTGGGATTAAAGTTCGGAATGACAGATCGCTTCATCCGCTCAGAATCCATCCTTCGGCGCTGATCTCTCCATGACCTCTCATTCTGCCTTCGCTTAGCAGCCAAGAATTGAGCAGTAGAGGGAAAGAAGCTCTGTGGCGGGTTTAGTGTCAAGTCGCTTAACTTTTTTCGAGACCACCTTTGGAAAAAACGGACAGGGCGGTAACTCACAACTTCTTCACCTTGTGCAAGAAGATTGATTGGCGGCGGAGGCTTGTCCAGTTGCTCTCTCACTTTCTCCGCCTTCGCTTTTATAAACCGCAGCCCAGACATCACAGGATCCTCGGGAGCCGGATCGGCCTTCTCAATTCTGGCCGCATCCTCTCTGGGGGGGTCAACCGCATTCAAGTCGGCAGAAGTGTGCAGTAGTTCGTCCTGCTTCTTAAGAGTGTCAAAATCCTTGATGATATCACTCACAGACATGCTATGAGCAGAGGTAGAAACCTGGTCACCCGGCTTGGGGGAGGGAGTTGTCAGTCCCTCAGAAACTCCTCTATCACATGCCTTGATTTGAAGGCTACCCGCTCCCGGCTTCCTTGAGGCCGCTCTGTTCTTGGCTTTCAAACTCTTGGCTTTCCTCAAAAGTCTTTTTGTGTTCGTCTCAGCCCTCTTCCTCTTCTTAGCCGACTCTTGATCGGCTTGTTGCGAACTGATAGGGCTGTCCTCGACATTCACCAGTGGCACCGAGCTTTGCTTCCCAGTCAGCTTGGGAGAGTCAACCGCCTCTCCTCCATCATCCCTTATCTTCAGAATAAATCCCCCAGTAGGAGTGATCTCCATATTGAAGGAATCGCCGCCATCGGACTTCGAGAGAACGACTTCGGGATTCATCTTGTCTGAAAGAGCGGGCGGATCGGCCGCCTTGTTACAAGGGGCGGGCAAATAAGTTGCGGGCGGGTTGGAACAACCCACTTCATCTTTAGTCGACAAATCGACTGTCGGCACAGTGGGTAGGTCGGTCGGCTTGCCCGTAGAAGCGATAGTCACGGTCAAATCAACTTTCTCAGGCTGATGGGGCTTCCTTTTTCCTCTTCTTTGAGCGGTCTCCCCCGCGGTCTTTATCGTTCTTTTGACGTCTTTCCAACTCAGCCATAAGATTAACCATCTTAATCGGACTTTTTAGCCAGAAGGTTCTGACCGCAAGAGGCGAGTAGTGACTCATGATAGCGGAACAGTTATGCAGAGAAAGAAGCTTCTAGAACATTTTATAACCAGCAAGGCAAGGTTGGCGCGGTCTTCGGCTAGAACTAATATTTTTGAAATCTCTTAGGGATTTAAAAATATGCGGGGATTATGTTTACCCAGAAGACCACCTCCGGATAAGAGCTTCTCGCAGACTGGGCGGTCTGATAAGGCGAGTCGCCTGGTTTGGGTTCAACAAGGTCTATCGGCTCAGCTGGTACAAACCGGGCGGTCTGATAGAATCCAGGCCGCCTCCAAGGATTAAAAATTATCAAGGCTTATGTCCAGAAGGCAAGCCGCGGTCTCTGGTTAGAGGCCGCCCGGGTTGCATCATGAAGACTCAAGACTCATGTCCAGAAGGCAAGCTGTGGTCTCTGGTTAGAGGCCGCTCGGGTTGCACCATTACCTTGATCGCAGCATCTTTGATCTCCGGCCAGGACAGATCGGAAGAGCAAGCCGCCAAGACCGCGCGGCTTATTTCGTTTTCTTCCCTCCTGTATCCCGTCACCGCCTGCCCGATTGTCCTGTATCCAGGCAGGCGGTTATTTTATCCCTGCACTTTCGGGCAAGCCCCCGAGCCAATAAATAGGGGGCGGCGACGTTCCCAAGGCACGCACACTCGAATCCTGGAGCTCGCTTGTTAGAGTTGCGGTCTCGAGTTTCCCATCTTGCGACATGTCTACCCGGCCGGCTTCTTCTTTCCATGTTTTGTAACCCGCTTTAATCTCTTCATTTAAATCAAAGGAAAGCCCGTCATAGGAGTGGCATTCACCGTGATGAGCGAAGTCTGGCCTCGACCGCTGCCAGCGGTCTAACTTTCTCTAACCAAATAGTAACCGACAGTCCGCAGCACCTGATTTCCTTCGGATGTGCATTTTTGGATTCAACAGCTCCAAATGACACATCCACTTAAAAATGATAGAATTTTTAATGCTGGTTGTTGCGAAAATGAGAGATTTAGCTCCAAATGACACTAAAACTTTATACAACAATAACTTTTGATCCGGTTGTCTGATTTTGCCCCTACAGCACCTTTTAGGAATTAGCTCGGGGCACTATATTCATTGAAGCATAAGTTTTACCCAATGCAGTTCAGTTAGATGTCGATATATAGCGGGTTGCACTAGTAATGCGAAATTTAGCTCCAAATGACACCTAAACTTGAAACAACCATAACTTTTGATCAAGTTGTCTAATTTTTGCCCACAAAACCTCTTCGAAATGAGCTCTAAGCCATATATTTAATGGAGAGCAATCTTTACCCAATCTAGTTCATTTAGTGGTCGATATACATTGAGTTGCAGTGGTAATGTGGGATTTGTCTCCAACCAACACCTAAAATTTAAATAGCTATAACTATTGATCCGGTTGTTGGGATTTTGCCCAAAACACCATTTCGGAATGAGCACAGAGCCATACATCCTATGGAGAATAGGATTTACTCGATCGAGTTCATTTAGTGGTCGACGGATAGTGAATTGCAGTGGAAATAAGGGATTTTGCTCCAATTGACACCTAAACTTAAAACATCCATAACTTTGATCCGGTTGTCAGGTTATTGCCCACAACACCTTTTCGGAATAAGATTGGAGCCCTATATCCAATGGACAACAAGTTTTACCCATTCCAGTTCATTTAGTGGTTATAACTACAGTGAGTTACAGTGGTAATGAGGGATTTAGCTATAAATGACACATAAACTTCAAACAGACATAACTCTTGATCAAGTTGCCAAATTTTTGCCCTCAATACGTTTTTAGAATGAGCTCAGAGCCCTACATCCAATGTTGAGTAGGATATAACCATTCAAGTTCATTTATTGTTCGATATACAGTGGGTTCCAGTGGTAATGTGGGATTTAGCTCCAAATTACACTTAAACTTAAAGCAGCCATAACTTTTGATCCGGTTGTTCGATTTTTTTGCACAACACTTTTTCGGAAAGAGCTCGTATTCTCCATCCAACAAAGAATATGATTTACCCATTCTAGAATAAGACAACACCTTTCTGGTTGTCCAATTTTCGCCCACAATACCTTTTCGGAATGAGATCGGAGCCCTAAATCCAATGGAGACCAATTTAAACCCATTCCAGCTCGTTTAGAGGTCGATATACAGTGAGTTGTAGTGGTAATACGAGATTTAGCTCCAAATGACACATACCCTTCAAAATGACAGAATTTTTTATGCTGGTCGTAGTGAAAATGAGAGATTTAGCTCCAAATGACACTCAAACTTTAAACAACAATAACTTTTGATGCGGTTGTCTTATTTTACCCCCCACAACACTTTTTCAGGATGATCTCGGAACACTACATTCATTGGAGCACAAGTTTTACACATTCCAGTTCATTTAGTTGTCGATATATAGCGTGTTGCAGCGGTAATGCGAAATTTAGCTCCAAATGACACCTAAACTTCTAACGTCCATAACTTTTGATTTGTATGTTAAATTTTTGCCCACAACACCTTTTCAGAATATGCTCGGAGGCATACATCCAATGGAGCACCATTTTAAACCATTCCATCTCATTTTAGTGGTCAATATACAGCAGGTTGCAATGGTAATGAGGGATTTAGCTCCTCTTGACACATAAACTAAAACAGCCATAACTTTTGATCATATTATCCGATTTTTGCGCACAACACCTTTTTGGAATGATCTCGGAGCCCTACATTCTTTGAAGCACAAGTTTTACAAATTGCAGTTCATTTAGTTGTCGATATATAGAAGGTTGAACTGGTAATGCGAAATTTAGATCCAAATGACACATAAACTTGAAACAGCCATAACTTTTGATCAGGTTTTCTGATTTTGGCCCACAAAACCTCTTCGAAATGAGCTCTGAGCCATACATTCAATGGAAAGCAAGTTTAACCCACTCTAGTTTATTTAGTGGTCGATATACATTGAGTTGCAGTGGTAATGTGGGATTTAGCTCCAACTAACACCTAAACTTCAAACAACTATAACTATTGATCCGGTTGTCCAGATTTTGCCCAAAACACCTTTTTCGGAATGAGCTCAGAGTCATACATCCTATGGAGAATGGGATTTACCCGATCGAGTTCATTTAGTGGTTGACAGATTGTGGATTGCAGTGGAAATGAGGGATTTTGCTCCAATTGACACCTGAACTTCAAACATCCCTAACTTTGATCTGGTTGTCAGGTTATTTCCCACAACACCTTTTCGAAATGAGATCGGAGCCCTACATCAAATGGACAACAAGTTTTACCCATTCCAGTTCATTTAGTGGTTGATCTATAGTGAGTTATAGTGGTAATTGGGGGATTTAGCTCCAAATGACACATAAACTTCAAACATACAGAACTCTTGATCAAGTTGCCCAATGTTTGCCCATAATACCTTTTTAGAATGAGCTCAGAGCCCTACATCCAATGTAGAGTAGGATATAACCATTCAAGTTCGTTTATTGTTCGATATACAGTGGGTTCTAGTGGTAATGCAGGATTTAGCTCCAAATTACACCTAAACTTCAAGCAGCCATAACTTTTGATCCGGTTGTTCGATTGTTTTGCACAACACTTTTTCAGAAAGAGCTCGTATTATCCATCCAACAGAGAATAAGATTTATCCATTCTAGAATAAGACAACACCTTTTTGGTAGTCCAATTTTCACCCACAATACCTTTTCGGAATGAGATCGGAGCCCTAAATCCAATGGAGAACAATTTAAACCCATTCCAGCTCGTTTAGAGGTCGATATACAGTGAGTTGTAGAGGTAATACGAGATTTAGCTCCAAATGAAACAAACACTTAAAAATGACAGAATTTTTAATGCTGGTATTTACCGAAAAGACCGCTTCCGAATAGCACTACTCGCAGACCGGGCAGTCTGAGGATACAAGTCGCCCGGTCCAGATTTAACAAGGTCCATCAGCACCAACCATCACAAATCAGGCGGTCTGACATGATTCAGACCGCCTCCAAAGATTGAAGATCACCAAGGCCCAAGTCCAAAAGGCAAGCCGCGGTCTTAAGTTGGAGACCGCCTGGGTTGCGCCATGAAGACGACCAAGGCCCAAGTCCAAAAGGAAAGCCGCGGTCTTAAGTCGGAGACCGCCCGGGTTGCGCCATGAAAACTACCAAGGTTCAAGTCCAAAAGGTAAGCCGCGGTCTCAAGTCGGAGACCGCCCGGGTTGCATCATCGCCTTGGTCGCAGTATCTTCAGCCCCTGGTCAAGAAAGATCGGAAGCGCAAGCCGCCAAGCCGAGCGGCTTCTTTCTTTATTTTTTCCTTTTTGTATCCCGTCACCGCCTGCCCATTTCTCCTGTACCTGGGAAGGCGGTTATTTTATCCTTGCCTGTTCGGGCAGGCCCCCAAGCCAATAAATAGGGGGCGGCGACGTTCCCAAGACACACACACTCGAATCCAGGAGCTCGCTTGTTTGAGCTGCGATCTCGAGTTTCCCGTCTTGCGACCTGTCTGACCGGCCGGCTTCTTATTCTATGCTCTTGCAGCCCGCTGTAATCTCTTTACTTCAATCAAAGGAAATCCCGTCACAGTAGTGGCATTCGCCATGACGGGCGAAGTCTGGCCTTGACCGCTTCCAGCGGTCTCACTTTCTCTAACTAAAAAGTAACCGGCAGCCCGCAGCCTCCGATTTCCTTTGGAGGTGCGATTTCGGATTCAACAGAAACACACGACCTTTAGATCGCGGATTGTCGGTGAAATCCTTGCCGCATTGTCAGACCGTCAGTTCCCCCTTGGAGACCGCTCCGACCACAGCAAAGACTCTATGTGGGAAGCTTTGGAACTGTCAAGAAGAGAAGCCGAACAGGCTCAAAAAGTGACTGATCAGCGTTTGGACGCAATCAGTCAGACCTTAGCTCTATTAACCGAGTGGTTAGTCCCACAACAAAACGCGATTAACCAGGCGGTGACTCCGGTCCCTCCTCCACCTCCTCCTTACCCGCTACCACAAGTCGCTAACTTCCAACCACTACAAGAAGGTTTTGCGGCCAGGCAAAACTTCTACCAGGAAGCCGCGCACAGCATGCCGGCTCGAGTCCTCGATTTCCAGGGGGCGGCTTCTCAAGCAAGAGGGCGCGGCCCATCTTTCTTACCCGCCTGAGGTTGCTGCTCATCACTCCTACCCGCCAGAAGCCGTTGTCCGCTCCTCCTACCACGCGGCTTGTCCGCGAGTAGCCGCAGCTCAGGCGGCTTACTATTCAGCTCCTCTATATGAAGATATTGAAGAAACTTCTCCCTTCGTGGATGAAGTCTGAGGGGAGCCAGCCCCGAATAATTTCAGAGAGCCTCGTCTGCCAGCTTTCAATGGAGAAACTGATCCCACCGTTCATCTACAAGCCTTTGAGTCGGCCATTGCTCTAAGGACCCTCTCGGATGCAACTAAGTGTAAACTCCTTGTGACATCCTTCGAAGGACAAGCAAGGGAGTGGTTTTACGGGTTGCACCCCAGGCCAATCAGTTGTTTTGTTGAGCTGCGCAGGGAATTCCTGATGAGATTCTCTACTTCAAGAAAGAGGAAAAGTGGCCCGACGGCCCTTTTTGATATAAGGCAACGGGAAGACGAAACGTGGGCACGTTTCATAGAGCGCTTCCAGAAGGAGATCATGGAAGTTCAGAATGTGGATCCAGAGCTATACAGGGTTGCCCTCATTCATGGCTTGAGGGAGGGCCCCCTGAAATTCGAAGCAAATATAAGGGAGCCAAGAACTTATCAGGAGATGATAAGTTTGGCAAACATGTTCATCAGAGGAGAAAAAAGAAATCCTGGCTACGTCGCGAAGTTAATAAACGACAAGGAGCAGTCTAATCCATCTTTCCATCATCCACCATCAAACCAACCCCATTTTGAGCCTCGTTCCCAGAGGGGAAGAAATTACAAGAACAAACAACCTTTCATCGGCCATCAACAATTTCAGGATCAGAAAGCGCCTTTGGCCATCACATTCGCTCCATCCGTTCCTCTTCCACAAATAATGTCGGTATACCTGCCGCAATATACCATGCAACCACCTCCAGTCATTCCATCCACCCAATATGATGACTCGCAAGAGTCATTTACTCCCTTAAATGTGACTATGGACGAAGTCGTCCAAATCCTTCAGAAAAGGCCAGACTTCAAAAGGCCTGTTCCTCTGAAATCGGATGTTCGCAATCGAAATCTGAATATTTATTGTGAATATAAGGAGGGAGGACATTTGACCAAAGATTGTTGGGCCCTCCACTTGCTGATAGAGAGGCTCTTGGGAGAAGGAAAGCTCCGGGGCCTAGTTCGGAAGGAGGCAACTGCTGAGCGGGCCATTGAGAAGAAAAAAGAAACAGTGGAGGTGACTTGGGAATGCGCCGACGTTGAAGACATTCGTTGCTATGGAGATGTACACCCCTTGACTGAATGCATCGAAGTCAATGATGTGGGCCCCTTGGGGGACATTTACTGCATTCATGGAGGGGATGGAGCGGAGTCGTCTCGCAAATCCAGCATTGCGAGGGTTCTAAAATAAGAAGTGGCCGCAACCACAAGCTCTCCCCCTGAAAGCACCATTGTCACTTTTGGTCAAAATGACCTTCCTCCAAACGCCAATCATTTCGACGATGCTGTGGTCATCAAAGCAGTCATAGAAAATTATACTGTTCACAAAATCTTAATCGACACAGGCAGCTTGGTCAATCTTCTCTTCCGCCCAACCTTTGAAGCTCTTAAGACTGGGAAGCCTCTGCTTTCCTTCGATTGGCCCCTCTATGGCTTTTCCGGGGAGAATAAATAAGTGGAGGGTTCAGTAAATCTTCTGGTCTCTCTCGGGGGAGTAATAAAGCTGATCAATTTCGTGGTGGTGGATGCCCCAAGCAACTACTGCGCCATCTTTGGGAGGCCAATTCTTAATGCATATAGGGAGGTAGTGTCCACTTTCCACCTTGCTCATAAGTTTGCTGCCGAGGGAAGGCAGTATCAGATCCGAAGCAACCTGAAGGTGGCTGGGGAGTGTTACGTGCGAACTGTCAGCATAATCACCGACGCTTCACTTCCAAAGGCCACAGTTGAAGTTTTTGAAGTTGCTGACTCTTCAAAGGTTGCTGAGGAGAGGAAGGATCGAGATGGGGCTCACCTGGAACCTGACCAGGAATCCCAAGTGGTTCCTATTGCTGAAGGAGAATACAAGAAGCTGGTCATCAATGCTGAGTTGCTGGAAGAGGAGAAAGTGGAGCTGATCTCTTGTCTTCTGGAAAATCTGGATATCTTCGCCTGGTCAGCGGAGGATATGTCGGGAGTAGATCCGGACGTGGCCTGCCATCATTTAAACATATCTCCAGAGTTCAAACCAATCCAGCAAAAGAAGAGAGAGGTGGCAACCAAACTGGCGGTGCCCATCAGGGAGGAGGTTGCCAAACTCCTGAAAGCAGGCTTTATTTCTGAAATTCAATATCCCACGTGGATGTCGAATGTTGTAATGGTTAAAAAACCTGGTGGGAAATGGCACATGTGTGTGGATTTTACTAAACTCAATAAAGCGTGCCCCAAAGATTGCTACCCTTTGCCTCGGATAGATGTTTTAGTAGATTCCGCGGTTGGGTATAATTTTATGAGCTTTCTTGACGCATTTTCAGGGTACCACCAAATCAAAATGCACAAACCCGATATCCCGCATACTTCTTTCATCACGAACGATGGGTGTTATTGTTATCTTATAATGCCCTTCGGACTTAAAAATGTGGGTGCAACATACCAGAGAATGATGGACACAGTTTTCAAACATCAAAAAGACAGGAATCTTGAAGTTTATGTTGACGATCTCCTCCTAAAATGCAAAACATTCTCAATACATTTGAAAGACCTCGTAGAGACGTTCGCTACTCTACGGAGGTTCAAATTAAATTTGAACCCATTAAAATGTGTGTTCGGAGCAAACAAGGGGAAGTTTCTCGGACATCTCCTCACTCCCGATGCCTTGCACCGAACCCAGATAAGGTGAAGGACATCCTCGATATGATTCCTCCTCGTAATGCCAAGGAGGTCCAGTAACTTGGGGGATGGTTGGCCGGACTGAGCATGTTTATCTCCAAATCAGGAGATAAAAGTGCCCCATTCTTTAAAATACTCCGGGGAGGATCAAAGTTCGAAAGGAACGAAGAATGCAGCAAGGCTTTCGAACAGTTAAAAGTGCAATTGACTTCAGCTCCTCTACTTCAAAGTCCTCGTGAGGGGGAGATATTATTCTTGTACTTTGGGGTCGGCCCTGATGCAGTGAGTTCTGTCCTTGTTCTGGAAGAAAAGAAGAAGCAATTTCCGATCTACTATGTCAGCCATATCCTCAAGGATGCAGAGACCAGATATTCGATCTTGGAAAAGCTAGCTTTGGCTTTGGTTATGTCATCACGAAGGCTCCGTTCTTATTTCCAGGCTCATCCTATCCAAAAAATTACAGATCATCCTTTGAGAAGCATTCTTGAAAAGCCAGATCATTCAGGGAGGCTGGCTAAATGGGCTATTGAATTAAGCGAGTTTAAAATATCCTATATTCCAAGGACAGCAATCAAAGCACAGGTCTTGGCAGATTTCTTGGTTGATACAGCAGAATCCAGTCCTGAACAGGTGGTGAAATCCCCTTTGGCTTGGGTCGTTTATGTTGATGGGGCTTCTGGTAAAAACTCTATGGGAGCCGGAGTAGATTTAATCAGTCCAAATGGCATCAAGCTGGAGCAAGCTATCCAATTCTTCTTTCCAGTTACAAATAATAAGGCAGAATATGAGGCACTTCTGGCTGGTCTAAGGCTTGCAAAAGAGCTGGGAATAGAACACGTACATGTTAAAACTAATTCATTAGTAATGGCCTCTCAGGTTTTGGGGAACTACGAGACAAGGGAGCCGATTCTGAGGAAGTATCTGCTGCTAGCCAAAAAGGAGATCGGAAGATTCAAGTCGTTCATTATCGAGCATATTCCAAGAACACAAAATGAGGAAAAGCAGATGAGTTGTCAAAGTTCGGTCTTCCATCAGGCGGAGTGGCCTTTGAACTTTTCCGTCCGGCAATAGATGAGGAGGAACTTATGCAAATCGATCAGAATCCTTCGTGGAAGGACCCTTACGAGCTGTTTATGTAAAAGGGGGAATTCCATCATTCCATCAAAGATAGAAGAAGATTTAGAAGGAAAGCGGCATATTATTATCTGATAGTGGGAGTTCTTTATAGGAAGACTTTGATCTCTCCCTCAGCGCGGTGTGTTTCTGAGGACGAAATTCCAACCATACTTCAGGAGGTTCATTCCGGGGAATGTGGTAGCCATTCAGGGGCGAGGAATTTGGAGAAAAGAATCTTGAGGCAGGGATATTTCTGGCCAACCATGAAGAAAGATGCCGAAGCATTTACCAAGCGATGTGTTCAGTGTCAAAAGTTTTCCCCTCTTCAACATCTGCTCAGTCGCTTAGATCAATTACCGCACCTTGGCCTTTCGCAGTTTGGGGAATGGATCTCATCGGACCCTTCCCAATGGCTAGCGGCCAGTGGCGTTTTATAATTGTGATGATCGATTATTTTAGCAAATGGATTGAGGAGAAAGCACTAGCAAAAACCACGACGCAAGTCATCAGAAACTTCATTTGGGGGAAAATAGTGTGCCGACATGGAATTCCGCTGGCGATAGTCACCGACAATGTCCCGCAATTCAACAATCCAGAAATGATAAACTTTTGTGATCAGGTTGGAATTAATCTTCGGTTCGCCTCAGTACATCATCCAAGGACTAATGGTCAGGTAGAAGCAGCGAACAGGCAAATCCAGCAGCTTTTGATGAAGAGGGTCTTGAATCAAAGAGGAAATTGGGCAGATCAACTCCCTTCCATCCTTTGGACTCTCCGCACCACTCCGTCCTCAGCCACAGGAGAGACACCATTCAAATTATCTCATGGCTCGGAAGTTGTTGTTCCTGTAGAATTTGAGGTAGTCACTCCAAGAGTTGTGTATGCAAAAGAGGGAGATGAAGCATGGATAGAGCATAATGACGAAGCCATCAAATACATTCTGGATCTGATTAAAGAGCTTCAGGACGAGGAAACAATTAGGCAGGAAGAAGTTAAGAGGAGGATGGCCAAGTACTTTGATAGAAATGTCAGGGTTAAACACTTCGCAGTTGGCGACGTTGTATTAAAGAAAGTTGATGCAGCGGCCAGAACAGGCAACGTCGGAAAGCTAAATCCCAACTGGGCTGCACCTTTCATTGTCAAGGAGGTGCTGAATAGCGGGGCTTATCGCCTCCAGACAAGCGAAGGAGAGGACATCATATGCACCTGGAGCGGCGACGATCTTAAACGGTTCTATCCTTAAAATGTCATCTCCATTTCTTGCATTTTTGGATATTCAATAGAAAGCCCTATACTGACACTTCTCCATGTCTGATGATTCTCTTTTGAACTTTCTTATGTATATATCCTACTCACTGAACCACGGAGACATCGCCAAGTTCTGCTCAAACCCCCTCGGATTGTAGTCATTAGCGTAAAACCACGAAGATCATTTGTAGCAGGGAGTTTTCGCACACGTGTAGTGGTAGCTTGCCAATTCCCGTGCGGTGGTCTTCAGAATCTTGGATCCCGGCTGATATCTAACACACCCCTGCATCAAGGGAGGTCTAGGTGAATGTTAGCTCTATCATGCCCCGAAAGGGATATAGTTACAGCTTTGGTGATCTTTCTGAGGAAAGCAATGTCGGTATAGCTCCCGCGGCATAACCACACCTGCCCAACTGATCATCTAGGTCTGTAACCATCGAATACTCCTAGGTACTCTCAAGCGATGCCTAAGCGGGACCCACAACTGAGTTGATCTCTCTGAGGAAAGCAATGTTCGTCGCCTAGGCCCAGCCACCCAATTGATCGACTCGGCTTGTAACCCTAGGCAAGAGAGAAGTTGAGTTGCTTACAGCCCTTATGACCATTTGAGGAAAGCAATGTTCGCCGCCTAGGCACACCTGCCCAGTTGGTCATCTGGGTCTGTACTTATTTTTTTCTACAGCTCTTATGACCACTTGAGGAAAGCAATGCTCGCCGCCTAGGCCCACCTGCCCGCTTGGTCATCTGAGTCTATATCCATTTCTTGTTACATTACATGAAATTATCTCATCTTATATGGTCACTCTAAACCATTTGAAAAAACAACAACAGGATTTTTATAGGAACATCACAAACCGGTCGGCTTGATGCTTAAACCGAGCGGTTTGAAATAAGCAGGTACCAAAGTTATCAGGCGGCCTGGTTATTAAACTAGGCGGTTTGAAATAAGCAGGTACCAAAGTTATCGGGTGGCCTGGTTATGAAACCGGGCGGTTTGAAATAAGCTGGTACCAAAGTTATCGGGCGGCCTGGTTATTAAACCGGGCGGTTTGAAATAAGCAGGTACCGAAGTTATCGGGCGGCCTGGTTATTAAATCAGGCGATTTGAAACAAGCAGGATATCACAAAATGCCATAAGGCCTATCGAGGTGTGGATCATGACCGTAACCGATCGGTCTTATCATCTGATTTATAATTTATCATCCTTATGAATATTAGTTCTATCCGTTCGGGTAGAAACGGGCTCTTCACATGGAATGTAATTACGATTCTTGCAAGATAGAGATCATTACATTAACCGCCCGATTTATATACAGACGCACGGATTTATTAGTTAAATCTCATGCTCAAGAATGGGACTTTCAAAAATCTGAATTATAAGTCGTTCGAACTCAATACTGAATTCACGGCCTGTTGATTGTTTTCTTCGAATTCGGTATTCTCTATTTTTGTGAAGTAATTATGTAAGGCCGGAAAGTAATCACGCGGCTTGAATTCACATATACAGAGAGATCTAATTACATGAGATACCTTCAAGTGGCACAACTTACAGTCAGAGTATAATTATTGCAGCGGCTTAAATTTGCGTTCGGTTAACTCAGGGTATTCATATTAAGAACCCAGAAAGTTCAAATTTCTATCCGCCCGACAATATATTATAACCGCATCAAATTATCTATCAAGGTATGAATGGTCAATATCCTTCCGGGTTATATGGCATTTGCTGAGTCGGGATCACAGAAACAAGCCGCCCGAACAGGATTTACAAGCGTTTGAATGGCTATCTAATTGGAATTCTGAAGTTTCAGTACCCGAACTGACTGGGTCATTATTAAGCCGCACGACTTGGCTAGTAGAGAGTTAATCATCCGAAGCAGAAAGAGATTGCAAACAATCACAAGTAAGTCACAGAAAGCAAACGGCTAGACAGGTAAAAACTTTCCATTTCATTATCAAAACATCCTTACATTGCTTTATAATCGACCGGTTAACAAAATCAAATCGTCGGCTATTCAAAATAAAAAACAAAATGCAACTATTAACCATCTGACTTGATCTTTTTAGATGCAGGAGTACTCGAGTGATCGCTGCCATCAATCGAAATATTGGGAGAATAGCCTTCGCTGCTCAACGAAGACGCCCAGCTCGCCCGATTTACGCTCGGCCTCTTCTTCAAAATCACTAGACTCAGGGTCCGAGTCATTTTTTCCATCCTTAGCCGCAGCGGGCTCTTCAACTTCATCATCCTTGTCATCACTCTCCTCCGAACGCGACCCGTTGACTTTGTCCTTTCCTTTGGCTTTCCGCCTGATCTTGTCTAGTTTCTTTTGCAAGGTCGGGTAGGCATCAGAAAAGGTGAAATTCTCAAAGCCGGGCGCAAGCCCTCCGAGCTCTCGCAGGCGGTTAAAGGCATTATCAATTCCCTCGGCAACATGAGGGAAGAGTTCTTCCTGATAGACCGGATCGGTCTCATCATATTTTGCCTGCAAAAAAGAGTGAAGGTAAGAGACCGCACAGTTTGGAAAAATCAGAAAAACGGCTAGCCATGTGATAACTTACTCACTCGGCCTCCTTTAGCCACGCGACTTCCTTCTTCAATTCGATATTTTCCTTCTCTAGATGGTCATTTGCTCTGACCAATCTTTTGAAGGTCATCCCCATGAAGGTGTTGGTGATGAAGCTCTCAGCACCAACCCGCGCGGCCTCCCGGGTGAGCTCCTCCTCAGGGATCTTCCTCAGTCGCCTGAAATTTCGCCGGCCAAACATGGTGATGCTAGCGGCTTCAGCATGCCGGCCCGACTTCTCATTAGCCCAGTGGGGGAGCGCAGTAGAGACCTGGACACCATCACCGTCCAGGTGCCAGGTCAAGACCGTGCGGCCTTTCAAATCCTTCACTTTGCTGAAGGAACGGAGGGCAGAAAAGTCGCCTGAGGAGGTCGCATCCTCGTCATCAGATAGCAGCGGCTTGTTTTTGCCCTGCCTTTGTCTCCTCTCGCCCTGAGTTAGGATCAAACCGGCCAGGCTGACCGGCTTGTTTTTGGGAACAATGGCCTCAGCTACAAAAGTGAAAGGAGTTAGAACAAAAGCCCGTGCGGTCAACATTGGAGCAGGAAGCGGGTTGAAGAAAAATTAACTGTCTTCAGGCCGGACATTTTCCAGCTCGGCAAGCAGCGGAATGTAGTGGCGTACATTAAGCCGCTCATTCTCAAGAAGCTTGCAGGTCTTCTTCTCAATCTCGTTGATGGATATTTGTTGAAAGGCCTCCTCTGGCCGCACCTGCGGGTTCAGATTCAATAGGCCAAGTCGGCCTTCGAATATTAGATATCTCTCCGACCAGGGCGTGACCTTATTCGCGAGGTTGACCATCTTCAACCCCCGACAGCCAAAGTAGAGGTGGCCCTTGAACACGTTCGACTCGGAATCCGGGATAGCCCGCACCGAGAAGATTTTTCTAAAGAGATCCATGGAGAAGCGGACTCTCTCAGACCGCAGGTAAGATATGAAGCTGCATATGCCCGCCATCGAGTTGGGGGAGATTTGGTCGGGGACAACCCCGTAGTGGTCGAAGATCATGGCGAGTTCAATCGATATGGGGAACTTGAAGCCGCAATCAAAGTGATCGATTGGGATTGCGATTTGATTCGGTCCAGAGGAATTCATCCGCTCATCGCAAAGCGGAAGTCGCGCGAGCAGCGAACTCCCTTTCATATGCTTATCGACAAACTCATCCAGTTCAGATTTAGTCAGGTGGCATTCCTCGAGGTCTGCCGAATGGAACGCTATAGAGGCTTCAGATCGGTTAGCGAATGTCTTTGCAGGTCGCTTCGGTTGGCGCTTTGCTCCCATTTTGAAATTCAGGTGAAAGGGTCTTCGGAAAGGCGCTACTTATAAAAATGGGTGATCTGCATTTAGCAAAGGTCAAATCGCGGCTAGCCTAATCAACCCGCGCAGACATAATTTTGCACAGAAAAGTTAGTTCATTAGCAGCAAACCACGGGAAGAAAAATTTAATAAAGCGGTTTAAAAAGCAGCAGAAGCAAGCCGCTCGGCTTGCAAAGCAATTCACAGGCATCAATCAATATGCAAAGAAAATGAACGCATTCAAATACAAAGATAGAATGGTCTGCAAGACAAACCGAATATCATAGAGTTAAACACAAGCAGTTAAGTTGTCCCAAGGACCGAATAAAATACTACAAATAATTGTCTTAAAACCGCTTAACAATAGCGGGCATCGCTCGGCGCATCTTCTCTATGAAGTCGCGCGACATGGTCGCCGATCTGGAGAACAGTCCCTTGCATCTGATTAATGTTATGATTGAGGTGGTTGATCATGCTATGAAGCCGCGCGGCGTCTCGCTCTACTCGCGCTGCCGGGATCATGCGAGCAGGTAAGGCCGATGCGGCCTCATTTACACTAGCAACAGGGTGGATCATCCCAGTTGCTGGAAGAGTCGAGCTCGTCCCAACAACCAGGCGGTGTGACCCACGCCGACCTTCATTAGCTACATTAAAAGGGCGCTGGCTTCCGCCGACCTCCCTTGTCAGATGGAAATATTTGTCTCTATAGTAAGCACAGTCCCCTTCGAGTTTGTGGATTTCCTTCTTTCCTCTATCAAGCTGGGTGGTCCGTGCGGCCACCTGTTCTTGTTGCGCCTTCCCCTTCTCCCGGCGCTCTTTCCGCTCGGCCTCCAACGCAGCTCGATGCTCTTTCCGCTCTGCTTCCATCTCAGCCCGCATTGCATCCTTTTCATCTTGGGCAGCTTTTTCTCGCTCTTCGATGGCCTTCAACTGCTTCTTGGGGATCTCTAAATTGTTTTGAAGAGCGGCCATCTCCTTTTCCATTCGGGTGTCCGGGTTGGATAAGGAGCTCGGAAGAGGTGAAATCATCGGAGGAAGGCTGGCCACTAAGTCGCCCTGTTTCAGAATTGAATCACGATCGTCTGCAATGAAAAAGGCAGTCAGAAAGGTCGGCCGAATATAATTTCATATAGCAGGGGGATTATCAAAAGAAGACCGCTCTTTCTAAATTCTCCTCGCTTACAAGCCGCTACAGTTCGGGTAACATTCGGGCGGATAGATCGCTTTGCTTGCTCGTAATCGATCTTACGATGTTGCTCTCTCCACGATCTCTCGCTTTGCCTCCGCTTGGCAGTAGAAAATTGAGCGGCAGAGGGAAAGAAACTTGGTGACGGGTTCAGCAACAAATCATGCGACTTGTTTCGAGACAGCGTTTTTAAAAAACGAATAGGGCGGTAGTCCGCGACCCCTTTACCTTGCAAGAGAAGATTCGGCGGCGGTGGCGGCGGTCTGTTCAGCTGATATCTTACTTTCTCCTCCTTCGCTTGTATAAACCGAAGCCCGGTCATCACAGAATCCTCGGGAGCCGGTGCAGCCTTCTCGATTCTGGTCGAGTTCTCAGTCAGGGCTGCATCCTTAGCTCTGGCCGCATCCTCAGCCAAGGCGGCCTCCTTAATGCTGGCCGCATCCTCAGCTAGGGCGGCCTCCTCCTTTCCAGGAGGATCAGCAGCCTGCAGATCGGAAGAAGTTCTCAGTAGATCGTCTTGCTTCTGGAGAGAATCAAAGTCCCTGATGATATCACTTACAGAGATGCTATGCGCATCAGTAGGGGCCTGGTCGCCCGACTTGGGTAAAGGGGTAATTACTCCCTCCGAAACTTCTTTGTCACGCGCTTTGCTTTGCAGGCTACCCGCTCCCGGTTTTCTGGAAGCCGCTCTATTTTTGGCCTTTAGGCTCTTTACCTTTCTCAGAAGCCTGTTCGCCATTGACTCAGCTCTTTTCCTCTTCTTGGTCAACTCCTGGCCGGCTTGTTCTGAAGAAACCGGGTTGTCCTCAATGTTCACTACCGGGCCATGCTGGCCGGTCGGTTTGGCGGAGTCAACCGTTTCACCTCCTTCATCTCTTACCTTCAGGTGGTTCACGCCAGAGGGAGTGATCTCCATTTTAAAAGAATCATCCCCATCGGCCTTCGGGATGGCGGTTTCCAAGTCCGTCTTGTCTGGATGAGGCGGCGGGTTGGTCGCCTTATCAGAAAGGGCAGGAGGATCAGCTGGGGGGCGGGTTCGAGCAACCCGCTTCATTTCTAGTCGATAAATCGACTGTCAACGTAGGGGGCAGGTCGGTCGGCTTACCCGTAGAGGCAATGGTCACTGTTTTGTCAGGCTGGGTCTTCCTCTTCTTCTTTTTATCCTTTGGGCGATCTCCCCCGCGGTCTTTGCTCAGTTTTTGGCGGTTTTCGAACTCGGCCATAAGATCCACCATCTTGATCGGGTTGTTTAGTCAGAAAGTTCTTACCGTGAGGGGCGAGTAGTGACTCGTGATAGCGTTACAATTATGCGGAAATAGAAGCTTCCAGAACATTTATAGCCCACAAGGCAAGATCGGCGCGGTCTCCGGCTAGAACTAATATTTTCGAAATCTCTTTGGAGTTTAAAAATATGCGGGGATTATGTTTACCCAGAAGACCGCTTCCGAATAGCACTACTCGTAGACCGGGCGATCTGAGGATACAATTTGCCCGGTCTAGATTTAATAAGGTCCATAAGCACCAACCAGCACAAATCGGGCGGTCTGACATGATTCAGACCGCCTCCAAAGATTGAAGATCACCAAGGCCCAAGTCCAAAAGGCAAGCCACGGTCTTAAGTCAGAGACCGCCCGGGTTGCGCCATGAAGACGACCAAGGCCCAAGTCCAAAAGGCAAGCCGCGGTCTTAAGTCGGAGACCGCACGGGTTGCGCCATGAAGACTACCAAGGTTCAAGTCTAAAAGGCAAGTCGCGGTCTCAAGTCGGAGACTGCTCGGGTTGCATCATCGCCTTGGTCGCAGTATCTTCAGCCCCTGATCAAGACAGATCGAAAGCGCAAGCCACCAAGCCGCGCAGCTTCTTTCTTTATTTTTTCCTTTTTGTATCCCATCACCGCCTACCCGTTTCTCCTGTACCCGGGCAGGCGGTTATTTTATCCTTGCCCGTTCGGGCAGGCCCCCAAGCCTATAAATAGGGGGCGGCGACGTTCCTAAGACACGCACACTCGAATCCAGGAGCTCGCTTATTTGAGCTGCGAACTCGAGTTTCCCATCTTGCGACCTCTCTGATCGGCCGGCTTCTTATTCTCGGCTCTTGCAGCCCGCTATAATCTCTTTACTTCAATCAAAGGAAAGTCCATCACAGGAGTGGCATTAGCCGTGACGGGCGAAGTCTGGCCTTGACCGCTGCCAGCGGTCTCACTTTCTCTAACTAAAAAGTAACCGACAGCCCGCAGCCTCCTATTTCCTTTGGAGGTGCGATTTCGGATTCAACAACTGGTTGTAGCAAAAATGAGAGATTTAGCTCCAAATGACACTCAAACTTTATACAGCAATAACTTTTGATCCGGTTGTCTGATTTTATCCCTACAACACCTTTTAGGAATGAGGTTGGAGCACTACATTCATTGAAGCACAAGTTTTACGCAATGCAGTTCAGTTAGTTGTCGATATATAGCGGGTTGCACTAGTAATGCAAAATTTAGCTCCAAATAACACCTAAACTTGAAACAACCATGACTTTTGATCAGGTTGTCTAATTTTTATCCACAAAACCTCTTCGAAATGAGCTCTGAGCCATACATTCAATGGAGAACAAGCTTTACCCAATCTAGTTCATTTAGTGGTCGATATGCATTGAGTTGCAGTGGTAATGTGGGATTTGGCTCCAACCAACACCTAAACATCAAACAACTATAACTATTGATCCAGTTGTCTGGATTTTGCCCAAAACACCATTTCGGAATGAGCACAGAGCCATACATCCTATGAAGAATAGGATTTACTCGATCAAGTTCATTTAGTGGTCGACAGATAGTAGATTGCAATGGAAATGAGGGATTTTGCTCCAATTGACACCTAAACTTAAAACATCCATAACTTTGATTCGGTGGTCAGTTTATTGCCCACAACACCTTTTCAGAATGAGGTTGGAGCCCTATATCTAATGGACAACAAGTTTTACCCATTCCAGTTTATTTATTTGTTGATCTACATTGGGTTACAGTGGTAATGGGGGATTTTTCTCCAAATGACACATAAACTTCAAACAGACAGAACTCTTGATCAAGTTGCCCAATTTTTGCCCCCAATACGTTTTTAGAATGAGCTCAGAGCCCTACATTCCATGTAGAGTAGGATATAACCATTCAAGTTCGTTTATTGTCCGATATACATGGTTCTAGTGGTAATGCGGGATTTTAGCTCCAAATTACACTTAAACTTCAAGCAGCCATAACTTTTGATCCGGTTGTTCGATTTTTTTGCAGAACACTTTTTCGGAAAGAGCTCGTATTCTCCATCCAACAGAAAATAAGATTTACACATTCTATAATAAGACAACACCTTTCTGGTTGTTCAATTTTTGCCCACAATACCTTTTCGGAATGAGATCGGAGCCCTAAATCCAATGGAGAACAATTTGAACCCATTCCAGCATGTTTATAGGTCAATATACAGTGATTTGTAGTGGTAATACGAGATTTATCTCCAAATGACACATACACTTCAAAATGACAGAATTTTTTATGCTGGTTGTAGTGAAAATGATAGATTTAGCTCCAAATGACACTCAAACATTAAACAACAGTAACTTTTGATGTGGTTGTCTTATTATACCCCCACAACACCTTTTCGGAATGATCTCGGAGCACTACATTCATTGGAGCACAAGTTTTACCCATTCCAATTCATTTGTTGTCGATATATAGCGTGTTGCAGCGGTAATACGAAATTTAGCTCCAAATAATACCTAAACTTCTAACGTCCATAACTTTTGATTTGTATGTTTAATTTTTTCCCACAACACCTTTTCAGAATATGCTCGGAGGAATACACCCAAAGGAGCACCATTTTAAACCATTCCAGCTAATTTTAGTGGTCAATATACAGCAGGTTGCAATGGTAATGAGGGATTTAGCTCCTCTTGACACATAAACAAAAACAGCCATAACTTTTGATCTTATTGTCCGATTTCTGCGCACAACACCTTTTTGGAATGACCTCGGAGCCCTACATTCATTGAAGCACAAGTTTTACCCATCGCAGTTCATTTAGTTGTCGATATATAGAGGGTTGCACTGATAATGCGAAATTTAGGTCCAAATGACACATAAACTTGAAAAAGCCATAACTTTTGATCAGGTTTTCTGATTTTGGCCCACAAAACTTCTTCGAAATGAGCTCTGAGCCATACATTCAATAGAGAGCAAGTTTAACCCAATCTAGTTCATTTAGTGGTTGATATACATTGAGTTGCAGTGGTAATGTGAGATTTTGCTACAACTAACACCTAAATTTCAAATAGCAATAACAATCGATCAGGTTGTCCAGATTTTGCCCAAAACACCTTTTCGGAATGAGCTCAGAGCCATACATCCTATGGAGAATAGGATTTACCCGATTGAGTTCATTTAGTGGTCGATATATAGTGGATTGCAGTGGAAATGAGGGATTTTGTTCCAATTGACACCTAAACTTCAAACATTCATAACTTTGATCCGGTTGTCAGGTTATTGCCCACAACACCTTTTCGAAATGAGGTCGGAGCCCTACATCAAATGGACAACAAGTTTTACCCATTCCAGTCATTTAGTGGTTGATCTACAGTGAGTTGCAGTGGTAATGCGGGATTTTGCTCCAAATGACACATAAACTTCAAACAGACAGAACTCTTGATCAAGTTGCCCAATATTTGCCCATAATACCTTTTTAGAATGAGCTCAGAGCCCTAAATCCAATGAAGAGTAGGATATAACCATTCAAGTTTGTTTATTGTTCGATATACAGTGGGTTCCAGTGGTAATGCGGGATTTAGCTCCAAATTACACCTAAACTTCAAGCAGCCATAACATTTGATCCTGTTGTTCGATTTATTTGCACAACACTTTTTCAGAAAGAGCTCGTATTCTCCATCCAACAGAGAATAAGAATTACCCATTCTATAATAAGACAGCACCTTTCCGGTAGTCCAATTTTCGCCCACAATAAATTTTCAGAATGAGATTGGAGCCCGAAATCCAATGAAGAACAATTTAATCCCATTCCAGCTCGTTTAGAGGTCGATATATAGTGAGTTGTAGTGGTAATACGAGATTTAGCTCCAAATGACACATACACTTCAAAATGCAATAATTTTTAATGTTGGTTGTAGAGAAAATGAGAGATTTAGCTCCAAATGACACTCAAACTTTATACAGTAATAACTTTTGATTCGGTTGTCTGATTTTACCCCTATAACACCTTTTAGGAATGAGCTCAGAGCACTACATTCATTGAATCACAAGTTTTACCCAATGCAGTTCAGTTAGTTGTCGATATATAGCGGGTTGCACTAGTAATGCGAAATTTAGCTCCAAATGACACCTAAACTTGAAACAGCCATAACTTTTGATCAGGTTGTCTAATTTTTGCCCACAAAACCTCTTCGAAATGAGCTCTGAGTCATACATTCAATGGAGATCAAGCTTTACCCAATCTAGTTCATTTAGTGGTTGATATACATTGTGTTGTAGTGGTAATGTGGGATTTGGCTCCAACCAATACCTAAACTTCAAATAGCTATAACTATTGATCCGGTTGTCGGGATTTTGCCCAAAACACCATTTCGGAATGAGCGCAGAGCCATACATCCTATGGAGAATAGGATTTACTTGATCGAGTTCATTTAGTGGTCGACGGATAGTGGATTGCAGTTGAAATGAGGGATTTTGCTCCAACTGACACCTAAACTAAAAACATCCATAACTTTGATCCGGTTGTCAGGTTATTGCCCACAACACCTTTTCAGAATGAGATTGGAGCCATATATCCAATGGACAACAAGTTTTACCCATTCCAGTTCATTTAGTGGTTTATCTACAGTGGGTTACAATGGTAATGGGGGATTTAGCTCCAAATGACACATAAACTTCAAACAGACAGAACTCTTGATCAAGTTGCCCAATTTTTGCCGTCAATACGTTTTTAGAATGAGCTCAGAGCCCTACACTTAAACTTGAAGCAGCCATAACTTTTGATCCGTTTGTTCAATTTTTTTGCACAACACTTTTTCGGAATGAGCTCGTATTCTCCATCCAACAGAGAATATGATTTACCCATTCTAGAATAAGACAACACCTTTCTAGTTGTCCAATTTTCGCCCACAATACCTTTATGGAATGAGATCGGAGCCCTAAATCCAATGGAGAACAATTTAAACCCATTCTAGCTCATTTAGACGTCGATATACAGTGCATTGTAGTGGTAATACGAGATTTAGCTCGAAATGACACATACACTTCAAAATGACAGAAATTTTTATGTTGGTCGTAGTGAAAATGAGAGATTTAGCTCCAAATGACACTCAAACTTTAAACAGCAATAACTTTTGAATCGGTTGTCTTATTTTACCCCCACAACTCTTTTTCAGGATGAGCTCGGAACACTACATTCATTGGAGCACAAGTTTTACCCATTCCAGTTCATTTAGTTGTCTATATATAGCGTGTCGCAACGGTAATGCGAGATTTAGCTCCAAATGACACCTAAACTTCTAACGTCCATAACTTTTGATTTGTATGTTTAGATTTTGCCCACAACACCTTTTCAGAATATGCTCGGAGACATACATCCAATGGAGCACCATTTTAAACCATTCCAGCTCATTTTAGTAGTCAATGTACAGCAGGTTGCAATGGTAATGAGGGATTTAGCTCCTCTTGACACATAAACTAAAACAGCCATAACTTTTGATCATATTATCTGATTTTTGCGCACAACACCTTTTTGGAATGAGCTCGGAGCTCTACATTCTTTGAAGCACAAGTTTTACCCATTGCAGTTCATTTAGTTGTCGATATATAGCGGGTTGAACTGGTAATGCAAAATTTAGGTCCAAATGACACCTAAACTTGAAACAGCCATAACTTTTGATCAGGTTTTCTTATTTTGAAACACAAAACCTCTTCGAAATGAGCTCTGAGCCATACATTCAATGGAGAGCAAGTTTAACCCAATCTAGTTCATTTAGTGCTCGATATACATTGAGTTGCAGTGGAAATGTGAGATTTTGCTACTACTAACACCTAAATTTCAAACAGCTATAACTATCGATCAGGTTGTCCAGATTTTGCCCAAAACACCTTTTCGGAATGAGCTCAGAGCCATACATCCTATGAAGAATAGTATTTACCCGATTGAGTTCATTTAGTGGTCGACAGATAGTGGATTGCATTGGAAATGAGGGATTTTGTTCCAATTGACACCTAAACTTCAAACATCCATAACTTTGATCCGGTTGTCAGGTCATTGCCCACAACACCTTTTCGAAATGAGGTCGGAGTCCTACATCGAATGGACAAAAAGTTTTACCCATTCCAGTTCATTTAGTGGTTGATCTACAGTGAGTTGCAGTGGTAATGCGAGATTTTGCTCCAAATGACATAAACTTCAAACAGACAAAACTCTTGATCAAGTTGCCTAATTTTTGCCCATAATACCTTTTTAGAATGAGCTCAGAGCCCTACATCCAATGTAGAGTATGATATAACCATTCAAGTTCGTTTATTATTCTATATACAGTGGGTTCCAATGGTAATGCGGGATTTAGCTCCAAATTACACATAAACTTCAAGCAGCCATAACTTTTGATCCGGTTGTTCGATTTTTTTGCACAACACTTTTTCAGAAACAGCTCATATTCTCCATCCAACAGAGAATAAGTATTGCCCATTCTAGAATAAGACAGCACCTTTCCGGTAGTCCAATTTTCGCCCCCATACCTTTTCAGAATGAGATTGGAGCCCGAAATCCAATGAAGAACAATTTAATCCCATTCCAGCTCGTTTTGAGGTCGATATACAGTGAGTTGTAGTGGTAATACGAGATTTAGCTCCAAATGATACATACACTTCCAAATGACATAATTTTTAATGTTGGTTGTAGCGAAAATGAGAGATTTAGCTCCAAATGACACTCAAACTTTATACAACAATAACTTTTGATCCGGTTGTCTGATTTTACCCCTACAACACCTTTTAGGAATGAGCTCAGAGCATTACATTCATTGAATCACAAGTTTTACCCAATGTTGTTCAGTTAGTTTTCGATATATAGCGGGTTGCACTAGTAAGGCAAAATTTAGCTCCAAATGACACCTAAACTTGAAACAGCCAAAACTTTTGATCAGGTTGTCTAATGTTTGCCCACAAAACCTTTTCGAAATGAGCTCTGAGCCATACATTCAATGGAGAGCAAGCTTTACCCAATCTAGTTCATTTAGTGGTTGATATACATTGTGTTGCAGTGGTAATGTGGGATTTGGCTCCAACCAACACCTAAACTTCAAACAACTGTAACTATTGATCCAGTTGTCCGGATTTTGCCCAAAACACCATTTCGGAATGAGAACAGAGCCATAAATCCTATGGAGAATAGGATTTACTCGATCGAGTTCATTTAGTGGTCGACGGATAGTGGATTGCAGTGGAAATGAGGGATTTTGCTCCAATTGACACCTAAACTTAAAACATCCATAACTTTGATCCGGTTGTCAGGTTATTGCCCACAACACCTTTTTGGAATGAGATTAGAGCCCTATAACCAATGGACAACAAGTTTTACCCATTCCAGCTCATTTAGTGGTTTATCTACAGTGGGTTACATTGGTAATGGGGGATTTAGCTTCAAATGACACATAAACTTCAAACAGACAGAACTCTTGATCAAGTTGCCCAATTTTTGCCCTCAATACATTTTTAGAATGAGCTCAGAGCCCTACAACCAATGTAGAGTAGGATATAACCATTCAAATTCTTTTATTGTTTGATATACATTCGGTTCCAGTGGTAATGTGGGATTTAGCTCCAAATTACACTTAAAACTTGAAGCAGCCATAACTTTTGATCCGGTTGTTCGATTTTTTTTCACAACACTTTTTCGGAAAGAGCTCGTATTCTCCATCCAACTGAAAATACGATTTACCCATTCTAGAATAAGACACACCTTTCTGGTTGTCCAATTTTCGCCCGCAATACCTTTTCAGAATGAGGTCGGAGCCCTAAATCCAATGGAGAACAATTTAAACCCATTCCAGCTCGTTTAGAGGTCGATATACAGTGAGTTGTAGAGGTAATACGAGATTTAGCTCCAACTGACACATACACTTAAAAATCACAGAATTTTTAATGCTGGTTGTAGCAAAAATGAGAGATTTAGCTTCAAATGACATTCAAACTTTATTCAGCAATAACTTTTGATCCGGTTGTCTGATTTTATCCCTACAACACCTTTTAGGAATGAGGTCGGAGCACTACATTCATTGAAGCACAAGTTTTACCCAATGTAGTTCAGTTAGTTGTCGATATATAGCGGGTTGCACTAGTAATGCGAAATTTAGCTCCAAATGACACCAAAACTTGAAACAGCCATAACTTTTGATCAGGTTGTCTAATTTTTGACCACAAAATATCTTCGAAATCAGCTCTGAGCCATACATTCAATGGAAAACAAGCTTTACCCTATCTAGTTCATTTAGTGGTCGATATACATTGAGGTGCATTGGTAATGTGGGATTTGGCTCCAACCAACACCTAAACATCAAACAGCTATAACTATTGATCCGGTTGTCTGGATTTTTCCCAAAACACCATTTCGGAATGAGCACAGAGCCATAAATCCTATGAAGAATAGGATTTACTTGATCAAGTTCATTTAGTGGTCGACAGATAGTAGATTGCAATGGAAATGAGAGATTTTGCTCCAATTGACACCTAAACTTAAAAACATCCATAACTTTGATTCGGTTGTCAGGTTATTGCCCACAACACCTTTTCGGAATAAGGTTGGAGCCCTATATCTAATGGACAACAAGTTTTACCCATTCTAGTTTATTTAGTTGTTGATCTACATTGGGTTACAGTGGTAATGGGGAATTTTGCTCCAAATGACACATAAACTTCAAACAGACAGAACTCTTGATCAAGTTGCCCAATTTTTCCCCCCAATACGTTTTTAGAATGAGATCAGAGCCCTACATTCAATGTAGAGTAGGATATAACCATTCAAGTTCATTTATTGTCTGATACACAATGGTTCCAGTGGTAATGCGGGATTTTAGCTGCAAATTACACTTAAACTTCAAGCAGCCATAACTTTTGATACGGTTGTTCAATTTTTTTGCACAACCCTTTTTCGGAAAGAGCTCGTATTCTCCATCCAACAGAGAATATGATTTACTCATTCTAGAATAAGACAACACCTTTCCGGTTGTCCAATTTTCGCCCACAATACCTTTTCGGAATGAGATCGGAGCCCTAAATCTAATGGAGAACAATTTAAACCCATTCCAGCTCGTTTAGAGGTCGATATACAGTGAGTTGTAGTGGTAATACGATATTTAGCTCCAAACGACACATACACTTCAAAATGACAGAATTTTTTATACTGGTCGTAGTGATAATGAGAGATTTAGCTCCAAATGACACTCAAATTTTAAACAACAATAATTTTTGATGCGGTTGTCTTATTTTACCCCAACAACACTTTTTCAGGATGAGCTCAGAAGACTACATTCATTGGAGCACAAGTTTACCCAATCCAGTTCATTTAGTTGTCGATATATAGCGTGTTGCAGCGGTAATGCGAAATTTAGCTCCAAATGACACCTAAACTTCTAACGTCCATAACTTTTGATTTGTATGTCTAATTTTTGCCCACAACACCTTTTCAGAATATGCTCGGAGGCATATATCCAATGGAGCACCATTTTAAACCATTCCAACTCATTTTAGTGGTCAATATACAGTAGGTTGCCATGGTAATGAGGGATTTAGCTCCTCTTTACACATAAAATAAAACAGCCATAACTTTTGATCATATTATCTGATTTTTGCGCACAACACCTTTTTGGAATGAGTTTGGAGCCCTACATTCTTTGAAGCACAAGTTTTACCCATTAAAGTTCATTTAGTTGTCGATATATAGTGAGTTGAACTGGTAATGCGAAATTTTGGTCCAAATGACACCTAAACTTGAAACAACCATAACTTTTGATCAGGTTTTCTGATTTTGGCCCATAAAACCTCTTCGAAATGAGCTCTGAGCCATACATTCAATGGAGAGGAAGTTTAACCCAATCTAGTTTATTTAGTGGTCGATATACATTGAGTTGCAGTGGTAATGTGGGATTTAGCTCCAACTAACACCTAAACTTCAAACAGCTATAACTATTAATCCGGTTGTCCAGATTTTGCCCAAAACACCTTTTTCGAATGAACTCAGAGCCATATATCCTATGGAGAATGGGATTTACCCGATCGAGTTCATTTAGTGGTTGACAGATAGTGGATTGCAGTGGAAATGAGGGATTTTGCTCCAATTGACACCTGAACTTCAAACATCCATAACTTTGATCCAATTGTCAGGTTATTGCCCCCAACACCTTTTCGAAATGAGATCAGAGCCCTACATTGAATGGACAACAATTTTTACCCATTCCAGTTCGTTTAGTGGTTGGTCTACAGTGAGTTACAATGGTAATGGGGGGTTTATCTCCAAATGACACATAAACTTCAAACATACAGAACTCTTGATCAAGTTGCCCAATTTTTGCCTATAATACCTTTTTAGAATGAGCTCAGAGCCCTACATCCAATGTAGAGTAGGATATAACCATTCGAGTTTGTTTATTGTTCGATATACAGTGGGTTCCAGTGGTAATGCAGAATTTAGCTCCAAATTACACATAAACTTCAAGCAGCCATAACTTTTGATCCGATTGTTCGATTTTTTTGAACAACACATTTTCAGAAAGAGCTCGTATTCTCCATCCAACAGAGAATAAGAATTATCCATTCTAGAATAAGACAACACCTTTTTGGTAGTCCAATTTTCGCCCACGATACCTTTTCGGAATGAGATTGGAGCCCTAAATTCAATGGAGAACAATTTAAATTCATTCCAGCTCGTTTAGAGGTCGATATACAGTGAGTTGTAGAGGTAATATGAGATTTAGATCCAAATGACACATACACTTAAAAATGACAGAATTTTTAATGCTGGTTGTGTCAAATATGAGAGATTTAGCTCCAAATGACACTCAAACTTTATACATCGATAACTTTTGATCCGATTGTCTGATTTTATCCCTACAACACCTTTTATGAATAAGGTCGGAGCACTACATTCATTAAAGCACAAGTTTTAACCAATGCAGTTCAGTTAGTTGTCGAAATATAGTGGGTTGCACTAGTAATGCGAAATTTAGCTGCAAATGACACCTAAATTTGAAACAGCCATAACTTTTGATCAGGTTGTCTAATTTTTGCCCACAAAACCTCTTCGAAATGAGCTCTAAGCCATAGATTCAATGGAGAACAAGCTTTACCCAATCTAGTTCATTTGGTGGTCGATATACATTGAGTTGCAGTGGTAATGTGGGATTTGGCTCCAACCAACACCTAAACATCAAACAGCTATAACTATTGATCCGGTTGTCTGGATTTTGCCCAAAACACCATTACAGAATGAGCACAGAGCCATACATCCTATGAAGAATAGGATTTACTCGATCAAGTTCATTTAGTGGTCGACAGATAGTAGATTGCAATGGAAATGAGGGATTTTGCTCCAATTGACACCAAAACTTAAAAACATCCATAACTTTGATTCGGTTGTCAGGTTATTTCCCACAACACCTTTTCGGAATGAGGTTGGAACCCAATATATAATGGACAACAAGTTTTACCCATTTCAGTTTATTTAGTTGTTGATCTACATTGGGTTACAGTGGTAATGGGGGATTTTGCTCCAAATGACACATAAATTTCAAACAGACAGAACTCTTGATCAAGTTGCCCAATTTTTGCCCCCCAATACGTTTTTAGAATGAGCTCAGAGCCCTACATTCAATGTAGAGTGGGATATAACCATTCAAGTTTGTTTATTGTCTGATATACAATGGTTCCAGTGGTAATGCGGGATTTTGGCTCCAAATTACACTTAAACTTCAAGCAGCCATAACTTTTGATCAGTTGTTCGATTTTTTTGCACAACACTTTTTCAGAAAGAGCTCGTATTCTCCATTCAACAGAGAATAAGAATTACCCATTCTAGAATAAGACAGCACCATTCCGGTAGTCCAATTTTCGCCCCCAATACCTTTTCAGAATGAGATTGGAGCCCGAAATCCAATGAAGAACAATTTAATCCCATTCCAGCTCGTTTTGCGGACGATATACAGTGAGTTGTAGTGGTAATACGAGATTTATCTCCAAATGACACAAACACTTCCAAATGACATAATTTTTAATGTTGGTTGTAGCGAAAATGAGAGATTTAGCTCCAAATGACACTCAAACTTTATACAACAATAACTTTTGATCCGGTTGTCTGATTTTACCCCTACAATACCTTTTAGGAATGAGCTCAGAGCATTACATTCATTGGAGCACAAGTTTTACCCAATGCAGTTCAGCTGGTTTTCGATATATAGCGGGTTGCACTAGTAAGGCAAAATTTAGCTCCAATTGACACCTAAACTTGAAACAGCCATAACTTTTGATCAGGTTGTCTAATGTTTGCCCACAAAACCTTTTCGAAATGAGCTCTGAGCCATACATTCAATGGAGAGCAAGATTTACCCAATCTAGTTCATTTAGTGGTTGATATACATTGTGTTGCAGTGGTAATGTGGGATTTGGCTCCAACCAACACCTAAACTTCAAACAACTGTAACTATTGATCCGGTTGTCCGGATTTTGCCCAAAACACCATTTCGGAATGAGCACAGAGCCATATATCCTTTGGAGAACAGGATTTACTCAATCGAGTTCATTTAGTGGTCGACGGATAGTGGATTGCAGTGGAAATGAGGGATTTTGCTCCAATTGAGACCTAAACATAAAACATCCATAACATTGATCCGGTTGTCAGGTTATTGCCCACAACACCTTTTCAGAATGAAATTGGAGCCCTATAACCAATGGACAACAAGTTTTACCCATTCCAGTTCATTTAGTGGTTTATCTATAGTGGGTTACAGTGGTAATGGGGGATTTAGCTTCAAATGACACAAACTTCAAACAGACAGAACTCTTGATCAAGTTGCCCAATTTTTGCCCTCGATACATTTTTAGAATGAGCTCAGAGCCCTACATCCAATGTAGAGTAGGATATAACCATTCAAATTCGTTTATTATTCGATATACATTGGGTTCCAGTGGTAATGTGGGATTTAGCTCAAAATTACACTTAAACTTGAAGCAGCCATAACTTTTGATCCGGTTGTTCGATTTTTTTTCACAACACTTTTTCGGAAAGAGCTCGTATTCTCCATCCAACTGAAAATACGATTTACCCATTCTAGAATAAGACAACACCTTTCTGGCTGTCCAATTTTCACCCAGAATACCTTTTTGGAATGAGATCGGAGCCCTAAATCCAATGGAGAACAATTTAAACCCATTCCAGCTCGTTTAGAGGTCGATATACAGTGAGTTGTAGAAGTAATATGAGATTTAGCTCCAAATGACACATACACTTAAAAATCACAGAATTTTTAATGCTGGTTGTAGCAAAAATGAGAGATTTAGCTTCAAATGACACTCAAACTTTATTCAGCAATAACTTTTGATTTGGTTGTCTGATTTTATCCCTACAACACCTTTTAGGAATGAGGTCGGAGCACTACATTCATTGAAGCACAAGTTTTACCCAATGCAGTTCAGTTAGTTGTCGATATATAGCGGGTTGCACTAGTAATGCGAAATTTAGCTCCAAATGACACCAAATCTTGAAACAGCCATAACTTTTGATCAGGTTGTCTAATTTTTGCCCACAAAACCTCTTCGAAATGAGCTCTGAGCCATACATTCAATGGAAAATAAGCTTTACCCAATCTAGTTCATTTAGTGGTCGATATACATTGAGGTGCGTTGGTAATGTGGGATTTGGTTCCAACCAACACCTAAACATCAAACAGCTATAACTATTGATCCGGTTGTCTTGATTTTGCCCAAAACACCATTTCGAAATGAGCACAGAGCCATAAATCCTATGAAGAATAGGATTTACTCGATCAAGTTCATTTAGTGGTCGACAGATAGTAGATTGCACTGGAAATGAGAGATTTTGCTCCAATTGACACCTAAACTTAAAAACATCCATAACTTTGATTCGGTTGTCAGGTTATTGCCCACAACACCTTTTCAGAATGAGGTTGGAGCCCTATATCTAATGGACAACAAGTTTTAGCCATTCCAGTTTATTTAGTTGTTGATCTATATTGGGTTACAGTGGTAATGGTGAATTTTGCTCCAAATGACACATAAACTTCAAACAGACATAACTCTTGATCAAGTTGCCCAATTTTTCCCCCCAATACGTTTTTAGAATGAGCTCAGAGCCCTACATTCAATGTAGAGTAGGATATAACCATTCAAGTTCATTTATTGTCCGATATACAATGGTTCCAGTGGTAATGCGGGATTTTAGCTCCAAATTACACTTAAACTTCAAGCAGCCATAACTTTTGATACGGTTGTTCAATTTTTTTGCACAACCCTTTTTCGGAAAGAGCTCGTATTCTACATCCAACAGAGAATATGATCTACTCATTCTAGAATAAGACAACACCTTTCCGGTTGTCCAATTTTCGCCCACAATACCTTTTCGGAATGAGATCAGAGCCCTAATTCCAATGGAGAACAATTTAAACCCATTCCAGCATGTTTAGAGGTCAATATACAGTGATTTGTAGTGGTAATATGAGATTTAGCTCCAAATGACACATACCCTTCAAAATGATAGAATTTTTTATGCTTGTTGTAGTGAAAATGATAGATTTAGCTCCAAATGACACTCAAACATTAAACAACAGTAACTTTTAATGCGGTTTTCTAATTATACCCCCACAACACCTTTTCGGAATGAGCTCGGAGCACTACATTCATTGGAGCACAAGTTTTACCCATTCTAGTTCATTTAGTTGTCGATAAATAGTGTGCTGCAGCGGTAATACGAAATTTAGCTCCAAAGGACACCTAAACTTCTAACGTCCTAACTTTTGATTTGTATGTTTAATTTTTGCCCACAACTCCTTTTCAAAATATGCTCGGAGGAATACATCCAATGGAGCGCCATTTTAAACCATTCCAGCTAATTTAAGTGGTCAATATACAGCACGTTGCAATTGTAATGAGGGATTTAGCTCCTCTTGACACATAAACTAAAACAGCCATAACTTTTGATCTTATTGTCCAATATTTGCGCACAACACCTTTTTGGAATGAGCTCGGAGCCCTACAATCATTGAAGCACAAGTTTTACCCATTGCAGTTTATTTAGTTGTCGATATATAGAGGGTTGCACTGATAATGCAAAATTTAGGTCCAAATGACACCTAAACTTGAAACTGCCATAACTTTTGATTAGGTTTTCTGATTTTGGACAACAAAACTTCTTCAAACATCCATAACTTTGATCCCATTGTCAGGTTATTGCCCACAACACCTTTTCGAAATGAGGTCGGAGCTCTACATCGAATGGACAAAAAGTTTTACCCATTCCAGTTCATTTAGTGGTTGATCTACAGTGAGTTGCAGTGGTAATGCGGGATTTTGCTCCAAATGACACATAAACTTACAAACATCTATAACTTTGATTCGGTTGTCAGGTTATTGCCCACAACACCTTTTCGGAATGAGGTTGGATCCCTATATCTAATGGACAACAAGTTTTACCCATTCCAGTTTATTTAGTTGTTGATCGACATTGGGTTACAGTGGTAATGGGGAATTTTGCTCCAAATGACACAAACTTCAAAAAGACAGAACTCTTGATCAAGTTGCCCAATTTTTCCACCCCAATACGTATTTAGAATGAGGTCAGAGCCCTACATTCAATGTAGAGTAGGATATAACCATTCAAGTTCATTTATTGTCCGATATACAATGGTTCCAGTGGTAATGCGGGATTTTAGCTCCAAATTACACTTAAACTTCAAGCAGCCATAACTTTTGATACGGTTGTTCAATTTGTTTGCACAACCCTTTTTCGGAAAGTGCTCGTATTCTCCATCCAACAGAGAATATGATTTACTCATTCTAGAATAAGACAACACCTTTCTGGCTGTCCAATTTTCGCCCAGAATACCTTTTCGGAATGAGATCGGAGCCCTAAATCCAATGGAGAACAATTTAAACCCATTCCAGCTCGTTTAGAGGTCGATATACAGTGAGTTGTAGAAGTAATATGAGATTTAGCTCCAAATGACACATACACTTAAAAATCACAGAATTTTTAATGCTGGTTGTAGCAAAAATGAGAGATTTATCTTCAAATGACACTCAAACTTTATTCAGCAATAACTTTTGATTTGGTTGTCTGATTTTATCCCTACAACACCTTTTAGGAATGAGGTCGGAGCACTACATTCATTGAAGCACAAGTTTTACCCAATGCAGTTCAGTTAGTTGTCGATATATAGCGGGTTGCACTAGTAATGCGAAATTTAGCTCCAAATGACACCAAATCTTGAAACAGCCATAACTTTTGATCAGGTTGTCTAATTTTTGCCCACAAAACCTCTTCGAAATGAGCTCTGAGCCATACATTCAATGGAAAATAAGCTTTACCCAATCTAGTTCATTTAGTGGTCGATATACATTGAGGTGCGTTGGTAATGTGGGATTTGGTTCCAACCAACACCTAAACATCAAACAGCTATAACTATTGATCCGGTTGTCTTGATTTTGCCCAAAACACCATTTCGAAATGAGCACAGAGCCATAAATCCTATGAAGAATAGGATTTACTCGATCAAGTTCATTTAGTGGTCGACAGATAGTAGATTGCACTGGAAATGAGAGATTTTGCTCCAATTGACACCTAAACTTAAAAACATCCATAACTTTGATTCGGTTGTCAGGTTATTGCCCACAACACCTTTTCGGAATGAGGTTGGAGCCCTATATCTAATGGACAACAAGTTTTAGCCATTCTAGTTTATTTAGTTGTTGATCTATATTGGGTTACAGTGGTAATGGTGAATTTTGCTCCAAATGACACATAAACTTCAAACAGACATAACTCTTGATCAAGTTGCCCAATTTTTCCCCCCAATACGTTTTTAGAATGAGCTCAGAGCCCTACATTCAATGTAGAGTAGGATATAACCATTCAAGTTCATTTATTGTCCGATATACAATGGTTCCAGTGGTAATGCGGGATTTTAGCTCCAAATTACACTTAAACTTCAAGCAGCCATAACTTTTGATACGGTTGTTCAATTTTTTTGCACAACCCTTTTTCGGAAAGAGCTCTTATTCTACATCCAACAGAGAATATGATCTACTCATTCTAGAATAAGACAACACCTTTTCGGTTGTCCAATTTTCGCCCACAATACCTTTTCGGAATGAGATCGGAGCCCTAATTCCAATGGAGAACAATTTAAACCCATTCCAGCATGTTTAGAGGTCAATATACAGTGATTTGTAGTGGTAATATGAGATTTAGCTCCAAATGACACATACCCTTCAAAATAATAGAATTTTTTATGCTTGTTGTAGTGAAAATGATAGATTTAGCTCCAAATGACACTCAAACATTAAACAACAGTAACTTTTAATGCGGTTTTCTAATTATACCCCCACAATACCTTTTCGGAATGAGCTCGGAGCACTACATTCATTGGAGCACAAGTTTTACCCATTCTAGTTCATTTAGTTGTCGATAAATAGTGTGTTGCAGCGGTAATACGAAATTTAGCTCCAAAGGACACCTAAACTTCTAACGTCCTAACTTTTGATTTGTATGTTTAATTTTTGCCCACAACTCCTTTTCAGAATATGCTCGGAGGAATACATCCAATGGAGCGCCATTTTAAACCATTCCAGCTAATTTAAGTGGTCAATATACAACACGTTGCAATTGTAATGAGGGATTTAGCTCCTCTTGACACATAAACTAAAACAGCCATAACTTTTGATCTTATTGTCCAATATTTGCGCACAACACCTTTTTGGAATGAGCTCGGAGCCCTACAATCATTGAAGCACAAGTTTTACCCATTGCAGTTTATTTAGTTGTCGATATATAGAGGGTTGCACTGATAATGCAAAATTTAGGTCCAAATGACACCTAAACTTGAAACTGCCATAACTTTTGATTAGGTTTTCTGATTTTGGACAACAAAACTTCTTCAAACATCCATAACTTTGATCCCATTGTCAGGTTATTGCCCACAACACCTTTTCGAAATGAGGTCGGAGCTCTACATCGAATGGACAAAAAGTTTTACCCATTCCAGTTCATTTAGTGGTTGATCTACAGTGAGTTGCAGTGGTAATGCGGGATTTTGCTCCAAATGACACATAAACTTACAAACATCTATAACTTTGATTCGGTTGTCAGGTTATTGCCCACAACACCTTTTCGGAATGAGGTTGGATCCCTATATCTAATGGACAACAAGTTTTACCCATTCCAGTTTATTTAGTTGTTGATCGACATTGGGTTACAGTGGTAATGGGGAATTTTGCTCCAAATGACACAAACTTCAAAAAGACAGAACTCTTGATCAAGTTGCCCAATTTTTCCACCCCAATACGTATTTAGAATGAGGTCAGAGCCCTACATTCAATGTAGAGTAGGATATAACCATTCAAGTTCATTTATTGTCCGATATACAATGGTTCCAGTGGTAATGCGGGATTTTAGCTCCAAATTACACTTAAACTTCAAGCAGCCATAACTTTTGATACGGTTGTTCAATTTTTTTGCACAACCCTTTTTCGGAAAGTGCTCGTATTCTACATCCAACAGAGAATATGATTTACTCATTCTAGAATAAGACAACACCTTTCTGGTTGTCCAATTTTCGCCCACAATACCTTTTCGGAATAAGATCAGAGCCCTAAATCCAATGGAGAACAATTTAAACCCATTCCAGCACGTTTAGAGGTCAATATACAGTGATTTGTAGTGGTAATACGAGATTTATCTCCAAATGACACATACCCTTCAAAATGACAGAATTTTTTATGCTGGTTGTAGTGAAAATGATAGATTTAGCTCCAAATGACACTCAAACATTAAACAACAGTAACTTTTGATGCGGTTGTCTTATTATACCCCCACAACACCCTTTTAGAATGAGCTCTGAGCACTACATTCATTGGAGCACAAGTTTTACCCATTCCAGTTCATTTAGTTGTCGATATATAGCGTGTTGCAGCGGTAATACGAAATTTAGCTCCAAATGACACCTAAATTTCTAACGTCCATAAGTTTTGATTTGTATGTTTAATTTTTGCCCACAACACCTTTTCAAAATATGCTCGGAGGAATACATCCAATGGAGCACCATTTTAAACCATTCCAGCTGATTTTAGTGGTCAATATACAGCAGGTTGCAATGGTAATGAGGGATTTAGCTCCTCTTGACACATAAACTAAAACAACCATAACTTTTGATCTTATTGTCCGATTTTTGCGCACAACACCTTTTTGGAATGAGCTCGGAGCCCTACATTCATTGAAGCACAAGTTTTACCCATTGCAGTTCATTTAGTTGTCGATTAATAGAGGTTTGCACTGATAATGCAAAATTTAGGTCCAAATGACACCTAAACTTGAAACAGCCATAACTTTTGATCAGGTTTTCTGATTTTGGCCCACAAAACTTCTTCAAAATGAGCTCTGAGCCATACATTCAATGAAGAGCAAGTTTAACCCAATCTAGTTCATTTGGTGGTCGATATACATTGTTGTAGTGGTAATTTGGGATTTTGCTACAACTAACACCTAAATTTCAAATAACTATAACTATCGATCAGGTTGTCTAGATTTTGCCCAAAACACCTTTTCAGAATGAGCTCAGAGCCATACATCCTATGGAGAATAGGATTTACCGGATCGAGTTCATTTAGTGGTCGACAGATAGTGGATTGTAGTGGAAATGAGGGATTTTGCTCCAATTGACACCTAAACTTCAAACATCCATAACTTTGATCCGGTTGTCAGGTTATTGTCCACAAAGCCTTTCCAAAATGAGGTCGGAGCCCTACATCGAATGGACAACAAGTTTTACCAATTCCAGTTCATTTAGTGGTTGATCTACAGTGAGTTGCAGTGGTAATGCGGGATTTTGCTCCAAATGACACATAAACTTCAAACAAACAGAACTCTTGATCAAGTTGCCCAATTTTTGCACATAATACCTTTTTAGAATGAGCTCAGAGCCCTACATCAAATGTAGAGTAGGATATAACCATTCAAGTTCGTTTATTTTTCGATATACAGTGGGTTCCAGTGGTAATGCGGGATTTAGCTCCAAATTACACTTAAACTTTAATCAGCCATAACTTTTGATCCGGTTGTTCGATCTTTTTGCACAACACTTTTTCAGAAAGAGCTCGTATTCTCCATCCAACAGAGAATAAGAATTACCCATTCTAGAATAAGACAACACCTTTCCGGTAGTCCAATTTTTGCCCACAATACCTTTTCAGAATGAGATTGGAGCTCGAAATCCAATGAAGAACAATTTAATCCAATTCCAGCTCGTTTAGAGGTCGATATACAGTGAGTTGTAGTGGTAATATGAGATTTAGCTCCAAATGACACATACACTTCAAAATGACATAATTTTTAATGTTGGTTGTAGTGAAAATGAGAGATTTAGCTCCAAATGACACTAAAACTTTATACAGCAATAACTTTTGATCCGGTTGTCTGATTTTACCCCTACAACACCTTTTAGGAATGAGCTCAGAGCACTACATTCATTGAATCACAAGTTTTACCCAATGCAGTTCAGTTAGTTGTCGATATATAGCGGGTTGCACTAGTAATGCAAAATTTAGCTCCAAATGACACCTAAACTTGAAACAGCCATAATTTTTGATCAGGTTGTCTAATTTTTGCCCACAAAACCTCTTCGAAATGAGCTCTGATCCATACATTCAATGGAGAGCAAGCTTTACCCAATCTAGTTCATTTAGTGGTTGATATACATTGTATTGCAGTGGTAATGTGGGATTTGGCTCCAACCAACACCTAAACTTCAAACAACTATAACTATTGATCCGGTTGTCCAAATTTTACCCAAAGCACCATTTCGGAATGAGCACAGAGCCATACATCCTATGGAGAATAGGATTTAATCGATCGAGTTCATTTACTAGTCGACGGATAGTGGATTGCAGTGGAAATGAGGGATTTTGCTCCAATTGACACCTGAACTTCAAACATCCATAACATAGATCCGGTTGTCAGGTTATTGCCCCCAACACCTTTTCGAAATGAGATCGGAGCCCTACATCGAATGGACAACAAGTTTTACCCATTCCAGTTCGTTTAGTGGTTGGTCTACAGTGAGTTACAGTGGTAATTGGGGGATTTATCTCCAAATGACACATAAACTTCAAACATATAGAACTCTTGATCAAGTTGCCCAATTTCTGCCTATAATACCTTCTTAGAATGAGCTCAGAGCCCAACATCCAATGAAGAGTAGGATATAACCATTCAAGTTCGTTTATTGTTCGATATACAGTGGGTTACAGTGGTAATGCAAAATTTAGCTCCAAATTACACATAAACTTCAAGCAGCCATAACTTTTGATCCGATTGTTCGATTTTTTTGAACAACACATTTTCAGAAAGAGCTCGTATTCTCCATCCAACAGAGAATAAGAATTATCCATTCTAGAATAAGACAACTAAATAAACTCCCCTACATCCAATTTTTTCCTATAATACCTTTTTAGAATGAGCTCAGAGCCCTACATTCAATGTAGAGTAGGATATAACCATTCAAGTTCGTTTATTGTTCGATATACAGTGGGTTCCATTGGTAATTCAGAATTTTGCTCCAAATTACACATAAAATTCAAGCAGCCATAACTTTTGATCCGATTGTTCGATTTTTTTGCACAACCCTTTTTCGGAAAGAGCTCGTATTCTCCATCCAACAGAGAATATGATTTACTCATTCTAGAATAAGACAACACCTTTCCGGTTGTCCAATTTTCGCCCACAATACCTTTTCGGAATGAGATCGGAGCCCTAAATCCAATGGAGAACAATTTAAACCCATTCCAGCAAGTTTAGAGGTCAATATACAGTGATTTGTAGTGGTAATACGAGATTTAGCTCCAAATGACACATACCCTTCAAAATGACAGAATTTTTTATGCTGGTTGTAGTGAAAATGATAGATTTAGCTCCAAATGACACTCAAACATTAAACAACAGTAACTTTTGATGCGGTTGTCTTATTATACCCCCACAACACCTTTTCAGAATGAGCTCCGAGCACTACATTCATTGGAGCACAAATTTTACCCATTCCAGTTCATTTAGTTGTCGATATATAGCGTGTTGCAGCGGTAATACGAAATTTAACTCCAAATGACACCTAAATTTCTAACGTCCATAAGTTTTGATTTGTATGTTTAATTTTTGCCCACAACACCTTTTCAGAATATGCTCGGAGGAATACATCCAATGGAGCACCATTTTAAACCATTCCAGCTGATTTTAGTGGTCAATATACAGCAGGTTGCAATGGTAATGAGGGATTTAGCTCCTCTTGACACATAAACTAAAACAGCCATAACTTTTGATCTTATTGTCCAATTTTTGCGCACAACACCTTTTTGGAATGAGCTCGGAGCCCTACATTCATTGCAGCACAAGTTTTACCCATTGTAGTTCATTTAGTTGTCGATATATAGAGGTTTGCACTGATAATGCGAAATTTAGGTCCAAATGACACCTAAACTTGAAATAGCCATAACTTTTGATCAGGTTTTCTGATTTTGGCCCACAAAACTTCTTCAAAATGAGCTCTGAGCCATACATTCAATGAAGAGCAAGTTTAACCCAATCTAGTTCATTTAGTGGTCGATATACATTGAGTTGTAGTGGTAATTTGGGATTTTGCTACAACTAACACCTAAATTTCAAACAGCTATAATTATCGATCAGGTTGTCCAGATTTTGCCCAAAACACCTTTTCGGAATGAGCTCAGAGCTATACATCCTACGGAGAATAGGATTTACCCGATCGAGTTCATTTAGTGGTCGACATATAGTGGATTGTAGTGGAAATGAGGGATTTTGCTCCAATTGACACCTAAACTTCAACCATCCATAACTTTGATCCGGTTGTCAGGTTATTGTCCACAAAACCTTTCCGAAATGAGGTCGGAGCCCTACATCGAATGGACAACAAGTTTTACCAATTCCAGTTCATTTAGTGGTTGATCTACAGTGAGTTGTAGTGGTAATGCGGGATTTTGCTCCAATTGACACATAAACTTCAAACAGACAGAACTCTTGATCAAGTTGCCCAATTTTTGCCCACAATACCTACATCCAATGTAGAGTAGGATATAACCATTCAAGTTCGTTTATTGTTCGATATACAGTGGGTTCCAGTGGTAATGCAGGATTTAGCTCCAAATTACACCTAAACTTCAAGCAGCCATAACTTTTGATCCGGTTGTTCGATTTTTTTGCACAACACTTTTTCAGATGTTTATCCAAAAGACCGCTTCCGAGTAGCCCTTCTCGCAGACCGGGCAGCCTAAGGATGAAGGTCGCCCAGTTCAGGTTCAGCAAATGTCCATCAGCACCAACCAGCACAAAACCGAGCGGTCTGACATGATTTAGATCGCCCCCATAGATTGAAGATCTCCAAAGCAAAGTCAAAAAGGCAAGCCGCGGTCTCAAGTCGGAGACCGATCGGATTGCACCATGAAGGCCAGCAAAGCTCAAGTTCAAAGGGTAAGCCATGGTCTCAAGTAGTAGACCCCCCAGTTTTCACCATTGCCTTGGTCGCAGCATCTTCAGTCCTGAGCCGAAGACAGATCGGAAACACAAGCCGTCAAGTCGCGCGGCTTCATTCATTTTTCTTTTTGTATCCCGTCACCGTCTGCCCGTTTCTCCTGTACCTGGGTGGTTAATTTATCCCTACCCGTTCGGGCAGGCCCCCAAGCCTATAAATAGGGGGCGGCAATGTTCCCAAGGGACGCACACTCGAAACCAGGAGCTCGCTTGTTTGAGCTGCAGTCTCGAGTTTCCCGTCTTGTGAACTGTCTGACCGGTCGGCTTCTTCTTTCCTGCATCTGTAACCCGCTATAACCGCTTCATCTTAATCAAAGGAAAGCCCATCACAGGAGTGGCATTTGCCGTGACGGGCGAAGTCTGGCCTTGACCGCTGCCAGCGGTATCATTTTCTCTAACCAAAAAGTAACCGGCAGCCCGCAACCTCTGATTTCCTTCAGAGGTGCGATTTCAGACTCAACAGAAACACGCGACCTTCAGATCGTGGATTGTCGGTGATTTCCTTGCAATAATGTCAGACCGCCAGTTCCCCCTTGGAGACAGCTCCGACCACAGCGAGGATTCCCTGTGGGGGGCTTTGGAACAATCAAAACGAGAAGCCGAGCGGGCTCAGAAAGCTACTAACCAGCGTCTTGATGCTATCAGTCAGGCTTTGGCGGCACTAACCGAGCGGTTAGTCCCACAACAAACCGCGGTCAACCAGGCGGTTACTCCGGTCCCTCCTCCACCTCCTCCTTATCCGCTACCTCGGATCACCAACTTCCCGCCACTACAAGAAGGTTTTGCGGCTAGGCAGAACTTTTACCAGGAAGCCACGCACAGCATGCCGGCTTGAGTCCTCGATTTCCAGGGTGCGGCTTCTCACGCAGTCCGCCAGTCCTATCTGCCAGAAGGAGCAGCTCACTTTTCCTACCCGCCTGAGGTCACTGCTCACCCTTCCTACCTGCCAGAAGCCGCTATCCGCTCCTCCTATCAAGCGGCTTATCCGCGAGTAGCCGCAGCTCAGGCGGCTTACTATTCTGCTCCTCTATACGAAGATATCGATGAAACTTCTCCCTTCATGGACGAAGTCCGGGGGGAGCCAGCCCCAAATAATTTCAGAGAGCCTCATCTGCCAGCTTTCAATGGGGAAACTGACCCCACTGTCCATCTACAGGCCTTCGAGTCGGCCATTGCCGTGAGAACCCTATCAGATGCAACCAAGTGTAAACTCCTTGTGACATCCTTTGAAGGGCAAGCAAGGGAGTGGTTTTACGGGTTGCACCCCAGGTCAATAAGTTGTTTTGCCGAGCTGCGCAGAGAATTTCTGCTGAGATTCTCTACCTCGAGAAAAAGAAAAAGTGGCCCGGCAGCCCTTTTCGATATAAAGCATCGGGAAGACGAAACGTGGGCCCGTTTCGTAGACCGCTTCCAGAAGGAGATCATGGAAGTTCAGAACGTGGATCCAGAGCTATACAGGGTTGCTCTCATTCATGGCTTAAGGGAGGGCCCCCTGAAATTTGAAGCGAACATAAGGGAGCCAAAAACTTACCAGGAAATGATAAGATTGGCAAATATGTTCATCAGAGGAGAAAAGAGTAATCCTGGCTACGTCGCAAAGCTAGTAAGCGACAAGGAGAAGTCTAATCAATCCTTCCATCATCCACCATCAAACCAATCCCATTTTGAGCCCCGTTCCCAAAGGGGAAGAAATTACAAAAATAAGCAACCTTTCATGGGCCATCAACAGTTTCAAGATCAGAAACCGCCGTTGGCCATCGCACCCGCTCCATCCGTTCCACTTCCGCAAATCATGCTGGTATACTTGCCACAGTATGCTGAACAGCCACCTCCAGCTATTCCGTCCACCAAATATGATGACTCGCAAGAGTTATTTACTCCACTTAATGTTACTATGGACGAAGTCGTCCAGATCCTCCAGAAGAGACCGGATTTCAGAAGACCCGCTCCTCTGAGATCAGATGTCCAAAACTGAAATACGAACCTTTTCTGTGAATATCACAAAGAGGGAGGGCATCTGACCGAAAATTGTCGGGCCCTCCGCTTGTTGATAGAAAGGCTCTTGGGAGAAGGAAAGCTCCGGGGCCTGGTTCGGAAAGAGGCAACTGCTGAGCCGGCCACTGAGAAGAAAAAAGAAACAGCAGAGGTAACTTGGGAATGCGCTGACATTGAGGACGCCGACTGTTACGGGGACATCAACCCTACGACTGAATGCATTGAAGTTAATGATGCGGGCCCCCTGGGGGACATTCATTGCATTCATGGAGGAGCTGGGGCAGAGTCGTCTCGCAAATCCAGCATTGCAAGGGTCCTGAAACAAGAAGTGGCAGCAACCATAAGTTCTCCCCCTGAAAGCACCATTGTCACTTTTGGTCAAGACGACCTTCCTCCGAACGCCAATCCATTCGACGATGTTGTGGTCATCAAAGCCGTCTTTGAAAATTATATAGTTCACAAAATTTTAATCGACACAGGCAGCTCTGTCAATCTTCTCTTCCGCCCGACCTTTGAAGCCCTGAAGACTGGGAAGCCTCTGCTTTCCTCCGATGGGCCCCTCTACGGCTTTTCAGGGGAAAAGAAAGAAGTGGAGGGTTCAGTAAAGCTTCTGGTCTCTCTTGGGGGAGTAATAATGTTGATCAATTTCGTGGTAGTGGATGCCCCAAGCAACTACTGCGCCATCTTTGGGAGTCCAATTCTTAATGCATACAGGGCAGTAGTGCGACGTTCCACCTTGCTCTTAAGTTCGCTGCCGAAGCGAGGCAGTATCGTGTCCGAAGCAACCCGAAGGTGGCTCGGGAGTGTTACATGTGAACCGTCAACATGATCACCGACGTTTCACTTCCCGAGTCCACGGTTGAGGTTTTCGAAGTTGCTGAATCTTCAAGGGATGCTGAGGAGAGGAATTGAGAAGGGGCTCACCTAGAACCTTCCCAGGCAACCCAAGAGTTCCCTATTGCCAAATGGGAAGACAAAAAGCTAATCATCAACGCTGAGTTGCCGGAAGAGGAGAAAGAGCAACTAATCTCCAGCCTTTTGGAGAACCTGGATATTTTCGCTTGGTCGGCGGAGGATATGCCAGGAGTGGACCCGGACGTGGCTTGCCATCATTTGAACACGTCTCCAGAGTTCAAGCCAGTCCAACAAAAGAAAAGGGAAGTGGCGACCAAGTTAGCGGACACATCAGAGAGGTGGTTGCCAAACTCCTGAAAGCGGGCTTTATTTCTGAAATTCAATATCCGACGTGGATGTCGAATGTTGTAATGGTTAAAAAATCTGGTGGGAAGTGGCGCATGTGCGTGGACTTTACTAAACTAAATAAAGCGTGCCCCAAAGATTGCTACCCTCTACCTTAGATAGATGTCTTAGTAGATTCCGCAGTTGGGTATGATTTTATGAGCTTTCTCGATGCTTTCTCTGGGTACCATCAAATTAAAATGCACAAACCCGATATCCCGCACACCTCATTTATCACAAACGATGGGTGTTACCGCTATCTCGTAATGCCCTTCGATCTCAAAAATGCGGGCGCAACATATCAAAGAATGATGGATACCATCTTTAAATACCAAAAAGGCAGGAACCTTGAGGTTTACGTTGATGATCTCCTCCTGAAAAGTAAAACGTTTTCAATACATTTGAAAGACCTCGTAGAGACGTTCGCTACTCTACGGAGGTTCAAATTAAAATTGAACCCATTAAAATATGTGTTCGGAGCAAACAAGGGGAAGTTTCTCGGATATCTCCTCACCCCCGATGGCCTTGCACCGAACCCAGATAAGGTAAAGGCCATCCTCGATATGACTCCTCCTCGTAATACCAGGGAGGTCTAGCAACTTGGAGGAAGGTTGGCCGGATTGAGTAGGTTTATCTCCAAATCAGGAGATAAAAGTTCCCCATTCTTTAAAATACTTCGGGGAGGATCAAAGCTTGAATGGAACGAAGAATGCAACAAGGCTTTCGAACAGTTAAAAGAGCAGCTGACTTCAACTCCTCTACTTCAAAGTCCTCGTGAGGGGGAGATATTATACTTATATTTGGGGGTCGACCCAGATGCAGTAAGCTCTGTGTAAGACCACATTTTTTTTCTTTTCAAACCCGAGGTTTTAGGCCCAGAACATCATAACCTCACTACAAGATCACTCGCGGAAGCTAACTACTAATCACTCTCTGATCTTATGACTGGTGCTCCGGTACTAGACTGGTCCGCCTCCGTCTGCACCAGCCTATGGTGTTGATGCGTCTCCTCGATCCCCTAAAATGATATGGTCCACTGACCGTTAGTCAAAAAGACTAAGCCTTATGTTCCCCACCCCTCCCCCAATGGCTCCTAGGCACCGAGTGGGAGGACAAAGCGGAGGACAACAAGGGGTATAAACAATAGTAGGTGACAGGGGTACATGGAAGGTGTACACTACACATGTATATATATATAATTGAAGCAGTAAAAGAGCATAGTAAGAGCAGGTATAGACTAAGTAAAGTGCAGTAAGTAAAGACATATATATAGTAGAAAAGTAACCATTGATTTATAGGAATGCCCATACAAACCTATAGACCAAGGGGTCGTTTAGCAGGGCCTATCGTATAAGGCGTCCCATAACCAACTTATATGATAGGGGTAGGGGTTGAGATGCAATGTTTATGTCATGACATGCAGAGTTATGCAGTTTATGCTATGTTCATACAAGTGCAACTCACACACTTCGACTCTATGCGCACAGACTTTTAGTTCCCCCTTTTGGAGCTAGCTAGACTCCCAGGATACTCCCGTAGTGGCAAACGGAAGCGGTGGGTTGGGCCTCGCCCACCTCTAGTTTGGTATTCACACTACCCTACCTAGACCTATCGTCCGCCTCAACACAAAACTGCGGAGCATCTGCGTACTCTTACTGGCTGGACCACCAGACTATCAAGGCTAAGTGCAAATTCTACACTTGCCGAGTCAACGTATTGATGTCGGTGTGAACGACCGTCCAATACCGGAGACCCACCACCTTCATGCACATGCAACATGTTCTACTATATCCCGAGCCATAAATTCCCCGGGCTAACCTGCCCGTCATCATAACCTTCTGAGCCACCGGCTCGCCGGACCAACCCGTCCGCACCAACAACATTACTGAGTCACAAGCTCACTAGACTAACTAGTCTGCTGCTACAACCACCGAGCCTACCACTCGTACAACCAAACCAACTAACCTCCCGTAACTACGGGGTGTGGGTGTGTGCGTTATTAAGTTCATTTTGTACATCAACTTATCCCTACAATTTATGGTTAATCTTGGACTTCCCGAGGATTACCCTGTAAGGGGCTCGCTACGGTACTAGGAACAATAATAGGATGACACCCCAAAGTTCCCTTTCTCAAGACACTTAGTGTTATTGGTATCTACCCATAAGATTACCCCCTCCTTTTTATTACACTTGGATTACCCTAAGTATTTTATGACCCGCTAGGGGAAAGACGATCCTTCGTCAACCCCGAGCACAACTTTACCCCTAACTCACCAAGCACACCCTCATCACCTAAACTCCTTTTGGTGACCTTCAATCTCTTCAACCTGACCATGTACACCAACTACATGCCACTTCCACTCGGTAGACCCCTAAATATCCAAATTTCACATTTTTACTATACGGAGACCAACTAACTATATGAAGCTTATAAGTAGAGGTACTCCAAATATTCATCCAACTGAGTCAAGATATTTACTGGAGGTCTATCATGATGTTATAAGACTAAATCCAGAGAATCATATTTTTCCTTAATCATTTAACATTTATTTTAATTTCTCCAAACATTTGCCAAGTATGAAAATGAACATGAAGTGTAAGGAATTCTTATGATATGGCTCTCCAAAAATCATGATAAATCTATGATGACTAAATAACAGTAAAATACAACATATCATATTTTTACAGTAAGAATTTGTCCTCTATAATTAATATTTATCATCCATCCAATTTTTTGAATTTGTGAAGGAACCACCAAAAATATCTACACCAAAATTATGGGAACAATACTGAGCTCTTGTTTTCATCAGAAAAGCCTACTGACTAAAATTCAGAATTTAAGAAATTCATTTTCTCACTTAAATAAATACTTTAAGAAAACCTCAAATTAAATAAATTGTGAAGTAGCATACTGATTTAAGTCTTCAAAAATTCTATAAAAATTCACAGAGCTTCCTAATGCTCTGAAATCACCTATCACCAAGTTGCACAATTTAACAATGAGAATTGGGCCCTCAATTTTTTTTCTTAAGTCTAATTCAAAATAGGTTCCTTGTGAATGAAGTACTGGTTAAATCATTCAATTAAATACACAAAAATTACCAAAGGTGTATATCATGATAACATAGACAATACCCAAGTTTCATCATCATACAAGACATTTTGATCCTATAAGCATCTCTTATAAGAAATTTCTCTAAAGGGATTATGAGCTAATTCAAAGGGAATAATTGCTCCTAAAATTCTTATAAAATTGAATAAGGCCTATTTACAACCTATGAACTTATCCACCAAGTTTCATGACCATTCTATAGCTTTTGACCACATGTCCTTCACAAAGCTCTATATGCACCCCAAGGGGTAAATCTAGGGTTATAGGGCATATCCATCTCCACACCACCCCAACTCACTCATGGAGGTGTTTTAGGTGATCCTAAACCAGTGTCCAAGGTTTCAACTCATGGTGAGGAGATTTGACTACAATACCCCAAGATAAACACCATGCCCTAATTTTGACCTAATTAGACCCAACTTAGGTTCACCAATTTCCAAACTAAATCAGTCCTAATTGAGCTGAGATTATTACCAGGGTCATGTGATAACCCTAAGAAGTACCAACTAAACTTTGGTGGGCATTGGAGGTCATTTGACCCAATAATTAATTAATATATGATTTATGAAATTATTACAAAAACCTTAGAAAATTGTTCTCCTAAAATTTTCATATTTGGATATGTTGTGTGTGTCGGTATAAGTAGACTATGTTTCAAATCTCAAGTCCATATCATTTCCCAATCAAAAGTTATTCAAGAAATGGTGGTTGTCCTACACTAGGGACCAGCCCCACCAAAATGGATCTACAGGGAGCTACAAAACTCCTTTTGGGGTGAAATTAATTTTAAAATAAAGTAGACTCCAAGGGCTACAACTTTGGTGTTGACAACCTTTTCAATAAAAGGGCCTAAGTATTTTTAATAAATTAATCTAGGTACAAAAAAACGTGTGACAGAAAATATAATTTCCTAAGGATTTATACTATATGATTCAGCACGAATCCTGAAGCAAATCCGATGGTAGCTGGTCATCTTCCTCCTCCAGCCAAGGGTGGAGATTTACCCGACCTGTAGCCTATCTACCATGGTTTTCCCGGCCACCCACGCCCCTCCCCGGCCGGCCAATGCCACCACCAGCTTGCTTGAGGTGGTGGCCGGCGATGGGAGGTGTTGGCCGGCCGGTGGTGGCCGGAACCGGTGGTTTTGGCAAGAAGAAAATCTCCAATAAAAGGAGATTTCGGCCATGAAGATGGAGGACCAATTGGCCCCAATCCTTGCCGATTTATGAAGTAGATCTACCCACTAGAGAAGAGGAGAAGAACCAAACCTGAGTGGAGCCTTGTAGCCTTGTCGTTTGGCCCATCACCATGGCCGACCTTGGAGCTTGGATGCCATGCCGATTTGAGACTAGGATGCACAATTTATTCTGGAATGTTGGGGGTTTCACTCCTCTCAGTCTTTTGAAGATGATAGAGAGCTTAATTGAGGGAGAGGGAGTGTGTAACCTCCATTTGCCATGAATGGCCATTAAAGCTATTTTCGGCCACCATGAAAATCCTCCAAATTCAGCCCCCTTGTGGCCGGCCCTGGCTATGAAACTCCTATAAATTAATTAGGGGGAAAGTACCAAGCCATGGGAGGTGAAGAGAGGAAGCCTTTGGCCTCCCAAGCCATGAATGACCATTATTTCTCTCTTTCTCTCTCCACCATTTTTGGGGAAAATGGGGTTTCTCTCTCCTAATCATCATTTATAGAAATTGGATGGCTCTTTGAGTAATTCTCAGCCTCCTAGACTAATGGGCAACTCCAATTGGGCTTAGCCCAAGTAGATTGGGCTTGATTAGATCAAAATAGGTCATTTTGACCAAAATTTAGGGGGGGGGGGTTGACTTTGGTCAATTTGACCATTTAGGTTGGCCCCAATGGGTGTATAGTGACCCATTGCACTCCACTAAGGGTTAGGAAGGTCTAGGTAGGGTCAATATGGCAAGGTGGAGGCCAATTGACCCACAATAGGGCAATTTGACCAAAATAGGGCTAGAGTTGACTTAGGTCAAATTGGCCAATTTGGTGGCCCCATGATGTGGGTTTTTGGTCCATTGGGTCCCTAAGAACCTTATAAGGGTAGGGAAATGGTCAATTTGGCATGGTGGAGGCCAATTGACCCTAATTAGGCTACTTTGACCAATTTAAGGTTAGGGTTAACTTTGGTCAAATTTGGCCTCTTTGGTTGACCCCAATGGGCCCTAGATGCTCTAAGGGACCCTAAAAAGGTTTAGGTGTTCCATGGTGGGGTCAAAGGGTCAAGGTGAGGCCCTAAAGTCCAACCCTAAGCTTGGTAACTAGAAATTGCTATTTGCAGACCAAGGTGTTCTTCTCCTTTAAGCCTAAGGCCACGTGATCTCTTCAAGCTTCCTAGGGTTTTGTCATGACCTAGTCATGACAAAACCACTCTAGGGGTCTAGCTGTTTGGGGGATGTTACACTCTGTCCTTGTTCGAAAAGAAAAGAAGAAATAGTTTCTGATCTACTATGTCAACCATATCCTCAAGGATGCAGAAACCAGATACTCGATCTTGGAAAAGCTAGCTTTAGCTTTGGTTATATCATCGCGAAGACTCCGTCCTTATTTTCAGGCTCATCCTATCCAAATAATTACAGATCATCTTTTGAGGGGCATTCTTGAAAAGCCAGATCATTCGGGGAGGCTGGCTAAATGGGCTATTGAATTAAGTGAGTTTGAAATATCTTATATTCCGAGGACAGCAATCAAAGCACAAGTCTTGGAAGATTTTCTGGTTGATACGGCAGAATCTGGTCCTGAACAGGTGATGAAATCCCCTCTGGCTTGGGTCGTTTATTTGGATGGGCTTCTGGTAAAAACTCTGTGGGAGCCGGAGAAGTTTTAATCAGTCCAAATGGCATCAAGCTGGAGCAAGCTATCAAATTCTTCATTCCAGTTACGAACAACCAGGCAAAATATGAGGCACTTCTGGCTGGTCTGAGGCTTGCAAAAGAGCTGGGCATAGAACACGTACATGTTAAAACCGATTCACTTGTAATGGCTTCCCAGGTTCTGGGGAATTTCGAGACAAGGGAGCCAATTCTGAGGAAGTACATGCTGCTAGCCAAAAGAGATATTGGAAGATTCAAATCATTCATTATCGAGCATATTCCCAGGACACAAAACGTGGAAGCAGATAAGTTGTCAAAGTTCGGTCTTCCGTCAGGGGGAGTGACCATTGAACTTTTCGATCCGGCAACAGATAAAACAGAACTTATGCAGATTGATCAGAATCCTTCGTGGAAGGATCCTTATGAGATGTTTTTATCAAAGGGAGAATTCCATCATTCCATCAAAGACAGAAGAAGAATTGGAAGGAAAACGGCATATTTTTATCTGATAGCGGGAGTTCTTTATAGGAAGACCTTCATCTCTCCCTCGGCGCGGTGTGTCTCTGAGGATGAAATTCCACCCATACTTCAGGAGGTTCATTCCGGGGAGTGTGGTAGTCATTCAGGGGCGAAGACTTTAGAAAAAAGAATCTTGAGGCAGGGGTATTTCTGGCTGACCATGAGGAAAGATGCCGAAGCATTTGCCAAGCGATGTGTTCAGTGTCAAAAGTTTGCTCCTCTTCAACATCTGCCCGCTCAATCGCTCAGATCAATAACTGCACCTTGGCCTTTCGCCGTTTGGGGGATGGATCTCGTCAGACCCTTCCCAATGGCTAGTGGCCAGCGACGCTTTATAATTGTGATGATCGATTACTTCAGCAAATGGATTGAGGCGAAGGCACTAGCAAAAACCACGACGCAGATCATCAGGAACTTCATTTGGGGGGAAATAGTATGCCGACATGGGATTCCGATGGCGATTGTCACTGACAATGGTCCACAGTTCAACAATCCAGAGATGATAAACTTTTGTGATCAGGTTGGAAGTGATCTCCGGTTCGCCTCAGTACATCATCCAAGGACTAATGGTCAGGTAGAAGCAGCGAACATGCAAATCCAGCAGCTTCTGATGAAGAGGGTTTTGAATCAAAGAGGGAACTGGGCCGATCAACTCCCTTCTATCCTTTGGACTCTCCGTACTAATCCTTCTTCAGCTACGGGAGAAACACCATTCAAGTTATCTCATGGCTCGGAGGCTGTCATTCCCGTAGAATTTGAGGTGTTTACTCCAAGAGTTGTATACGCAAGGGAGGGGGAGAAGCCTGGATAAAAGATAATGATGAGGCCATCAAGTATAGTTTGGATTTGATTGAAGAGCTTCATGATGAGGCAACAATCAGACAGGAGGAAGTAAAGAGGAGAATGGCGAAGTACTTTGACAAAAACGTCGGGGTTAAACACTTCGCAGTCAGTGACGTTGTGCTAAAGAAAGTTGATGCAGCGGCCAGAGCAGGCAACGTCGGAAAGCTAAATCCCAACTGGGCTGGAACTTTCATTGTCAGGGAGGTGCTAAAAAGCGGGGCGTATCACCTCCAGACAAGCGAAGGAGAGGACATCTCACTCACTTGGAGCGGTGACGGCCTTAAAAGGTTCTATCCTTAAAATGTCTTCTCCATTTCTTGCATTTTTCGGATATTCAAATGAAAAGCCCCATACTGACACGTCTCCATGTTTGGTGATTCTTTTTTATACTTATTTTTATATCTCCCTCACTGAACCGCGGAGACATCGCCAAATTCTGCTTGAACCCCCTCGAATTGTTGTCATTAGCATAAAACCACGATGACCATGTGTAGCGGGGAGTTTTCGCACACGTGTAGTGGTAGCTTGCCAATTCCCGTGCGGTGGTCTTCGGAACCTTGGATCCCGGCTGATATCCGACACACCCCTGCATCAAGGGAGGTCCGGGTGATTGCTGGCTCTACCATGCCCTGAGAGGGATATAATTATAGCTTTGATGATCTTTCTGAGGAAAGTAATGTCGGTATAGCCTTCGCGGCATAACCACACCTGCCCAACTGATCATCTAAGTCTGTGACCATCAAATTCTCCTAGGTACTCTCAAGCGATGCCTAAGTGGGACCCACAACTGGGTTGATCATTCTGAGGAAAGCAATGTTGGTAAAGCCCCCACGGCATAACCACACCTGCCCAATTGATCAACTTGGCTTGTAGCCCTTGGCAGGAGAGCAGTTGAGTCGTTTACAGCCTTCATGACCACTTGAGGAAAGCAATGGTTGCTGCCTAGGCCCACCTGCCCACTTGGTCATCTAGGTCTGTACATATATTTTTTCTTTATTTCTACGACTCATGACTATTTGAGGAAAGCAATGGTTGCCACCTAGGCCCACCTGCCCATTTGGTCATCCGAGTTTGTAGCTACTTTTTACCACATTACAGGGAATTATCTCATCTCGTAGGGTCCTTTTTGACCTTATGAGGAGAAGACAGGATTTTTCAATAGGCATATCGCAGACCGGGCGGTTTGTGTTTAAACCTTGCGGTTTGAAATGAGCAGGTACCAAAATTATCGGGTGGTTTGGCTATGAAACCGATCGGTTCTAATGAGCAGGATATCATAAAAATGCCATAAGGAGGGTATTAGGGGATCAAGTATGATAATAACCGATCAGTCTCATCATTCGGTTTGTAAAACCTATCATCCTTATGGGTGTCAATTCGATCCGCTCGGTTAATAACGAGCTCTTCACAATCGAGCAATTATGGTTCTTAAAGGGTCAATCATTGGAAATATCAATCCGCTAAACCGTTCAAAATATATATAGACCGAGCGAGTTTATCAAATCAATATTATATAAAGCTAAGTTATATAGACCCATTCAGGTTTATCCAGAAGAATGAGATTTACGGAAAATCTGAGCTATGTGAACCATCCGGGTTAAATACTAATCACGCGGCCTGTTGATTATTTTCTTATGACTTGGCATTCTCAATCTGTTGAAGCAATTATGAAGAGTCAGGTTATAATCACGCGCCTTGGTTATGTTCGATTTCCCGATTGGATTTCTATTCGCCCGAGTTATATATATAACCCGCGCGGGCGTATCGGATATTGATTATATTCACAGGGATGTTTTGCGAATTATAAGTCGTTTGGATCAAAATATTAACCGCTCAACCTGTTGATTGTTTTCTTGTGACTTGGTATGTCTCGCGAAGCAATTGTATAAGACCGGATGATAACCGTGCGGCTTGGTATCAATTATATAGAGTCATCTAATCAGACAGGACATGTTCAAATTGCATGGTCATGATTATGCAGCGGCCTGAAGTTATGTTTGGATTCCTGGTTATTACAAGGCATTCATAATAGGATGAGTAAGAACCCGAATGTCTATCCGCTCAATTATATATTCAAACCGCGCCAACTACGCATCGAAATATCATGGTTGATACTTTTTCGGGATATATCAATTTTGCTTAATCTGGATCGAAGAAATAAGCCGCGCGAACAGATTTTATAACGTTCAAGTCGCTATTTCACCGCACGGCCTGATTCAAAGAAAGGAGACCGTAGCAAAATGCAAGTAAGTCGCAGGAAAAACGAACAATTGACAGGTAAAAATATTTCATTTCACCATCAAAATATATTCACATTGTTTTATGACCGACCGGCTAACAAAACTAAGCCGTCGGCCATGCAAAATAGAAAAAACAAAATTCAAAATAGCCATCTCCGCTATTCGTCCGGTTTTAGTTTTTTGGCCGCAGGGGAACTTGATTCTTCACTGCCGTCAATGTTCACGTCGGGCGAATAACCTATACTGGAAGAAGAGGAACCTGAGAGGCTGGTACCCGAGCTACTCGAGCTACCTGAGCCGCCCAACTTGCGGGACCCGGACCGCCCAATTTCAATAGAATCACCAGACTCTGCATCCGAGCCATCTTCTTTTTCTTCGACAACCGCTGCGGGTTCTTTTTCAACCTCTTCGCCAATGCTATCTTCCTCAGAACTACTAGACTCGGCTTTTTCCTTCCCCTTGGCTCGGCGGGTTATTTTATCTAGTTTGTCCTTCAGGTCGGGATAGAGGTCCGGGAAGGTTGTATCTTCAAAACCCCCAGCCAGGCCGTCCCGATCTCGCAGGCGATTTAAGGCACCATCAATTCCCTTAACAACATGAGGGAAGACCTCATCCTGGAAATGCGGGTTGACATATCATATTGATGCTATAAAAAGAAAAAAAAATAATAAAAAGTAAGATCGAGCGGCCTGAGAATGGTGAGTCCGACGTATTTGTCAAAAAGCTCACTGCTATAATCTCCTTCAATCTGGCGATTTCATCAGCCTGGTCGGCGGATTTCTTCTCCAGGTAGGTGTGGCCTGAGACCAGTTGCTTATATGAGAGTGCCATAAAATGATTAGCAGCAATGCCCCATGCACCGGCCTGCGCGGCTACTCGGGAAAGCTCCTCTTCTGGAACCCTCTTCAGTCTCTTCAAAGTTTTCCGGTCGTACATAGCAGCTCCAGCGGCTAATGCATGTCGGCTGATCTTGTCGCTCCCCTAAAATGGGAGAGCGGTAAATACTTGCACGCACTCACCGTCCTTGTGCCAAAGGACTGTCGGTTTGCCTTTCAGGTCACGCAAGTTGCTACAAGAACGAAGCAGCTCGAACTTGCCCGAGGAAGCTGGGCCCTCCTCATCAGACCATTATGGGTCGGATTTCCTCTGACGCTTCTCCCTCTGGGTCAGAACCGGAGCATCCAGAGTAACCGGCTTATTCAAAGGAACGACAGTAGTAGCTGCAAAAAGCTGAAAACGTTAGAAGAACAGTTTGCGCGATCACAAAGCTGCGAGTTGAGGAAAGCTTACAATCCTCGGGGCGGACGTCCGCCAGCTCCACGAATAGCGGAATGTGATGATTCACGTTGAGCCGCTCATTCTCAAGGGATTCAAAGATCTTTTGCCCGGCCTCTCCAAGCTTAATCAACTTAAAATCCGCAGCACTCCTTGTCTGCGGGTTGACTTGCAATAACCCGAGGGGGCATTCGAACATTATATACCGTTCAGACCAACTCGCTACCTTGTTCGCAAGATTGATGACTTTCATCCCTCGGCATCCGAAATAAACGTGCCCTATAAAGATGGAGGTTCCGGTGTCCGAAATAGACCGTACAGAGAAAAATTTTCGAAACAAAGAGATCGAAAAACTAACTCGCTCTGACCGCAGATACGAGATAAAACTATAGATGGAAGAAATGGAATTCGGCGGCATTTGACCGGGCACAACTCCGTAGTGGTCAAAAATAGCAATGACCTCGAGTCGCGGAGGGAATCTGAAGCCGTACATAAAATGATTAATAGGGATGGCAATTTTAGTAGAAGACGAGGAGTTTATCCGCTCGTCGCGTAAAGGAAGTCACGTGGTTATATTACTCCCCACCATGTACTCTTTAATGAAGTCGTCCAACTCGCCTTGAGTTAAATGACACACTTTGTGATTGGCTCTTCGGAAACGGAGGCCGCGTCAGTTCAGACCGCGTGGATCTTCTATGACCGCGACGACTTTCTCTTAGCTCACGCCATTCCAAAAAGCATGAATGAGTCTCCGTAATAGTTACTACTTATAGAGACAGCGATCTGCAAATAGTAAAATTTTGTGGCGGGTATAACATCAAAACCGCGCGGGCTGTATCGTAACACTAGCTCAAGTGATATAGATAGCAAGAATACACAATGGTTTGCACATAGTCAAGTCAGACCGATTGGACAGAAACCTGCGATCAGCATGTTAGTAAAGTTTAACAAAAATCTCAAGCATTTTGCGCAAGTCGCGCGACCTACATATCAATTCGGATTATAGAAACAAGCACAGGTTACTTCAACACAAATCGCACGGGTTATATGCGCATCAAAAAGTAATAAAGGAAAATACCAACCAAAACAAACTAGATCATCAGATCGTCTCGAGAAGCAAACAAAAAAAGAAATATATTACAAATATGGTTCTTAAAAGTTAAAAGCCGTTCAAGGCTGATGAGGCTCTTGAGGGGTATCCTTGCGATGAAGTCGAGCGACCTGGTCGCCGGTTTGAATAAGGAGGCCATAAATCTGGCTCAAATGATAATAAATGTGATTGAGCGTGCTATGAAGCCGCGCGACATCTCGTTCTACCCGTGCGGCGGGAACCGTATGAGCAGAAGGGGCCCCAATGGGCTCATTAGCAGCAGTATTGGACATCCTGACTGGCGGGGGATTAGAGCTCGCCCCAGCAGCCGGGCGGTTCAACATCCTAGACCTTTCATCATTAGCAGGACGTCGGCTTCCGTCAACTTCCCTGGTCAAGCGAAGATATTTATCCTGGTAGTATTTACAGTCCTCTTCAAACTTCAAGGACATTCTCTTCTCCCTCTCAAGGCGCGCGGTTATTGTGGCGATCTGATCTACTAGCATTCTCTCCTTGTCAAGCCGCGCTTTCTTCTCGTATTCTAGTTGGGTCTCTAGTGCTTTCTCTCTTTCCGGCCGCCTTTTCTTCACGGCCTCCAGGTCAGCTCGCGCTGTCTCCAGCTGGGCTCTAACCATCAGATGTTCCTCTCGCCGCTCTCTCTTCTCAGCCTCCAACGCAAATCGGGCGGCCTCTATTTCCTTTCCATTTCTCTTATCTTCACCTCCAAATTATTCAGAAGGAGTTGAAAGTTGGCCAGCTCCTCCTGTCCAGAATTTGATCTCGGCACGAGGCCTAGCACCTGGGACAGAGGCGGAAGGCTAGATACAAGGTCGCCCAGTATTACTATGTCTTCCAGTTTGTCTGCAAACAAAAGTTACAATTAGCACAGCCAAAGGCGAATAAAGAAACTAAGGGATTATAAGATTAAATGCCTGAATGAACAGGCCGCTTCAACTGTTCCGGGTCCATTCTCCGGCGTTGTTCTCGCCAGATTCTTTCACTGTTCCTTCATCTAATGGCTAAGGTCTGAGTCATGGGCGGGAAGAAGCTCGGCGGCGGATTCAATAACAATTTGTTTTGCTTTTTCCGAGGACGCGGAACGAAGAAACGGATAGTTTTATAACCCGCATCGAGCTTACCTGGGGAAAATAGGTCGGGACGTTGCGACTTTCCTTGCGCCCGTATCTTTTCAGCCTTTATACCCATTAAACGTAGCCCGGCCAGTGTCTGGTCTTTCTCTTCTCGTACAGCTTTTTTGGAGTCACCTGTATTCTCGTCAAAGGAGACAGGTCGGCTCGAAGTGGCAGGACTGTCGAGTAACTTATCTTGGTTCAGAAAGTTATCCATTCCTCTAAGGATGCCACCAATCGAAACGCTATTCGCGGAATCCGGGACAAGGTCGTCCGACATGACAAGAGGGGTAGTGGGGGCGTCGATCTCCTCCTTCACACGCGGATTGCTCTGAAGACAGGCCGCTGTTGGTTTCTTAAAGGCTCTATTCTTGGCCTTCAATTTCTGAAGCTTCCCGGCAATTCGCTCTGCCGACGAATAGCCCATTTTCCTCTTCTTCTTCCTCGACTCCGGGTTGATTTGCTTTCAAGGGATAGAATCATCAAGAATTAGAACCGGCGAGGTAGACGACCAATCCGGCTTGGAAGAAATGACTTCTCCTTCTTCTCCAACATTTAGTTTCATGTGAGGAGTCCCCGACAGAGTAAACTCCATGTCAAAGGAAGGGGTAGAATGGTCCGCCCCGGGCTCTGCCGACTTCTTCTCTGAGGTCTTATCCTCAGGCAGTGAGATTTCTGCGGCTTTAGCCTTGACCTCCTCTTCTTCGGCGGCTTTAGCCTTGGCCGCCTCTTCCAAGGCAGCTTTGGCCTTGGCCGCCTCTTCCTCGGCAGCTTTAGCCTTGGCCGCCTCTTCCTCGGCAGCTTTAGCCTTGGCAGCCTCTTCCTCGGCAGCTTTGGTCTTGGCCGCCTCTTCCTCGGCGACTTTAGCCTTGGCTGCCTCTTCCTCGGCAGCTTTAGCCTTGGCCGCCTCTTCCTCGACAGCTTTGACCTTGGCCGCCTCTTCTCTTGCGGCTTCATCCTTAGCCGCTTCTTCCCTTGCGGCTTCGGTCTTGGCCGCCTGTTCTCTTGCGGCTTTGACCTTGGCCTCCTCTTCCTCTACAGCCCTCTTCCTGACCAACAACTCTTCGGCGGCTTTCCTCTCCTCTGCAGTTTTTTCTCCGGTATTCTTCTTAGATCCAGAAGGTTCCACCTTTGGAGACCGCCCGACCTTATCAGATCGGTGGCTCTTTTTTCTTTTCCGGGCATACTTCTCCTTCCGTTCTTCGTCCTTCTTCCGGTCACTACCCTTATCAACACGGGTTTGAAGGGAATCAAGGAAATCCATTCTGATCAAAGGGGTGCCGACTTGAAAAATCCTAACCCCAATTGGCGAGTAGTGTCCCGTGATCTCAAAAGAATTATGCAAAGAAGAGAGCTCTCAGGCAATTTTATAGGCATGGGTACAAGTCGAGTGCGGTCTTACGGCTAGAACTAATATTTTCGAAATCTCTTCGGAGTTTGAAAATATGCGGGGATTATGTTTATCCAAAAGTCCGCTTCCGAGTAGCCCTTCTCGCAGACTGGGCGGCCTAAGGATGAAGGTCGCCCAGTTCAGGTTCAGCAAAGGTCCATCAGCACCAACCAGCACAAAACCGAGCGGTCTGACATGATTCAGCTCGCCCCCATAGATTGAAGATCTCCAAAGCAAAGTCCAAAATGCAAGCCGCGGTCTCAAGTCGGAGACCGATCGGATTGCACCATGAAGGCCAGCAAAGCTCAAGTTCAAAGAGTAAGTCGTGGTCTCAAGTAGTAGACCGCCAGGTTTTCACCATCGCCTTGGTCGCAGCATCTTCAGTCCTGAGCCAAAGACAGATCGGAAAAAAAAGCCGTCAAGCCGCGCGGCTTCATTTTTTTCTCCTTTCTGTATCCCGTCACCGCCTGCCCGTTTCTCCTGTACCCGGGCAGGCGGTTATTTTATCCATGCCCGTTCGGGCAGGCCCCCAAGCCTATAAATAGGGGGCGGCAACGTTCCCAAGGGACGCACACTCGAATCCAGGAGCTCGCTTGTTTGAGCTGCGGTCTCGAGTTTCCCGTCTTGCGAACTGTCTGACCGGCAGGCTTCTTCTTTCCTGCATCTGTAACCCATTGTGACCGCTTCTTCTTAATCAAAGGAAAGCCATCACAGGAGTGGCATTCGCCGTGACGGGCGAAGTATGGCCATGACCGCTGCCAGCGGTCTCTAACCAAAAAGTAACCGACAGCCCGCAAGCCTCCGATTTCCTTTGGAGGTGCGATTTCAGACTCAACATCAGAAAGAGCTCATACTCTCCATCCAACAAAGAATAAAAATTACCCATTCTAGAATAAGACAGCACCTTTCCGGTAGTCCAATTTTCGCCCACAATACCTATTCAGAATGAGATTGGAGCCCAAAATCCAATGAAGAACAATTTAATCCCATTCCAGCTCGTTTAGAGGTCGATATACAGTGAGTTGTAGTGGTAATACGAGATTTAGCTCCAAATGACACATATACTTCAAAATGACATAATTTTTAATGTTGGTTGTAGCGAAAATGAGAGATTTAGCTCCAAATGACACTCAAACTTTATACAACAATAACTTTTGATCCGGTTGTCTGATTTTACCCATACAACACCTTTTAGGAATGAGCTCAGAGCAGTACATTCATTGAATCACAAGTTTTACCACATGCAGTTCAGTTAGTTGTCGATATATAGCGGGTTGCACTAGTAATGCGAAATTTAGCTCCAAATGACACCTAAACTTGAAACAGCCATAACTTTTGATCAGGTTGTCTAATTTTTGCCCACAAAACCTCTTCGAAATGAGCTCTGAGCCATACATTCAATGGAGAGCACGCTTTACCCAATCTAGTTCATTTAGTGGTTGATATACATTGTGTTGTAGTGGTAATGTGGGATTTGTCTCCAACCAACACCTAAACTTCAAACAACTATAACTATTGATCCGGTTGTCCGGATTTGGCCCAAAACACCATTTCGGAATGAGCACAGAGCCATACATCTTATGGAGAATAGTATTTACTCGATCGAGTTCATTTAGTGGTCGACGGATAGTGGATTGCAATGGAAATGAGGGATTTTGCTCCAATTGACACCTAAACTTAAAACATCCATAACTTTGATCAGGTTGTCACGTTATTGCCCACAACACCTTTTCTGAATTAGATTGGAGCCCTATATCCAATGGACAACAATTTTTACCCATTCCAGTTCATTTAGTGGTTGATCTACAGTGGGTTATAGTGGTAAAGGGGGATTTTGTTCCATACGACACATAAACTTTAAACAGACAGAACTCTTGATCAAGTTGCCCAATTTTTGCCCCAAATACCTTTTTAGAATGAGCTCAGGGCCCTACATCCAATGTAGAGTAGGATATAACCATTCAAGTTTGTTTATTGTTTGATATACACTAGGTTCCAGTGGTAATGCGGGATTTAGCTCTAAATTACACCTAAACTTCAAGCAGCCATAACTTTTGATCCGGTTGTTCGATTTTTTGCACAACACTTTTTCCGAAAGATCTCATATTATCCATCCAACAGAGAATAAGATTTACCCATTCTAGAATACGACAACACCTTTCTGGTTGTCCAATTTTCGCCCACAATACCTTTTCGGAATGAGATCGGAGCCCTAAATCCATTGAAGAACAATTTAAACCCATTCCAGCTTGTTTAGAGGTCGATATACAGTGAGTTATAGTGGTAATACGAGATTTAGCTCCAAATGGCACATACACTTCAAAATGACATTATTTTTAATGCTAGTTGTAGCGAAAATGAGAGATATAGCTCCAAATGACACTCAAACTTTATACAACAATAACTTTTGATCCGGGTGTCTGATTTTACCCCAACAACACCTTTTTGGAATGAGCTCGGAGCCCTACATTCATTGAAGCATAAGTTTTACCCATTGCAGTTCATTTAGTTGTTGATATATAGCGGGTTGCACTGGTAATGCAAAATTTAGGTCCAAATGACACCTAAACTTGAAACAGCCATAACTATTGTTCAGGTTTTCTGATTTTGGCCCACAAAACCTCTTCAAAATGAGCTCTGAGCCATACATTCAATGAAGAGCAAGTTTAACCCAATCTAGTTCATTAAGTGTTCGATACACATTGAGTTATAGTGGTTATGTGGGATTTTGCTCCAACTAACACCTAAATTTTAAACAACTATAACAATTGATCTGGTTGTCTAGATTTTGCCTAAAACACCTTTTTGGAATGAGCTCAGAGCCATACATCCTATGGAGAATAGGATTTACCCGATCGAGTTCATTTAGAGGTCGACAGATAGTGGAATGCAGTGGAAATGAGCGATTTTGCTCCAATTGACACCTAAACTTCAAACATCCATAACTTTGATCCGGTTGCCAGGTTATTGTCCACAACACCTTTTCGAAATGAGGTTGAAGCCCTACATCAAATTGACAGCAAGTTTTACCCATTCCAGTTCGTTTAGTGGTTGATCTACAGTGAGATACAGTGGTAATGGGGGAATTAGCTCCAAATAACACAAATTTCAAACAGACAGAACTCTTAATCAAGTTGCCCAATTTTTGCCCATAACCTATTTAGAATGAGCTCAGAGCCCTACATCCAATGTAGAGTAGGATATAACCATTCAAGTTCATTTATTGTTCAATATACAATGGGTTCCAGTGGTAGTGTGGTATTTAGCTCCTAATTACACCTAAACTTCAAGAAGCGATAACTTTTGATCCGGTTGTTCGATTTTTTTGCACAACACTTTTTCGGAAAGAGCTCGTATTCTCCATCCAACAGAGAATAAGATTTACCCATTCTAGAATAAGACAACACCTTTCCGGTTGTCCAATTTTCGCCCACAATACCTTTACGGAATGAGATCGGAGCCCTAAATCTAATGGAGAACAATTTAAACTCATTCCAGCTCGATTAGAGGTCTATAAACAGTGAGTTGTAGTGGTAATACAAGATTTAGCTCCAAATGACACATACACTTCAAAATGACATATTGTTAATGCTGGTTGTAGCGAAAATGAGAGATTTAGCTCCAAATGACACTCAAACTTTATACATCAATAAGTTTTGATCAGGTTGTCTTATTTTACCCCTACAACACGTTTTAGGAATGAGCTCGGAGCACTACATTCATTGAAGCACAAGTTTTACCCAATGCAGTTCAGTTAGTTATCGATATATAGCGGGTTGCACTAATAATGCGAAATTTAGCTCCAAATAACACCTAAACTTGAAATAACCATAACTTTTGATCAGGTTGTCTAATTTTTGCCCAGAAAATCTCTTCGAAATGAGCTCTGAGCCATACATTCAATGGAGAGCAAGCTTTACCCAATCTAGTTCATTTAGTGGTCGATATACATTGTGTTGCAGTGGTAATGTGGGATTTGGCTCCAACCAACACCTAAACTTCAAACAACTATAACTATTGATGCGGTTGTCCGGATTTTGACCAAAACACCATTTCAGAATGAGCACAGAGCCATACATCTAATTGAGAATAGGATTTACTCGATCGAGTTCATTTAGTGGTCGACGGATAGTGGATTGTATTGGAAATGAGGAATTTTGCTCCAATTGACACCTAAACTTAAAACATCAATAACTTTGATCTGGTTGTCAGGTTATTGCCCACAACACCTTTTCAGAATGAGATTGGAGCCCTATATCCAATGGACGACAAGTTTTACCCATTCCAGTTCATTTAGTTGTTGATCTATAATGGGTTATAGTGGTAATGGGGGATTTTTCTCCAAATGACACATAAACTTCAAACAGATAGAACTCTTGATCAAGTTGCCCAATTTTTGCCCCCAATACCTTTTTAGAATGAGCTCAGAGCTCTACATCCAATGTAGAGTAGGATATAACCATTCAAGATCGTTTATTGTTCGATATACAGTGGGTTCCAGTTATAATGCTGGATTTAGCTCCAAATTAAACTTAAAATTCAAGCAGCCATAACTTTTGATCCGGTTGTTCGATTTTTCTGCAGAACACTTTTTCAGAAAAAGCTCGTATTCTCCATCCAACAGAATATAAGATTTACCCATTCTAGAAGAAGACAACACCTTTCCGGTTGTCCAATTTTCGCCCACAATACCTTTTCGGAATGTGATCGGAGACCTAAATCCAATGAAGAACAATTTAAACCCATTCCAGCTCATTTAGAGGTCGATATACAGTGAGTTGTAGTGGTAATACGAGATTTAGCTCCAAATGACACATACACTTCAAAATGACAGAATTTTTTATGCTGGTTGTAGTGAAAATGATATATTTAGCTGCAAATGACACTAAAATTTAAACAGCTATAACTTTTGATGCGGTTGTCTAATTTTACCCTCCCCCCCCCCCCCCCCCCCCACAACACCTTTTCGGAATGAGCTCGGAGCAATACATTCATTGGAGCACAAGTTTTACCAATTCCAGTTCATTTAGTTGTCGATATATAGCGTGTTGCAGCGGTAATGCAAAATTTAGCTTCAAATGATACCTAAACTTCTAGCGTCCATAACTTTTGATTTGTATGTTTAATTTTTGCCCACTAACATCTGTTTACCCAGAAGACCGCATCCGAGTTGTCTTTCTAACAGACCGGGCGGTCTGAGAATGCAAGTCGACCGGTTCAGACTCAACAGGGTCTATCAGTACCAGCCAGCACAAACCTGAGTGGTCTGATAGTGTTCAGATCGCCTCCAAGGATTGAAGATTACCAAGGCTCATGTCCAGAAGGCAAGCCACGGTCTCAAGTCGGAGACCGCATGGAGTGCACCATGAAGACTACCAAGGCTCAAGTCCAGAAGGCAAGCCGCGGTCCCAAGATGGAGATCGCCCGGGTTGCGTCATGAAGGTTATCAATGCTCAAGTCCAGGAGATAGGCCGCGGTCTCAAGACGGAGACCGCCTGGGCTGCATCATCGCCTTGACCGCAGAATCTTCAGTCTCCTGGCCTGGACAGACTGGGAGCGCAAGCCGCCAAGCCGCGCGGCTTCACTCTTCTCTCCTCTCTGTATCCCGTCACCGCCTGCACGATTCTACTGTACCCGGGCAGGCGGTTATTTTATCCCTGCCCAGTTCGGGCAGGCCCCCGAGCCTATAAATAGGGTGCGGAAACGTTCTCAAGATACGCACACTCAATTCCAGGAGCTCGCTTGTTTGAGCCTGCGGTCTCGAGTTTCCTGTCTTGCGGCCTGTCTGACCGGCCGGCTTCTTCTTTTCTGCTCTTGCAGCCCGCTGTAATCTCTTTACTTCAATCAAAGGAAAGCCCGTCTCAGGAGTGGCATTCGCCATGACTGGGCGAAGTCTGGCCATGACCGCTACCAGCGGTCTCGATTTCTCTAAGTAAAAGTAACCGGCAGCCTGCAGCCTCCGATTTCCTTCGGAGGTGCGATTTCGGATTCAACAGAAACATGCAACCTTCAGATCGCGGATTGTCGGTGAAATCCTTGCGACAATGTTAGACCGCTGGTTCCCTCTTGGAGACCGCTCCGACCACAGTGAAGACTCCTTGTGGGAAGCTTTGGAACAGTCAAGAGGGAAGCCGTACAGGCTCAGAAAGCGACTGATCAGCATTTGGACGCAATCAGTCAGACCTTAGCACTATTAACCAAGCGGTTGGTCCCTCAACAAACCGCGGTTAACCAGGCGGTGACTCCGTCCCTCCTCCACCAGGACTCCTTACCCGCTTCCACAAGTCGCCAACTTCCAGCCACTACAAGAAGGTTTTGCGGCCAGGCAAAAGCTTCTACCAAGAGGCCGCGCACAGCATGCCGGCCCGAGTTCTTGATTTTCAGGGGGCGGCTTCTCATGCAGCCCGCCTATCCTATCCGCCAGAGGGAGTAGCTCGCCTTTCCTACCCACCTGAGGTCGCTGCTCATCATTCCTACCCGCCAGAAGCTGTTGTCCGTTCCTCCTACCAGGCGGCTTGTCCGCGAGTAGCCGCAGCTCAGGGTCTTACTATTCTGCTCCTCTATATGAAGATATTGAAGAAAATTCTCCCTTCGTGGACGAAGTCCGAGGGGAGCCAGCCCCGAATAATTTCAGAGAGCCACGTCTGCCGACGTATAATGGGGAAACTGATCCAATCGTCCATCTTCAGGCCTTCGAGTCGGCCATTGCTCTAAGGACCCTCTCAGATGCGACCAAGTGTAAACTCCTTGTAACTTCCTTCGAAGTACAAGCAAGGGAGTGGTTTTATGGGTTGCACCCCAGGTCGATTAGATGTTTTGCTGAGCTGCGCAGGGAATTCTTGCTCAGGTTTTCTACCTCGAGAAAGAGGAAAAGTAGCCCGACGGCCCTTTTTGATATAAAGCGACGAGAAGACGAAACGTAGGCGCGTTTTGTGGACCGTTTCCAGAAGGAGATTATGGAAGTTCAGAATGTGGATCCAGAGCTATACATGTTTACCCGGAAAACCGCTTCTCGGATTGGATCATTGTCGGACCGGGCGAACTGCTAGGTAAGGCCGCTGGGTTCTAGGATCAGTGGCTCTCAGTTCAGAGCAAACCAGGCCAGGCGATCTGATGACATTTCGGACCGCTCCCAAGATTGAAGATTGTCAAAAGACAAGACAAGGAGGCTATCCGCGGTCTCAAGGAGGAGACCGACCGGGTTGTGCATAGAGACTCAAGGTTCAAGCCCGGAAAGCAAGCCGCGGTCTCCGATCAGAGACCACCCGGGTTGCATCGTGAAGATCGGCCAAAGTCACAGTCCAGAGGGCAGATCGCGGTCTCAAGCCGGAGGCCGCTCGTTCTACATCATTGACTTAGCCACGACATCTTCAGCCTCAGGTCAAACGGGTCAGAAGGGCAAGCCGCCAGGCTGCGCGGCTTCCTTCTTTTCTTCTTTATGCATCCCGTCACCGCCTGCCCGTTTCTCTTGTACCCGGGCAGGTGGTTATTCTATCGCTGCCCATTCGGGAAGGCCCCCAAGCCTATAAATAGGGGGCGGCACTGTTCACAAGACACGCACACTCGAATCCGAAAGCTCGCTTGCTGGAGCTGCGGCCTTGATTTTCCGGTCTTGCGACCAGTCTAGCCGGCCGGCTCACTTGTAACCCGCTGTAACCACTTCTCTTCAATCAAAGGTAAGCTCGTCGTAGGAGTGGCATTTGCTGCGATGGGCGAAAGTCTGGCCTCGACCGCTGCTAGCGGTCTGAATTCTCTAACCAAATAGTAACCGATAATCCACAACCTTCGATTTCCTTCGGAAGCGCACTTTTGAATCGAACAGAAACACGCGACCTTCAGATCGCGGACAGTCAGTGAAATCTTTGGTTCAAAATGTCAGACCGCCAGTTCCCGCTAAGAGACTGATCCGACCACAGCGATAACTCTTTGTGGGAAGCTCTGGAGCAAACAAAGAGAGAAGCCGACCAGGCCCAGAAAGCAACTGATCAGCGTCTGGACGCGATCTGTCAGGCTTTAACTCTGCTGACCGAGCGGCTAGCCCCCCAATAGGCCGCGGTTAACCCGGCAGTAACTCCTGTTCTACCTCCTCCACCTCCATTCCCACTGCCACAAGTCGCTTATCCCCAGCCGCCACAAGAAGGTTCTGAGGCTCGGCGGAACTTCTACCAAGAAGCCGCGCACTGGATGCCGGCTCGAGTTCTCGACTTCCAAGGGGCGACTTTTCAGGCTGCCCACCTTTCCTACACGCCTGAGACCGACTGCTTATCACTCCTACCCGGCTGGAGTCCCTGTCCGCTCCTATCAGGCGGCCTGTCCGCAAATGACCACAGCTGAGATAGCCTGCCACTCTGCTTTCCCTCTGTACGAGGATACCGAGGAAAGTTCTCCCTTCACGGACGAGATCCGAGGACAGCCCGGCCCCAAATAACTTTCGAGAACCATGCCTGTCAACATATAATGGGGAGTCCGATCCGGCAATTCATCTCCAAGCATTTGAATCAGCTGTTGCTCTGAGAACCATCACCGATGCAACTAAGTGCAAGCTCCTGGTAACGTCCTTTGATGGGCAAGCCCGAGAATGGTTTTATGGATTGCATCCTCGATCCATCAGATGTTTTGCGGAATTGCGTAGGGAATTCCTGCTTCGAATTCTCTACATCTAAAAAGAGGAAGAATGGTCTGGCAGCCCTATTTGAGATACGGCAGCAAGAAAACGAAACATGGGCCCGCTTCGTCGACCGTTTCCAAAGGGAGATAATGGAGGTGCAGAACGTTGATCCAGAATTATATAGGGTCGCTTTAATGCATGGCCTTAGGGAGGGGCCGTTGAAATTTGAAGCTCAGATCAGGGAACCAAAGACCTATCAAGAGATGATTAGTCTAGCCAATAAATTTATCAGGGGAGAAAAGACTAATCCTGGTTATGTTGCCAAATTGCTCAGCGACAATGACCAGTTTAGTTCCGCACCGATCCATCAGCAACGTTACAATCATCCATCTAGGCCTGACTTCGAACCTCGTGCTCAGAGGGGAAGAAATTTTAAGCCTAAGCAACCATTTCTTGGCCATCAACGGTTTCAGGATCAGAAACCGCCGTTGGCCATCGCACCCACTCAACCAATGGGGGTTCCACAGATAATGCCAGTTTATCTGCCACAATATATCGCACAGCCATCCCCAACTATTCCGTCCATCCGATATGATGAATCACAGGAGTCATTCACCCCTCTTAACGTCATCATGAACGAGGTTGTTCAGATTCTTCAAAAGAGGCCTGACTTCAAGAGGCCCCCTCCTTTGAAATCGAAAGTTCGCAATCGGAACCCAAACCTCTATTGTGAATATCACAAAGAGGAGGGGCATCAGTCTGAGGATTGGCGGGCCCTCCGGTGGTTGATAGAAAAACTCCTGAAAGAAGGGAAGCTCCGAGGGTTGATCCGGCAAGAAACCCCGGTTGAACCACGAACCGAGAAGAAGAAGGAAGCTGTCGAAGTGACCTGGGAGTGTTCTGACGTAGAAGAGGCAGGTTGTTATGGGGATATACATCCTGCCACCGAGTGCATAGAAGTAAATGATGTTGGCCCCCTTGGCAACATCTATTGTATCCATTGTGGAGCAGGGCCAGAATCCTCTCGGAAATCCAGCATTGGGAGAGTCTCCAAGCAAGAAGTAGCAGCCGCTTCCACTTCTGCTCCAGAAAGGTCGGTCGTTACTTTCGTCCAAGAAGATCTTCCCCCAAATGCAAACCCTTTCGATGATGCAGTAGTGATAAAGGCAGCCATCGAGAACTACACCGTACATAAAATTCTGATTGATATCGGTAGCTCGGTTAATCTCATTTTCCGGCCAAACATTTGAAGCCCTTAAGACTGGAAAGTCTCTGCTCTCCACGGAAGGGCCCCTCTATGGCTTCTTAGGAGAAAATAAAGAAGTGGAGGGGTGCGTGAAGCTTTTGGTGTCACTGGGGGGCATAACGAAGCTGATAAACTTTGTAGTGGTGGAAGCCCCAAGCAGCTACTGTGCAATCTTCGGAAGACCAATCCTGAACGCTTACAAAGCGATAGTGTCCACTTTTCATTTGGCCTTAAAGTTCGCCGCCGAGGAGCGTCAATATCGGATCCGAAGCGATCCAAAGGTTGCTCGTGAATGCTATGTAAAAACAGTTAATGTGATCACCGAGGCACCACTTCCCAAGGCTCAGAATGACATTCATAGGGTGTCCAAACTCCCTGAGGAGACCGAGGAAAGCGCAGAGCGGAAAGGGACTTACCTTGAACCTGCCCAGGAGACCCAAGAGATCCCCATTGCTGAAGGGGAAGGGAAGAAGCTGATCATCAACGCCGAGCTATCAGAAGAGGAGAAGGTTCAGTTGATCTCCTGCCTGTTGGAGAATCTAGACATCTTCGCCTGGTTGGCGGAAGATATGCCTGGAGTAGATCCAGATGTTGCGTGCCATCACCTCAACATCTCCCCTAAATTCAAGCCGATCCAACAAAAGAAGAGGGAGGTAGCAACCAAGCTGGCGGTACCCATCAAAGAGGAAGTTGCAAAGCTTCTTAAAGCCAATTTCATTTCTGAAATCCAATACCCCACTTGGATGTCAAATGTGGTAATGGTGAAAAAATATGGGGGAAAATGGCGCATGTGTGTAGATTTTACAAAACTCAATAAAGCATGCCCCAAATATTGTTATCCCTTGCCTTGGATAGATGTTTTAGTAGATTCCGCGGTGGGATATAATTTCATGTGCTTTCTAGATGCATTTTCTGGTTACCACCAGATTAAGATGCATAAACCTGATATCCCGCATACGTCCTTCATTACCAACGACGGGTGTTATTATTATCTTGTCATGCCTTTCGGCCTAAAAAATGCGGCTGCAACATATCAAAGAATGATGGACACGATTTTCAAAAAGCAGAAAGGAAGAAATCTTGAAGTATACGTTGATGATCTTCTTCTGAAAAGTAAAACTTTTTTAATCCATCTGAAAGACCTCGTAGAGACGTTCGCTACTCTACGGAGGTTTCAAATTAAAACTAAATCCACTAAAATGCAGTGTTCGGGGCAAACAAAGGGAAATTTCTTGGACATCTTCTCACCCCTGATGGCCTCGCGCCAAATCCAGATAAAGTAAAGGCCATCCTAGATATGACCCCTCCTCGTAATCAGAAAGAGGTGCAGCAACTTGGGGGAGGTTGGCAAGACTAAGCCGGTTCATTTCCAAGTCAGGAGATCAGAGCGCTCCATTCTTCAAAACTCTCAGGGGAGGATCTAAGTTTGAATGGAATGAAGAGTGCGATAGTGCTTTCGAACAGTTGAAAAAGCAGTTAACCTCAACCCCTCTTCTCCAAATCCCTCGCGAAAAGGGCAAACATTATTCTTATACTTGGGGGTAGGTCCAGATGCAATAAGCTCTGTCCTTGTCCGGGAGGAGAAAAAGAAGCAATTTCCGATATATTACGTCAGCCATATCCTCAAAGATGCGGAAACTAGATATTCAATTCTGGAAAAATTAGCCTTGGCTTTGGTCATGTCATCACGAAGGCTCCGCCCCTATTTTCAGGCTCATCCTATCCAGGTGGTCTCGGATCATCCACTAAGAAGTATCCTGGAAAAGCCAGATCATTCAGGAAGATTGGCCAAATGGGCGATCAAGCTTCAGTGAATTTGAAATATTATACATTCCCAGAACGACAATAAAGGCACAAGTACTGGCAGATTTCTTGTTGGACACGATGGAGTCTAATCCAGAACGAGTAGAGGAATCTCCTTTTGCCTGGATCATCTATGTAGATGGAGCTTCAGGAAGAAACTCCGCTGGGAGCCGGAGTAGTTCTTATCAGTCCAAACGGCATCAAACTTGAGCAAGCAATCAAATTCTTCTTTCCAGTGACGAACAACCAGGCTGAATACGAAGCACTCTTGGCCGGTCTAAGACTCGCAAAAGAGCTTAGGAATAGAGCATGTTCATATAAAAACTGATTCTCTTGTAATGGCTTCACAAGTTCTAGGGAACTACGAAACAAGAGAACCGATGCTGAGAAAGTATCTATTGCTAACTAAGGAAGAGATCGAGAAATTTAAATCCTTCATCATCGAGCACATTCCAAGGACACAAAATGAAGAGGCAGATGAGTTATCGAAGTTTGGTCTTCCATCAGGAGGGGTGACCTCGGAACTTTTTCATCCGGCCACAGAGAAAGAGGAGTTCATGCAGATCGATCGGAATCCTTCCTGGAAGGACCCTTATGAATTATTTCTGTCAAGAGGGGAGTTTCATCAATCGATCAAGGACAAAAGTAGATTCAGAAGAAAGGCGGCCTACTACTACTTAATAGCAGGAGTTTTGTATAGAAAAACTTTGATTTCACCCTCAGCACGGTGTGTTTCAGAAGAAGAGATCTCGATCATACTTCAGGAAGTTCATTCTGGGGAATGCGGTAGCCATTCAGGGGCAAAAACCTTAGAGAAAAGGATCCTGCGGCAAGGATATTTCTGGCCAACTATGAGAAAGGATGCTGAAGCATTTGCCAAGCGTTGTGTACAATGTCAGAAATTTGCTCCTCTTCAACATCTGCCCGCTCAATCACTTAGGTCAATAACTGCACCCTGGCCCTTCACGGTTTGGGGGATGGATCTTGTCGGACCCTTTCCAATGACTAGCGGCCAGCACCGCTTTATCATTGTAATGATCGACTACTTCAGTAAGTGGATTGAGGCAAAAGCATTGGCAAAAGACTACTACCCAAATTATCAGAAATTTCATCTGGGGAGAAATAGTCTGCCGACACGGAATTCCGCTGGCAATTGTCACTGATAATGGACCACAGTTCAATAATCCCGAGATGATAAACTTTTGCGATCAGGTTGGAATTGATCTTCGGTTTGCCTCGGTACATCATCCAAGGACCAATGGTCAAGTAGAAGCTGCAAACAGGCGAATCCAGCAGCTCCTGATGAAAAGAGTTTTGAATCAAAAATGAAATTGGGCAGACCAACTTCCCTCCATCCTTTGGACTCTTCGCACTACCCCATCTTCAGCTACAGGGGAGACACCATTCAAATTATCTCATGGCTCGGAGGCTGTTGTTCCTGTAGAGTTTGAGGTGGTCACTCCAAGAGTTGTGTATGCAAAAGAGGGAGGAGAAGCATGGGTAGAATACAATGATGAGGCCATCAGGTATAGTCTGGATCTGATCGAAGAGCTTCAGGACGAGGCAACAATCAGGCAGGAAGAAGTTAAGAGGAGGATGGCAAAATATTTTGACAAAAATATCAGGGTAAAGCAGTTTGCAGTTGGGGATTTGGTATTAAAAAAGGTAGATGCTGCGGCCAGTTCTGGTAATGTTGGAAAGCTGAATCCCAACTGGGCAGGGCCTTTTATTATCAAAGAGGTATTAAAGAATGGGGCCTACCGTCTCCAAACCAGCGAAGGAGAAGACATCTCACACACCTGGAGCGGTGACGATCTTAAACGATTCTATCCTTAAAATATCTCTTTCATTCTTTACATTTCTTGATATTAAATGAAAAGCCCTATACTGACAGTTCTCCTTGTCCAATGGTGCTCTGCATTATGAATATATATATACGTATCTCACTCCCTGAACCTCTGAGATATCGCCAAATTCTGCTCGAACCCCCTCGGATTGTAGTCATAGCGTAAAACCCACCAAGACCATGTGATGCGGGGAGTTTTCGCACACATGTAGTGGTAGCTTGCCAATTCCGCTTCGGTGGTCTTCAGAACATTGGATCCCGGCCGATATCTGACACACCCCTGCATCAAGGGAGGTCTAGGTGATTGTCAGCTCTATCGTGCCCCGAAAGGGATATAATTACAGCTTTGATGATCTTTCTGAGGAAAGCAATGTTCGCCGCCGAGGCCCACCTGCCCAACTGATCATCATAGCCTATGACCATCGAATACTCGTAGGTACTCTCGAAACGGAGCCTAGTTGGGCCCACAACTGAGTTGATCTCTCTGAGGAAAGCAATGTTCGCCGCCGAGGCCCACCTGCCCAATTGATCAACTCGGCTTGTAACTCTAGGCAAGAGAGCAGATGAGTCGCTTACAGCTCTTATGACCACTTGAGGAAAGCAATGTTCGCCGCTGAGGCCCACCTGCCCACTTGGTCATCTGAGTCTGTACATATTTTTTCTTTTTTTCCTACAGCTCTTTTGACCACTTGAGGAAAGCAATGTTCGCCACCGAGGCCCACCTGCCCATTTGGTCATCTTAGCCTGTAGATTATTCCTTTTTTCCTACAGGAAGGCATTCACCTCTTGTGGTTTCTTGTCTGAACCATTTGAGGAAAATATTATCAAAACAGGTGCAGGTGTTCGTCTACCCTAGTTGTGATATTAAGACCGGACGGTCTGAATTTTCAAACCGAGCGGTCTGATTGAATATAACTTTGGATATTTCTGGATATAATTTATATGGTTGCCCGGGTTGCATTCTAACCGGGCGGACCTATCCATCTTTTATTGAGTTAGATGTTTCTGGATTTGAAAATATTGCCCGGGTTGGATTCTAACCAGGCGGGTTCATCTATCTTTTATAAGTTGGGTATTTCTGGAGCTAATTATATGATTGCCCGAGTTGCATTCTAACCGGGCGGACCTATCCATCTTTTATTGAGTTAGATGTTTCTGGATCTGAAAATTTTGCCCGGGTTGGATTCTAACCAGGTGGGTTCATCCATCTTTTACAAATTGGATATTTCTAGAGCTAATTATATGATTGCCCGAGTTGCATTCTAACCAGGCGGGTTCATCCATCTTTTACAAATTGGATATTTCTAGAGCTAATTATATGATTGCCCGAGTTGCATTCTAACCAGGCGGGTTTTATCTATCTCTCCATTCTGTTAATTTAGATGTTTCTTGATCTGAATACATTGCCCGGGTTGTATTCTAACAGGGCGGGTACAATCTATCTTTTATAATTAATTAAGCTGGATATTTTTAGATCCAAATATATGATCGCCCGGATTATGCTCTAACCGATCGGGTTGAGCCATTTCTTAGCAAAAGTTATCTCTAGATGCAGTTGATTACTCGTCATGGGTTGAATTCAAACCGCGCAAAGTTGTTATTCATTATCTATATCAGCAAGGATAAGGTATCTCTGAATGATAAAAACCGCCCGGTCTGAATTACAGTCGCACAAGTCTATCCATTATGGATCATACTATCAGATATCGGATATCCGGAGATCTAAATGAGTAATCGCACGGGATGAATATAGATCGTCCAAAATCATCAATCATCACTGATACTTAGATCAGGATAGCCGCACGGCTAGATCATAAAGAGCAAAAGGTAAAAAAAAAGAGAAGAGACAAGATATCAGCCACAAGTAAGTAACAATAGAAGGACAATTAGACAGGTAAAATTTCTATTCATTCTTCAAAATGTGTTAACAAAATATTATCCGCCCGGCTAACAAAAAGAAACCGGCGGTTACACAAAAATAAAATCAAGACAAAGGTATTAGTCTGCCGACTTCTTCTTCTTCTTGACAGGGGAACTCGAATCCACACCATCAACATCAACGTCGGGCGAATAGCCTTCACTAGACGTAGAAGAATCCGATGAATCACTATCACTAGACCGCCCGGTCTTACTAGCGGAGCCGGTTGTTCCAGAGGACAAGCTGTCCTCATCATCATCATCATCATCATCATCATCGTCGGCATCGTCATCCGCGTCGACCTCCTCAGCGGCTCCACCACTTCCATCGCCTCCTTGATGAAGTACAATCTCCCTGCCCGCATCGGCTTCAGCCTCCTCGCCCACCTTGGCTTTTCCTTTCTGCCTTCGGCTGATCTCATCAAGTTGGACCTTCAAAGCAGGGAAGAGGTCGGAGAAAGTAGTGCCCCCGAATCCTTCGCACAGACCACCCCGATCTTCCATAAGACCTAAAGCTTTGTTGATCCCTTGGGCCACATGAGGCAACACCTCATCTTGGAAGCCGGGTTGGTCATCTCATATTATTTCTGCAAGAAAGGAAAAATAAATTAGGTCGCTCGGGCTGAACAAAAGAAACCGCATCATCTTTTGTCAAACTCACCGCCACGACTTCTTGAAGTCGAGCATTCTCTTCTTGAAGCCGCACATTCTCCGCGACCTGCTCCTCATACTTCTTTTCTAAATATTTCTGAACAGAAACCAGCCGCCTGTACGACAAGGCCATGAAGTGATTGGCCGCGAACCCCCTTGCGCCGGCTTGTGCCGCTAGCCGGGGAAGCTCTTCTTCCGCAGTTTTCTTCAGCTTCTTTAAAGTCTTTCGACCATACATAGCGGCCCCGGCGGCTAGCGCATGGCGGTTAATCTTTTCACTTCCCCATGGAGGAACTGCAGTGTATACCCGGATGCGGCTTCCATACCTATGCCAGAGGACAGTCGGGTTGCCCTGCAGGTCGGGCGGGTTTCCGCAGGAACGAAGAAGTTCGTATTCATCAGGAGAAGCCGGGTCCTCTTCCTCTGATGATGGCGACCTGTTTTCACCGCTGCCTTTTTTCTCTCTGGGTCAAAACCGGGCCGGCCGGAGTGACCGGCTTGTTCGCAGGGACAATGTGGGCAGCTGCAAGGCGAAGTCAAAAATTTAAATAAAATAGTCCGCGCGGTCATATACATGCGGCCTAGAAGAACTTACTATGCTCGGGGAGGACGTCCTCTAGCTCTGAGAACAGCGGGATGTAGTGATTGATGTCCAACCGCTCATTCTCAAGAAATGTGAAGGTATCCATCTCGATCCTTCCGACCTGGGGGATTTGGAAAGCCTCTTCCCCCCGAACTTGCAGGTTGGTTTGCAACAGCCCGAAGTTGCCTTCGAGCATTACGAACCGCTCCGACCAGTCCTGAGATCTTGTTCGCCAAGTTAACGATCTTCAGTCCGTGGCAGCCAAAGTAGAGGTGCCCCCTGAAAGTTGATGTCCCCACGTCGGAGACAGCCCACACCGAGAAAAATTTCCTGAACAGATCAAGGGAAAATCTGGTTCGCTCGAAGCGCAGGTATGAAATAAAACTGTATATGGAGGCGATGGAGTTCGGTGGAAGTTGGTCGGGTACAACCCCGTAATGGTCGAAAATGACTATCATTTTGGAATGAGCTCGGAGCAATACATTCATTGGAGCACAAGTTTTACACATTCCAGTTCATTTAGTTGTCGATATATAGCTTGTTGCAGCGATAATGCGAAATTTAGCTCCAAATGACACCTAAACTTCTAGCATCCATAACTTTTGATTTGTATGTTTAATTTTTGCCCACAATACCTTTTCAGAATATGCTCGGAGGCATACATCTAATGGAGTACCATTTTAAACCATTCCAGCTCATTTTAGTGGTCAATATACAACAAGTTGCAATGGTAATGAGGGATTTTACTCCTCTTGACACATAAACTAAAACAGCCATAATTTTTGATTTTATTGTCCGATTTTTGCGCACAACACCTTTTTGGAATGAGCTCGAAGCCCTACAATCATTGAAGCACAAGTTTTACCCATTGCAGTTTATTTAGTTGTCGATATATAGCGGGTTGCTCTGGTAATGCAAAATTTAGGTCCAAACGACACCTAAACTTGAAACAACCATAACTTTTGATCGGGTTTTCTGATTTTGGCACACAAAACCCCTTCGAAATGAGCTATTAGCCATACATTCAAGGGAGAGCAAGTTTAATTCAATCTAGTTCATTAAGTGGTCAATATACATTGAGTTGCAGTGGTAATGTAGGATTTAGCTCCAACTAACACCTAAACTTCAAACAGCTATAACTATTGATTCGGTTGTCCAGATTTTGCCCAAAACACCTTTTCGGAATGAGCTCAAAGCCATACATCCTATGGAGAATAGGATTTACCCGATCGAGTTCATTTAGTGGTCGACAGATAGTGGATTGCAGTGCAAATGAGGGATTTTGCTCCAATTGACAACTAAACTTCTAACATCCCTAACTTTGATCCGGTTGTTAGGTTATTGCCCACAACTCCTTTTCAAAATGAGATCAGAGCCCTACATCGAATGTACAACATGTTTTACCCATTCCAGTTTGTTTATTGGTTGATCTACCGTGAGTTACTGTGGTAATGAGGGATTTAGCTCCAAATGACACATAAACTTCAAACAGACAGAACTCTTGATCAAGTTGCCCAATTTTTGCCCATAATACCTTCTTAGAATGATCTCAGAGCCCTACATCCAATGTAGAGTAGGATATAACCATTCAAGTTCGTTTATTGTTCGATATACAGTGAGTTCCAGTGGTAATGCGGGAATTAGCTCCCAAATTACACCTAAACTTCAAGCAGCCATAACTTTTGATCCGGTTGTTCGATTTTTTTGCACAACACTTTTTTAGAAAGATCTCATATTTTCCATCCAACAGAGAATAAGATTTACCCTTTCTAGAATAAGACAACACCTTTCCGGTTGTCCAATTTTCGCCCACAATACCTTTTCGGAATGAGATCGGAGCCCTAAATCCAATGGAGAACAATTTAAACCCATTCTAGCTCGTTTAGAGGTCGATATATAGTGAGTTGTAGTGGTAATATGAGATTTTGCTCCAAATGACACATACACTTCAAAATGACAAAAATTTTAATGCTGGTTGTAGCGAAAATGAGAGTTTTAGCTCCAAATGACACTCAAACTTTATACAACAATAATGTTTGATCCGGTTGTCTGATTTTACCCCTACAAGACCTTTTAGGAATGAGCTTGGAGCACTACATTCAATGAAGCACATGTTTGCCCCAATGCAGTTCAGTTAGTTGTTAATATATAGCGGGTTGCACTAGTAATGCGAAATTTAGCTCCAAATGACACCTAAACGTGAAACAGCCATAACTTTTGATCAGGTTGTCTAATTTTTTCCCACAAAACCTCTTCGAAATGAGCTCTGAGCCATACATTCAATGGAGAGCAAGCTTTACCCAATCTAGTTCATTTAGTGGTCAATATATATTGAGTTGCAATGGTAATGTGGGATTTGGCTCCAACCAACACCTAAACTTCAAACATCTATAACTATTGATCCGGTTGTCCGGATTTTGCACAAAACACCATTTCGGAATGAGCACAGAGCCATACATCCTATGGAGAATAGGATTTACTTGATCGAGTTCATTTAGTGGTCGATGGATAGTGGATTGCAGTGGAAATGAGGGATTTTGCTCCAATTGACACTTAAACTTAAAACATCCATAACTTTGATCCGGTTGTCAGGTTATTGCCCACAACACCTTTTCGGAATGAGATTGGAGCACTATATGCAATGGAAAACAAGTTTTACCCAGTCCAGTTCATTTAGTGGTTGATCTACAGTGGGTTACAGTGGTAATGGGGGATTTAGCTCCAAATGACAGATAAACTTCAAACACACAGAACTCTTGATCAGGTTGCCCACTTTTTGCCCGCAGTACATTTTTAGAATGAGCTCAGAGCCCTACATCCAATTTATAGTTGGATATAACCATTCAAGTTCGATTATTGTTTTAGTGGTATGCGGGATTTAGCTCCAAATTACACTTAAACTTCAAGCAGCCATAACTTTTGATCCGGTTGTTCGATTTTTTTGCACAACACTTTTTCTGTAAGAGCTTGTATTCTCCATCCAAAAGAGAATAAGATTTACCCATTCCAGAATATGACAACACCTTTCCGGTTGTCCAATTTTTGCCCACAATACCTTTTCGAAATGAGATCGGAGCCCTAAATCCAATGGTGAACAATTTAAACCCATTCCAGCCTGTTTAGAGGTTGATATACAGTGAGTTGTAGTGGTAATACGAGATTTAGCTCTAAATGACACATACACTTCAAAATGCCAGAATTTTTTATGCTGGTTGTAGTGAAAATGAGAGATTTAGCTCCAAATGACACTCAAACTTTAAAAAACGATAACTTTTGATGTGGTTGTCATATTTTACCCCCACAACACCTTTTCGGAATGAGCTCGGAGCACTACATTCATTGTGTTTACCCAGAAGACCACACACGAGTTGCCTTTCTCACAGACCGGGCGGTCTGAGAATGCAAGTCGCCTGGTTCAGATCCAACATGGTCCATCAGCACCAGCCAACACAAACCGGGCGGTCTGACAGAATTCAGATCGCCCCCAAGGATTGAAGATTGCAGGGTGTGACGCCCCGAGTTTTTCTTGCAATTATTTTAATAAGGCATAGGGAATTAATAACAATTATTCTAAAGTGAGATTTTAATTCAGGGCGTCGGCGCGTAGGGGCGTTGTCGTTGCGTGGCGTTAGTGCGGAGGGCGTCACCGCTTCTTGGTCGTCGCCGTCCGGTGAGTTCGATGCTAGGTTCCTGCGTGAGTGCGTATAGCCGGTTTGAACTTTCTTGAAGGAATGCGTGTTTATGTATATATATATATACATATGTATATATATGTATATATATATGATTTAGAATCTAATCATATTAAATTTTTTTTCGAAGCTTTAGAATCTAATCCGATTTGGGATTGTTGTATGCAACTGTAATTGCAGGGCTGTTTTTGCGATCTTGTTTGGTTCACGATGCCATATTTTTATGCTACATGATCAAATCGGGGGCTGCCATGCTTTAAATTAATGTGGTGTTTCAATTTTATTTGGGCCGCCATGCTCATTCAGTTGGGAATTTAATTTGAGAAGGGATGCTATGTCTAAACTAGTGAGAGTCTCTTTTGTTTTCTTTATATATAGGGGCTGCCATATAGAATTTAGCTATTTGGGGTTGCTATACTTGGGTCCAGTTGGTTTTGCAAAACTTAATACTTTGGGGCTGCTGCGGCTACATTTGTCGGAAATTTCATTCCTATCGGGGCTGCTATGCTTGGAATTATTTTGCTTGGACTCTGCGTGTATAATCTCAGTGAGGACTTTAAATTGCAATGGGCTGCCTTATAATACTTCATTCGGAGGCTGCTTTAATAAATATTATTATGGGGGCTGCCCTATAGATCTCTGTCTAGGGGGGCTGCTTTATAAACCTATCATCTTGGGGCTACTTTATTCATGGTCCTACTTATTAGGATTATGCTGTGGTGTTCCTCTTGGTTGTGGGCAAGGTTCCTTATAATTTCATTGTGGCTGTTTCCTCCTTGTTTTAGCATGACAGTTATTGTCCTGCTTTGTTTCCCCTTGGTTCTAGTCGGCAGCTGGTATACTCATTGGTTTTAGCATGGTTGCTATTGATTTATTTTATTTCCCTTGTTTCCCTCTAATTTGAACTCTTGATATACGAAGCTCTGCGCCTATACGCTAGGAAATTTTCTTGGTTTAAACTTAAGTCAATTAACCGGTTCGTAAATCTTCTGTGTTTGATTTGAGGGCTAGGTATTCACTTAGGTTTATGCAAAGTTTAATTTCCTATGCTATATGCTAGAGATTTCATTCTCATGGGGAAGGTTGAGCTTGTCGGCTATTTGTTTTATGCTGGGCTTATTTATTTCAGTTAAGCATAAGTGGTCTTGCTCGACAAATTTCCAAATCCTGCATTTCCTCCTTTGGTTGGCTAAGTTGGTTATTGCGGCGGGCTAAAAATTCCCTGGAAATTTCGTATTTTAAATTTCCTGACTATTTGGGAAAAGTTAGATATTAAATTTCCCGGGAATTTCTCTTGCTAGTTCTCAGTGACCTAGCGAGGCTAGGAATTGTTTAATGTGAAGGATAAGTGAGTGAAACTCGGTTTGGGTCTTTTACCTGTTCCAGTGACCGGCAGCTTTGCACTTTTAGTAGCAGAAAGTATCGAATGCTACTGTATAACACTCACATAAATATATATACATACAAAAGTTAATAAAGGTTGCTAAATAGCTTTACTCTTGTAGCGAATGTTAAAGTTCATCTTCCTGTGTTGATCATGAGACTCTCTGTGACCGTCAAACTAAGCTGTGCTCTATTCTCGAGTTGCCTTGTAGTTGGTTAGTGTTCTTTTGCGGTGTTTTGTCGTGCCTTATTCATCATACCGTTGCAAGAGGTTCGCTAGGAGCCAAGTTTGGACTCGCTTAGTGTTTTCAAATGAACCGTTGAGCTTGGTTCAGGTGTTTGACCTTCGTGTCATGTTTTTCTTCGTCTTGTTCCGGCACCAGACCTGTCATGGTGTCGGCTTTCTGAAATCCTGTTCCCCCACCGGACACACCTCTGTTTGCTATGTTGGATTTATGAGCTATGTATGCTATGTTGACTATTTCCCCGAGATAGTTTTGGTGGGTGGTTCTTGATCTTTATGATCTTCGTTGTTTAGATGTTCTGAGTATTCTCTGGTAAACTGCACCGTGGTATAGTAATATACTTATATATATCCATATACTTATGTATATGATTATGCACCCTACTTCTGGTGTTATGTGTGATTCTGTCGGGCGTGTGAGCTAAAGGTCACCGCCACAGCGCCTCTTTTGGGCTGTTGGTTTGAGTGGATTGCAGTCACCGCCGCAGCACTCCTATTTGGTTTTTGGGATGCGGTTGTTAGTGGAGATACCACCATCGCAGTGCCTTTTTTTGGGGGACGCTTTTACCTCGAGCTGATCAGTCTCAAGTTCTTAAGCACATATGCTTATATATGTGTATTATGATAGTATATGTATGACCATCACCTCTGAGCTGCAATGGCGGACACGTGGTGGGCTTTGATGGTGTTGACTATTACCTTCTGGTGCAGGCTTTTTCTTCTTACCGAGTGCACTCGTTTGAGCTGGCTCGGGTTGTTGTAAGATTATAGATGTTTATCTGGTTAGCTTTTCCTTCCTGCACTCTTTTGCTTCTGATGCTGCTAATCTTGGTTTTCTTGCACCCTTTTGGGCTGAGGCATTCTTTTCTTATGAATGTCTCAGGTTCAGGTCTTTAGCTGCTGCAGGTGTTAGAGCAGCGTCGTTCACGTCTCCTGTCGAAGCTCTTCCCCTCTTCTAGGTAAGAGGCAGTTTCTTTTTGTTGTTTTTCTTCTTCCCTGCGGGTTCGTGTCAGTTGTTGGCGCCCGTATGGCTTTTATCTTTAGATCACTTGCTAGCACTATTGTTGTTACTTTTGGGTTGTTTACCTACTTGCTCTCTGGGAAGCTTTATGCTAGGATGCATTAGTTACTTTATTGATATAAAAATGTCATCCTTGCATATCATGATTTTTTTCTTATAAATGTCACATATTTTGAAAATCGTAGAAAATCCTTTCGTACTATACTAAACATAGATATGTGCATATCATTTCTGGGATGTTTATTTTCATGCTCTTGTAGGCTAAAAACAAACCTATTTTCCGCTACGTATGTATAGATTTCTACTTGTGGACTAGATGATCCACCGGACCGAGGGACGCGGTTTTAAGCTAAAATGAAAGAAAATCTCTCTTTTAATCCGAACACATATATGTCTTTTATAAAATTATCGTAAGGAGAGTTGCCTGAGCATCTGTAGTCGTCTCCTGCAGGCGTGGCATCACGACGCGTATTTTCCCCTTGCTCTGATAATATGTATTATATTCGTGGGAAAATGCAGGTTGTGACACTGGGTCTCAAGTCTAGAAGGCAAGTCGCGGTATTAAGATGGAGACCGTTCGGGTTGCGCCCAGAAGGCTATCAGGGTCCATTTCCAGAAGGCAACCCGCGGTCTCAAGCTGGAGACCGCTCGGGTTGCATCATGAAAGTTATCAAGGCTCAAGTCCAGGAGACAGGCCGCGGTGTTAAGGTGGAGACCGCCCAGTGCTGCATCATCGCCTTGACCGCAGCATATTCAGTTTCTGTCCAGGGCAGACCGGGAGCTCAAGACGCTAAGCCACATGGCTTCTTTCTTTTCTTCCCTGTGTATCCCATCACCGCCTGACCGATTCTCCTGTACCCAGACAGGCGGTTATTTTATCCCTGCCCATTCAGGAAGGCCCCCGAATTTATAAATAGGTGGAGGTAATGTTCCCAAGACACGCACACTCGAGTCCAGGAGCTCGCTTGTTTGAGCTCCGGTCTCGAGTTTACCGTCTTGCGACCTGTCTGACCGGCCGGCTTCTTCTTTTCTGCTCTTGCAGCCCGTTGTAACTTCTTTATCTCAATCAAAGGAAAAGCCCGTCACAGGAGTGGCATTCGCCGTGATGGGCGAAGTCTGGTCTTGACTGCTGCCAGCGGTCCTCATTTCTCTAACTAAAAAGTAACCGGCAGCCCGCAACCTCTGATTTCCTACGGAGGTGCGATTTCGGATTCAACAGAAACACTTGGGCCTCCGATTTCGGATCGCGGATTGTCGGTGAAATACTTACAACAATGTCAGACCGCCAATTCCCCCTTGGAGACCGCTCTGACCACAGCGAAGACTCCTTGTGGGATGCTTTGGAACAGTCAAGAAAAGAAGCCAAACGGGCTCAGAAAGCGACTGATCAACGTTTGGACACAATCAGTCAGACCTTAGCTCTATTAACCGAACGGTTAGTCCCACAACAAACCGCGGTTAACCAGGAGGTGACTCCGGTCCCTCCTCCACCTCCTCCTTACCCTCTTTTACAAGTCGCCAACTTCCAGCCACTGCACGAGGGTTTTGCGGCCAGGAAAAATTTTTACCAAGAATTCGCGCACAACATGCCGGCCCGAGTTCTTGATTTCCAGGGGGCAACTTCTCATGCAGCCCGCCTGTCCTATCCTGCCAGAAGGAGCAGCTCTCCTTTCCTACCCACCTGAGGTCGCTGCTCATCCTTCCTACCCGCCAGAAGCCGCTGTCCGCTCCTCCTACCAGGCGGCTTCTCCGCGAGTAGCCGCAGCTCAAGCGGCTTACTATTCTGCTCCTTTATATGAAGATATTGAAGGAAACATCTCCCTTCGTGGATGAAGTCCGAGGGGAGCCAGCCCCGAATAACTTCAGAGAGCCTCGTCTACCGGCGTATAATGGAGAAACTGATCCCATCATCCATCTTCAGGCCTTCGAGTCGGCCATTGCTCTGACGACCCTCTCGGATGCGACCAAGTGTAAACTCCTTGTAACATCCTTCGAAGGACAAGCAAGAGAGTGGTTTTATGGGTTGCACCCCAGGTCGATCAGTTGTTTTGCTGAGCTGCGCAGGGAATTCTTGCTCAGGTTTTCTTCCTTGAGAAAGAGCAAAAATGGCCCGGCGGCCCTTTTTGATTTAAGGCAGCGAGAAGACGAAACGTGGGCCCATTTCGTGGACCATTTCCAGAAGAAGATTATGGAAGTTCAGAACGTGGATCCAGAACTATACAGGGTGGCCCTTATTCATGGCTTGAGGGAAGGCCCCCTGAAATTTGAGGCAAACATAAGGGAGCCAAGGACTTATCAGGAGATGATAAGTCTGGCTAATATGTTCATCAGAGGAGAGAAAAGCAATCCCGGCTATGTCGCAAAATTGGTGAGCGACAAGGAGCAGTCCAATCCATCCTTCCATCATCCACCATCAAATCAATCCCACTTTGAACCTCGTTTTCAGAGGGGAAGAAATTACAAAAACAAGCAACCCTTCATCGGCCATCAACGGTTTCAGGATCAGAAACCGTCGTTGGCCATCATATCCGCTCCATCCGTTCCTCTTCCACAAAAAATGCCGGTATACCTGCCGCAATATACCGCGCAGCTACCTCCAGTCATTCCATCCACCCAATATGATGACTCGCAAGAGTCATTTACTCCTCTGAATGTTACTATGGACGAAGTCGTCCAAATCCTCCAGAAAAGGCCAGACTTTAAAAGGCCTGCTCCTCTGAAATCAGATGTTCGTAATCGAAATCCGAATCTATACTGTGAATATCACAAGGAAGGAGGGCATCTGACCGAAGATTGTTGGGCCCTCCTCTTGTTGATTGAAAGGCTCTTGGGAGATGAAAAACTCTGAGGCCTAATCCGGAAAGAAGCAACCGCTGATCCAGCCACTGAGAAGAAGAAAGAAATGGCAGAGGTAACTTGGGAATGCGCCGATGTTGAAGACGTTGGCTACTATGGAGATGTTCACCACTCGACCGAATGCATTGAGGTTAATGATGTGGGCCCCTTGGGGGACATTTATTGCATTCATGGAGGGGCTGGAGCTGAATCATCTTGCAAATCCAACATTCCAAGAGTTTTGAAACAAGAAGTGGCAGCGACCACAACTTCTCCCCCTGAAAGCACCGTCGACCTTCGGTCAAGATGACCTTCCTCCGAATGCTAATCCCTTTGACGATGTCGTGGTCATCAAGGTCGTCATTGAGAACTATACCGTTCATAAGATCCTCATCGACACGGGCAGTTCCGTTAACCTCCTCTTCCGCTCAACCTTTGAGGCCTTGAAGACTGGAAAGCCTTTACTTTCCACCGATGGACCCCTCTATGGCTTTTCTGGGGAGAAGATAGAAGTAGATGGTTCTGTAAAGCTCCTAGTTTCTCTGGGGGGACTATAAAGCTGATCAACTTCGTGGTGGTGGATTCCCCAAGCAACTATTGTGCCATCTTCGGGAGGCCAATTCTTAAGTCCTACAGGGCAGTAGTGTCCACCTACCACCTTGCTCTTAAGTTTGCTGCCGAGGGAAGGCAGTATCAAATCAGAAGCAACCCAAAGGTGGCTCGGGAGTGTTACGTGCAAACCGACAATATGATCACCGACGTTCCACTTTCCGAGACCACGACTGAAGTGCTGGAAGTTGCTGAACCTTCAAAGGTTGCCGAAGAGAGGAAAGATTGAGAAGGGGCTCACTTGGAACCTACCCAAGTGACCCAGGAAGTCCCCATTTCTGAGGGAGAATGCAAGAAGCTGATCATCAATGAAGAGGAGAAAGTGGAGATGATCTCCTGTCTTTTGGAGAACCTGGATATCTTCGCCTGGTCAGCGGAGGATATGCAAGGAGTAGATCCGGACGTGGCTTGCCATCATCTGAACATATCTCCTGAGTTGAAGCCAGTCCAACAAAAGAAAAGAGAAGTGGCAACCAAGCTGGCGGTGCCCATCAGAGAGGAGATTTCCAAACTCCTGAAAGCGGGTTTTATTTTTGAAATTCAATATCCCGCGTGGATGTCAAATGTTGTAATGGTTAAAAAACCTGGTGGGAAATGGCGTATGTGTGTGGATTTTACTAAACTCAATAAAGCATGCCCCAAAGATTGCTACCCCTTGCCTCAGATAGATGTTTTAGTAGATTCCGCGATTGGGTATAATTTTATGAATTTTCTTGACGCATTTTCGGGGGTATGAACAAATCAAAATGCACAAACCTGATATCCCGCATACCTCTTTCATCACGAACGATGGGTGTTATTGTAATCTCGTAATGCCCTTCGGACTTAAAAATGCGGGTCCTGCATACCAAAGAATGATGGATACAGTTTTCAAACATCAAAAAGGCAGGAATCTTGAAGTTTATGTTGACGATCTCCTTTTGGAAAGTAAAACATTCTCAATGCATTTGAAAGACCTCGTAGAGACGTTCGCTACTCTACGAAGGTTCAAATTGAAATTAAACCCATTGAAATGTGTGTTCGGAGCAAATAAGGGGAAGTTTCTCGGGCATCTCCTCACTCCATATGGCCTTGCACCAAACCCAGATAAGGTGAAGGCCATCCTCGATATGATTCCACCTCGTAATACTAAGGAGGTCCAGCAACTTGGAGGAAGGTTGGCGGGCCTAAGCAGGTTTATCTCCAAATCAGGAGATAAAAGTGCTCCATTCTTTAATATACTCCGGGGGGGATCAAAGTTCGAATGGAACGAAGAATGCATCAAAGCTTTTGAACAGTTAAAAGTACAGTTAACTTCAACTCCACTACTTCAAAGTCCTCATGAGGGGGAGATATTATTCTTATATTTGGGGGTCGGACCAGATGCAGTGAGTTCTGTCCTCGTCTGGGAGGAAAAGAAGAAGCAGTTCCCAATATATTATGTTAGTCATATCCTCAAGGATACAGAAACGAGATATTCAATCGTGGAAAAGCTAGCTTTGGCTTGGGTCATGTCATCACGAAGGCTCTGCCCTTATTTTCAAGCTCATCCGATCCAAGTGATTACAGATCATCCTTTGAGAAGCATTCTTGAAAAACCAGATCATTCGGGGAAATTGGCCAAGTGGGCCATTGAATTGAGCGAGTTCGAAATATCTTACACTCCTAGAACGGCAATTAAAGCGTAGGTCTTTGCAGATTTCATGGTTGATACAACAGAATCCGGCCCAGAACAAGCAGAAAAATCACCTTTGGCTTGGGTTGTATATGTGGATGGAGCTTCTGGTAGGAACTCCGTAGGACCCGGGGTAGTTCTAATCAACCCGAATGGTATCAAACTGGAGCAGGCTATAAAGTTCTTCTTTCCAGTCATGAATAATCAGGCAGAATATGAGGCGCTCCTGGCTGGCTTAAGACTTGCAAAAGAGCTGGGCATCGAACATGTGCATGTTAAAACCGATTCGTTGGTAATGGCTTCTCAGGTTTTGGGGAATTACGAAACGAGAGAGCCAATGCTGAGGAAGTATCTACTGTTAGCAAAAGAGGAGATTGGGAGATTCAAATCATTTATCATCGAGCATATTCCCAGGACACAGAACGAGGAAGCATATGAGTTGTCAAAGTTCGGTCTTCCATCAGGGGGAGTTGTTGAATCCAAAATTGTCCCCACGTCCTCGACGCTCAATCCCAGAGGAAAGAGAGGGGGTAGTGGTCGAGCAGCTGGTTACTAGAGTCGCAAATGAAGAGCTGAGTGAGAGAGAAGAAGAGAGGGCCGCTAGCTTGCGGCGAGGCCAAACTTCGCCCGCCGCGGCAAACGCCACTCCTGCGACGGGCTTTCCCTTTATTTAATAACTGTATTACAGCTTGTTGTGCTTAGTACATGAAACAAGAGAAAATACAAGAGAGTTGCTGGTAAGAAAAGAGTAAGCCGCGCGGGCTGTTTGCCGAGGTCGCCCGGACTAGTCGCCGAGGCCGCCCGGCCTGTTCACAGAGGTCGCCGTGACAGGTCGCCCGGACAGGTCGCCCGAATAGGTCAGCCAGACTGGTCTCCCAGCCTGTTCGCAGAGGTCGCCCGGACAGGTCGAAGCTTGGTGCGGTCTGACTGTTTCTAGCCGCCGATTTTGTCCCCCCACTTGCCTGTCCTTTCTTCATGTTCGAGGGTCCTATTTATAGGCTCTGGGTCGATGTCGTCACCTCCGGTGAGCCGGTGACTGGAGTTCTACCCGCGCGGTCTGAAGAAGGAGGCCGCCTACCCTCGCAGTCTGAAGGAGGAGGCCTCCTACCCGCGCGGTCTGAAGGAGGAGGCCGCCTACCCGCGCGGTCTGAAGGAGGAGGCCGCCTACCCGCGCGGTCTGAAGGAGGAGGCCGCCTACCCGCGCGGTTTGAAGGAGGAGGCCGCCTACCCGCGCGGTCTGAAGGAGGCGGGAGGAGGCCTCCTACCCGCGCGGTCTGAAGGAGGAGGCCTCCTACCCACACGGTCTGAAGGAGGAGGCCGCCTACCCGCACGGTCTGAAGGAGGAGGCCACCTACCTACGCGGTCTGAAGGAGGAGGCCGCCTACCCACGCGGTTTGAAGGGAGAAGCCGCCTACCCGCGCGGTTTGAAGGGAGAAGCCGCCCAACCTGGGCGACTTGAAGGGAGAAGCCGCCCCACCTGGGCGACTTGAAGGGAGAGGCCTCCCCCACTTGGGCGTTTTGAATGGAGAGGCCGCCCCACTTGGGCGGTTTGAAGGAGGAGGTTGCCCCTTCTTACCACTTTGGGTGTAAAAAGAGCCTTTGCGTGAGGTCTAATCCTTCCCGGGCGCGTAATCTGCAAAAATGTAGCAAAAGAGGCCTCCCAGTGGAGGGTCGCCGATTTCTGGGTCAACATAATCCCCGCACTTTTTCAAATTTCCAAGAAACTTCGAAAAAGTAGGTATTGACCCACAAAAATCATGATCCGCTACTGATAAACTATCAAAAGAGTGGGAGAGACAAAGAGGGAACGAGTACCTGATGCCTCTCCACAAAGGAACTAGTGAACGCATATTCTTTCTCCTGTGAGGGAGGAGAGTCATAGCAAATATAAAACACAATTCACAAGTACCTGAAGGGAACTTGCGAACATCGGCTCACTTTGTCCTCTGAGGTTGACTAGTAATCATCTACTAGTCTCTGAGGAGAACTCGATAAGTAAAGAAAGAACGTCGCGAGTACCTGAAGAGAACTCGCGAATACCTGCTAACCTCTGCAAAAGAGAACTCAAAGCAGGTATAAGAGTAACTATAACACGAGTACCTGAAGCGAACTCGCGAATACCTGCTAACCTCTGTAAAAGAGAACACAAAGCAGGTATAAGTGAAACTATAACACGAGTACCTGAAGAGAACTCGTGAACACCTGCTAATCTCTGCACAAGAGAAAACTCAAATCAGGTATAAAACATAACACGAGTACCTGAAGAGACCTCGCGAGCACCTGCTAATCTCTGCAAAAGAGAATTCGAAGCAGGTAAAAAACATAACGCGAGTACCTGAAGAGACCTCGCGAGCACCTGCTAATCTCTGCAAAAGTGAACTCAAAGCAGGTATAAAACATAACGCGAGTACCTGAAGAGACCACGCGAGCACCTGCTAATCTCTGCAAAAGAGAATTCAAAGCAGGTATAAAACATAATGCGAGTACCTAAAGAGACCTCGCGAATACCTGCTAATCCCTGCGAAAATAGAACTTAAAGCAGGTATACAACATAACGCGAGTACCTGAAGAGACCTCGCGAGCGCCTGCTAATCTCTGCAAAAGTGAACTCACAGCAGGTATAAAACATAGCGCGAGTACCTGAAGAGAACTCGCGAACACCTGCAAATCTCTGCAAAAGAGAACTTAAAGCAGGCAAAAGAATCTATAACGCGAGTACCTGAAGAGAACTCGCGATCACCTGCTAATCTCTGCAAAAGAGAACTTAAAAGCAGGTAAAAGAATCTATAACGCGAGTACCTGAAGAGACCTCGCGATCACCTGCAAATCTCTGCAAAAGAGAACTTAAAAGCAGGTAAAAGAATCTATAAAGCGAGTACCTGAAGAGACCTCGCGAGCACCTGCTAATCTCTGCAAAAGAGAACTTAAAGCAGGTACAAAACAAACTACAACGCGAGTACCTGAAGAGAACTCGCGAACACCTGTCAATCTCTGCACAAGAGAACTTAAACCAGGTATAAAACAAACTGCTACGCGAGTACCTGAAGAGAACTCGCGAATACCTGTCAATCTCTGCACAAGAGAACTTAAAACAGGTATAAAACAAACTGCAACGCAAGTTCCTGAAGAGAACTCGCGAACACATGTCAATCTCTGCACAAGAGAACTTAAAACAGGTATAAAACAAACTGCAACGCGAGTACCTGAACAGAACTCGCGAATACCTGTTAATCCCTGCACAAAAGAACTTAAAACAAGTACAAAACAAACTACAACGCGAGTACCTGAAGAGAACTCGCGAACACCTGTCAATCTCTGCACAAGAGAACTTAAAATAGGTATAAAACAAACTGCAACGCGAGTACCTGAAGATAACTCGCGAATACCTGTCAATCTATGCACAAGAGAACTTAAAACAGGTATAAAACAAACTGCTACGCGAGTACCTGAAGAGAACTCGCGAACACCTGTCAATTTCTGCACAAGAGAACTTAAAACAGGTATAAAACAAACTGCAACGCGAGTACCTGAAGAGAACTCGCGAATACCTGTCAATCTCTGCACAAGAGAACTTAAAACAGGTATAAAACAAACTGCAACGCGAGTACCTGAAGAGAACTCGCGAACACCTGTCAATCTCTGCACAAGAGAACTTAAAATAGGTATAAAACAAACTGCAACGCGAGTACCTGAAGAGAACTCGCGAACACATATCAATCTCTGCACAAGAGAACTTAAAACAGGTATAAAATAAACTTCAACGCGAGTACCTGAAGAGAACTCGTGAACACCTGTCAATCTCTGCACAAGAGAACTTAAAACAGGTATAAAACATAACGCGAGTACCTGAAGAGACCTCGCGAACACCTACTAATCTCTGCAAAAGAGAACTCAAACAGGTATAAAACATAACGCGAGTACCTGAAGAGACCTCGCGAACACCTGCTAATCTCTGCAAAAGAGAACTCAAAGCAGGTATAAAACATAAAGCGAGTACCTGAAGAGACCTCGCGAGCACCTGCTAATCTCTGCAAAAGAGAACTCAAAGCAGGTATAAAACATAACTCGAGTACCTGAAGAGACCTCGCGAACACCTGCTAATCTCTGCAAAAGAGAACTCAAAGCAGGTATAAAACATAACGCGAGTACCTGAAGAGACCTCGCGAATACCTGATAATCCCTGCGAAAATAGAACTTAAAGCAGGTATAAAACATAGCGCGAGTACCTGAAGAGACCTCGCGAGTACCTGTTAATCTCTGCAAAAGAGAACTCACAGCAGGTATGAAATGTAATATAACGCGAGTTCCTGAAGAGAACTCGCGAATACCTGCAAATCTCTGCAAAAGAGAACTCACAACAGGTATAAAACATAACGCGAGTACCTGAAGAGACCTCGCGAACACCTGCTAATCTCTGCAAAAGAGAACTCAAAGCAGGTATAAAACATAACGCGAGTACCTGAAGAGACCTCGCGAATACCTGCTAATCCCTGCGAAAATAGAACTTAAAGCAGGTATAAAACATTACGCGAGTACTTGAAGAGACCTCGCGAGCACCTGCTAATCTCTGCAAAAGAGAACTCATAGCAGGTATGAAATGTAATATAACGCGAGTACCTGAAGAGAACTCGCGAATACCTGCAAATCTCTACAAAAGAGAACTCACAACAGGTATAAAACATAATGCGAGTACCTGAAGAGACCTCGCGAATACCTGCTAATCTCTGCAAAAGAGAACTCAAAGCAGGTATAAAACATAACGCGAGTACCTGAAGAAACCTCGCGAATACTTGCTAATCTCTGCGAAAGAGAACTCAAAGCAGGTATGAAATATAATATAACGCGAGTACCTGAAGAGAACTCGCGATCACCTGCAAATCTCTGCAAAAGAGAATTCAAAGCAGGTAAAAAACATAATGCGAGTACCTGAAGAGAACTAGCGATCACCTGCTAATCTCTCATAAGTGAATTCACAACAGGTATAAAACATAACGCGAGTACCTGAAGAGACCTCGCGAACACCTGCTAATCTCTGCAAAAGAGAACTCAAAGCAGGTATAAAACATAATGCGAGTACCTGAAGAGACCTCGCGAGCACCTGCTAATCTCTGCAAAAGAGAACTCAAAGCAGGTATAAAACATAATGCGAGTACCTGAAGAGACCTCGCAAATACCTTCTAATCCCTACAAAAATAGAACTTAAAGCAGGTATAAAACATAACGCGAGTACCTGAAGAGACCTCGCGAGCACCTGCTAATCTCTGCAAAAGAGAACTCACAGCAGGTATAAAACATAACGCGAGTACCTGAAGAGAACTCGCGAACTCCTGTTAATCTCTGCAAAAGAGAACTCAAAGCAGGTATAAAACATAACGCGAGTACCTGAAGAAACCTCGCGAATTCCTGCTAATCTCTGCAAAAGAGAACTCAAAGCAGGTATGAAATGTAATATAACGCGAGTACCTGAAGAAACCTCTCGAATACCTGCTAATCTCTGCAAAAGAGAACTCAACGCAGGTATGAAATATAATATAACGCGAGTACCTGAAGAGAACTCGCGAATACCTGCAAATCTCTGCAAAAGAGAACTCACAACAGGTATAAAACATAACGCGAGTACCTGAAGAGACCTCGTGATCACCTGCTAATCTCTGCAAAAGAGATCTCAAAGCAGGTATAAAACATAACGCGAGTACCTGAAGAGACCTCGCGAATGCCTGCTAATCCCTGCGAAAATAGAACTTAAAACAGGTATAAAACATAACGCGAGTACCTGAAGAGACCTCGCGAGCATCTGCTAATCTCTGCAAAAGAGAACTCACAGCAGGCATGAAATGTAATATAACGCGAGTACCTGAAGAGAACTCGCGAATACCTGCAAATCTATGCAAAAGAGAACTCACAACAGGTATAAAACATAACGCGAGTACCTGAAGAGACCTCGCGAACTCCTGCTAATCTCTGCAAAAGAGAACTCAAAGCAGGTATAAAACATAACACGAGTACCTGAAGAAACCTCGCGAATACCTGCTAATCTCTTTGAAAGAGAACTCAAAGCAGGTATGAAATATAAGATAATGCGAGTACCTGAAGAGAACTCGCGAACACCTGCAAATCTCTGCAAAAGAGAATTCAAAGCAGGTAAAAAATATAACGCGAGTACCTGAAGAGAACTCGCGATCACCTGCTAATCTCTGCATAAGAGAATTCACAATAGGTATAAAACATAACGCGAGTACCTGAAGAGACCTCGCGAACACTTGTTAATCTCTGCAAAAAAGAACTCAAAGCAGGTATAAAACATAACGCGAGTACCTGAAGAGACCTCGCGAGCACCTGCTAATCTCCGCAAAAGAGAACTCAAAGCAGGTATAAAACATAACGCGAGTACCTGAAGAGACCTCGCGAATACCTTCTAATCCCTGCGAAAATAGAACTTAAAGCAGGTATAAAACATAACGCGAGTACCTGAAGAGACCTCGCGAGCACCTGCTAATCTCTGCAAAAGAGAACTCACAGAAGGTATAAAACATAACGCGAGTACCTGAAGAGAACTCGCGAACTCCTGCTAATCTCTGCAAAAGAGAACTCAAAGCAGGTATAAAACATTACGCGAGTACCTGAAGAAACCTCGTGAATACCTGCTAATCTCTGCAAAAGAGAACTCAAAGCAGGTTTGAAATGTAATATAATGCGACTACCTGAAGAAACCTCGCGAATACCTGCTAATCTCTGCAAAAGAGAACTCAAAGCAGGTATGAAATATAATATAACGCGAGTACCTGAAGAGAAATCGCGAATACATGTAAATCTCTGCAAAAGAGAACTCACAACAGGTATAAAACATAACGCGAGTACCTGAAGAGACCTCACGAACACCTGCCAATCTCTTCAAAAGAGAACTCAAAGCAGGTATAAAACATAACGCGAGTACCTGAAGAGGCCTCGCGAATACCTGCTAATCCCTGCGAAAATATAACGTAAAACAGGTATAAAACATAACGCGAGTACCTGAAGAGACCTCGCGACCACCTGCTAATCTCTACAAAAGAGAACTCACAGCAGGTATGAAATGTAATATAACGCGAGTACCTGAAGAGATATCGTGAATACCTGCAAATCTATGCAAAAGAGAACTCACAACAGGTATAAAACATAACGCGAGTACCTGTAGAGACCTCGCGAACACCTGCTAATCTCTGCAAAAGAGAACTCAAAGCAGGTATAAAACATAACGTGAGTACCTAAAGAAACCTCGCGAATACCTGCTAATCTCTTCGAAAGAGAACTCAAAGCAGGTATGAAATATAATATAACGCGAGTACCTGAAGAGAACTCGCGAACACCTGCAAATCTCTGCAAAAGAGAATTCAAAGCAGGTAAAAAACATAACGCGAGTACCTGAAGAGAACTCGCGATCACCTACTAATCTCTGCATAAGAGAATTCACAACAGGTATAAAACATAACGCGACTACCTGAAGAGACCTCGCGAACACCTGCTAATCTCTGCAAAAGAGAACTCAAAGCAGGTATAAAACATAACGCGAGTACCTGAAGAGACCTCGCGAGCACCTGCTAATCTCTGCAAAAGAGAACTCAAAGCAGGTATAAAACATAATGCGAGTACCTAAAGAGACCTCTCGAATACCTGCTAATCCCTGCGAAAATAGAACTTAAAGCAGGTATAAAACATAACGCGAGTACCTGAAGAGACCTCGCGAGCACCTGCTAATCTCTGCAAAAGAGAACTCACAGCAGGTATAAAACATAACGCGTGCACCTGAAGAGAACTCGCGAACTCCTGCTAATCTCTGCAGAAGAGAACTCAAAGCAGGTATAAAACATAACGCGAGTACCTGAAGAAACCTCGCGAATACCTGCTAATCTCTGCAAAAGAGAACTCAAAGTAGGTATGAAATGTAATATAACGCGAGTACCTGAAGAAACCTCGCGAATACCTGCTAATCTCTGCAAAAGAGAACTCAAAGCAGGTATGAAATATAATATAACGCGAGTACCTGAAAAGAACTCGCGAATACCTGCAAATCTCTGCAAAAGAGAATTTAAAGCAGGTATAAAACATAACGCGAGTACCTGAAGAGTCCTCGCGAGGACCTGTTAATCTCTGCAAAAGAGAAATCACAGCAGGTATAAAACATAACGCGAGTACCTGAAGAGAACTCGCGAACTCCTGCTAATCTCTGCAAAAGAGAACTCAAAGCAGGTATAAAACATAACGCGAGTACCTGAAGAAACCTCGCGAATACCTGCTAATCTCCGCAAATGGGAACTCAAAGCAGGTATGAAATGTAATATAACGCGAGTACCTGAAGAAACCTCGCGAATACCTGCTAATCTCTGCAAAAGAGAACTCAAAGCAGGTATGAAATATAATATAACACGAGTACCTGAAGAGAACTCGCGAATACCTGCAAATCTCTGCAAAAGAGAACTCACAACAGGTATAAAACATAACGCGAGTACCTGAAGAGACCTCGCGAATACCTGCTAATCTCTGCGAAAGAGAACTCAAAGCAGGTATGAAATATAATATAACGCGAGTACCTGAAGAGAACTCGCGAACACCTGCAAATCTCTACAAAAGAGAACTTAAAGCAGGCAAAAGAATCTATAACGCGAGTACCTGAAGAGAACTCGCGATCACTTGTTAATTTCTGCAAAAGAGAACTCACAGCAGGTATAAAATATAACGCGAGTACCTGAAGAGAACTCGCTAATACCCGCTTATCTCTGCAAAAGAGAACTTAAAGCAGACAAAAGAATCTATAACGCGAGTACCTGAAGAGAACTCGCAAATACCTGCTAATCTCTGCAAAAACAGAACATAAAGCAGGTATAAATGAATTCATAACTGTTAGTCTTTGCAATTTTACTTACTTGTGGATATTCATATGCGATCTTCTGTTTTTAGCGTTATTCCTTATAAAACTTCAAATCCTTTCTGAAAAACCTCTAGGGAAAAGATATCTCCAAAAGAATAATTGCCTCAGTGAAGATGAATCGCGGCCTGAAACTGCCAGAGATTATATCTTCATAAGCTCTGATTGACCAGAGGATTAATAAGTCCATTTCCCGACTATTAGAGTGAAATCCTTGACTTGATTATCTCGAGTCGGAAATATTGCCTTGTGGCTACCTGTAATAGCCTGCTTTCCAGCTTTCAAACCAGATACATTTTACTCACTTGGCTAGCATACTATGCAGCCATTTTTCATAACCTGTAGTACTCTTTCAAACCAACCGACCGGCATGATAGATAAAACCGCCCGGTCTAAAAGTTTTTCAACTTTTAAATGACCAAGTTGGCCAATATTTGTACCTGTTAGATACTACTTTCTCCAAATGATTGAGGATCATAAGAGAGATAATTTTCCTGTAGAGAAAAAGGAATGACTACAGACTCAGATGAACAAGTGGGCAGGTGGGCCTAGGCGGCGAACATTGCTTTCCTCAAGTGGTCATAAGAGCTGTAGAAATAAAGAAAAAGTAAGTACAGACCCAGATGACCAAGTGGGCAGGTGGGCCTAGGCGGCGAACATTGCTTTCCTCAAGCGGTCATAAGGGCTGTAAATGACTCAACTGCTCTCTTGCCTAGGGCTACAAGCCGAGTTGATCAATTGGGCAGGTGGGCCTAGGCGGCGAACATTGCTTTCCTCAGAGAGATCAACTCAGTTGTGGGTCCCGCTTAGGCATCGCTTGAGAGTACCTAGGAGTATTCGATGGTCACCGACTAAGATGATCAGTTGGGCAGGTGTGGTTATGTCGAGGAGGCTATACCGACATTGCTTTCCTCAGAAAGATCATCAAAGCTGTAACTATATCCCTCCCGTGGCATGATAGAGCTAACATTCACCTAGACCTCCCTTGATGCAGGGGTGTGTCAGATATCAGCCGGGATCCAAGGTTCCGAAGACCACCGCACGGGAATTGGCAAGCTACTACTACATGTGTGCGAAAACTCCCCGCTACACATGATCTTCGTGGTTTTACGCTAATGACTACAATCCGAGGGGGTTCGAGCAGAACTTGGCGATGTCTCCGCGGTTCAATGAGTTTGATAATAATTAAAAAGGAAGAAACAAGTCACAAGGAAGGGTGTCAGTATTATATCCACTTCATTCGATATCAAAATGCAAACAAATGAGAGTATTATCGTTAAGGACAGAACCGTTTTGAGATCGTCGCCGCTCCTAGATGTCTTCACCATCACTTGACTACACTTGTCTAGTTATGGTAAGTTCTATTTCTTAACACCTTGATGATAAATGGGCCTGCCCAGTGAGGACTTATTTTCTCAATGGGACCTGATATGGCTGGACGAGGTTCGACTCGGAACCACCTCCCAACAAATTTTGTTTGATAATGGGAAGAGTCTTGCTATTATCTTACAAGAAAAGTTAGCCCATTAACTTGATATGGAAAATTATTCATACTCACCTTATAGAACTCATGGTGAGGAATAGAGAGCATTTCTGCTTCAAGTTGCGGCAAATGTTCCAAGTGATTGCTAGAGGGCTTGTTGTTAGTAGCTGACGTAGTATTAAGTTGAGAATCCACTTGTCCTTTGAGTTGAGTGTTCTCTGCTAATAGGAGAGGGATGTCGTTGTTTTGCACACGCTTTTCTGGATGATCGGAGGGATGCCCGAGGCCATTGGACTAATGATCCATGAAAATGGGAAATGCTGAAAGAGAAAAACTGAAATAACTTTCAAACAGGGGCCGAATTTTTGAAATCTGAGGGCAAAAAAGTGCCTGAATTCCGACACCCGGATCAAAAGTTATATCCGTTTTAACATTGAGTGTATTTTAGGCCAAATCTCGCATCTTCATCGCAACTGTTGTTCATCAACCACTCACTATCTGAAGGTCGCGTGCTTCTGTTGAATCCAAAATTGTCCCCACGTCCTCGACGCTCAATCCCAGAGGAAAGAGAGGGGGTAGTGGTCGAGCAGCTGGTTACTTGAGTCGCAAATGAAGAGCTGAGTGAGAGAGAAGAAGAGAGGGCCGCTAGCTTGCGGCGAGGCCAGACTTCGCCCGCCGCGGCAAATGCCACTCCTGCGACGGGCTTTCCCTTTATTTAATAATCTGTATTACAGCTTGTTGTGCTTAGTACATGGAAACAAGAGAAAATACAAGAGAGTTGCTGGTAAGAAAAGAGTAAGCCGCGCGGGCTGTTTGTCGAGGTCGCCCGGACTAGTCGCCGAGGCCGCCCGGCCTGTTCACAGAGGTCGCCCTGACAGGTCGCCGTGACAGGTCGCCCGAATAGGTCGGCCAGACTGGTTGCCCGGCCTGTTCGCAGAGGTCGCCCGGACAGGTCGAAGCTTGGTGCGGTCTGACTGTTTCTAGCCGCCGGTTTTGTCCCCCCACTTGCCTGTCCTTTCTTCATGTTCGAGGGTCCTAATTATAGGCTCTGGGTCGATGTCGTCACCTCCCGTGAGCCGGTGACTGGAGTTCTACCCGCGCGGTCTGAAGAAGGAGGCCGCCTACCCGCGCAGTCTGAAGGAGGAGGCCTCCTACCCGCGCGGTCTGAAGGAGGAGGCCGCCTACCCGCGCGGTCTGAAGGAGGAGGCTGCCTACCCGCACGGTCTGAAGGAGGAGGACGCCTACCCGCATGGTTTGAAGGGAGAAGCCGCCTACCCGCGCGGTTTGAAGGGAGAAGCCGCCCCACCTGGGCGACTTGAAGGGAGAAGCTGCCCCACCTGGGCGACTTGAAGGGAGAGGCCGCCCCCACTTGGGCGGTTTGAATGGAGAGGCCGCCCCACTTGGGCGGTTTGAAGTAGGAGGCTGCCCCTTCTTACCACTTTGGGTGTAAAAAGAGCCTTTGCGTGAGGTCTAATCCTTCCCGGGCGCATAATCTGCAAAAATGTAGCAAAAGAGGCCTCCCAGTGGAGGATCGCCGATTTCTGGGTCAACAGTCCTGGAAGTCCGGGTTGTCCATATCGTATTGATGCAATGGAAAGAAATAAGAGTCGGATCGCTCGGCCTGAAAATGATAAGCCCAAAGTATTCGTCAAACAACTTGCCGCTATGATCTCCTTCAATCTGGCGATTTCGTCAGCCTGTTCGGCAGACTTCTTCTCCAAGTAGGTGTGGGTTGAGACTAGCTGCTTATATGAGAGCGCAATGAAGTGGTTAGCCGCAAAGCCCCATGCACCGGCCTGTGCGGCTACTTGGGAAAGCTCTTCTTCAGGAATCTTCTTCAGCCTCTTCAAAGTTTTCCGACCATACATAGCAGCTCCAGCGGCTAGTGCATGTCGGATAATCTTGTCGCTCCCTCAGAATGGGAGAGCGGTAGATACTTGCACACACTCCCCATCCTTGTGCCAAAGGACTGTCGGCTTGCCCCGCAGGTCGCGCAGATTGCTACAAGAGCGAAGGAGCTCGAACTCGCCTGAGGAAGCCAGGCCCTCCTCATCAGATGACTGCGGGTCGCTCTTCCTATGTCGCTTTTCCCTTTGGGTCAGAACCGGGTCGGCCGGACTGACCGGTTTATTCAAGGGAACGACAGTGGCGGCTGCAAAAAACTGAAAACTTAGAAATACAGTCCGCGCGGTTATAATGCGACGAGTTAAGAAAAACTTACTATCCTCAGGATGGACGTCTCCTTGCTTCGCGAACAGCGGAATATAGTAGTTTACGTTAAGCCGCTCGTTCTCAAGAGACTCAAAGATTTCCTTCTCGGCTTCCGCAAGCTTGACCGACTGAAAGTCCGCCTCACTCCTCGTCTGCGGATTGAGCTGCAACAACCCGAGGGGGCCTTCGAACATAATGTATCGTTCAGACCAACTTGTCACCTTGTTCGCAAGGTTGACGACCTTCATCCTCCGGCATCCGAAATAGATATACCCCATGAAGATGGATGTTCCGGCTTCCGGAATAGACCGCACAGAAAAGAAATTTCAGAACAGGGAGATCGAGAACTTGACCCGTTCTGACCGCAGATACGAGATGAAGCTATAGATGGAAGCAATGGAGTTCGGCGGGAGTTGTCCGGGCACAACCCCATAGTGATCAAAAATAGTAATAACCTCAAGTGGCGGGGGGGGGGGGGGGGGGGGGAATCGGAAGCCTTATTTAAAGTGGTCAATAGGAATGGTGATCTTTGTGGAAGACGAGGAGTTAAACCGCTCGTCGCGGGATGGAAGTCGGGCGGTTAGATTACTTCCAACCATATACTCTTTAACAAAGTCGTCCAACTCGGCCTGAGTTAGACGACACTCTTTGTGATCGGCTGATCGAAAAGCAGAGGCCGATAAGTTCGGACAGCATGGATCTTCTCAGACCGCTTTGACTTACTCTTAGCTCGCTCCATTTTGAAAACGTGAATGAGTCTCCGTGATGGTGACTACTTATAAAGAGTCGGCGATCTGCAATAGCAAAATTATGGCGCGGGTATCGAGCCAAACCGCGCGGTCATATATCAACGCATTTGAGGAATACAGATAGCAAGAATGTCCAAGGGTTTGCACATATTAAAGAAATCGAATGACAAAGAAGCGGATAGAGTATAGTAAACCGGTCGGACAGCAGACTGCATCATTATGTTAGTAGAGTTCAACAAAAATCTCAAGCATTTAGCGCAGGTCGCGCACCCTGCATAACAATTCGAATTATGAAGGCAAAAGCCTAGACTACTTAAACGCAAATCGCACGGATTAAAGAGGCATCAGAAAGTATTAAAGGAAAATATTGTCTAACAGACCCAGTCATCAGATCGTCTCGAGAAGCAAATGAAATAATATTACAAATATTGTTCTCGAAGTTAAAAGCCGTTCACGGCTGATGATGCTCTGGAGTGGGATCTTCGCGATGAAGCGAGGGACCTGGTTGCCAGTTTGAATAAGGAGACTATATATCTGGCTTGAATGATAATGAAGATGATTAAGCGTGCTATGAAGTCGCGCAGCATCCCGTTCTACCCGTACAGCGGGAACCGTACGAGCAGAAGGAGCCCCGACGGACTCATTAGTAATAGGGTCGACCGCCCTGACTGGCGGGGGATTTGAGCTCGTCCCAATAGCCGGGCGGTTCGATATCCTCATCCTTTCATCATTAACAGGACGTCGGCTTCTGCCGTCTTCCCTTGTCAAGCGAAGATATTTCTCTTGATAGTATTTGCAGTTTTCTTCAAACTTCGAGACCTTTTTCTTTTCCCTATCAAGACGCGTGGTTATGGAGTCAATCTGCTCTACCAGCACCTTTTCCTTATCAAGCCGCGCCTTCTTCTCGATTTCAAGCTGAGTCGCCAGCTCCTTCTCCCTCTCTGGCTATGCTTTCATCTCGGCCTCAAGTGCGGCCCGCGTGGCCTTCAGCTGAGCCCCAAGCGCTTGTTGTTCCTCTTGCCTCCCCTTCTTCTCGACCTCTAGAGCAACCCGGACAGCATCTTCCCGGCCTTCAATCTCCCTTATCTTCACCTCCAGGCCTCTTAGAAGGTGTTGTAAATTGGCAAGTTCCTCCTGCCCAGAGTTTGAGCTTTGTGCGAGGCTTGGCACCTGAGATAGTGACGGAAGGCTAGATACAAGGTCTCCCGGCCTCATTGTTTCTTCCGGTTTGTCTGTAGAGACGAAGGAAAAATGCAGTTAGCAAAGCCGAAAATGAAACATACAACAGAGTATAAGATAAAATGCCTGAATGCACAGGTTGTCACAACTGTTCAGGATCCATCCTACGGCGCTGTTCCCTCCAAAACCGCTCATTCTGCTTTCTCTTGATAATAGAAATTTGAGCCGCAGATGGGAAAAAACCCGGAAGCGGGTTCAACAACAAAGCATTCTTTTAAGGTCGCGGAAGGAAGAAGCAGACAGAGTTACAGCCCGCGTCGCGCTTACCTGGTGCAAAAGGATTTGGTGGTTGCGGCTTATCAAGGGCCCGCCTCCTCTCCTCCGCCTTCACTGTCATCAAACGCAACCAGGTCATCGTCGGGTCATCTTCCTTTGAGTCAGGCTTTTCGGGTTCATCAGCGTTCTCTCCAGGGGGAATAACTCGGCTCGAAGTCGCAGGACTGTCGAGTAACTCGTCTTGCTTGAGGAAATCATCCATTCCCCTGAGAATGCCGCCAATCGACACACTATTCGCGGAATCCGGAATAAGACCGTTCGACTTGACAGGGGGATTGGCTGGATCGGCGATCGCCTCCTTCACGCGCGGGTCACTCTGAAGACAGTCCGCTGTAGGTTTCTTGAAGGCCTTGTTCTTGGCCTTTAATCTCTGAAGCTTCCTGGCGACTCGCTCCTCCGCCGAATAGGCCTTTTTTCTCTTCTTCTTCCCCGATTCCGGGTTGACCTTCTTGGAAGGGCTGGAGTCATCCTCAAGGATCACCACCGGCGAGGCAGACAACCCGTCCGGTTTAGAGGAAACGACTTCTCCTTCCTCTTCGACGTTCAACATAATATGAAGAGTCCCCGACGGAGTAAACTCCAAGTCAAAGGAAAGGGTAGGGAGGTCTGCACCGAGTTCTGCTGACTTCTCCTCTGCGGCTTTCACCCTCGCCGCCTCTTCCTCCGCGTCTTTAACCTTTGCCGCCTCTTCGTCCGCGGCTTTAACCTTTGCCACCTCTTCCTCCGCGGCTTTAACCTATGCCGCCCCTTCCTCCGCGGCTTCAACCTTTGCCGCCTCTTCCTTCGTGGCATTAACCTTTGCCACCTCTTCCTCTGCGACTTTAGCCTTGGCCGTCTCCTCCTCCGCAGTCCTTTTTCTCTCCATCAACTCCTCGGCGGCCTTTTTCTCCTCTGCAGTTTTCTCTCCAGTATTCTTCTTAGAGCCAGAAGGTTCCACCTTAGGAGACCGTACGGTCTTCTCAGATCGATGACCCTTCTTCCTCTTCTGGGCATCCTTCTCCTTTCGGTCGGTCCTTTTTCCTATCGCTAGCCTTGTCCACACGGGTTTGGAGTGAATCCAGGAAATCCATCTTGATCAAAGAGACGCCGGTTTGCAAAACTTTAACCGCAATCGGCGAGTAGCGTCCCGTGATCTCAAAAGAATTATGCAAAGTAGAGAGCTCTCAGGCAATTTTATAGGCTTGAGTACAAAGCGGGCGCGGTCTCCCGGCTAGAGCTAATATTTTCGAAATCTCTTCGGGATTTGAAAATATGCGGGGATTATGTTTACCCAGAAGACCGCCTACGAGTAAGACTTCTCGCAGACCGGACGGTCCGAGGATACAAGTCACCTGGTTCAGATTCAACAGGATCCATCAGCACCAGCCACGGTCTCAAGATGGAGACCGCCCGGGTTGCACTATGAAGACTATCAAGGCTCAAGTCCAGAAGGCAAGTCGCGGTCTCAAGACGGAGACCGCCCAGGTTGCACTATGAAGATTATCAAGGATCAAGTCCAGGAGGCAAGCCGCGGTCTCAAGACGGAGACCGCCCAGGTTGCACTATGAAGACGATCAAGGCTCAAGTCCAGGAGGCAAGCCGCAGTCTCAAGACGGAGACCGCCCGGGTTGCATCAAGGCCAGGACAGATCGGAAGCTCAAAGCCGCCAAGACCGCACGACTTACTACTTTTCTCTTTTCTGTATCCAGTCACTGCCTGCCCGATTCTTCTGTACCCGGGCAGGCGGTTATTTTATTCCTTCCCGTTTGGGCAGGCACCCGAGCCTATAAATAGGGGGTGGCGACGTTCCCAAGACACGCACTCTCGAATCCAAGAGCTCGCTTGTTTGAGCTGCGGTTTCGAGTTTCCCGTCTTGCGACCTGTTTGACTGGCCGGCTTCTGCTTTCCTGCATTTGTAACCCGCTGTAACCACTTTATTTGAATAAAAGGAAAGCCCATCACAGGAGTGGCATTCGCCGTGACGGGCGAAGTCCGGCCTTGACCGCTGCCAGCGGTCTAGATTTCTCTAACTAAAAAGTAACCGACAGCCCGCTGCCTCCGATTTCCTTCGGAGGTGCAATTTCGAATTCAACACCGGTTGTCTGATTTTACCCCTACAACACCTTTTAGGAATGAGCTCGGAGCACTACATTCATTGAAGCACAAGCTTTACCCAATGCAGTTCAGTTAGTTGTCGATATATAGCGGGTTGCACTAGGAATTCGAAATTTAGCTCCAAATGACACCTAAACTTGAAACAGCAATAACTTTTGATCAGGTTGTCTAATTTTTGCCCACAATACCTCTTCGAAATGAGCTCTGAGCCATATACTCAATGGAGAGCAAGCTTTACCCAATCTAGTTCATTTAGTGGTCAATATACATTGAGTTGCAGTGGTAATGTGGCATTTGGCTTCAACCAACACCTAAACTTCAAACAGCTATAACTAATGATCCTGATGTCCGGATTTTACCCAAAACACCATTTCGGAATGAGCACAGAGCTATACATCCTATGGAGAATAGGATTTACTAGATTGAGTTCATTTAGTGGTCGACGGATAGTGGATTGCAGTGGAAATGAGGGATTTTGCTCCAATTGACACATAAACTTAAAACATCCATAACTTTGATCCGGTTGTCAGCTTATTGCCCACAACACCTTTTCGGAATGAGATTGGAGCCCTATATCCAATGGACAACAATTTTTACCCATTCCGGTTCATTTAGTGGTTGATCTACAGTGAGATACAGTGGTAATGGGGTATTTAGCTCCAAATGACACATAAACTTCAAGCAGATGGAACTCTTGAACAAGTTGCCCAATTTTTGCAGCCCAATACCTTTTTAGAATGAGCTTAGAGCCCTACATCCAATGTAGAGTACGATATAACCATTCAAGTTCATTTATTGTTCGATATACAATGGGTTCCAGTGGTAATGCGGGATTTATCTCCAAATTACACTTAAACTTCAAGCAGCCATAACTTTTGATTCGGTTGTTCGATTTTTTTGCACAACACTTTTTTGGAAAGAGCTTGTATTCTCCATCCAGCAGAGAATAAGATTTACACATTCTAGAATAAGACAACACCTTTCTGATTGTCCAATTTACGCCCACAATACCTATTCGGAATGAGATCGGAGCCCTAAATCCAATGGAGAACAATTTAAACTCATTCCAGCTCGTTTAGAGGACGATATATAGTGAGTTGTAGTGTTAATACGAGATTTAGCTCCAAATGACACATACACTTCAAAATGATAGAATTTTTTATGCTGGTTGTAGTGAAAATGATAGATTTAGCTCCAAATGACATTCAAACTATAAACAACAATAACTTTTGATGCGGTTGTCTTATTTTACCCTCACAACACATTTTTGGAATGAGCTCGGAGCATTACATTCATTGGAGCACAAGTTTTTGTTGGAACATGGTCTTACGCATCTCCTAGGTTTGAGAATAACAAATCTTATGTGTATTTGATCTTGTGTGTTCAAGTGTGCAGGTTAGCATAGTCCACATGACTCAAGGAGTACTCATGATGTCTGCCCCCAAAATTGAGGCCACAATTCGAAGAGGCTCACTAGCGCAGGCGGTAGCGATAGCTCCCGGCGCTAGCATTGATCTGCGTGATTCCGACATCTTTTTTAGAAGGAGCTAGCTCCCGGCGTTAGCTACTAGCGCTGGCGGTAGCATGGCGCACAAGAGGCATGGAGCAATATGTTGCCGCGGATTGAAGATCCTGCCGCGCAAAACGTTTCCTAATCTGGGCTAGCGCCGGCGGTAGCGCTAGCGCCGGTGGTAGCGCTTGGGCTATAAAAGGACCCCCTCTCCTCCTATTTTCGTACACCTATTGCATACACCTCAGAGAGAGAGTACTAGAATTCCAGAGGCTTGTCTTAGCCGAAATTTGAGGTCCCAGCGAAGCTCTGCCAATTTCTGAAGGAGAAATCCATCACGATGAATCCAGACGGAGTCCGCTTCAACAAACGCTGATTATACAGCGGATCTTCGTCTCCTACTTCAGAAGTTCATCTTAAGGGAGGTTTTGTTATTTTATTTCTCTTTTATCATTGTAAACGGTAATGAAATCGCCTCGTGTTGGCGACTAGGTCTGGGTAGACTTAGGGCTAAAATTCGCCTCGTGTTGGCGACTAGATCTAGGCTAGTTCAAGGGGGTGCTCGAGGCCACATCCGGGGAAGGATTGGCTATAGCGGCTTGAGGCCAAATCCGGGGAGGATAAGGCTAGGGCCACCGGTTCGTGTTGAAGCGATTCGGGATAGAAAACAAAAAGAGTTTTTTTATTATTCGCCTCCGATCTCTAGCGTCATCGAGATCAAGTTTTGTAAAACATATTTATCATTAATAAAGCTTGTCTCCTTTTTATTTTATTTCACTTATTTCATGTCTTTAATCTTGCAATAATTCAAAGTTTTTAAATATAATCTAAAGTTTTTGAAAACCCTTATTCACCCCCCTCTAAGGGCGCCGACCGATCCAACAAGTGGTATCAGAGCGGTTTTGTTCCAATCGGCTTAACAACCGGGAACAATGGCGTCTCATGATCTCGCTTTTCCTGAGGGTCAAGGGGTTAGTCGACCACCTCTCTTTACTGGGTCAGATTTTAACTAATGGAAAAATCGAATGATGTATTTTCTTATGACCATGGATGTAGAAGTATGGAACATGGTAGAAGTACGGTACTCTCCGCCTACAACTGTAGTAGGAGAGGCGACATTAGCAAAACCTAAAGATAAATGGTATGACAACGATAAACTAAGGTGTAAAAATAATGCTAAGGCAATGAACGCTTTATATTGCGCTTTAAATAGGACTGAGTTTAATAGAATTTCTTCATGCACAACTGCTTATGATATTTGGAATCAATTGGAAGTTACTCACGAAGGTACATCACAGGTGAAAGATGCCAAGCTGTTTCAACTAGAATCTGAATACGAAAAATTCAGGATGGACACGGAAGAGGACATCAACTCAATGTACACTCGCTTCACAAAGATTGTCAACGCATCAAAGGCGCTTGGAAAGACCTACTCCGACGGGGACTTGGTGAGGAAAATTCTTCGTTCCTTACCTCCATGGTTCAATCCGAAGGTGACAGCCATCTCGGAGTCGCACAACTTAAGAACGCTCCAGATCGAGAATCTCATTGGGAATCTCAAAACCCATGAGGTAGAACTACAAATTCAACATGACGAATACAACAAGGAGCCGAAGAAAAAGGCGTTCGCGCTGACATCAAAGAAGGAGTGCATCGAAGAGGACGATGATGATGAAGAAGGACTCCTGGTGAAGAATTTCAAGAAGTTCATCAGAAATCCAGAGAGAAGGAACACATTCCAAAAATTCTTCCAAAAAGATACTCGACGAAAGGGATCCACCTCTTCATCGAAGAAAGAAAAAGGAAGCGATGACGAAAGAAGAAAGGCCGCCTCCAGAATGGTATCACTGCAGAAAAACTGGGCACATTCGGAGCCAGTGCCCAAAGTACCAAAAGGAATGGAAAGAACAAAAGAAAGCAAAAGAAAAGAAGAAAGTGTTGAAGGCCGCTACTTGGGATGACTCTTCCTCTGAAGAGTCAAACGGTTCTGAGTCAAGTAGCGAGGAGGAAGCAAACTTGTGCTTAATGGCCAAAAGAGACGATGACGACACCAGTGTTCTTAGCGACACTGAGGTATCTCCTCCAACCTTTAAAGAACTTTATGATAAATTTGTTTTATTAAATCATGAAAATGAATCTATTATAAAAGAAAATCGTAAGCTCACAAAAAAATTAGTCTCTCTTGAAAAAAGAAAAGTTTCATGTCAAGAATGTGAGCACTCTTTATTTATGATAAAAGAACTTGAAGTTTCTCTCTCTAATGCCCTTTCACAAAACAAAATCATTGCAAAAGAAAAAGGGCACTTAGAGAAAAAATTGAAAACATCTATATTACAAATTGAAAAGAACAAAAAAGGATTTGAAAACAAATGTGTTATGATTGTTCAAGAAAATACATCTCTTAAAAAACAAAATCAAATTCTCAATTTAGCCATAACCAAATTCGGGATTGGTCAAAAATCCCTGGATATGCTTCTGGGTAATCAATGCTTTGGGTCTGGAAAAATCGGACTTGGATATAAAAGTGAACACTACCGCCCGGTGCTAGCTACTAACGCCGGCGGTAGCTCTAAAGTTAAAAATTCTTCCAGTTTTTCTTATGTACAAACATCATCCAGCAAGGGCAACATAGAAACTCAGAAAAGGGTCTCAACCCCCTTTATTTCGTATGCTAATTGTCTTAAATTTGGACACACGTCTGGCTCTTGCAGGAATATAATAAATCATCGTTCAATAAAACAAATCTGGGTACCTAAGAAATCCACTTACTCTATGGGTGGTACCTCTTGGGTATCTGGGTCTTTACTCTCATCCTCTTTCTAGATTTGCAGGAAGGCTAAGGAAACAGAAGACGTGTGGTATTTGGACTCAGGCTGCTCCAAACACATGACGGGCAATAAAGCAAAATTCCTTAGCCTAGAAAAGAAGAAAGGAGGAATAGTAACGTTTGGCGATAACGGTAAAGGAAGGATCATGGGAGTTGGTACAGTGGGTAACGCATCTTTTCTTATATCAAATGTGCTTTATGTGAAAGGATTAAAACATAACCTAATATCTATAAGTCAACTGTGTGATAAAGGTTTAGACGTACTTTTTGAATCTTCCACTAACATTTGCAAGATTGTTAATCCTAAAACAAAAGATGTGTTATTAACTGCACCTAGAATTCATAATGTCTACATAGTTTCATTTCATGATCTTTCTAAATCTTCTATAAAATGTATTATAACGAAAAATGATGAATTAGAATTATGGCATAGACGCTTAGGCCACGCTAGTACAAAGCTCATCTTAAAACTAGCAAAAAGAGAATTGATTAGAGGATTGCCTAAGTTAAATGGAAATTTATCTTCATTATGCTCTCCATGCCAAAAAGGCAAATTTACTAAGTCATCTTTTAAAAGCAAAAATGAAATTTCTACATCAAAACCTCTGCAATTAATTCATATGGATCTTTTTGGTCCCGTTAACACTGTGAGTCTTGGTGGTAGATTATACACTTATGTTCTCATAGATGACTATTCTAGATATTGTTGGACTTTATTTCTCTCCTCCAAATCTGATGCGTTTTGCGAATTTTCAAAATTATGTACTCGCATTCAAAATGAATTAGATTTAAAAATAAAATGCATTCGCTCAGATCATGGAGGTGAATTTGAAAATGAAAATTTTAAATCTTTTTGTGACATGTTAGGTATTAAGCATGAGTTCTCTGCTCCACGCACACCTCAACAAAACGGGGTTGTAGAACGGAAAAATAGGACAATACAAGAACTTGCACGCACAATGCTATCTGAATATAAATTACCTAAGTATTTTTGGGCAGAAGCTGTAAGCACTGCATGCTATGTAATGAATAGAGTTATGCTTTGCCCATCATTAACTCTCACACCATATGAACTCTACTATCAAAAGAAACCTAACGTATCGTATTTTAAAGTATTTGGATGTAAATGCTTCATTCTTAATACTAAAGACTCTTTAGGAAAATTTGACGAAAAATGCGATGAAGGAATATTTCTTGATTATTCGTCAACTAGTAAAGCATATAGAATATTTAATATAAGATCAAGCAAGGTTGAAGTGCCAATTAATGTCAAATTTGATGAGTTTGTTTCATGTGCAGAAAAGCTCCCTACAGGTACCGATGATGAACCTTTGCCATCCTTGGAGCACGACGAGGAAGAACCGTCCAAAGAAGAGGAGGAGAAGTCAAAAGAAGATGAATATGTACCTCCAAGCATTCTAAACTTCTCCAAAAATCATCCAAAGGAGCTGGTCATTGGGGAACCTTCTACTAGGGTAAGAACTCGGTCCTCTCTTCATGAAACATTTTCAAATATTTGCTTTGTGTCTGAAATTGAACCTAAAAACGTTTCCACCGCTTTAAATGACGAATTTTGGTTTTTGGCAATGAATGAAGAGTTAGGACAATTTGAAAGAAATAAAGTTTGGAATTTAGTAGAAAGACCATCTAATCATCCAATTATTGGCGTAAAATGGATTTTTAAAAATAAGCTAGATGGTGAATCTAGGATTGTCAGAAATAAAGCACGCTTAGTTGCTCAAGGCAATTCACAAATCGAGGGGGTAGATTTTGAAGAAACTTTTGCACCCGTAGCTCGCTTAGAATCTATACGAATATTTTTGGCATTTGCGAGTTTTAAAAGAATAAAATTATTTCAAATGGATGTTAAAAGTGCTTTTTTAATGGGTTCATTAAAGAAGAAGTTTATGTAGAACAACCCCCCGACTTCATAAATGAAAGATTTCCAAATCATGTTTACAAATTAGAAAAAGCGCTTTATGGTTTAAAACAAGCGCCCCGTGCCTGGTATGATCATCTTACATCATTTTTGCTAGATCACAGTTATGTTATGGGAAGTGCAGACAACACACTCTTCATTAAGCTTAAAAATAATGAATTAATTATTCTACAAATATATATTGATGACATCATTTTTGGAGCCACTAATGAAGAGTTGTGTAATGAAGTAGTCTTAATAATGAAAAATGAATTTGAAATGAGTCTTGTAGGAGAACTATCATACTTTCTTGGTTTTCAAATTTCACAAAGAACTGATGGTATTTTTCGGTGTCAATCAAAATATGTTCACGATATGCTTAAACGATTTGGATTTGAAAATCTTAAACAAGCTTCTACTCCTTTGAGTGCTTCTTTAAAATTAGGAAAAGATGAATCTGGAATTTCTATTGATCAAACGCTATATAGAGGAATGATAGGTTCTCTTCTTTATTTAAGTGCATCTAGACCAGATATAATGTTTGCCGTATATTTATGTGCTCGCTTTCAAGCCGATCCAAAGGAATCTCATTTAAAAGCGGTAAAACATATTTTTCGTTATCTAATAGGGTCATCTAAACTAGGATTATGGTACCCACATAATGACTCTTTCACACTCCACGGATATTCCAATTTGGACTACTCGGGGTGCTCACTAGATAGAAAAAGTACTAGCGGTACGTGTCACTTTTTAGGACCCTCTTTGGTTGCTTGGTCTAGTAGAAAACAATCTTCGGTTGCACTCTCCACCACGGAGGCCGAATATATTGCACTTGGTAGTTGTTGTGCACAAGCGTTATGGATGAGCCAAACCCTAGAGGACTTTGGATTTCATCTCAAAAACATAGATATTAAATGTGACAACAAAAGTGCAATAGACCTCACATATAATCCCGTACACCATTCTAGATCCAAACACATCGACGTTCGTCATCATTTCATTAGGGATCACATTAAGAAAGAGAATGTAAAAGTAAGCTTCATTGGGACAGACTCTCAACTTGCTGACATATTTACTAAACCCCTTCCCGATGCAAGATTTCGATTATTACGACTTGAATTAGGTGTCCTAGATCTTTCAAGTTAAAAGATGCTTACTAATGAAATTTTCTTCATTTTTAACCATCAAAAACATTTCCAAAAATTCTGCAAATTCAGCATGAAACAACTAATGGGACACCTAATCAAATTCAAGTATCAAAATTTTCCAAACCCTAAAAATCACTTACTGTTTCCCGCGCTAGCGCTAGCGCCGGCGCTAGCGTCGAGTTTCGAATTTCTGTGTTTTTAAAATTTCTAAAAATTCCTAAAAATATTTTGATCTATATGTCCTATTTGGCTTTTGCACATCTGTTTTTCTTTTCTTTTTGAAAAATCAAATACAAAAATAGAAAACCAAATTACAAAAAACAATGTTTTTCATTTTGTTTTTGTGTGTTATTTTTACTGCAAAAATCAAATACAAAACTACAAAAACAAAACAAATTACAAAAAATATGTTTTTCCTTTGTTTGCTTTTGTTGTTTCCTTTGTTTAAAGTTCATCTTTTTACAAAAATAAAAAAATTACAAAAGCAAAAATTACAAAAATCTGCTTTTATTTGCTAAAATCAAATACAAAAATATAATACTTTAAAACTATCAAAAAAAAACTCTATGATTTTTTCTTGTAAAATCAAGCATGATTTAATCTACTAATTAGAAATTATACAATGTTACAATTTTTTCTCTTCAAACTACTTTGGACATTGTCTTTCTTCTTGCTTTGATATATCTATTCAAATGTGCATCAATTATAGTTTAAAAGTTGTGTAGGATCAAGCTTAGCATTCCTCTAAGTATGAGAAATGCTTTATGTTTGATAATGATATTTATTCACTCACCCTTTTTTGGCATTGTCTACATATGCATTTAATCTAAGAATGCTTGTGTATGTTTTGTATTAGTACAAATAAATTAAAATTGCACAAGTATCTTACCTACACTCCTTCTTTTGCACTCTTAAAAATTAAGAAAAGTGGTTATATTTTTTTTCTCATAAAATCTATTGATTTGCAAAACAAGTGTATTCGGAGAACTTTGTACAAAACAAAATTATAAAATAAATTACAAAGATAACTCCACCAAGCACTACTTGAACCTCCTGATAAGTCTTAATGAGCATTGTGAGGTTGAGCACCTTAGAAAGAATAATAAAGTGTCTTGTGCAAATAAACTCTTTCTTTCAATAATAAGAAAAACCACTTTCTCTTAAGTACACCGGATCACAAGTCTCAAAATTCAAAATAAAATATGTGATCCCCCAAGCACTACTTTGCACCCTGATAAGTCTTGATGAGCATTGTGTGTGCAAAGCACCTTGGTAGTTGTACATTTTTTGTGCATTAAAGTGTGTGGAAGTTCTCTTATTTGTGTTTTATTGTGCTTCTTACTTTACATATTACTTGTATTTTTGATTAAAACATTTGTATACTCTCCTCAAATTTACACTTATGTGCACATCATTATCTTCCATAACACCTCTTCTCATGAGTATTGGATCCTAATGCTAATTCTATATTACTTTTTATTTATGAAATGCACTAGATAACCTAGCATGTGTTCTACAATGTTTTTGTATGTTTTTGAAATTAAGAATTAAAGTAACATTGTGGTCATCTCTTTTTGATAAACATTACTTCATGCTTGGTTATTCTAAAATTTAAAACTGCAAAATGATTTCCAAAAACATCATTTTTTTGTGATCTTTACCTCATATTTTTTGGATTATCATTACTATTTGCTATAAGTCTTCCGCATCTTAACCATATAAGTGTTTTTTACCTTGCGCTTTCATGCTTACTTCATATCTTGTATTATTTGCATCATCACTTATTCTTAAAAATTCCTATCTTTCATTAAGTGATAGATTTCCTTGGAACACTTTTTATTGGTTACTTCAAACATAAAAATCTTTTATGCTAAAAACTCTGAAATTTTGTAATAACTCTGATCTATTTCAATGAAAAACAATTCTAAACCTCCTTATCATTTACCTAAAAAGCTCGATCATGCCTTCTCTTTTCTTTACACATTTTTTTAGTGCTTTGTATCCCTACCCACTTTTGCTAATAACAAAGGGGGAGAACTAACATGATAAATATAACCTGCTATCAAAAACCCAACATGACAAATTAAGATGATAACTTACATATTAGGGGAGCATTCACTTAGGGGGAGCATGTATTTAGGGGGAGCAAGTCTAACATGCTAGAATCAATTATTATCCTAAGTCATCACTCTCACACACACACAAGTATAGTTTCATCATGCTTATCTATTAATGCTTTGATTTAACATTAATGGATTTGTTATTATCAAAATGGGGAGTTTGTTGGAACATGGTCTTCCGCATCTACTAGGTTTGAGAATGACAAATCTTATGTGTATTTGATCTTTTGTGTTCAAGTGTGCAGGTTAGCATAGTCCACATGACTCAAGGAGTACTCATGATGTCTGCCCACAAAATTGAGGCCACAATTCGAAGAGGCTCACTAGCGCCGGCGGTAGCGATAGCGCCCGACGCTAGCATTGATCTGCGCGATTCCGGCATCGTTTTTAGAAGGAGCTAGCACCCGGCGTTAGCTACTAGTGCTGGCGGTAGCATGGCGCACAACTGGCATGGAGCAATATGTTGCCGCGGATTGAAGATCCTGCCGCGCAAAATGTTTCCTAATCCGGGCTAGCGCCGGCGGTAGCGCTAGCGCCGGCGGTAGCGCTTGGGCTATAAAAGGACCCCCTCTCCTCCTGTTTTCGTACACCTATTGCATACACCTCAGAGAGAGAGAGAGAGTACTAGAATTCCAGAGGCTTGTCTTAGCCGAAATTTGAGGTCCCAACGAAGCTCTGCCAATTTCTGAAGGAGAATTCCATCACGCCGAATCCAGACGAAGTCCGCTTCAACAAACGATGATTCTACAGCGGATCTTCGTCTCCTACTTCAGAAGTTCATCTTAAGGGAGGTTTTGTTATTTTATTTCTCTTTTATCATTGTAAACGGTAGTGAAATCGCCTCGTGTTGGCGACTAGGTCTGGGGTAGACTTAGGGTTGAAATTCGCCTCGTGTTGGCGACTAGATCTAGGCTAGTTCTAGGGGGTGCTCGAGGCCACATCCGGGGAAGGATTGGCTAGAGCGGCTTGAGGCCAAATCCGGGGAGGATAAGGCTAGGGCCACCGGTTCGTGGGGAAGCGAGTCGGGATAGAAAACAAAAAGAGTTTTTTTATTATTCGCCTCCGATCTCTAGCGTCATCGAGATCAAGTTTTGTAAAACATATTTATCATTAATAAAGCTTGTCTCCTTTTTGTTGTACTTCACGTATTTCATGTCTTTAATCTTGCAATAATTCAAAGTTTTTAAATATAATCTAAAGTTTTTGAAAACCCTTATTCACCCCCCCTCTAAGGGCGCCGAGCGATCCAACAGTTTTACCCATTCCAGTTCATTTAGTTGTCGATATATAGCGTGTTGCAGCGGTAATGCGAAATTTAGCTCCAAATGACACCTAAACTTCTAACGTCAATAACTTTTGTTTTGTATGTTTAATTTTTGGCCACAACACCTTTTCAGAATATGCTCTGAGGCATACATCCAATGGAGCACCATTTTAAACCATCCCAGCTCATTTTAGTGGTCAATATACAGCAGGTTGCAATGGTAATGAGGGATTTAGCTCCTCTTGAAACATAAACTAAAACAGCCATAACTTTTGATCTTATTGTCTGATTTTTGAGCACAACACCTTTTCGGAATGAGATCGGAGCCCTAAATCCAATGGAGAACAATTTAAACCCATTCCAGCTCGTTTAGAGGTCGATATACAGTGATTTATAGTGTTAATATGAGATTTAGCTCGAAATGACACATACACTTCAAAATGACATTATTTTAAATACTGGTTGTAGCGAAAATGAGAGATTTAGCTCCGAATGACACTCAAACTTTATACAATAATAACTTTTGATCCGCTTGTCTGATTTTACCCATACAACACCTTTTTGGAATGAGCTCGGAGCCCTATATTCATTGAAGCACAAGTTTTACCCATTGCAGTTCATTTAGTTGTCGATATATAGCGGGTTGCACTGGTAATGCAAAATTTAGGTCCAAATGACACCTAAACTTGAAACAACCATAACTTTTGATCATGTTTTCTAATTTTGGCCCACAAAACCTCTTCGAAATGAGCTCTGAGCCATACATTCAATGGAGAGAAGGCTTAACCCAATCTAGTTCATTTAGTGGTCGATATACATTGAGTTGCAGTGGTAATGTGGGATTTAGCTCCAACTAATACCTAAACTTCAAATAGCGGTAACTATTGATCCGGTTGTCCAGATTTTGCCCAAAACACCTTTTCAGAATGAGCTCAGAGCCATACATAATATGGAGAATATGATTTACCTGATCGAGTTCATTTAGTGGTTGACAGATAGTGGATTGCAGTGGAAATGAGGGATTTTGCTCCAATTGACACATAATCTTCAAACATCCATAACTTTGATCCGGTTGTCAGGTTATTGCCCACAACACCTTTTTGAAATGAGATCGAAGCCCTACATCGAATGAACAACAAGTTTTACCCATTCCAGTTCGTTTAGTGGTTGATATACAGTGAGTTACAGTGGTAATGGGGGATTTAGCTCCAAATGACATATAAACTTCAAACAGACAGAACTCTTGATCAAGTTTCCCAATTTTTGCCCATAATACCTTTTTAGAATGAGCTCAGAGCCCTACATCCAATTTAGAGTAGGATATAACCATTCAAGTTTGTTTATTGTTTGATATACAGTGGGTTCCAGTGGTAATGCGAGATTTAGCTCCAAATTACACCTAAACTTCAAGCAGCCATAACTTTTGATCCGGTTGTTCAATTTTTTTGCACAACACTTTTTCAAAAAGAGCTTATATTTTCCATCGAACAGAGAAAAAGATTTACCCATTCTAGAATAAGACAGCACCTTTCCGGTAGTCTAATTTTCGCCCACAATACCTTTTCGGAATGAGACCAGAGCCCTAAATCCAATGGAGAACAATTTCAACCCATTCCAGCTCGTTTAGAGGTCGATATACAGTGAGTTGTAGTTGTAATATGAGATTTAGCTCCAAATGACACATACACTTCAAAATGACATAATTTTTAATGCTGGTTGTAGCGAAAATGAGAGATTTAGCATGAAATAACACTCAAACTTTATACAGCAATAACTTTTGATCCTGTTGTCTGATTTTACCCCTACAACAACTTTAGGAATGAGCTCGGAGCACTACATTCATTGAAGCATAAGTTTTACCCAATGCAGTTCAGTTAGTTGTCGATATATAGCGGGTTGCACTAGGAATATGAAATTTATCTTCAAATGACACCTAAACTTGAAACGGCCATAACTTTTGATCAGATTGTATAATTTTTGCCCACAAAACCTCTTCGAAATGAGCTCTAAGCCATACATTCAATGGAGAGCAAGATTTACCCAATCTAGTTCATTTAGTGGTCGATATACATTGAGTTGCAGTGGTAATGTGGGATTTGGCTCCAACCAACACTTAAACTTCAAACAACTATAACAATTGATCCGGTTGTCCGGATTTTGCCCAAAACACCATTTCAGAATGAACACAGAGCCATACATCCTATGGATAATAGGATTTACTCGATCAAGTTCACTTAGTGGTCAACAGATAGTGGATTGTAGTGGAAATGAGGGATTTTGCTCCAATTGACACATAAACTTAAAACATCCATAACTTTGATCCGGTTGTCAGGTTATTGCCCACAACACCTTTTCAGAATGAGATTGAGCCCTATATCCAATGGACAACAAGTTTTACCCATTCCAGTTCATATAGTGGTTGATCTACAGTGGGATACAGTGGTAATGGGGGATTTACCTCCAAATGACACATAAACTTCAAACAGACAGAACTCTTGATCAAGTTGCCCAATTTTTGCCCACAATACCTTTTTAGAATGAGCTCAGAGCCCTACATACAATGTAGAGTAGGATATAACCATTCACGTTTGTTTATTGTTCGATATACAATGAGTTCCAGTGGTAATGCGGGATTTAGCTCCAAATTAGACTTAAACTTCAAGCAGCCATAACTTTTGATCTGGTTGTTCGATTTTATTTCACAACACTTTTTTGGAAAGAGCTCGTATTCTCCATCCAACAGATAATACGATTTACCCATTCTAGAATAAGACAACACCTTTCCGGTTGTCCAATTTTCGCCTACAATACCTTTTCGGAATGAGATCGGAGCCCTAAATCCAATGGAGAACAATTTAAACACATTCGAGCTCGTTTAGAGGTCGATATACAGTGAGTTGTAGTTGTAATATGAGATTTAGCTCCAAATGACACATACATTTCTAAATGATAGAATATTTTATGTTGGTTGTAGTGAAAATGAAAGATTTGGCTCCAAATGACACTCAAACTTTAAACAGCAATAATTTTTGATGCAGTTGTCTTATTTTAAACCCACAACACCTTTTCGGAATGAGATCGGAGCACTACATTCATTGGAGCACAAGTTTTACCCATTCCAGTTCATTTAGTTGTCGGTATATAGCGTGTTGCAGCGGTAATGCGAAATTTAGCTCCAAATGACACCTAAACTTCTACGTCCATAACTTTTGATTTGTATGTTTAATTTTTGCCCACAACACCTTTTCAGAATATGCTCGGAGGCATACATTCAATGGAGCACCATTTTAAACCATTCCAGCTCATTTTAGTGGTCAATATACAGGAGGTTGCAATGGTAATGTGGGATTTAGCTCCTCTTGACACAAACTACAACAGCCATAACTTTTGATCTTATTGTCCGATTTTTGCGCACAACACCTTTTTGGAATGAGCTCGGAGCCCTACATTCATTCAAGCACGAGTTTTACCCATTGCAGTTCATTTAGTTGTCAATATATAGCGGGTTGTACTGGCAATGCAAAATTTAGGTCTAAATGACACCTAAACTTGAAACAGCCATAACTTTTGATCAGATTTTCTGATTTTGGCCCCCAAAACCTCTTTGAAATGAGCTCTGAGCCCTACATCGAATGGACAACAAGTTTTACCCATTTTAGTTCGTTTAGTGGTTGATCTACAGTGAGTTACAGTGGTAATGGGGGATTTAGCTCTAAATGACAACTTCAAACAGACAGAACTCTTGATCAAGTTGCCCAATTTTTGCCCATAATACCTTTTTAGAATGATCACAGAGCCCTACATCCAATGTAGAGTAGGATATAACCATTCAAGTTTGTTTATTGTTCGATATAGAGTGGGTTCCAATGGAAATGCGGGATTTAGCTCCAAATTACACCTAAACTTCAAGCAGCCAAAACTTTTGATCCGGTTGTTCGATTTTTTTGCACAACACTTTTTTAAAAAGAGCTCGTATTGTCCATCCAACAGAGAATAAGATTTACCCATTCTAGAATAAGACAGCACCTTTCCGGTAGTCTAATTTTTGCCCACAATATCTTTTCGGAATGAGATCGGAGCCCTAAATCCAATGGAGAACAATTTATACCCATTCCCGCTCGTTTAGATGTCGATATACAGTGAGTTGTAGAGGTAATACAATATTTAGCTCCAAATGACAAATACACTTCAAAATGATAGAATTTTAAATGCTGGTAGCAAAAATGAGAGATTTAGCTCCAAGTGACCCTCAAACTGTATACAACAATAACTTTTGATCTGGTTGTCTGATATTAACCATACAACACCTTTTAGGAATGAGCTCGGAGCACTACATTCATTGAAGCACAAGTTTTACCCAATGCAGTTCAGTTAGTTATCGATATATAGCGGGTTGCACTAGTAATGCGAAATTTAGCTCCAAATGACACCTAAACTTGAAACAGCCATAACTTTTGATCAGGTTGTCTAATTTTTGACCACAAAACCTCTTCGAAATTAGCTCTGAGCCATACATTCAATGGAGAGCAAGCTTTACCCAATCTAGTTCATTTAGTGGTCGATATACATTGAGGTGCAGTGGTAATGTGGGATTTGGCTCCAACCAACACCTAAACTTCAAACAGCTATAACTATTGATCTGGTTGTCCGGATTTTGTCTAAAACACCTGTTTCAGAATGAGCACAGAGCCATACATCCTATGGAGAATAGGATTTACTCGATTGAGTTCATTTAGTGGTCGACGGATAGTGGATTGCAGTGGAAATGAGGGATTTTACTCCAATTGACACCTAAACTTAAAACATCCATAACTTTGATCCGGTAGTCAGGTTATTTCCCACAACACCTTTTCGGAATGACATCGGAACCCTATATCCAATGGACAAAAAGTTTTACCCATTCCAGTTCATTTATTGGTTGATCTACAGTGGGTTACAGTGGTAATGGGGGATTTAGCTCCAAATGATACAAACTTCAAACAGACAGAACTCTTGATCAAGTTGCCTAATTTTTGCCCCCAATACCTTTTTAGAAAGAGCTCAGAGGCCTGCATTTAATGCAGAGTAGGATATAATCATTCAAGTTCGTTTATTGTTCGATATACAGTGGGTTCTAGTGGTAATGCGGGATTTAGCTCCAAATTACACTTAAACTTCAAGCAGCCATAACTTTTGATCCGGTTGTTCGATTTTTTTGCACAACATTTTTTCAAAAAGAGCTCGTATTCTCCATTCCAACAGAGAATACGATTTACCCATTCCATAATAAGACAACACCTTTTCGGTTGTCCAATTTTCGCCCACAATACCTTTTCGGAATAAGATCGGAGCCCTAAATCCAATGGAAACAATTTAAGCCCATTCCCGCTTTATTAGAGGTCGATATACAGTGAGTTGTAGTGGTAATACGAGATTTAGCTCCAAATGACACATACACTTCAAAATGACAGAATATTTTATTCTGGTTGTAGTGAAAATGAGAGATTTGTCTCCAAATGACACTCAAATTTTAAACAGCAATAACTTTTGATGCGGTTGTCTTATTTTACCCCCACAACACCTTTTCGGAATGAGCTCGGAGCACAACATTCATTGTAGCACAAGTTTTACCCATTCCAGTTCATTTAGTTGTCGATATATAGCGTGTTGCAGCGGTAATGCGAAATTTAGCTCCAAATGACACCTAAACTTCTAACGTTCATAACTTTTGATTTGTATGTTTAATTTTTGCCCACAACACCTTTTCAAAATTTGCTCGGAGGCATACATCCAATGGAGCACCATTTTAAACCATTTCAGCTCATTTTAGTGGTCAATATACAGCAGGTTGCAATGGTAATGAGGGATTTAGCTCCTCTTGACACAAAACTAAAACAGCCATAACTTTTGATCTTATTGTACTATTTTTGCGCACAACACCTTTTTGGAATTAGCTCGGAGCCCTACATTCATTCAAGCACAAGTTTTACCCATTGAAGTTCATTCAGTGGTCGATATATAGCGGGTTGCACTGGTAATGCAAAATTTTGCTCCAAATGACACATAAACTTGAAACAGCCATAACCTTTGATCATGTTTTCTAATTTTGGCCCACAAAACCTTTTCGAAATGAGCTCTGACCAATATATTCAATAGAGAGCAAGCTTTACCCAATCTAGTTCATTTAGTGGTCGATATACATTGAGTTGCAGTGGTAATGTTGGATTTGGCTCCAACCAACACCTAAACTTCAAAGAGCTATAATTATTGATCCGATTGTCCAGATTTTGCCCAAAACACCATTTCGGAATAAGCACAAAGCCATACGTACTATGGAGAATAGGATTTACTCGATCGAGTTCATTTAGTGGTCGACGGATAGTGGATTGCAGTGGAAATGAGTGATTTTGCTCCAATTGACACCTAAACTTAAAACATCCATAACTTTGATCCGGTTGTCAGGTTATTGCCCACAACACCTTTTCAGAATGAGGATTAGGAGCCCTATATCAAATGGAAAACAAGTTTTAGCCCATTCCAGTTCATTTAGTGGTTGATCTACAGTGGGTTACACATGGTAATGGGGGATTTAGCTCCAAATGACACATAAACTTCAAATAGACAGAACTCTTAATAAAGTTGACGAATTTTAGCCCCCAATACATTTTTAGAATGAGCTCAGAGCCCTACATCCAATGTAGAGTAGGATATAACCATTCAAGTTCATTTATTATTCGACATACAGTGGGTTCCAGTGGTAATGCGGGATTTCGCTCCAAATTACAATTAAACTTCAAGCAGCCATAACTTTTGATCCGGTTGTTCGATTGTTTTGCACAACACTTTTTCGGAAAGAGCTCATATTCTCCATCCAACAGAGAATATGATTTACCCATTCTAGATTAAGCCAAAACATTTTCGGATGTCCAATTTTCGCCCACAATACCTTTTCGGAATGAGATCGGAGCCATAAATCAAATGGAGAACAATTTAAACCCATTCCAGCTCGTTTAGATGTCGATATACAGTGAGTTTTTGTGGTAATACGAGTTTTAGCTCCAAATGACATATACACTTCAAAATGACAGAATTTTTCATGCTGGTCGTAGTGAAAATGAGAGATTTAGCTCCAAATAGCACTCAAACTTTAAACATCAATAACTTTTGATGCGGTTGTCTTACTTTACTTCCACAACACCTTTTTGGAATGAGCTCGGAGCACTACATTAATTGGAGCATAAGTTTTACCCATTCGAGTTCATTTAGTTGTCGATATATAGCGTGTTGCAGCGATAATGCCAAATTTAGCTCCAAATGACACCTAAACTTCTAACGTCCATAACTTTTGATTTGTATGTTTAATTTTTGACCACAACACCTTTTCAGAATATGCTCGGAGGCATACATCCAATGGAGAACCATTTTAGACCATTCCAGCTCATTTTAGTGGTCAATATACAGTAGGTTGCAATGGTAATATGGGATATAGCTCCTCTTGTCACATAAACTAAATCAGCCATAACTTTTGATCTTATTGTCCGATTTTTGTGAACAACACCTTTTTGGAGTGAGCTCGGAGCCCTACAATCATTGAAGCACAAGTTTTACCCATTGAATTTCATTTAGTTGTCGATATATAGCGGGTTGCACTGGTAATGCGAAATTTAGGTCCAAATGACACCTAAACTTGAAACAGCCATAACTTTTGATCAGGTTTTCTGATTTTGGCCCACAAAACCTCCTCGAAATGAGCTCTGAGCCATACATTAAATGGGGAGTAAGTTTAACCCAATCTAGTTCATTTAGTGATCGATATACATTGAGTTGTAGTGGTAATGTGGAATTTAGCTCCAACTATCACCTAAACTTCAAACAGCTATAACTATTGATCCAGTTGTCCAGATTTTGGACGATCGAGTTCATTTAGTGGTCGACAGATATTGGATTGTAGTGGAAATGAGAGATTTTGCTCCAATTGACACATAAACTTCAAACATCCATAATTTTGATCCGGTTGTCAGGTTATTGCCCACAACACCTTTTTGATATGAGATCGGAGCTCTACATCTAATGGACAACAAGTTTTACCCATTCCAGTTCGTTTAGTGGTTGATCTACAAGTTACATTGGTAATGGGGATTTAGCTCCAAATGACACATAAACTTCAATAAGACAGAACTCTTGATCAAGTTGCCCAATTTTTGCCCATAATTCTTTTTTAGAATGAGCTCAGAGCCCTACATCCAATGTAGAGTAGGATATAACTATTCAAGTTTGTTTAATGTTCGATATACAGTGGGTTCTAGTGGTAATGCGGGATTTAGCTCCAAATTACACCTAAACTTCAAGCAACCATAACTTTTGATCCGGTTGTTTGATTTTTTTGCACATCACTTTTTCAGAATGAGCTCGTATTTTCCATCCAACAGAGAATAAGATTTACCCATTCTGGAATAAGACAGCACCTTTCCGGTAGTCCAATTTTCGCGCACAATACCTTTTCGGAATGAGATCGGAACCCTAAATCCAATGGAGAACAATTTAAACCCATTCCAGCTAGTTTAGAGGTCGATATACAGTGAGTTGTAGTGGAAATACGAGATTTAGCTCCAAATGGCACATACACTTCAAAATGACAAAAATTTTAATGCTGGTTGTAGCGAAAATGAGAGATTTAGCTCCAAATGACACTCAAACTTTATACAGCAATAACTTTTGATCCGGTTGTCTTGTTTTACCCCTACAACACCTTTTTGGAATGAGCTCGGAGCACTACATTCATTGAAGCACAAGTTTTACCCAATGCAGTTCAGTTAGTTGTCGATATATAGCGGGTTGCACTAGGAATGCGAAATTTAGCTCTAAATGACTCCTAAACTTGAAACAGCCATAACTTTTGATCAGGTTGTCAAATTTTTGCCCACAAAACCTCTTCGAATGAGCTTTGAGCCTTACATTCAATGGAGAGCAAGCTTTACCTGAATCTAGTTCATTTAGTGGCTCGATATACATTGAGTTGTAGTGGTAATGTGGGATTTGGCTCCAACCAACACCTAAAATTCAAACAGCTATAACTATAGATCCGGTCAGTCCGGATTTATGCCCAAAACACCGTTTCGGAATGAGCACAGAGACACACATCCTATGTAGAATAGGATTTACTCAATTGAGTTCATTTAGTGGTCGACGGATAGTGGATTGCAATGGAAATGAGGGATTTTGCTCCAATTGACACCTAAACTTAAAACATCCATAACTTTGATCCGGTTGTCAGGTTATTGCCCACAACACCTTTTCAGAATGAGATTGGAGCCCTATATCCAATGGAAAACAAGTTTTACCCATTCCCGTTCATTTAGTGGTTGATCTACAGTGGGTTATAGCGGTAATGGGGGATTTAGCTCCAAATGACACATAAACTTCAAACAGATAGAATTCTTGATCAAGTTGCACAATTTTTGCCACCAATACATTTTTAGAATGAGCTCAGAGCCCTGCATCCAATGTAGAGTAGGATATAACCAGTCAAGTTCGTTTATTGTTTGATATACAGTGGGTTCTAGTGGTAATGCGGGATTTAGCTCCAAATTACACTTAAACTTCAAGCAGACATAACTTTTCATCTGGTTGTTTGATTTTTTTTGCACAACACTTTTTCGAAAAGAGCTCGTATTCTATATCCAACAGAGAATACAATTTACCCATTCTAGAATAAGACAACACCTTTCCGGTTGTCCAATTTTTGCCCACAATACCTTTTCGTAATGAGACCGGAGCCCTAAATCCAATGGAGAACAATTTAAACACATTCCAGCTCATTTAGAGGTCGATATACAGTGAGTTGTAGTGGTAATACGAGATTTATCTCCAAATGATACATACACTTCAAAATGACAGAATTTTTTATGCTGGTTGTAGTGAAAATGAGAGATTTAGCTCCAAATGACACTCAAACTTTAAACAACAACAATTTTTGATGCGGCTATCTTATTTTACCCCCACAACGCCTTTTCGGAATGAGCTCGGAGAACTACATTCATTGGAGCACAAGTTTTACCCATTCCAGTTCATTTAGTTGTCATATATAGCGTGGTGCTAGAGGTAATGCAAAATTTAGCTCCAAATGACACCTAAACTTCTAACGTCCTATAACTTTTGATTTGTATGTTTAATTTATGCCCAACACCTTTTCAGAATATGCTCGGAGGCATACATCCAATGGAGCACCATTTTAAACCATTCCAGCTCATTTTAGTGGTCAATATACAGCAAGTTGCAATGGTAATGAGGGATTTAGCTCCTCTTGACACATAAACTAAAACAGCCATAACTTTTCTGATTTTTATGCATAACACCTTTTTGGAATGAGCTCGGAGCCCTACATTCATTGAAGCACAAATTTTACCCATTGCAGTTCATTTAGTTGTCGATATATAGCGGGTTGCACTGGTAATGCGAAATTTTGGTCCAAATGACACCTAAACTTGAAACAGCCATAACTTTTTATCAGGTTTTCTGAATTTTGGCCCACAAAACCTCTTCAAATGAGCTCTGAGCCATACATTCAATGGAGAGTAAGTTTAACCCAATCTAGTTCATTTAGTGGTCGATATACATTGAGTTGTAGTGGTAATGTGGGATTTAGCTCCAACTAACACCTAAACTTCAAACAGCTATAACTATTGATCCGGTTGTCCAGATTTTGCCCAAAACACCTTTTACAAATGAGATCGGAGCCCTACATCGAATGGACAACAATTTTTACCCATTCCAGTTCGTATAGTGGTTGATCTACAGTGAGTTACAATGGTAATGGGGGATTTAGCTCCAAATGACAACTTCAAACAGACAGAACTATTGATCCGGTTGTCCGGATTTTGTCCAAAACACCGTTTCAGAATGAGCACTGAGCCATACATCCTATGGATAATAGGATTTACTCGATCGAGTTCATTTTGTGGTCAACAAATAGTGGATTGCAGTGGAAATGAGGGATTTTACTCTAATTGACACCTAAACTTAAAACATCAATAACTTTGATCCGGTTGTCAGGTTATTGCCCACAACACCTTTTTGGAATGAGATTGGAGGCCTATATCCAATGGACAAAAAGTTTTACCCATTCCAGTTCATTTAGTAGTTGATCTACAGTGGGTTACAGTTGTAATGGGGGATTTAGCTCCAAATGACACATAAACTTCAAACAGACAGAACTCTTGATCAAGTAGCCCAATTTTTGCCCCCAATAACTTTTTAGAATGATCTCAGATTCCCTGCATCCAATGTAGAGTAGGATATAACCATTCAAGTTCGTTTATTGTTTGATATACTGTGAGTTCCGGTGGTAATGCGGGATTTAGCTCCAAATTACACTTAAACTTCAAGCAGCCATAACTTTTGATCCGGTTGTTCGATTTTTTTGCACAACGCTTTTTGGAAAGAGCTCGTATTCTCCATCCAACAGAGAATATGATTTACCCATTCTAAAATAAGACAACACCTTTCCGGTTGTCCAATTTTCGCCCACAATACCTTTTCGGAATGAGATCGGAGCCCTAAATCCAATGGAGAACAATTTAAACCCATTCCAGCTTGTTTAGTGGTCGATACACAGTGAGTTGTAGTGGTAATATGAGATTTAGCTCCAAATGACACATACACTTCAAAATAACAGAATATTTTATTCTGGTTGTAGTGAAAATGAGCGATTTTGCTACAAATGCCACTAAAACTTTAAATAGCAATAACTTTTGATGTGGTTATCTTATTTTACCCCCACAACACCTTTTCGGAATGAGCTCGGAGCACTACATTCATTGGAGCACAAGTTTTACCCATTCCAGTTCATTTAGTTGTCGATATATAGCAGTGTTGCAGCGATAATGCGAAATTTAGCTCAAAATGATACCTAAACTTCTAACGTCCATAACTTTTGATTTGTATGTTTAATTTTTGCCCACAACACCTTTTTAGAATATGATAGGAGGCATACATCCAATGGAGCACCATTTTAAACCATTCCAGCTCATTTTAGTGGTCAATATATAGCAGGTTGCAATGGTAATGAGAGATTTAGCTCCTCTTGACACATAAACTAAAACAGCAATAACTTTTGATCTTATTGTCCGATTTTTGCGCACAACACCTTTTTGGAATGAGCTCGGAGCCCTACATTCATTCAAGCACAAGTTTTTCCCATTGCAGTTCATTTAGTTGTCGATATATACTGGGTTGCACTGGTAATGCGAAATTTATGTCCAAATGACACCTAAACTTGAAACAGCCATAACCTTTGATCAGGTTTTCTGATTTTGGCCCACAAAACCTTTTCGAAATGAGCTCTGAGCCATACATTCAATGGAGAGCAAGTTTAACCCAATCTAGTTCATTTAGTGTCGATATACATTGAGCGTTGGATCGGTAGGCGCCCTTAGAGTGGGGGGGGGGGGGTGAATAAGGGTTTTAAAACATTAGTGATATTTTGAGAAGCTTTGTAATAATGCAAGACAAAGACAATAAGAAGTCAAGTACAACTATTGAAATAAAGGAGAAACATGCTTTATTAATATCAAATATGGTTTTTCAAAAGTTGACTTCTATAACGCTAGAAATTGGTGGCGATGAATAGTAAACTCTTTTTGTTTTCTATCCGGACTCGCATCCCCATGAACCGGTGTCCCTAGCCTATCCTCCCATGGATTCGGCCTCAAGACACTCTAGCCAACACTTCCCCGGATGTGTCCTCGAGCACTCCCTAGACCTAGCCTAGATCTAGTCGCCAACACGAGGCGAGTTTCCCCCTTAGTCCTGCCCAGACCTAGTCGCCAACACGAGGCGATTTCACTAACCGTTTACAAGAAGAATATGAAATGAAAATAAATAAAAACTCCCTCTTGATGAACTTCTGAAGTTGGAGACGAAGATCCACTATAGAGTAAGCGTTGTAGAAGCGGACTTCGTTTGGATCAGGCGTGATGAGATTCTCCTTCAGAAGTTTGCAGAACTTTAGTAGGACATCAACTTTCGGCTAAGATAGCCTCTGGAATTCTGGCACTTTATCTCTCTCTGATATCTCTCTGATGTGTGTCTGAAATGAGAGTAGAGATGTCCTTTTTATAGCCTCAGCGCTAGTGCCTGCGCTAGCGGTACAGCCGGCGCTATCCCATATTAGGACACATTTTGTGCGGCAGAATCTTCCTTCCGAGGAAACAATTCTCCCTTGCCTACTATGCTCCTCGCTATCGCCTGTGCTATCGGATATCGCCTGGCGCTATCTCCTTCTATAAGTTCTCCCAGCAATTGCGCTTTGAGCCAATATTTCGTCGAACAGGAATTCGTCGAACGCCGCTAAGAGTTTGTCAAACGATTTTCATCGAACGAGATTTCGTCGAACGCCGCTAAGAGTTTGTCGAACGACAGCTAGCGCCTACGCTAATACTACCGCCAGCACTAGTAGGTGTTTTGGATTTGATGGCTCAACTTTGGAGGCAACCTTCTTATGTAATCCTTGAGTCATGTGGACTTTGTTATCCTGCACACTTGAACACACAAGATCAAATACACATAGGTTTTGTTATTCTCAAACCTAGGAAATGCGGAAGACCATGTTCCAACAAACTCCCCCTTTTGATAATAACAAAACCATTAATGATAAATCAGAGCATTAATATATATAAGCATGAATAAACATACTTGTGTGTGTGTGAGAGTGATGACTTAGGATAATTAACGATTTTAGCATTTAGAATTGCTCCCCCTTAGTGAATGCTCTCCTAATATGTAAGCTATCATCTTAATTAAGTATTATATTTTGATAGCAGATTAATATTTATCATGTTAGTTCTCCCCCTTTTGTTATTAGCAAAAGCAGGTAAGGAGACACCGCTACAAAGTTGATAATAAGATAGAGGCATGATCGAGCTTGTAGAGAAGGGAATGATAAGGAGTTTTTAGAATACTTTTCATTGAAATAGATTAGAGTTTAGAGTATCATAATATTTTCATAAATCAGAGCTTGTAGCATAAACAAATACAAGGTAAATGTAAAGTTGCGGAAGTCTTAAAAAAATTATGAGCAAACATCTTTTGTAAGACATGATGATTAAAAAAAATATAGGAGTGTAATTTTATAAAGAAGATGTTTTGTAAATCATTGTTCAAGTAAAATCTTTAATTTCACTAATGAAGTAACCAAGCATGAATTAATGGTATCAAAAAGATAGTACTACAAAGTTATGTTAATTCATAATTCCAAAACTAAATATTGTAGAAAGCATGCAAGGGTATCTAGTGCATTTCATAAGTAAAGAGTAGTATAGAATTAGCATTAGGATCCAATACTCATGAGAAGAAGTGTTATGGAAGATAATGATGTGCACATAAGTGTATTTTTGAGTAGAGTAAACAAATATTTTAATCAAAAATACAAGAAATATGTAAAGTAAGTGCACAATAAAACACAAATAATTTCACTTCCACACACTTTAATGCACAAACAAAAATGTACAACTACCAAGGTGCTTTGACACACAATGCTCATTAAGACTTATCAGGGTGCAAAGTAGTGCTTGGGGGATCACATATTTTATTTTTAATGTTGAGACTTGTGATCCGGTGTACTTAAGAATAAGTGGTTTTTGTTTTGAAAGAAAGATTTGATTTGCACAAGATACTTTACTATTCTTTCCAAGGTGCTCAACCTCAAAACGCTTATTACGACTTATCAGGAGGTTCAAGTAGTGCTTGGTGGAGTTTTCTTTGTCACTTTATTTTATGATTTTTGTTTTGAACAAAGTTCTCCGAATACACTTGTTTTGCAAATCAATATAATTTATGAAGAAAAAAAAACATAACCACTTTTCTTAACTTTTAAAAGTGCAAATAAAGGAGTGTAGGTAAGATACTTGTGCAATTTTAATTCATTGTACTAATACAAAAACATACACAAGCATTCTTAGATTAAACACATATGTAGACAATGCCAAAATAAGTGAGTGAATAAAGATCATTATCAAACATAAAACATTTACTCATACTTAGAGGCATGCTAAGCTTAGTTCTACACAACTTTTATAATATAAATGATGCACATATTAATAGATATATCAAAGCATGATGAAAACAATGTTTAAAGAGTTTGAAAAGATAAATTTCACCATTATAGAAGTTCTAAATAATAGATTAAATCATGCTTGATTTTCATAGGAAAATCCATACAGTTTTTTTGTTTTAATGTTATATATTTTTGTATTGGATTTTTGCAAAAAAAATAAACTTTAAACAAATGGCAACAACAAAAAGGCAAAAACATAATTAATTTTTTTGTATTTTGGCTTTTGAATTTTTGTATTTGTTTTTCGCATAAAAGATAGACTTTAAACAAAAAGCAAGACATATTTTTTGTAATTTGGCTTTTGTAAATTTGTATTTGATTTTTGCAAAAAAAAAGACTTTAAACAAAAAGGCAAAACATATTTTTGTAATTTGTCTTTTGTATTTTTGTATTTGATTTTTCAAAAATAAAATAGAATCCGAAGTGCAAACATAAATAGTACATATAGATTAATATATTTTTAGGAATTTTTCAAAATTTTAAAAATATAGAAAAATGAATAAGTGCGCTAGCGCATGCGTTAGCGCTAGCGCGGGAAACAGTACACGATTTTTTATGATTTTGAAATTTTTAATTCTTGATCTTGATTAAGTGTCCCAATAGTAGTTTCATGCTGAAATTTCAGATTTTTAGGAGATGTTTTCGATGGTTAAAAATCAAAAAATTACGTGTGTGAATGTGTTTTAACTTGAAAGATCTAGGACACCTAACTCAAGTCGTAATAATCGAAATATAGCATCGGGAAGAGGTTTAGTAAATATGTCAGCTAGTTGAGAGTCCGTGCCAATGAAGCTTACTTTTACATGCTCTTTCTTAATGTGATCCATAATGAAATGATGACGAATATCGATGTGTTTGGATCTAGAATGGTGTACGGGATTATATGTGAGGTCTATTGCACTTTTGTTGTCACATTTAAGATCAATGTTCTTGAGACGAAATCCAAAATCCTCTAGTGTTTGGCTCATCCATAATGCTTGTGCACAACAACAACAACAACCAAGTGCGATATATTCGGCCTCCGTGGTGGAGAGTGCAACTGAAGATTGTTTCCTACTAGACCAAGCTACTAAAGAGGGTCCTAGAAAGTGACAAGTACTGCTAGTGCTTTTTCGATCTAGTGAACACCCGGCGTAGTCCGAATTGGAATAGCCGTGGAGTGTGAATGAATCATTGTGTGGGTACCATAATCCTAATTTTGATGACCCTAATAGATAACGAAAAATACGTTTTATCGCTTTTAAATGAGATTCTTTTGGATTGGCTTGAAAGCGAGCACATAAACATATGCAAACATTATATCTGGTCTAGATGCACTTAAGTAAAGAAGAGATCCTATCATTCCTCTATATAATGTTTGATCAATGGAAATTCCGGATTCATCTTTTCCTAGTTTTAAAAAAGCACTCATAGGAGTAGAGGCTTGTTTAAGATTTTCAAATCCAAATCGTTTAAGCATATCGTGAACATATTTTGTTTGACAAATAAAAATACCAGCAGTTCGTTGTGAGATTTGAAAACCAAGAAAATATGATTGTTCTCATACAAGACTCATTTCAAATTCATTTTTCATTACTAAGACTACTTCATTACACAACTCTTCATTAGTGGCTCCAAAAATGATATCTTCAACATATATTTGTAAAATAATTAGATCGTTATTATTATGCTTAATGAAGAGTGTGTTGTCGGCACTTCCCATAACATAACCGTGCTTTAACAAAAACGATGTAAGTCGATCATACCATGCACGGGGCGCTTGTTGTAAACCATAAAGAGCTTTTTCTAATTTGTAAACATGATTAGGAAATTTTTCATTTATGAAACCGGGGGGTTGTTCTACATAAACTTCTTCTTTTATAAACCCGTTTATTAAGGCACTTTTGACATCCATTTGAAATAATTTTATTCTTTTAAAACTCGCAAATGCCAAAAATATTTGTATAGATTCTAAGCAAGCAACGGGTGCAAAAGTTTCTTCAAAATCTATCCCCTCGATTTGAGAATAACCTTGAGCAACTAAGCGTGCTTCATTTCTTATAATCCTAGATTCACCATCTAATTTATTTTTAAAGATCCATTTTACGCCGATAATTGGATGATTAGATGGTCTATCTACTAGATTCCAAACTTTGTTTCTTTCAAATTGTCCTAAGTCTTCATTCATAGACAAAAATCAAAATTCATCATTTAAAGCGGTGGAAACATTTTTAGGTTCGATTTCAGAGACAAAGCAAATATTTGAAAATGTTTCATGAAGAGAGGAACGAGTTCTTATCCCAGTAGAAAGATCCCCAATGACTAGCTCTTTTGGATGATTTTTTGAGAAGTTCAACACGCTTGGAGGTACATATTCAACTTCATTGGACTTCTCCTCCTCTTCTTTGGACGGTTCCTCTTCGTCGTGCTCCAAAGATGGCAAGAGCTCATCATTTGTTCCTGTAGAAGGCTTCTCTGCACATGGAATGAACTCATCAAATTTAACATTAATAGACTCTTCAACCTTACTCGATCTTTTATTAAATATTCTATAGGCTTTACTGGTTGAAGAGTATCCAAGAAATATTCCTTCATCACATTTCTCATCAAATTTTCCTAAAGAATCTTTTGTATTAAGAATAAAACATTTACATCCAAATACATTAAAATATGACATGTTAGGTTTCTTTTGAAAATATAGTTCATACGGTGTGAGATTTAGAGATGGGTGAAGCATAACTCTATTCATTACATAGCATTATGTGCTTACGGCTTCGGCACAAAAAGACTTAGGTAATTTATATTCAGATAACATGGTGCGTGCTATTTCTTAGATTGTCCTATTTTTCCGTTCAACAACACTATTTTGTTGAGGTGTGCGTGGAGTGGAGAACTCATGCTTAATACCTAACATTTCACAAAAAGATTTAAAATTTTCATTTTCAAATTCACCTCCATGATCTGAGCGAATGCATTTTATTTTTAAATCTAGTTCATTTTGAATACGAGTACATAATTTAGAGAATTCGCAAAATGCATCAGATTTGGAAGAGAGAAATAAAGTCCAGCAATATCTTGAGAAATCATCTATTAGAACGAAAGTATATATTTTACCACCAAGACTTGCTGTGTTAACGAGACCAAAGAGATCCATATGAATTAATTGTAATGGTTTTGAAGTAGAAATTTCATTTTTGCTTTTAAAAGATAATTTTGTAAATTTTCCTTTTTGGCATGGAGAACATAGTGAAGATAAATTTCCATTCAACTTAGGCAATCCTCTAATCAATCCCCTTTTTGCTAGTTTTAAAATGAGCTTTGTGCTAGCGTGACCTAAATGTCTATGCCATAGTTCTAATTCATCATTTTTGGTTATAAATCATTTCATAGATGATTTGGAAAGATCATGAAACGAAACTATGTAAACATTGTGAATTCTAGGTGCAGTTAAAAACACATATTTTGTTTTAGGATTAAATAATTTGCAAAGATTAGTGGATGATTCAAATAATACGTCTAATCCTTTATCACATAGTTGACTTATAGATATTAAGTTATATTTTAATCCTTTTACATAAAGCACATTTGAGATAAGAAAAGATTCATTACCCAACTATACCAACTCCCATGATCCTTCCTTTACTGTTATCACCAAACGTTACGATCCCTCCTTTTTTCTTTTCTAGGCTAAGGAATTTTGCTTTGTTGCCCGTCATGTGCTTGGAGCAGCCTGAGTCCAAGTTCCACACGTCCTCCGTTTCCTTAGCCTTCCTCAGTGTCGCTAAGAACACTGGTGTCGTCAACATTGCTTTTTGCCATTAAGCATAAGTATGCTTCCTCCTTGCTACTTGACTCAGACTCGTTTGACTATTCAGAGGAAGAATCATCCCAAGTTGCGGCTTTCAGTACTTTCTTCTTCTCTTTTGCTTTGTGTTGTTCTTTTTGCTCCTTTTGATACTTTGGGCACTGGCTCCGAATGTGCCCGGTCTTTCTGCAGTGGTAGCACTCTGGTGTTGGTCTTTCTTCTTCATCTTCGCTTCCTTTTTCTTTCCTTGATAAAGAGGAAGATCCCTTTCGTCGAGTATCCTTTTGGAAGTATTTGCGGAATGTGTTCCTTCTTTCCGGATTCCTGATGAACTTCCTGAAGTTCTTCACCAGGAGACCTTCTTCATCTTCATAATCATCTTCGATGCTCTCCTTCTTTGACTTTAGTGCTAGTGCCTTTTTCTTTGGCTCTTTGTTGTATTCATCGTGTTGAATCTGGAGTTCTACCTCATGGGTTTTGAGGTTCCCAATAAGGTTTTCGATCTGGAGCATTCTTAAGTTGTGCGACTCCGAGATGGCTGTCACCTTTGGATTGAACCTTGGAGGTATGGAACGAAGAATTTTCCTCACCAAGTCCCCGTGTGAGTAGGTCTTTCCAAGTGCCTTTGAAGCGTTGACGATCTTGGTGAAGCGGGTGTACATCGAGTTAATGTCCTCTTCGGTATCCATCCTGAATTTTTCATATCATATTCCAGTTGGAATAGCTTTGCATCTTTCACCTACGATGTACCTTCATGAGTTACTTCCAATTGATTCCAAATATCATAAGCAGTTGTGCATGCAGAAATTCTATTAAACTCAGTCCAATTTAAAGCGCAATATAAAGCGTTAATTGCTTTAGCATTATTTTTACACCTTAGTTTATCAATTTCATCCCATTTATCTTTAGGTTTTGGTAATGTTGCCTCTCCCACTACAGTTGTAGGAGGAGAGTACCGAACTTCTACCATGTTCCATACTTCTACATCCATGGTCATAAGAAAACACATCATTCAATTTTTCCAGTAGTTAAAATCTGACCCAGTAAAGAGAGGTGGTCGACTAATCCCTTGACCCTCCGGAAAAGCGAGATCATGAGACGTCATTATTCCCGGTTGTTAAGCCGATTAGAATAAAACCGCTCTGATACCACTTGTTGGATCGGTAGGCGCCCTTAGAGGGGGGGGGGGGGTGAATAAGGGTTTTAAAACTTTAGTGATATTTTGAAAAGCTTTATAATAATGCAAGACAAAGACAATAAGAAGTCAAGTAAAACTATTGAAATAAAGGAGAAACATGCTTTATTAATATCAAATATGGTTTTTCAAAAGTTGACTTCTATAACGCTAGAAATAGGTGGCGATGAATAGTAAACTCTTTTTGTTTTCTATCCCGACTCGCATCCCCACGAACCGGTGGCCCTAGCTTATCCTCCTATGGATTCGGCCTCAAGCCGCTCTAGCCAACCCTTCCCCCGATATAGGGCTCCAATCTCATTCCGAAAAGGTGTCGTGGGCAATAACCTGACAACCGGATCAAAGTTATGGATGTTTTAAGTTTAGGTGTCAATTGGAGAAAAATCCCTCATTTCCACTGCAATCCACTATCCGTCGACCACTAAATGAACTCGATCGAGTAAATCCTATTCTCGATAGGATGTATGGCTCTGTTCTCATTCCGAAATGGTGTTTTGGGCAAAATCCCGACAACCGGATCAATAGTTATAGCTATTTGAAGTTTAGGTGTTGGTTGGAGCCAAATCCCACATTACCACTGCAACTCAATATATATCGACCACTAAATGAACTAGATTGGGTAAAGCTTGCTCTCCATTGAATGTATGGCTTAGAGCTCATTTTGAAGAGGTTTTGTGGGCAAAAATTAGACAACCTGATCAAAAGTTATGGCTGTTTCAAGTTTAGGTGTCATTTGGAGCTAAATTTCGCATTACTAGTGCAACCCGCTATATATCGACATCTAACTGAACTGCATTGGGTAAAACTTATGCTTCAATGAATATAGTGCTCTGAGCTAATTCCTAAAAGGTGTTGTAGGGGTAAAATCAGACAACCGAATCAAAAGTTATTGTTGTATAAAGTTTGAGTGTCATTTGGAGCTAAATCTCTCATTTTTGCAGCAACCAACATTAAAAATTCTGTCATTTTGAAGTGTATGTGTCATTTGGAGCTGTAGAATTTGAAAATGCACCTCCGATGGAAATCGGAGGCTGCGGACAGTGGGTTACTATTTGGTTAGAGAAAGTTAGTCCGCAGGCAGCGGTCGAGGCCAGACTTTGCCCGTCACGGCGAATGCCACTCCTGTGATGGGCTTTCCTTTGATTTAAATGAAGAGATTACAGTAGGTTACAAAACAAGGAAAGAAGAAGCCGGCCGGTGAGACAGGTCGCAAGACGGGAAACTCAAGACCGCAACTCTAACAAGTGAGCTCCAGGATTCGAGTGTGTGTGCCTTGGGAACGTCGCTGCCCCCTATTTATAGGCTTGGGGGCCTGCCCGAAAGGGCAGGGATAAAATAACGGCCTGCCCGGGTATAGGAGAATCGGGCAGGCGGTGACGGGATATAGGAGGGAAGAAAAAGAAATAAGTCGTGGTCTTGGCGGCTTGCGCTTCCGATCTGTCCTGGCCGGGGCTCAAAGTTGCTGCGATCAAGGTAATGGTGCAACCCAAGCGGCCTCTAACCAGAGACCGCGGCTTGCCTTCTAGACTTGAGTCTTGAGTCTTCATGATGCAACCCGGGCGGCCTCTAACCAGAGACCGTGGCTTGCCTTCTGGACTTAAGCCTTGATAGTTTTTAATCCTTGGAGGCGGCCTGGCTTCTATCAGACCGCCCGGTTTGTAGCAGAGAGCCGATAGACCTTGTTGAACCCAAACCGAGCGACTCGCCTTATCAGACCGCCCGGGCTGCGAGAAGCTCTTATCCGGAGGCAGTCTTCTGGGTAAACATAATCCCCGCGTATTTTTAAATCCCGAAAAGATTTCGAAAATATTAGTCCTAGCCGGAGACCGCGCCGACCTTGCCTTGCTGGTTATAAATTGTTCTGGAAGCTTCTTTCTTCGCATAACTGTAATGCTATCATGAGTCACTACTTGCCCCTTGCGGTAAGAACATTCCGGTTAAACAGTCCGATTAAGATGGTTAATCTTATGGCTGAGTTGGAAAGCCGTCAAAAGAACGATAAAGACCGCGGGGGAGATCGCTCAAAGAAGAGGAAAAGGAAGCCCCATCAGCCTGAGAAAGTTGATATGACCGTGACTATCGCTTCTACGGGCAAGTCAACTGACCTACCCCCTGTGCCGACAGTCGATTTGTCGACTAAAGATGAAGCGGGTTATTCCAATCCACCCCCAGTTGATTCGCATGCCCCTTCTAACAAGGCGGGCGATCCGCCCGCTCTTTCAGACAAGATGAATCCCGAAGTCGTTCTCTCGAAGACCGACGGCGGCGATTCCTTCAATATGGAGATCACTCCTTCTGGGGGATTTATTCTGAAGATAAGGGATGATGGAGGAGAGGCGGTTGACTCTCCCAAGCTGACCGGGCAGCAAAGCTCGGTGCCGCTGGTGAATGTCGAGGACAGCCCTATTAGTTCGCAACAAGCCGATCAAGAGTCGACTAAGAAGAGGAAGAGGGCTGAGACGACCATAGAAAGATTTTGGAGGAAAGCCAAGAGTTTGAAAGCCAAGAACAGAGCGGCCTCAAGGAAGACGGGAGCGGGTAGCCTTCAAAGCAAGGCACGTGATAGAGGACTTTCTGAGGGACTGACAACTCCCTCCCCCAAGCCGGGCGATCAGGTTTCTTCCTCTGCTCATAGCATGACTGTGAGTGATATAATCAAGGATTTTGACACTCTTAAGAATAGGACAAACTACTTGATGACTCTGCCGATTTGAACGAGGCTGACCACCCCGGCGAGGACGCGACCCAGATTGAGTAGGCCGCACCGGCTCCCGAGGACCCTGTGATGACCGGGCTACGGTTTATAAAAGCGAAGGCGGAGAAAGTGAGAGAGCAACTAGACAAGCCTCCACCGCCAATCAACTTCTTGCACAAGGTAAAGAAGTTGCGAGTTACCGTCCTGTCCATTTTTCCAAATGCGGTCTCGAAAAATGTTAAGCGACTTGACACTGAACCCGCCACCGAGCTTCTTTCCCTCCACTGCATAATTCTCGGCTGCTAATCGAAGGAAGAATGAGAGGTCGTGGAGAGATCAGCGCCAAAGGATGGATTCTGAGCGGACGAAGCGATCTGTCATTCCGAACTTTAATCCCACCATTACGGCTAGTAAGCGAGGAAAATTCGGAATGAGCGGTCTTCATTCAGTAATCCCCCCTTTTGTATAGGATTTTATTCGCTCAATCTTTCTGACTGTCTTTTTTGCTGCAGACGATCAAGAACCCACTCCGAAGCCGGGCGACTTGGTGGCTTACCTTCCTCCAAGCTCCTCGTTGAACCCAGACACCCGGATGGAGGATGAGATGGCCGCTCTTCAAGGGAATTTTGAAATCCTCAAGCAACAGGTGAAGGTCCTCGAGGAGCGGGAGAAGACCGCCCAGGATGAAAAAGCTGCGATGCGGGTTACGATGGAGGCCGAAAGGAAAGAAAGACGGGAGAAGGAGAAGGCGCAGCAGGACCAGGTCGCTGTATTGATCGCTCGACTTTACAGAGGAAAGAAGGAGATCCGAAAGCTTGAGAATGATTGTGCATACTATAGAGATAAATACCTCCATCTAACAAGGGAAGTCGGCGGAAGTCGGCGACCTTATAATACGACTGATGAAGGGTTTCATGGATCAAACCGCCCGGCTGTTGGGATGAGTTCAGCTCTTCCGGCGGTCGGGATAGCTGATCCCGTTACTAATGCAAGTGAGACCGCAGCGGCCGTGCCTGCTCGCATGATTCCGGCCGCGCGAGTAGAGCGGGATGCTGTGCGGCTTCACAACATTATTAACCATCTTCATCACAGTATTAATTAGATGTACGGTACCGTTCTTCAAGTCAGTGATCATGTCGCACGACTTCATCGAGAGGATGCTCCAAGTGATGCCCGCCAGTAGTGAGTGGTTTCAAACAATGCATGTAATATTATTTTATTCGGTACTTTGGACAACTTTGAATGCTTGAACTTAATTTTATGATGTCCGATTTACTTTGCAGACCGTGCGGTCTGTTATTTGAATGTTTATATTTTCTTCCTTAGAATATTGATAGATGTTTGTGAATTGCTTTGTAAGTCGAGCGGCTTGTTTCTGCTGTTCTTTAAACCGCTTGCCTTGATTTTATTTTTTCTGGTTTGCTGCTTATGAACTGGCTTGCTGTGTGAAATTCTATCCGTGCGGGATGATTATGCTAGCCGCGATTTGACCTCGCTAAATGCAGATCACCGATCCTATAAGTAGTGGCCCTTCCGAAGACCCATTTACCAGAATCTTAAGATGGGAGCTAAGCGCCAGCCACGACGACCTTAGAAAGTGTCTGCCACGTGATCTGAAGCGGCCTTAGCTTTCCATTCGGCCAACCACGAGGAATGCCGCTTAACCAAGGCGGAGTTAGATGAATTTGTGGAAAAGCATATGGTAGGGAGTCCGCTGCTCAGGCGGCTTCCACTCCGCGACGAGCGGATAAATTCCTCCGCCCCAAATCAAATCGCCATCCCAATCGACCACTTTGACTGCGGGTTCAAGATCCCAATCTCTACTGAACTTGACATGGTTTTTGACCATTATGGGGTTGTGCCCGGGCAACTCTCCCCCAATTCGATATCGGCCATATGCAGCTTTATCTCCTACTTGCGATCTGAGAGAGTCCGCTTTTCAATGGACCTCTTCAGAAAGATCTTCTCGGTGCGGGCTATCCCTGATTCCGAGTCGAAGGTGTTTAAGGGCCACCTATACTTTGGCTGTCGGGGGTTGAAAATGGTCAACCTCGCGAATAAGGTTACAGACTGGTCAGAGAGGTATTTGATATTTGAAGGCCGACTAGGCCTGTTAAATCCCAACCCGCAGGTGTTGTCAGAGGAAGTTTTCCAGCAAGTCGCCGTCAACAAGATTGTGATGGATACCTACACGCTCCTTGAAAAAGAGTGGCTTAATGTAGCTCACTACATTCCGCTGCTCTCTGAATTGGAAAACGTCCGGCCTGAAGACAGTAAGTCTACTTCAACACGCTTCCTGCTCTGATATTGATCGCGCGGCCTCTTGTTTTGATACCTCTACTCTTTTTTAGCTGAGTCCATTGTTCCTAGGAACAAGCCGGTCAGTCCGGCCAGCTTTATCTTGACTCAGAGGGAGAAGAGTCAGAGGCAAGGAAAAAATAAGCCGCTGATGTCTGACGGCGAGGATTCGGCCTCTTCTGGCGACTTCTCTTCTCTCCGTTCTTTTAGCAAAGTGAAGGACTTAAAAGGTCGCACGGTCTTGTCCTGGCACCCAGATAGTGATGGTGTTCAAGTCTCTACTGCGCTCCCCCACTGGACGAACGAAAAATCTGGCCGTCACACAGAAGCCGCCGGCATTTCCCTATATGGCCGGCGAAACTTCAGGCGGTTAAGGAAATCTCCCTGAGGAAGAGCTCGCTCGGCAGGCCGCGCGGGTTGGTGCTGAGAGCTTCATCACCAATCACTTCATGGGTATGACCTTCAAAAGATTGATCAGAGCAAATGATCATCTGTAGAAGGAGAATATCGAATTGAAAAAGGAGGTCGCGCGGCTAAAGGAGGCGAAGTTGGTAAGTTATCACCTGATTAGCCGTCTTTCTTATTTCTCAAACTGTACGGTCTCACCTTTATTCCTTTTTACAGAAAAAGTTGGATGAGACGGACCCGGTCTATCAGGAAGAGCTCTTCCCTCACATCGTATGTTTACCCAGAAGACTGCCTCCGAAGAGCGCTACTCGTAGATAGGACGGTCTGAGGATGCAAGTCGCGCGGTTCAGATTTAACTGGGTCCATCAGCACCAGCCAATACAAACCGGGCGGTCTGGTAGAATTCAGATCGCCTCCAAGGATTGAAGATCACCAAGGCTCAAGTCCAGAAGGCAAGCCGCGGTCTCAAGATGGAGACCGCCCGGGTTGCGCCATGAAGACTCAAGGTTCAAGTCCAGAAGGCAAGTCACAGTCTTAGGTAGAAGACCGCCCGAGTTGCATCATTGTCTTGATCTCAGCGTATTTGATCTCCGTCCAGGACAGATCGGAAGTGCAAGCCGCCAAGACCGCGCGGCTTATTACTTTTCTCCTTTCTGTATCTAGTCACAGCATGCCCGATTCTCCTGTACCCGGGCAGGCGATTATTTTTTCCCTGCCCGTTCGGGCAGGCCCCCGAGCCTATAAATAGGGGCCGGCAACGTTCCCAAGACACGCACGCTCTAATCCTGGAGCTCGCTTATTAGAGCTGCGGTCTCGAGTTTCCTGTCTTGCGACCTGTCTGACCGGCGGAATTCTTCTTTTCTGCTCTTGCAGCCCGCTGTAACCTCTTTATTTGAATCAAAGGAAAGCCCATAACAGGAGTGGCATTCGCCGTGATGGGCGAATTCTGGCCTCGACCGCTGCTAGCCGTCCAACTTTCTCTAACCGAATAGTAACCGACAGCCCGCAGCCTCCGATTTCCTTCGAAGGTGCATTTCTGGATTCAACAGAAACACGCGACCTTCACATCGCGGATTGTTGGCAAAACCTTTGTCAAGATGTCAGACCGCCAGTTCCCACTTAGAGACCGCTCCGACCACAGCGAAGATTCCCTGTAGGAGGCTTTAGAGCAATCGAAAAGAGAAGCCGAGCGGGCTCAGAAAGCGACTAATCAGCATTTGGACGCAATCAATCCGGCTTTAGCACTGTTAACCGAGCGGTTAGTTCCACAGCAGACCGCGGTTAACCAGGCGGTGACTCCGGTCCCTCCTCCACCTCCTCCTTACCCGCTACCACAAGTCGCCAACTTCCAACCGCAACAAGAAGGTTTTGCAGCCCGGCAAAACTTCTACCAAGAGGCCGCACACAGCAAGCCGACCCGAGTTCTTTATTTCCAGGGGCGACTTCTCAAGCAGCCCTCCTTTCCTACCCGCCTGAGGTCGCTGCTAATCATTCCTACCTGCCGGAAGCCGCTGTCCGCTCCTCGTACCAGGCGGCTTGTCCGCGAGTAGCCGCAGCTCAGGCAGCTTACTATTCTACTCCTCTTCTGTATGAAGACGCTGAAGACAACTCTCCCTTCGTGGACGAATTCTGAGGGGAGCCAGCCCCAAACAATTTCTGGGAGCCGTGTCTGCCGGCGTACAATGGGGAAACTGATCCAACCGTCCACCTTCAGGCCTTTGAGTCGGCCATTGCTCTGAGGACCCTCTCGGATGCAACCAAATATAAACTCCTTGTGACATCCTTTGAAGGACAAGCAAGGGAGTGGTTCTATGGGCTGCATCCCAGGTCAATTAGCTGCTTTGTTGAGCTGTGCAGGGAATTTCTGCTCAGGTTTTCTACTTCAAGAAAAAGGAAAAGTGGCCCGGCGGCTCTTTTTGATATAAGGCAGCAAGAAGACGAAACGTGGGCCCGTTTCGTGGACCGTTTCCAGAAGGAAATCATGGAAGTTCAGAATGTAGATAGAGAACTATACAGGGTGGCCCTTAATCATGGCTTGAGGGAAGGCACCCTGAAATTAGAGGCAAACATAAGGGAGTCAAGAACTTATCAGGAGATGATAAGTTTGGCTAACATGTTCATCAGAGGATAAAAAAGCAATCCTGGCTATGTCGCAAAATTGGTGAGCGATAAGGAGCAATATATTCCATCCTTCAATCATCCACCAGCAAATCAGCCCCATTTTGAGCCCCGTTCCCAGAGGGGAAGAAATTACAAACACAAGCAACCTTACATCGGCCATCAACGGTTTCAGGATCAGAAACCGTCGTTGTCCATCGCACCCGCTCCATTCGTTCCTCTTCCGCAAATAATGCCAGTATACCTTCCAGAGTATGCTGCGCAGCCATCTCTGTTTACCCAGAAGACCACATCCGAATAGCACTACTCGCTGACTGGGCGGTCTGAAGATACATGTCACCCGGTTCAGATTTGATAAGGTCCATCAGCACCAACCGGGCGGTCTGAGGATTCAAGTCGCCTCCAAAGATTGAAGATCACCAAGGCCCAAGTCCAAACGGCAGGCCGCGGTCTCAAGTCGGAGACCACCCGGGTTGCATCATCGCCTTGGTCGCAGCATCTTCATCCCCTGTTCAAGACAGATCAGAAGCGCAAGCCGCCAAGCCGCGCGGCTTCTTTCTTTTCTCCTTTCTGTATCCCGTCACCGCCTGCCCGTTTCTCCTGTACCCAGGCAGGCGGTTATTTTATCCCTGCCCATTCGGGCAGGCCCCTAAGCCTATAAATTGGGGGCGGCGACGTTCCCAAGACACGCACACTCGATTCTAGGAGCTCGCTTGTCTGTGCTGCGGTCTCGAGTTTCCTGTCATGCGACCTGTCTGACCGGCCAGCTTCTGCTTTCCTGCATCTGTAACCCGCTGTAACCGCTTCTTCTTATTCAAAGGAAAGCCCATCACAGGAGTGGCATTCGCCGTGACGGGCGAAGTCTGGCCTTGACCGCTGCCAGCGGTCTCGTTTTCCCCAATTAAAAAGTAACCGACAACCCGCAGCCTCCGATTTCCTTCGGAGGTGCGATTTCAGACTCAACAGAAACATGCGACCTTAAGATCGCGGATTGTCGGTGAAATCATTGCTATAATGTCAGACCGCCAGTTCCCCCTTGGAGACCGCTCCGACCACAGTGAGGATTCCCTGTGGGAGGCTTTGGAGCAATCAAAACGAGAAGCCGAGCGGGCTCAGAAAGCTACCGACCAGCGCCTTGACACAATCAGTCAGGCTTTTGCAGTATTAACCGAGCGGTTAGTCCCACAACAAACCGCGGTCAACCAGGCAGTTACTCCGGCCCCTCCTCCACCTCCTCCTTATCCGCTACCTCAAAGCACCAACTTCCCACCACTACAAGAAGGTTTTGCGGCTAGGCAAAACTTTTACCAGGAAGCCGCGCACAACATGTCGGCTCGAGTCCTTGATTTCCAGAGGGCGGCTTCTCACGCAGCCCGTCTGTCCTATCCGCCATAAGGAGCAGCTCTCTTTCCCGCCTGAGGTCGCTGCTCATCCTTCCTACCCGCCAGAAGCCGCTGTCCGCTCCTCCTACCAAGCGGCTTATCCGCGAGAGCCGCAGCTCAGGCGGCTTACTATTCTGCTCCTCTATATGAAGATATTAAAGAAACTTCTTCCTTCGTGGATGAAGTCCGGGGGGAGCCAGCCCCGAATAATTTCAGAGAGCCTCGTCTGCCAGCTTTCAATGGAAAAACTGACCCCACTAATCATCTACAGGCCTTCGAGTCGGCCATTACCCTGAGAAACCTATCGGATGCAACCAAGTGTAAGCTCCTTGTGACATCCTTCGAAGGACAAGCAAGGGAGTGGTTTTACGGGTTACACCCCAGGTCAATCAGTTGTTTTGCTGAGCTGCGCAGGGAATTTTTGCTGAGATTCTCTACTTCAAGAAAGAGAAAAAGTGGCCCGACAGCCCTTTTTGATATAAAGCAACGAGAAGACGAAACGTGGGCTCGTTTCGTGGACCGCTTCCAGAAGGAGATCATGGAAGTTCAGAACGTGGATCCAGAGCTATACTATAAGACCCCATTTTTTTTTCAAACCCGGGGTCTTAGGCCCAGAACCGTCGCTTTGCAGTAACTCCTTCACTCGGGAAGGTCACCACTACAAAACACCGATCCTGCCGGCCAAATCGATCACAAAGAAAAGTGCATAAAAGAAGACAAGTCCACAGAATCAACATGAAAAATAAAATCATAAAGGTAAATGTCCACAGATATAACTGAATAAAAAGATAACAAATGTTACAATAATAAAGGGCTCACGCCCTGTACATCATACCTCACTACAAGATCAGTCGCAGAAGCTAACTCCTAATCACTCACTGATCTTGAATCCTGTGCTCCTGTACTGCACCAGTCTGCCTCCGTATGCATCGGCCTCTGGTGTTCCTGCATCTCCTCGATCCCCTAAAATGATATGGTCCACCGACCGTTAGTCAAAAAGACTAAGCCTTATGTTCCCCACCCCCAATGGCCCCTAGGCACCGTGCGGGAGGATGAAGCGGAGGACAGCAAGGGGTATAACAAAGAGCAGGTGACAGTGGTACAGGAAATGTTTCTACACTACACATGTGTATATATATAACTGAAGCAGTAACGGGGCATAGTAAGAGCAGGTAAAGAATAAGTAAAGTGCAGTAAGTAAAGACAATAGTAATAGAAAAGTAACCATTGATTTATTGGAATGCCCATACAAACCTATAGACCAAGGGGTCGTTTAGCAAGGCCTATCGTATAATAAGTCCCATAATCGACTTATACGATATGGGTAGGGGTTGAAATGCAATGTTTATGCTATGACAGGCAAGGTATGCAGTTATGCTATGTTCATACAAGTGCAACTCACCCACTTAACTCTATGCGCATAGACCTTTAGTTTCCCCCTTTTGGACCTAGCTAGACTCCCAGGATACTCCCGTAGTGGAAAACGGAAGCGGTGGGTTGGGCCTCGCCCACCTCTAGGTTGGTATTCATACTACCTAACCTAGACCTATCGTACGCCTCAACGCAAAATTGCGGAGCATCTGCGTACTCTTACTGGCTGGACCACCAGACTTTTAAGGCTAAGTGCAAATTCCACACTTGCCGAGTCAACGTATTTACGTCAGTGTGAACGATCGTCCAATACCGAAGACCCACCACCTTCATGCACATGCAACATGTTCTACTATATCCCGAGCCATAAAATCCCCGGGCTAACCTGCCCGTCATCATAACCTTCCGAGCCACCGGCTCGCCGGACCAACCCGTCCGCACCAACAACATTACTGAGTCACAAGCTCACCAGACTAACTAGTCTGCTGCTACAACCACCGAGCCCACTGCTCGTACAACCAAACCAACTAACCTCTCATAACTACGGGGTGGCGTGTGTGCGTTATTATGTTCATCTTGTATATCAACTTATCCCTACAATTTACGGTTAATCTTGGACTTCCCGAGGATTACCCTGTAAGGGGCTCGCTACGGTACTAGGAACTATAATGAGATGACACCCCAAAGTTCCCTTTCTCAAGACACTTAGTGTTGTTGGTATCTACCCATAAGATTACCCCCTCCTTATTATTACACTTGAGTTAAACCTAAGTGCTTTATGACACGCTAGGGAAAAGACGATCCTTCGTCAATCTCAAGCACTACCTTACCCTTAACTCACCAAGCACTCTTAATACCTAACTCCTCTTTGGTGACCTCAATCTCTGCATCCTGACCATATACACCAACTACATGTCATTCTCACTTAGTAGGCCACTAGTTACCCAAGATCCACAGTTTTACTATACGCAGACTAAACTAACTATATGAAGCTCACAACTAGAGGCCTCTAAATATTCATCCAACTGACCCAAGCTATTTACTGGGGGTCTATCATGATGTTATAAGACTAAATCCAGAGAATCAAAATTTTCCTTAATTATTTAGTATTTATTTTAATTTCTCCAAACATTTGCCAAGTAGGAAATGAACATGAAGTGTAAGTAAATCTTAAGTTATGGCTCTCCAAAAATTATGATAAATCCAGGATGATTTAATAACATCAAAAATAGTATATCATATTTTTACAGTAAGAAATTGTCCTCTAATTTAATTATTTATCATATATCCAAAATCATAGTTTTATGAAGAAACCACAAAAAGGATCAACACTAAAATTATGGGAAAATTACCAAGCTCTTATATTCACCAGAAAAGGCTACTGACTAAGTTTCAGATTTTAAGGAAATCATTTTCTCACCAAAATAAATACTTTAAGAAAACCTCAAATTAAATAAACTGTGAAGTAGCCTACTGATTTAATTCTTCAAAAATTCTATAAACATTCACAGAGGTTCCTAATGTTCTGAAATGTCCAATCACTAATTTGCACAATTTATCAAAGAGTATTGTCCCCTCAATTATTTTTCTTAAGCCTAAGACAAAATAAATTCCTTGTGAATGAAGTACTTATTAAATCATTTCAATAATTATACAAAAATTACCAGAGGTGTATATCATGATATTAAGGACACTACCAAAGTTTCATCATTATCCAAGACCATTTAAGCATGCAAATTTCTCTTATAAGGAATTTTCCTAAAGGAATTATGACCTAATTCAAAGGGAATAATTGCTCCTAAAATTCTTATAAAATTGACTAAGGCCTATTTACACCCTATGAACTTATCCACCAAGTTTCATAACCATCAAGGGACTTTTGACCACATGGCCTTCACAAGGTTCTAAATGCACACCTAGGAATAAAACAAGTGTTCTAGGGCTTAATCACCTCTACACCACCCCAAACCACTCATGGGGATACTTTAGGTGATCCTAAGCCAGTGGACAAGGTTCCATCTCATGGTGAGGAGATTTGACCACAATACCCCAAGATAAACATCATGCCCTAATTTTGACCTAATTAGAACCAACTTAGGTTAACCAATTTCCAAACTAAATCAGTCCCGATTGGGCTGAAATTTTTACCAGGGTCATGTAATGACCCTAAGAAGTACCCTCCAAAATTAGGAGGGCATTGGAGGTCATTTGACCCAATAATTACTTATTATACGATTTAGGAAATTATTACAAAAACCTTAGAAAAAAGTTCTCCTGAAATTCCCATCTTTGGATATGATGTGTGTGTAGGTATAAGTAGACTATGTTTCAAATCTCAATTCCATATCATTTCCCAATCAAAAGTTATTCAAGAAATGGTTGCTGTCCAACACTAGGGACCAGCCCCACCAAAATGGACCTACAGGGAGCTACAGAACTCCTTTTGGGGTGAAATTATATTTAAAATAAATTCGACTCCAAGGGCTACAACTTTGGTGTTGACCACTTTTTCTGTAGAGGGGCCTAAGTATTTTCTATAATTAAATCTAGGTACAGTAATACTTGTGACAGAAAATACAAATATCAATTAAACTAATTACCAGATCTGTGCACAGATCTTAAAGCAAAATCGTGGGGCAGCTGGTCATCTTCCTCCTCCAGCCAAGGGTGGAGATTTACACGACCTGTAGCCTATCTACCATGGTTTTCCCGGCCACCCACTCCCCTCCCCGGCCGGCCAATGCCACCACCACCTTCCTTGAGGTGGTGGCCGGCGATGGGAGGTGTTGGCCGGCCGGTGGTGGCCGGAACCGGTGGTTTTGGCAAGAAGAAAATCTCCAATAAAAGGAGATTTCGGCCATGAAGATGGAGGACCAATTGGCCCTAATCCTTGCCGATTTATGAAGTAGATCTACCCACTAGAGAAGATGAGAAGAACCAGACCTTCTTGGAGCCTTGAAGCCTTGTCGTTTGGCCCACCACAATGGCCAACCTTGGAGCTTGGAAGCCATGCCGATCCGAGCCTCCACTGCACGATTCCTTCTGAAAAGTTGGGGGTTTCACTCCTCTCAATCTTTTGAAGGTGATAGAGAGATTAATCGAGGGAAATGGAGGGTTATACCTGGAATTCCATTAATGGCCATCAAAGGGGAAATTCGGCCAAGGTAAAAACCTCCCAAATCAGCCCCCATGTGGGATGGAAAACCCCCTAAACTTCTTGTAACAACCAGAAGAGATGAATCCCCATCAATTGGGAGATCAATTGACCTCCCTTGGCCATGAATGCCATTACTCCTCTCTTTCCCTCTCCACCATTTTTGGGGAAAATGAGATTTTCTCTCTCCTGACCGAATTTCTTGAAATTGAATGGCAATTTCAGTAATTCCTGTTGGAGCATGCGTTTCGCACTCTTCCGGTTTGATAATAACAATATCTCAGTTTGTATTTGATCCTATTTTTATTGATGGTGTGCAGATAACAGGTATGAGATGTTCACAATTCTGATTAGAGCTCATTTTGACTGTATGGGGAATTTCGATGTCGGAATTTTCCGACATCTACTGTTGCCCAGGCGACAGGATAGAAGTTAAAGCAACAACCCGCGCGGCAGCACGACGAGGCAGTTGGCGCTGTCGAATTCCGACAGCGATGTCGCCCAGGCGACAGCACATAAGTTACAGGAACTGCTCGCACGACAGCATGATGAACGGCAGTTTAGCGCTGTCGGAATTTCGACCGGAATGTCGCCCCGGCGACAGTGAAAAACTATAAATTGGTTCGTTCTGTTCGTGCATTCCAAGCATTGAGAATTCTAAGTCCCTTCCTGAGTGCATACGAACCAGATAGCTCCAGAACCTCATCAACTCCCAATTGGGCTTAGAAGGTTTGAGATTGAAGACGAGATCGGACGTGCTTCTACATCAACGATCATCTTGAGGCTTCAACCTTCCTTTCAGAGATCTGAATTTCTAGGGAGTTCTTCCTTTCATTTTGTATTTTCATTTATATACATTTCACTTTGTATTGGTAGGGAAATCATCTCCTTGTGCGTGACGTCTAAGTCCTTGCGTGGCTTAGGGGAAAATCGCTTCCTTGTGCGGAGCGTCCAAGTCCTTGCGTGGCTTGGTAGGAAATCGTGGCCTTGTGTGCTACGTCTAGATCTTGGGAAGATCTAGAGGATAGGCTTGGGCTTGGTCTAGGGAGAGACAAGTGATAGCCTTCCGATCCTTGGGAGAAGGATTGGTAAACTCAAATTGTAAAAGTTTATTATCATATTTGTGCATTGATCTTAAGCATTGTTAAGATCATTTTTATTGTATGTGAATTTCATTATTATAAATTATGACTTTTTCTTTAATTGCAAATTTGGTTGATTAATCATTAACTTAGAAATATGTGTTTGAATTATATTAAACATTTCATAGTTTGAAAATTTTTATAAGTGATTTTTAGAAATGCAAAATTTGTTTTAAAAATTCTTAAGTAAAAATTCTCAAATTAAAAAGGCCCTTATTCACCCCCTCTAAGGGCGCCACAAGATCCAACACGTGGTATCAGAGCGAGGTTACTCCAAAATGGTTTTACCACCGGGAGTAATGGCGCACAACGATCACGCGTTCGTTGAGGGGCAAGGAATTAGTAGGCCACCACTTTTTACGGGCACAGACTATAACTATTGGAAAACACGAATGCAGAGTTTTCTAATAGCTCTCGACATGGAAGTTTGGAATATGGTCGAGACGAGTTATACTTCCCCAACATTTCTTGTAGGAGATGTAACTATGGTCAAACCCAAAGACAAGTGGGATGACAAGGATAAATTAAAATGTAAGAACAATGCAAAAGCCATGAATGCCTTATTTTGCGCACTAGATCGCACTGAATTTAATAGAGTTTGTGCTTGTGATACTGCATTTGAAATTTGGAATCTTTTAGAAATCACTCATGAAGGTACTTTGCAGGTAAAAGATTCAAAGCTATTTCAACTGGAGTCAGAGTTCGAAAGATTCAAAATGGAGGTGGATGAAGAAATTGATACAATGTACACACGATTCACTAAAATCGTGAACGATTCAAAGGTGTTGGGTAAGGTTTTCTCCAATGGAGATTTAGTAAGGAAAATCTTAATATCACTTCCCCCGAAGTTCAATCCTAAAGTGACTGCATTTTTTGAGTCACATGATCTTAAGACCTTACAATTGGAGAGCCTCATTGGGAATCTAAAAACACATGAAGTGGAGTTGAAGATTCAAAGCCAAGAGTACAATTTGGAGCCCAAAAAGAAGAGCTTGGCGTTGAAATCAAGAAGGGAAGTTGAGACTGAATCTGAATAAAGTGAGGAAGATGAGGAAGGACTATTTGTGAGGAACTATAAAAAGTTTATGAGAAATCCGGAGAGGAGAAATTCATTTAAAAGATTTTTCAAAAAGAACAATTTTGTCTACCAAAAAGGCAAAGGAAAAATGGAGAATGAAGAGGAGCGTCCGCTACCGGAGTGCTACCATTGCAAGAAGATTGGTCATATCAGAAGCAAGTGCCCAAAATATCTGAGAGAGCAGAAAGAGAAGAGGCACGATAAGAATTTCAAAAAGAAGGTTCTGAAGGCGGAGACTTGGGATGACACAACTTCTGAAGGCTCAAGTGAAGCAAGCGATGAAGATAAAGAAGAAGCAAATGAATGCTTGATGGGGAAAGAAAATGCGTCATCTGATGACGATTGCAGTGTCCAAAGCGACACTGAGGTAACTCATCCATCTTATGATGATTTATATTCTGAATTTATGAAAACATGCAAATTTTTGGATAAAAGCCTAAAGGAAATTGATTTTTTAAAATCCAAAAATAAAGGTCTTTTAAAAGTGAATAAAAAATTGTCAAATGAGTTGAAAACTATTGAGAAAGAGAAGGTAATTTGTCAAGAGTGTGATCACTCTTCGACAAGGATAAAAGAACTTGAAAACACTATTTCTAAGTCCGATCAAAAAATTGATCAACTTCTAAAAGAGAAAAAGGACTTAGAAAAAGTTGTTAAAACCTCTCATTCTCAATTAGAGAATTATAAGAAAAATGTTGCAAATAGATGTGGCATGATAGTAAAAGAAAATTCAATTTAAAAGTCCAAAGTAAATGAGTTGAACATGGCAATTGGAAAATTTGGTGTTGGAAAAAAATCTCTGGATATGATTTTAGCCAACCAATGCCATGGGACAGCAAAATTTGGGCTAGGATACGTTTCTGGAAGCTCTGGAAGCTGTCGGAAATTTCCGATAGCTGATGTCGGAACCAGTGACAGCTCCAGGTTCAGAAAACCTATTTTTCAAAATGAAAATTTTTCTAAGCCCACACATAAAGATGTTTCCTCCAGCAAGAGTCCAGATAAACCATTAAAGAATGGTTCCTCACTATTCATTGTATGTGCCAAATGTCATCGATTTGGTCGCATCTCGAGCTCATGTTGGAAGAAAGGAAAAGTTCACATTAAACAAATCTGGGTACCTAAGGCGTCCACCTATACCATGGGAGGGACCACTTGGGTAACCAGATCTTTACTCTCATCATCTTTTTAGGTGTGCGTGCAGGCTAGGATTAAGGAAGACGTGTGGTATTTGGACTCTGGATGTTTAAAACACATGACGGGCGATAAATCAAAGTTCCTTAGCCTGGAGATGAAGAAAGGTGGAACAGTGACTTTTGGAGATAATGGCAAGGGTAAAGTCAAAGGCATTGGAGTAGTAGGTAACGAAGAATTTAAAATTTCAAATGTTTTATATGTTAATGGTTTGAAACATAATTTAATTTCTATTAGTCAACTATGTGATAAAAATCTAAATGTTTTATTTGACTCTAGCTCAAACCTTAGCAAAATTATTGATTCTAAAACAAACGAAATCATACTTACTACACCAAGAATAAACAATGTCTATACAATCACTTTTCATGATTTATCTCATTCTACACTTAAATGTTTTATTTCAAAGAATGATGAACTTGAATTATGGCATAGGAGACTAGGACATTCTAGTGTCAAACGCATAGTAAAGCTTTCTAAAAATAAAATAATAAAAGGTTTGCAAAATTTGAATGGAAAGCTTTCTTCATTATGTTCACCATGCCAAAAAGGAAAGTTTACAAAATCATCTTTTAAAAGCAAAATTGTTATTTCTACTACTAGACCTTTACATTTATTACATATGACTTGTTTGGTCTAATTACTACACATAGTCTAGGAGGTAGAAAATATACGTTTGTTATTATTGATGATTATTCTAGATTTTGTTGGACATTGTTTTTAAATTCAATATCTGATGTTTTTGATGAATTTGTGAAACTAATTTCACGTATTCAAAATGAACTTGATTTAAAAGTAAAATGCATTAGATCAGATCATGGAGGAGAGTTTGATAATGAAAAATTTATTTCATATTATAATGAATTTGGGATAAAACACAAATTTTCCGCTCCTCGCACACCACAGCAAAATGGTGTAGTGGAGAGGAAAAATAGAACACTTCAAGAATTAGGACGTACTATGCTTTGTGAATTTAAATTGCCAAAATATTTTTGGGCCGAAGCGGTTAGTACTGCATGCTATATTATTAATCGTGTTATGATTAATCCTACATTACAATTAACTCCTTATGAAATTTATTTTCAAAGAAAACCAAATGTATCTTACTTTAAAGTTTTTGGTTGTAAATGCTTTATTTTGAATACAAAAGATAACTTAGGCAAATTTGATGAAAAATGTGATGAAGGAATTTTCATTGGTTATTCTTCAACTAGCAAGGCCTATAGAGTTTATAATAAACGTACTAAAGTGGTTGAAGAATCTATTCATGTAAAATTTGATGAAAACATTTCTTGTGTAGAAAATACTAAAGTTGCAGGTAATGAGAAAAATGAAGAAGATGTGGAACAAAATCTGAGGAAAAATGATGATGATGATGATGAAGAAAAAGTAGAGAAAGAAGACGAAAAAGATGGCGAAGAAGAAGAAGAACAAGGACATGTACCTCCAGCCGAGCTAAGGTTCTCAAAAGATCATCTGCAAGAATTTGTTATTGGAGAACCATTAAGTGGGGTACGTACACGTTCTAGTTTACATGAAAGTTTTTCAAATTTATGTTTTGTCTCAAATATAGAACCAAAAGATGTTGCCACCACTTTAAATGATGAATCTTGGTTTCTAGCTATGAATGAAAAACTTAACCAATTTGAAAGAAATAAAGTTTGGATTCTTGTTGATAGACCTAGTGATCATCCAGTGGTAGGAGTCAAATGGATTTTCAAAAACAAATTAGATAGTGACTCTAGGGTCACTAGAAATAAAGCTAGGCTTGTGGCGAAAGGATATAATCAAATTGAAGGGGTAGATTTTGATGAAACATTTGCACCCGTAGTACAATTGGAAGCAGTTAGAATTTTTGTTGCATTTGCTAGTAATAAAAGATTTAAATTATTGCAAATGGATATTAAAACTGCATTTTGAAACGGGTTGATTAAAGAAGAAGTTTATGTTGAACAACCCCTAGGATTTATAAATGAAAAATTTCCTAATCGCGTATATAGATTGCTAAAAGCTTTGTATGGCTTAAAACAAGCACCACGAGCATGGTACGATAGATTGGACTATATATTTATTACAAAATGGTTTTAAAAAGGGTGGTGTTGATTGTACACTCTTCATTAAGCAAGTAGATGATGATTTAATTATTTTACAAATTTATGTTGATGATATTATTTTTGGAGCCACTAATGAATAGTTGTGTAATTATGTTGTAAAAATGATGGAAAGTGAATTTGAGATGAGTATGGTAGGAGAATTAAAATATTTCTTAGGATTTCAAATTGTTCAAATACCTGATGGAGTTTTTATTAACCAATCAAAATATATTCATGATGTTTTAAAACTGATTTGGATTTGAAAATCTAAAACAAGCAAATACTCCTATGAGTGTATCTTTAAAATTAGGAAAAGATGAAAATGGAATATCAATAGATCAAACTTTATATAGAGGCATGATAGGTTCACTTTTATATTTGACTACTTCTAGACCGGATATTAATGTTTTCAGTTTTTTATGTGCTAGATTTCAAGCCAATCCCAAAGAATCACATTTAAAAGCGGTAAAAAGAATTTTTAGATATTTAATTGGCACATCTAAACTTGGTTTGTGGTATCCTTATAGCGATGATTTTACTTCTTTTTGGCTATTCTGATTCTGATTATGCCGGTTGTTCACTAGATAGGAAAAGCACTAGTGGCACTTGTCACTTTTTAGGCCCTTCACTCATTTCATGGTCGAGTAGGAAACAGAATTATGTTGCCCTCTCAACCACCAAGGCCGAATACATCGCACTTGGTAGTTTTTGTGCACAAGCTCTTTGGATGAAACAAACTTTAAAAGACTTTAACATTAAACAACAAACTATAGAGCTATGGTGCGATAACAAAAGTGCAATTGATTTAACTTACAACCCTGTTCATCACTCTAGGTCTAAACATATTGACGTTAGGCATCATTTTATAAGAGACCACATTAAAAATAATCAGATTAAAAATTCCTTCATATAGGAATGGATAATCAACTAGCCGATATATTCACATAACCATTGCCGGATTCCCAGTTTTCAATGCCAAGGCTTGAATTAGGAATCCTAGATATTTCAAACTAAGCATATCCAATATGACAAATCAAGTTTAACAAGATAAAAAACAATGGAAAAACATCATTTTAAATCAAAACATTAAAATTTGAATGACTTAACAAAAATTCTCACATCATTAATACTTCATACAAATTGTTCCAGAAAAATAGCAGAAATAAAGCATAAGATCAAGTTCGTAACAGAAAATGAAATCTGGGTAAGTTCACTGTCGCCCAGGAGACAGTGAGTGTCGGAAAATTCTGACATCAATCAGAAGCAGCGACCTGCTGGAAACTACTCAGAATCATCATATCCTGCCCCACTACTTTCTGGACAGTCTTCTGAAGATCCACGCCTTACAGCCTTTCCACGTCGAGTCCGCCTAACCGATTGGTGTGGCGGTTCTTCATCTGGGATTTCCCATTCGACCGCTTCTTCAGGAGTAGGCTTTAACTTCAGTCCCTTCACCAGAAATTTCATAAATTTCTGCAGCTCTACTGCGATATTTCTTCACTTCTTTCTTGTGCTCTTCAAGTGAATCACGAAGATCATCTATAGACTCTCGTAGTGATCCTCCTCTAGGATTTGTAGGCTCTCTAATTTCTATTCTAGGATGAGGCTTTTTCTGAGATTTCTTCACTTTCATGGTACCCGTATAGTATATTTCAGGAACACAATCATCTAAGTATGCATCTTGACCTATCCATTCATACTTCTTATAGAGAATACGTTGAATTATAACCCCCATTGGCAAAGTATGAAACTTCACCCATTTTGGTTGTTTTAATCTAAAAGCATAACGAATCTGGGCAAGGATGAGGTCCGCTACATCAAAGGGTTCCTCCTCTATAATAAAATATGTAAATAGCGTCAACTGTGCTGTGATACTCCTTGTATCACCACTTTTTAGCATGACTGTGTTCCTTAATATGTCTTGGACTAAATAGGCATCAGGAGTGAGTGAAGAGACTTCCGTGATTAGCATCCTCTTTTGACTTCCATGTAAACTCATGTTTACAACAGTCCAATCTCTGTCCCTTCTATAGTTTTCTACTATGTCTGGCATATGATCACTCATAAGAAGACCAAATTCATCTCTAAGATCAACATGTGTTATTTCCACTTGTTGACCTTGGATTCTCGATCGCACTCCCCCATCCAATTAAGTGTATTTAGGGTCTTCCAAATGATTGTAAAACTCTTGGATCAAGAAAGATGAGAACATATCTACTAAGATTACTGATAATATACATGCATTAGCAAGACGAGTATAGATATGGTCGTGCTTAGGAGAGTCAAATTCTACATATTTTGAAACTCCAATTATTGCTTTCTCAATCCCCGGATATACTTGATAAGAACTATGCGCATCTTCAGACATTCTCTTACGTGCCTTAGAACTGGAAGCCATTCTGCAAACATAACAAAACAAAATTAAGGTTAATCACAAAATTATGTTCTGTGCACTGGAACGATGTCGCCCAGGCGACATTGAATGTCGGAAAATTCCGACAGTGATCCAGTGAGCTTTTTTTTTGAAAAAAATGTTTTTGTTTTCAACATAGACTTCCAGATCTACTCAAAATCAAGCTATATTACTGTTACAAAAATTTTTTCCTTGAACAAAACTAAACCTTCTCACATATCATTTACTACTCATCTTCTTCAACCATCTTCAAAAAGAACATCTTCAGTTTTTTTGAAATTAATCCATGTAAAAATACAAATCTTAAACCCCAAAAATCACAAGATCCAAACACATTTCACCAAGATCCAACAAGATCAACTTGATTTACACTAGATCTACACCTTTTATATACAAAACTTCAAAGGTCTAAACCATTCATCCAAAGTAAAATGAAAAACACATTTTTTTTTCATCTCTACTTTCAAAAATCTCAAATCTCAAAAAAGAATTAAGACAAAAACCTGAAAATCAACCAAACATACCTTAGATCTAGGGTTGTCGCCGCACTCCGACAGTTTCCTCTCGACTTCCAGTCCAGAAAATGATGTACAATCGGGTTTGACTCGATTTTTAGCCCTTTTTATACTTTTAGTTGTCGCCCAGGCGACAGTGAGTGTCGGAAAATTCCGACAGCTCCAAAATTTGATTAATCTTTATTTTTGGTCCCTATGAAACTCTACCCTAGTTATATGTTATTATTAATGCCACAACTCATGAATTGATGTCAAACCATGTGCTTTCTATTTTTAAAAAATGGCTATTTACATGATTATATGGTTTCATTTCCGCTCTATCATAGTATTGACACTCCTGCTAAGTGGTTTATACTATTGGAAATTTTTTTCGCATGCCTCTAAGTATGAGAAATTGTTTATATATAGTAATGAGCTATCACGTTCACTTCTCTGGATCCATACATATGTCTTTCTATTTAATATATACATGAATCATATTTTCTTTAACATAATACAATAGCATTTCTTAAATACTACTTTCAACCTTGATTTGTTAGCACAACCAAATATACACCATCTTTTGCGATTCAAGTGAATTCGGAGATCCTTCGTCAATTAAAAATAAATATCTCTACAAACTACAAAGTTAAGATATCACAACCTATGTGATAAAAAAAAGTTTAAATTGAGGACAAGGATACTCCATCAAGCACTACTTACCCTCCTGATAAGTCTTAATAAGCATTGTGAGGTTGAGCTCCTTGGAAAGAATTGTAAAGTGTCTTGTGCAAAAGAAAAAATGGTATTCTATTCTTAATGTGCTATATCTTCAAGATCAAAGTTGTTTTTATATGCTTATATTATGTTTTCTATTCAAATGATCATGTAAATTAAATAATTTCATATGTTTGATCAAAGCAACACTAGTACACATCATTATGTTATATAAACCTTCATCTCATGAGAATTGGACCGAAAAGATTCCAAATTTCTATACACAATTGTGTCTTTCTATGATACTTTAAAAGAATATTAATCATGTTTACGTTATTTTTTTTCTCTACTACTTCATATGGTTATACCATCTCTTCATGAGTTTATTCAATACTATGACATATTGCTATTAATTCAAGACCTTCAATCATTTTCAACACAAGTGCTTCCGCTTACTCTTATTTTCTTCTTCCTATCTCTACCCTTAAGAACTACTCATTCATTTCAAATTAACTTTTGCTAATACCAAAAGGGGGAGAATTATAAGTATATTCAAGAAACCAAAGAACAATTCCACCTAAATCTTCCACCTAAGCAATACATCATTTCAATTTACTATAACATTTAGGGGGAGCATTCATTTAGGGGGAGCATTCATCTAAGGGGAGCTTACATTTTAGAGGAATATATCATGTTATTTTTGTGCACACACCATATGTTAAAAATAACAACCTAAATAGACATGATTTCTTTTTATACGGATTTGTTATTATCAAAAGAGGGAGATTGTTGGAGCATGCAGTTTCGCACTCTTCCGGTTTGATAATAACAATATCCCATTTGTATTTGATTCTATTTTTATTGATGGTGTGCAGATAACAGGTATGAGATGTTCACAATTCTGATTGGAGCTCATTTTGACTGTATGGAGAATTTCGATGTCGGAATTTTCCAACATCTACTGTCGCCCAGGCGACAGGATAGAAGTTACAGGCAACAACCCGCGCGGCAGCACGACAAGCGGCAGTTTGGCGCTGTCGAAATTCCTGACAGTGATGTCGCCCAGGCGACAGCACAGGAGTTACAGGAACTGCTCGCACGACAGCACGACGAACGACAGTTTAGCGCTGTCGGAATTCCGACAGCAATGTCGCCCCGGCGACAGTGAAAAACTATAAATTGGTTCGTTCTGTTCGTGCATTCCAAGCTTTGAGAATTCTAAGTCCCTTCCTGAGTGCATACGAACCAGAGAGCTCAAGAACCTCATCAACTCCCAATTATGCTTAGAAGGTTTGAGATTGAAGACGAGATCGGACGCACTTCTACATCAATGATCATCTCGAGGCTTCAACCTTCCTTTCAGAGATCTGAATTTCTAGGGAGTTCTTCATTTCATTTTGTATTTTCATTTATATACATTTCACTTTGTATTGGTAGGGAAATCATCTCCTTGTGCGTGACATCTAAGTCCTTGCGCGGACTTAGGGGAAAATCGCTTCCTTGTGCAGAGCGTCCAAGTCCTTGCGTGGCTTGGTCGGAAATCAGTGGCCTTGTGTGCTACGTCTAGATCTTGGGAAGATCTAGAGGATAGGCTTGGGCTTGGTCTAGGGAGAGACAAGTGATAGCCTTCCGATCCTTGGGAGAAGGATTGGTAAACTCAAATTGTAAAAGTTTATTATCATATTTGTGCATTGATCTTAAGCATTGTTAAGATCATTTTTATTGTATGTGAATTTCATTATTATAAATTATGACTTTTTCTTTAATTGTAAATTTGGTTGATTAATCTTTAACTTAGAAATTTGTGTTTGAATTAATTTAAAATTTCATAGTTTGAAAATTTTTATAAGTGATTTTTAGAAAAGCAAAATTTGTCTTAAAAATTCTTAAGTAAAAATTCTTAAATTAAAAAGGCCCTTATTCACCGCCCATCTAAGGGCGCCACAAGATCCAACAATTCCCAACCCCATTAGGTGGTGGACCACCTCAATTGAGTCTAGCCCAAGTGAATTGGGCTTGATTAGGTCAAAATATGTCATTTTGACCTAAATTTAGGGTGGAGTTGACTTTGGTCAATTTGACCATTTGGGTTGGCCTCAATGGGTGGTTAGTGACCCATTGGCCTCCCCTAAGGGTTAGGAAGGTTTAGGTAGGGTCAAATTGGCAAAGTGGAGGTCAATTGACCCACAGTAGGGCAATTTCACCAAAATAGGGCAAGAGTTGACTTAGGTTTAATTGGCCAAATTGGTGGCCCCATGATGGAGCTTTTTGGTCCATTGGGTTCCTTATATCCTTATAAGGGTAAATGCAAGGTCAATTTGGCATTGGTGGAGGTCAATTGACCCTAATTAGGCTACTTTGACCAATTTGAGGTTAGGGTTGACTTTGGTCAACTAGGGCCTCTTTGGTTGACCCCAATGGGTCCTAGATGCTCTAAGGGACCCTCCAAAGGGTTAGGTGTGCCATGGTGGGGTCAAAGGGTCAAGGTGAGGCCCTAAAGTCCAACCCTAAGCTTGGTAACTGGAAATTGCTATTTGTAGACCAAGGTGCTCTTCTCCTTCAAGCCCAAGGCCAAGTGATCTCTTCAAGCTTCCTAGGGTTTTTTCATGACCTAGTCATGACAAAACCACTCTAGGGTTCTAGCTGTTTGGGGGATGTTACAAATCCCAATAAACAAAAATAATTATTTCGTCCTCGAAATTCAGGTTAGGCTTGCGGGGTTTTTCACCAAGAGTGACTGAACGTAACATCCCCTATGAATTGAAGTTATTCCCGACTCGAAGAGTACCGACTATCTCTGCCACACCAGTTCTAGTGGCTCTCAGGTGTGCTCCTCCTGTCCATAATTTCTCTACAGGACCTTGACCTGCGGGACCTCCTTGCGCCACAAGACTCGCATCTCAATGTCGTCTATCCGGATCAGCTCCAGGTGAATCAATCGGGCGGAGGCTACCGAGCCATCTATAATGGAAATTCGCTGCTTCGGCCGTAGTAGAACTCTTCTAAAGGAGGAGACATATAAGACGTCGTGCAATCCCTCTAACTCCGGCGGTAACTCCAGTCTATAAGCCAATGGGCTGATCCACTCCAAGATCCTGTAGAGCCTCATCTATCTCAGACCGAGCTTCTTCCGCCTGCGAACCTGCGAGACTCCCTGCATCGAACGTATTTTCTGGAACACTCGGTCTCCAACCTGGAACTCTACCCGATGATACCATGCATCATAATACCCGACCTGGCTGCTCTGGGCCTACAACATCCTAACTCGAATCAGCCGCACCTGGGTATCTATGTCCTTCACAAATTCAGAGCCGATTCTCCTTAAATCCTCATCCTGGGTCCAAGGTGGTGGAATCCTGTGCCTCCATTCCTCTGAGGGTGGAAAGCTGTGCTGAACATCAGCCAAGAGCCCAGATGAGCCTGAACTGATCTTCACTTCTTGGACATACAGCGTTCATCCCGATCAGACACGATCGTCCTGGTCACACCACGATAACGGACAAACTGCTCAACAAATCCCATCAAACACCAATGGGAGCAGTCCTTCCAGCCCGGGGTGGCCCTAGCTACCATGGTTAATCTATCCTCGTTGTTCCAAATAAGACTGTGTTTGGAGTGGTAACCTGTGTGTGAAATCCATAGTTTTGTCCTCGAACTCCACTCTAACACGGGCAGTGACTGTGGTAGTTCTCCAAATACTTTTGCACTTGGCCTTCACTATGCATCACAAAACTTATGATGTCTTTCTTCATTTCGAGGAACTATTCATTCCGCAATACACCATTTTTCCAGTTACTATATTTCTCATCTATGTGGGTAGGGAGCGACTCTATAAAAACTTCTCTACACAATCAGCTTCTTATTCCTACGAGTACGCCCGAGTCATCAACCAACTCAACTTTATGATTTTAAATGATTCTTATCATTTAGTGGGACTGATCGCATCATCAAGCATCCCAATTATCCAGAGAATTTAAGGGGGTGTACACATGGATCTTATGATCATATGTTAACCAACCAACAGTAGTATCAATGTTTGAAGATGACTCCCAATCACTTTCTAGGTGGAGTTTGATTCATAAGGTTTACGGGTAGAATCTTTTGAAACTCTAAGATTTTTCACAAGTCAATTTCATCAAGAAAATATCTTCACATTTATTTCACCAAATTCTTATTACTTCCACATATGCTAGTCTTGATCACTTTCGAATGGTCCAAAGTATGATAAACTTAGATCGTTCTTATCATAGTAAAATCAAACACTATATTCTAAAACCAATAAGTCATCGTCTAAGGTCTCTGGTTATTCATCATCATAGCTCCCAAGGCATACATGCTATTATTGTAGTTAAAAAAAAAAATTTCTGCCAGAAAAGGGCGTGATTTTAACAAGTCATGAGTTACTCACTTACGAATGCCCCAAGTCACAAGAACATCAAATATAACTACAACTTGTAAGATCTAATTTCCGTCCATAACTTCTAGAATGGGACATCGGTATCCTTAAGTGATTAATCCTGGGGACTTTACATTTCCAATGATTCGACTAAGGTCAAGTTGTTGTTTGATCAACGATGTTTATCCATTGCCCTAGTAATACTACAGATCATTATTCTGAACATACTGTTACACCATCTCATCTTTGTCCAAGTAATATTGAATAAGATCGACTCCAAAGTCATCATGTTCCCGACATAGCACTTGCTAAATTAGATCTAAGGGACACCCAAGTCATTCATTAATTTGCCCAATAAACAAAAGGTAAGCCCCAATAAACAAAAGATAAGCCACTATCTATTTTGGGCTAAGTATCTTCAATATCACCATATTATAATCATCCTAATTATGCAAACAATTCCTAGGGCACACAACCTTAGACTTGGGGTTCTATCTTGAGACTTGTTGGTATACTCCATACTTTAGACTCTTCAAGGTACCTTCTACGACAACCTTATCAAGGTCCACATGTGACCCAATCCCAACCGGGTCTCTTATGCACTTGAATTCTTATCCGACCCTCGGTGTTTGTCATGGTGGTTGTCTTAATGTAATCCTGTCACCGGTACGAGGGTTCAATCTACGAGTCTCATACCATTCTGCTTATGTGTCAACTCTCTTTCTCTAGCCACTTTGGGGTATCCTCATACCTTCACCAATAGTTATACCTACGGTCTATTTCAGACTAGGTCATGGTATAAATTTTCATGGTATGTCACGTGTCCTAGTGGAGTTTAAATCTAACTCGTTGACTAAAGGACTATCTAAAGAGATCTTTGCAGCCAGAGGTATTCCCTGCTGGGGGCAGGGTTTGTCGCAGGCTACAAAGAAAACTTGGCACTCGTAAGGAGATTTTGGCTAAAAAGATTCAGTTAAAAGTGGACTTTTCCATGTGAGTTCCCATATGGGCACACCATTGCTTCCGCTGCTGAGTTTGTCCTCAAACTAAACTCGCGCGGGGTGGCCCAGGGTTTGTGGACTTCTTTTCTTCGGATCGAGGTTAGCTCTGATACAACATGTAAGACCCCATTTTTTTTCAAACCCGGGGTCTTAGGCCCAGAACCGCCGCTTTACAGTGACCCCTTCACTTGGGAAGGTCACCACTACAAAACACTGATCCTGCCGGCCAAATCGATCACAAAGAAAAGTGCATAAAAGAAGACAAGTCCACAGAATCAACATGAAAAATAAAACCATAAAGGTAAATGTCCACAGATATAATTGAATAAAAAGATAACAAATGTTACAATAATAAAGCGCTCACGCCCTGTACATCATATCCTCACTACAAGATCACTCGCGGAAGCTAACTCCTAATCACTCACTGATCTTGAATCCTGTGCTCCTGTACTGCACCGGTCTGCCTCCGTCTGCATCGGCCTCTAGTGTTGCTGCGTCTCCTCGATCCCCTAAAATGATATGGTCCACCGACCGTTAGTCAAAAAGACTAAGCCTTATATTCCCCACCCCACCCCCAATGGCTCCTAGGCACCGTGCGGGAGGATGAAGCGGAGGACAGCAAGTGGTATAACAAAGAGCAGGTGACAGTGGTACAGGAAATGTTTCTACACTACACATGTGTATATATATATAACTGAAGCAGTAAAGGGGCATAGTAAGAGCAGGTAAAGAATAAGTAAAGTGCAGTAAGTAAAGACAATAGTAATAGAAAAGTAACCATTGATTTATAGGAATGCCCATACAAACCTATAGACCAAAGGGTCGTTTAGCAAGGCCTATCGTATAAGAAGTCCCATAACCGACTTATACGATAGGGGTAGGGGTTGAAATGCAATGTTTATGCTATGACAGGCAAGGTATGCAGTTATGCTATGTTCATATAAGTGCAACTCACCCACTTCGACTCTATGCGCAAAGACCTTTAGTTCCCCCTTTTTGGAGCTAGCTAGACTCCTAGGATACTCCCGTAGTGGCAAACGGAAGCGGTGGGTTGGGCCTCGCCCACCTCTAGGTTGGTATTCACACTACCTAACCTAGACCTATCGTACGCCTCAATGCAAAACCGCGGAGCATCTGCATACTCTTACTGGTTGGACCACCAGACTTTTAAGGCTAAGTGCAAATTCCACACTTGTCGAGTCAAGGTATTGACGTCGGTGTGAACGATCGTCCAATACCAAAGACCCACCACCTTCATGCATGCAACATATTCTACTATATCCCGAGCCATAAAATCCCCGGGCTAACCTGCCCGTCATCATAACCTTCCGAGCCACCGGCTCGCCGGACCAACCCGTCCGCACCAACAACATTACTGAGTCACAAGCTCACCAGACTAACTAGTCTGCTGCTACAACCACCGAGCCTACCGCTCGTACAACCAAACCAACTAACCTCCCTGTAACTACGGGGTTCGCAGTGTGTGCGTTATTAAGTTCATCTTGTACATCAACTTATCCCTACAATTTACGGTTAATCTTGGACTTCCCGAGGATTATCCTGTAAGGGGCTTGCTACGGTACTAGGAACTATTTTGAGATGACACCCCAAAGTTCCCTTTCTCAAGACACTTAGTGTTGTTGGTATCTACCCATAAGATTTCCCCCTCCTTGTTATTACACATTGAGTTAAACCTAAGTGCTTTATGACACGCTAGGGAAAAGACGATCCTTCGTCAATCCCAAGCACTACCTTACCCTTAACTCACCAAGCACTCTTAATACCTAACTCCTCTTTGGTGACCTCAATCTCTGCATCCTGACCATGTACACCAACTACATTCCATTCTCACTTAGTAGGCCACTAGTTACCCAAGATCCATAGTTTTACTATACGCAGACCAAACTAACTATATGAAGCTCACAACTAGAGGCACTCTAAATATTCATCCTACTGACCCAAGCTATTTACTGGGGGTCTATCATGATGTTATAAGACTAAATCTAGAGAATCATAATTTTCCTTAATTATTTAGTATTTATTTTAATTTCTCCAAACATTTGCCAAGTAGGAAAATGAACATGAAGTGTAAGTAAATCTTAATATATGGCTCTCCAAAAATTATGATAAATCCAGAATGACTTAATAACATCAAAAACAGTATATCATATTTTTACAGTAATAAATTATCCTCTAATTTAATTATTTATCATCTATCCAAAATCATAGTTTTATGAAGAAACCACCAAAAGGATCAATACTAAAATTATGGGAAAATTACCAAGCTCTTATATTCACCAGAAAAGGCTACTGACTAAGTTACAGATTTTAAGGAAATCATTTTCTCACCAAAATAAATACTTTAAGAAAACCTCAAATTAAATAAACTGTGAAGTAGCCTACTGATTTATTTCTTCAAAAATTCTATAAAAATTCACAGATGGTTCCTAATGTTCTGAAATGTCCAATCACCAATTTGCACAATTTAGCAAAGAGTATTGGCCCCTCAAATTATTTTTCTTAAGCCTAAGACAAAATAAATGCCTTGTGAATGAAGTACTTGTTAAATCATTTCAATAATTACACAAAACTTACCAGAGGTGTATATCATGATATTAAGGACACTACCAAAGTTTCATCATCATCCAAGACCATTTAAGCGTGCAAATTTCTCTTATAAGGAATTTCCCTAAAGGGATTATGACCTAATTCAAAGGGAATAATTGCTCCTAAAATTCTTATAAAATTGACTAAGTCCTATTTACATCCTATGAACTTATCCACCAAGTTTCATAACCATCAAGGGACTTTTGACCACATGGCCTTGACAAGGATCTAAATGCACACCTAGGAATAAAACTAGTGCTCTAGGGATTAATCACCTCTACACCACCCCAAACCACTCATGGGGATACTTTAGGTGATCCTAAGCCAGTGGACAAGGTTCCATCTCATGGTGAGGAGATTTGACCACAATACCCCAAGATAAACATCATGCCCTAATTTTGACCTAATTAGACCCAACTTAGGTTAACCAATTTCCAAACTAAATTCAGTCCCAATTTGGCTGAAATTTTTACCAGGGTCATGTAATGACCCTAAGAAGTACCCACCAAAATTTGGAGGTCATTTGACCCAATAATTAATTATTATATGATTTATGAAATTATTACAAAAACCTTAGAAAAATATTCTCCTAAAATTCCCATCTTTGGCTATGATGTGTGTGTAAGTATAAGTAGACTATGTTTCCAATCTCAAGTCCATATCATTTCCCAATCAAAAGTTATTCAAGAAATGGTGGCTGTCCTACACTAGGGACCAGCCCCACCAAAATGGACCTACAGGGAGCTACAGAACTCCTTTTGGGGTGAAATCAATTTTTAAATAAAGTAGACTCCAAGGGCTACAACTTTGGTGTTGACCACGTTTTCTGTAGAGGGGCCTAAGTATTTTCTATAATTAAATCTAGGTATAGCAATACTTGTGAAAGAAAATACAAATATCAATTAAACTAATTACCAGATCTGTGCACAGATCTTAAAGCAAAATCAGTGGGGCAGCTGGTAATCTTCCTCCTCCAGCCAAGGGTGGAGATTTACCCAACCTGTAGCCTATCTACCATGGTTTTCCCAGCCACCCACGTCCCTCCCTGGACGGCCAATGCCACCACCACCTTCCTTGAGGTGGTGGCCGGCGATAGGAGGTGTTGGCCGACCGGTGGTGGCCGGAACCGGTGGTTTTGGCAAGAAGAAAATCACCAATAAAAGGAGATTTTGGCCATGAAGATGGAGGACCAATTGGCCCCAATCCTTGCCGATTTATGAAGTAGATCTACCCACTAGAGAAGATGAGAAGAACCAGACCTTCTTGGAGCCTTGAAGCCTTGTCGTTTGGCCCACCACCATGGCCAACCTTGGAGCTTGGAAGCCATGCCGATAAGAGCCTCCACTGCATGATTCCTTCTGAAAAATTGGGGGTTTCACTCCTCTCAATCTTTTGAAGGTTATAGAGAGATTAATCGAGGGAGAGGGATGGTTATACCTTGAATTCCATTAATGGCCTATCAAAGGGGAAATTCGGCCATGGTAAAAACCTCCCAAATCAGCCCCCATGTGGGCTGGAAAACCCCCTAAAATTCTTGTAACAGCCAGAGGAGATGAATCCCCATCAATTGGGAGATCAATTGACCTCCCTTGGCCATGAATGCCATTACTCCTCTCTTTCTCTCTCCACCATTTTTGGGGAAAATGAGATTTTCTCTATCCTGGCCGAATTTCTTGAAATTGAATGGCAATTTCAGTAATTCCAAACCCCATTAGGTGGGGGACCACCTCAATTGAGTCTAGCCCAAGTGGATTGGGCTTGATTAGGTCAAAATATGTCATTTTGACCTAAATTTAGGGTGGTGTTGACTTTGGTCAATTTGACCATTTGGGTTGGCCTCAATGGGTGGTTAGTGACCCATTGGCCTCCCCTAAGGGTTAGGAAGGTATAGGTAGGGTCAATTTGGCAAAGTGGAGGTCAATTGACCCACAGTAGGGCAATTTGACCAAAATAGGGCAAGAGTTGACTTAGGTCATATTGGCCAAATTGGTTGCCCCATGATGGAGCTTTTTGGTCCATTGGGACCCTTATATCCTTATAAGGGTAAATGCAAGGTCAATTTGGCATGGTGGAGGTCAATTGACCCTAATTAGGCTACTTTGACCAATTTGAGGTTAGGGTTGACTTTGGTCAACTGGGCCTCTCTGGTTGACCCCAATGGGTCCTAGATGCTCTAAGGGACCCTCCAAAGGGTTAGGTGTGCCATGGTGGTGTCAAAGGGTCAAGGTGAGGCCCTAAAGTCCAACCCTAAGCCTGGTAACTGGAAATTGCTATTTGCAGACCAAGGTGCTCTTCTCCTTAAAGCCTAAGGCCAAGTGATCTCTTCAAGCTTCCTAGGGTTTTTTCATGACCTAGTCATGACAACACCACTCTAGGGGTCTAGCTATTTGGGGGATGTTACATATACAGGGTTGCCCTCATTCATGGCTTAAGGGAGGGCCCCCTGAAATTTGAAGCGAACATAAGGGAGCCGAAAACTTATCAGGAAATGATAACTTTGGCAAAAATGTTCATCAGAGGAGAAAAGAGTAATCCTGGCTACGTCGCGAAGCTAGTGAGCGACAAGGAACAGTCTAACCCATCCTTTCATCATCCACCATCAAACCAATCCCACTTTGAGCCCGATTACCAAAGGGGAAGAAATTACAAAAATAAGCAACCCTTCATTGGCCATCAACGGTTTCAAGATCAGAAACCATCGTTGGCCATCGCACCCACTCCATCCGTTCCTCTTCCGCAAATCATGTCGGTATACCTGCCACAATATGCTGCGCAGCCACCTCCAGCTGTTCCATCCACCAAGTATGATGACTCGCAAGAGTCATTTACTCCACTTAATGTTACTATGGACGAAGTCGTCCAGATCCTCCAGAAGAGACCGGATTTCAGAAGACCCGCTCCTCTGAGATCAGATGTCCAAAACTGAAATCCGAACCTTTTCTGTGAATATCACAAGGAGGGAGGGCATCTGACCGAAAATTGTCGAGCCCTCCGCTTGTTGATAGAAAGGCTCTTGGGAGAAGGAAAGCTCCGGGGCCTGGTTCGGAAATGAGGCAACTGCTGAGCCGGCCACTAAGAAGAAAAAAGAAACAACGGAGGTGACTTGGTAATGCGCCGACGTTGAAGACGCCGGCTGCTATGGGGACATACACCCTACGACTGAATGCATTGAAGTTAATGATGCGGGCCCCCTGTAGGGGACATTTATTGCATTCATGGAGGAGCTGGGGCTGAGTCATCTCGCAAATCCAGCATTGCAAGGGTCCTGAAACAAGAAGTGGCAGCAACCACAAGTTCTCCCCCTGAAAGCACCATTGTCACTTTTGGTTAAGACGACCTTCCTCCGAACGCCAATCCCTTCGACGATGTTGTGGTTATCAAAGCCGTCATTGAAAATTATACTGTTCACAAAATCCTGATCGATACAGGCAACTCTGTCAATCTTCTCTTCCGCCCAACTTTTGAAACCCTGAAGACTGGGAAGCCTCTGCTTTCCACCGATGGGCCCCTCCACAGTTTTTCTAGAGAGAAGAAAGAAGTGGAGGGCTCAGTAAAGCTCTTAGTCTCTCTTGGGGGAGTGATAAAGCTGATCAACTTCGTGGTAGTGAACGCCCCAAGCAATTACTGCGCCATCTTCGGGAGGCCAATTCTTAATGCATACAGAGCGATAGTATCCACTTTCCACCTTTCTCTTAAATTTGCTGCCGAGGGAAGGCAGTATCAGGTCCGAAGCAACCCAAAGGTGGCTCGGGAGTATTACGTGCGAACCGTCAACATGATCACTGACGTTTCACTTCCCGAGGCCACGGTTGAAAGCTCTTGAAGTTGCTGAACCTTCAGAAGATACTGAAGAAAGGAAATATCGAGAAGGGGCTCACCTGGAACCTGCCCAGGAGACCCAAAAGGTCCATATTGCCGAAGGGGAAGACAAGAAGCTAATCATCAATGCTGAGTTGCCGGAAGAGGAGAAAGAACAGCTGATCTCCTATCTTTTGGAGAACTTGGATATCTTCGCCTGTTCAGCAGAGGATATGCCAGGAGTGGATCTGGACGTGGCTTGCCATCATCTGAACATATCTCCTGAGTTCAAGCCAGTCCAGTAGAAGAAGAGAGAAGTGGCAACCAAGCTAGTGGTGCCTATCAGAGAGGAGGTTGCCAAACTCCTGAAAGCGGGTTTTGTTTCTGAAATTCAGTATCCCACGTGGATGTCGAATGTTGTAATGGTTAAAAAATCTGGTGGGAAGTGGCGCATGTGCGTGGACTTTACCAAACTAAATAAAGCGTGCCCCAAAGATTCCGCGGTTGGGTATGATTTTATTAGTTTTTCGATGTTTTCTCTTTGTACCATCAAATTAAAATGCACAAACCCGATATCCCGCACACCTCATTTATCACAAACGATAGGTGTTACTGCTATCTCGTAATGCCCTTCAGTCTAAAAAATGCGGGCGCAACATATCAAAGAATGATGGATACCATCTTTAAATACCAAAAAGGCAGGAACCTCAAAGTTTACGTTGATGATCTCCTCCTAAAAAGTAAAACGTTTTCAATACATTTGAAAGACCTCGTAGAGACGTTCGCTACTCTACGGAGGTTCAAATTAAAATTGAACCCGTTGAAATGTGTGTTTGGGGCAAGCAAGGGAAAGTTTCTCGGGCATCTCTTAACTCCTAATGGCCTTGCACCGAACCCAGATAAGGTGAAAGCTATCCTTGATATGACTCCTCTAAATAATAAGGAGGTCCAGCAAATCGAAGGAAGGTTGGCAGGGCTGAGTAGGTTTATTTCCAAATCTAGAGATAAAAGTGATCCATTTTTTAAAGTCCTCCGGGGAGGATCAAAGTTTGAATGGAGCGAAGAGTGCAGCAAGGCTTTTGAGCAGTTAAATGTGCAATTAACTTCAACTCCGCTACTTCAAAGTCCCCGTGAGGGGGAAATATTATTCTTATACTTGGGGGTCGGCCCGGATGCAGTAAGTTCTGTCCTCGTCCGGGAGGAGAAGAAGAGACAATTTCCGATCTATTATGTCAGCCATATCCTCAAGGATGCAGAAACTAGATATTCGATCCTGGAAAAATTAGCCTTGGCTTTGGTTATGTCATCACGAAGGCTTCGTCCTTATTTTCAAGCTCATCCTATCCAAGTAATAACAGATCATCCTCTTAGAAGTATTCTTGAAAAGCCAGATCATTCAGGGAGACTGGCCAAGTGGGCTATTAAATTAAGCGAGTTTGAAATATCCTACATTCCTCGAACGGCAATCAAAGCGCAGGGTCCTGGCGGATTTCTTGGTGGATACGACAGAATCCGGTCCTGAACAAGTTGAGAGATCCCCTTTGGCCTGGATCGTTTATGTGGATGGGGCCTCTGGTAAAAACTTCGTGGGAGCCGGAGTGGTTTTAGTTAGCCCAAATGGCATCAAGCTTGAACAGGCAATCAAATTCTTCTTTCCAGTTACAAATAATCAGGCTGAATATGAGGCACTTCTGGCTGGGTTGAGGCTCGCAAAAGAACTGGGCATAGAACACTTGCATGTTAAAACCGATTCACTCGTAATGGCTTCCCAGGTTCTGGGGGAATTTCGAGACAAGAGAACCAATTCTGAGGAAGTATCTACTGCTAACTAAAAAGGAGATCGGAAGATTCAAGTCATTCATTATCGAGCATATTCCCAGGACACAAAACGAGGAAGCAGATGAGTTGTCAAAGTTCGGTCTTCCATCAGGAGGAGTGACCTTTGAACTTTTTCATCCGGCAACAGATGAAGGGGAACTTATGCAAATTGATCAGAATCCTTCCTGGAAGGATCCTTACGAGCTATTCTTGTCAAAAGGAGAATTCCATCATTCTATCAAAGACAGAAAGAGATTTAAAAGGAAAGCGGCATATTATTATCTGATAGCGGGAGTTCTTTATAGGAAGACCTTGATCTTTCCCTCAGCACGGTGTGTTTCTGAGGATGAAATTCCAACCATACTTCAGGAGGTTCATTCCGGGGAATGTGGTAGCCATTCAGGGGCGAAAACTTTAAAGAAAAGAATCTTGAGGCAGGGGTATTTCTGGCCAACCATGAGGAAAGATGCCGAAGCATTTGCCAAGCTATGTGTTCAGTGTCAAAAGTTTGCTCCTCTTCAACATCTGCCCGCTCATTCACTCAGATCAATAACTGTACCTTGGCCTTTCGCAGTTTGGGGGATGGATCTCGTCGGACCCTTCCCAAAGGCTAGTAGCCAGCGGCGTTTTATAATTGTGATGATCGATTATTTTAGCAAATGGATTGAGGCAAAGGCACTAGCAAAAACCACGACGCAGGTCATTAGAAACTTCATTTGGGGGGAAATAGTATGCCGACATGGAATTCCGATGGCGATTGTCACTGACAATGGTCCACAGTTCAACAATCCAGAAATGATAAACTTTTGTGATCTGGTTGGAATTGATCTTTGGTTTGCCTCAGTGCATCATCTAAGGACTAATGGTCAGGTAGAAGCAGCGAACAGGCAAATCCAGCAGCTTCTGATGAAGAGGGTTTTGAATCAAAGAGGGAACTAGGCAGATAAACTCCCTTCTATCCTTTGGACTCTCCGTACTACTCCTTCTTCAGCAACGGAAGAAACACCATTCAAATTATCTCATGGCTCGGAGGCTGTTGTTCCTGTAGAATTTGAGGTGGTCACTCCAAGAGTTGTGTACGCAAGGGAGGGAGGAGAAACCTGGATAGAAGATAATGATGAGGCCATCAAGCATAGTTTGGATCTGATTGAAGAGCTTCAGGATGAGGCAACAATCGGACAGGAGGAAGTAAAGAGGAGAATGGCAAAGTACTTTGACAGGAACGTCAGGGTTAAACACTTCGTCGTTGGTGACGTTGTGCTAAAGAAAGTTTATGCAGCAGCCAGAACAGGCAACGTCGGAAAGCTAAATCCCAACTAGGCTGGACCTTTCATTGTCAAGGAGGTGCTAAAAAGCGGGGCTTATCGCCTCCAGACAAGCGAAGGAGAGGACATCTCATGCACTTGGAGCGGTGACGACCTTAAATGGTTCTATCCTTAAAATGTCTTCTCCATTTCTTGCATTTTTTGGATATTCAAATGAAAAGCCCCATACTGACACTTCTCCATGTTGGTGACTTTTTTTTACACTTGTTTATATCTCCCTCACTGAACCGCGGAGACATCACCAAGTTCTGCTTGAACCCCCTCGGATTGTAGTCATTAGCATAAAACCATGAAGATCATGTGTAGCGGAGAGTTTTCGCACACGTGTAGTGGTAGCTTGCCAATTCCCGTGCGGTGGTCTTCGGAACCTTGGATCCTGGCTGATATCCGACACACCCCTGCATCAAGGGAGGTCTATGTGAATGTTGGCTCTATCATGCCCCGGGCGGGATATAGTTACAGCTTTGATGATCTTTCTAAGGAAAGCAATGTCGGTATAGCCTTCGCGGCATAACCACACCTGCCCAACTGATCATCTTAGTTTGTGACCATCGAATACTCCTAGGTACTCTCAAGCGATGCCTAAGTGGGACCCACAACTAGGTTGATCCCTCTGAGGAAAGCAATGTCGGTATAGCCCCCGCGGCATAACCACACCTTCCCAATTGATCAACTTGGCTTGTAGCCCTAGGCAGGAGAGCAGTTGAGTCGCTTACAGCCCTCATGACCACTTGAGGAAAGAAATGGTTGCCGCCTATGCCCACCCGCCAACTTGGTCATCTGGGTCTGTACTTATCTTTTTTCATTATTTCTACAACTCTTATGACCATCTGAGGAAAGCAATGGTTGCCACCTAGGCCCACCTGCCCATTTGGTCATCTAAGTTTGTATCTATTGTTTACCACATTACAGGTAATTATCTCATCTCGTAGGGTCCTTTTAGACCATATGAGGAGAAGACAGGATTTCAACAGGCATATCGCAGACCGGGCGGTTTGTGTTTAAACCTTGCGGTTTGAAATGAGCAGGTACCAAAATTATCGGGTGGTCTGATTGTGAAACCGATCAGTTTTAATGAACAGGATATCATAAAAATGCCATAAGGCAGGTATCAGGGGATCAATCATAATAATGACTGGTCGGTCTCGTCATTCAGTTTGTAAACCTATCATCCTTATGGGTGTCAATTCGATCCGCTCGGTTAATAACGAGCTCTTCACAATCAAGCAATTATGGTTCTTATAGAATGATCATTGAAAATATCAAGCCGCTAACCATTCAAAGTATATATAGACCGAGCAAGTTTATCAACCAATATTATATAAAGCTAAGTTATGTAAATCCGTTCGGGTTTATCCAGAAGAATGAGATTTACGGAAATCTGAGCTATGTGAACCATCCGGATTAAATACTAATCGCGCGGCCTATTGATTATTTTCTTATGACTTGACATTCTCAATCTGGTAAAGCAATTATGAAAAGTCGGGTTATAATTGCGCGGCTTGTTTATGTTCGATTTCTGATGAGTCCCAAATATATACACATTTATGGACTCATCTGGGCTGATTTTCTAGTCTATGCACTACACTTTACGCATGTTTTCGTTCATATTTGATATTCCATGCTATGTGCACTTCTAGGCCCATTTTGGTGTTATTTCTTGTTCATCTTCGTTACTAGTTTTCATGCAGTGTTAAGTGCCACCTTCAGTGGCTAGACTGGTGTTGTATGCTGGATCAGGAGTCGTGCAGGTGTTCCCGGTACAGTTCTGTACAGGAACACTGCGCACGATCACTGGCTCTATCGCGCACGACCATTGGTCGTGCGCCACTGATCGTGCGCAGTTAACGCCCATTTTATGAGTTCTGTCTGGCTTATCGCACGACCATTTACGACAGTGCGCACGACCACTGGTCGTGCGCCACTGGTCGTGCGAACATTGTATTTTATGATTTTCTTTCCCTTGCAGGCTCCGTCCAGGCATGCGCACGATCACAGGATGATAGTGCGCACGACCACTGGTCGTGCGCCAACGACCGTGCGCGATGTTCAATCCAGCGCATATATATAATCCTGCTCGCGAATTAGGTCGGGATCCTCACCGTTTTTCTCGCCCAGCTCCGCCGTTCCGCCCATTTCCGCAGGTATTCGCCCCCTAGGCCTCCTCCATCATCCAAGGGCTTCAAGGAAGAGATTCTACACTCATCTTCATCGCCAAGGAAGGAGTTCCTCGCATCGTACGTGGCCGGATTGTAAAACGCTGGAGAAGACGGGTCCATTGGGAGGTGTGACAGCCCTCCTCTACCCCAGACGCAGTTGAGACCGAGCTAGGACGTGGATTGACAACCCGACGATTTCTACCGTGAATCTACAACGAGACTCCGGATTCGGTCGTATCTCTTGCCTCTTTCTTCTACTTGTGTGGTTGTATTTGTTTGTAATCTATATATTTAGATGATGACACTATGAATCTTGTTTATTAATGTTTATTTCATGTTTATGGAATCATATTATTCATATGTGTGAATGAGGTGCGCCGCCATCCATTTTCCACTCCACCACCGTGTTCGGTGCCGCACTAGCATTTGATAGTGGCGTGCTTGTTGAAGAGGTGCTTACGACCCTCACTCTGTTAGCCTACTCGTCCATCCGCCTAGCGAAGCGTGGCATAGCGGCCCGTGTAATCCACTCGCCCTACGAAGCAGCGCGCTCAAGGCCTGCATAGTTCGATTCCGCTTGCCTACTCGTCCATCCGCCCTTGCGACGCAGCGCGCTCAAGGCCTGCCTAGTCTCCATCCCGCCAAGCGAAGCATTGCATAGCGGCATTGCATAGGAGTAGTCATAGCATTTTCTCTTTATTTTCCACAATCCAAAACCCCCATTTCCGCAATCCATCCGCTCGAAAGGACTTCAATCTCAAGTCCTTCCTCGATAATAAACTCCACTTTACTGTGTTCCTTTGAGATTCGATACTCGGGGATTACTCCTCGTTTTATATTACTTGAACGATCGGTACACTGCCGTTTCGTGTCGCAGTCGACCTACCGCCTATAGCGGTGTGTGAGATTTGCGCCATCAAGTTTTTGGCGCCGTTGCCGGGGAACATAGTCGTGTGAGTTTTCTGGAGAGGGAGAACCTGAGAGAGAAGCCCTTCCATTTGTAAATTGCATTTCTTTGTTTTATTTCTTTTTATTCCATTTTCCTGTTTTAATTAGGTTGCTTTAGTAATTTTTGTTAGGTGTAGTATTTTGCACAATAGCATTTTTATTTTTGAATCGTTTTATCTTCGCACTATGTGGGCACATCTTAATTTCTGTTGCCGTTGGTGTGGAGCTACCTCCCACTCTAGTGATGAATGCCCTACGGAGAATAGTAGGCATAATTCTTATATCCCAGCATATGGAGCACCAACTTCGTCTGGTACTCCATATGGTGCGCGTAAGTCTTATGGATACTCTGCTGAGCCTTTACCGTCTTACTTCTTTTCGGCTTCAGCCCCCGCTGTGCCAAAGAAGCCTGCAAGGCAGTGCCAGTTTTGTCGGAGCACTGATCATGTCTTGAAGGACTGTGCCGAGTATCTTCGCCAATTGGACGAGGATGACGAGCCGGATATCCGGATCGTCCCAACTCCTAACTCTGGCGGCACACCTTCATCATCCGGTTATGTATGTGTCTTTGTCACCTTCACATCTTGAAGGGAATGGCATGGATACGGTCACCGGATGTGCGGCTGATCTTTGCACCAACATTGCTGAGCCTATTCTCCATGTGCATCCACCACCCCTAGTGGATTCGATTCTTTGTGAGGAATCAGTTCTTGACATTTATCCAAGCACTATTCCTCCCCCTGTTGTGCATACTATACTCATCTCCGACGACATTGTTGAGGATGTGTCGCAGGATGAGGCTGGCGATCTATGTGTTGTGCCTATTCCTATGGAGGAGGACAACCTTCTAGGTGAAGAGGAGCTTTCCTCAGCACCGGTGGAGGAAGTCCAAATCCTATGCCTGGCCACCGTTGATCCCGCTGAATCTTGTAGCATTGATGACAATGCAAACACTATTTTACTTCCCCAACCTGATTGGAGTGAGACCGGGATCACTCCCCCGATTGATGTTTATTTATGTTCTTCGTCTTCTTTATTTCTTGATCCCCTTCCTTCATCTGAGTCTGTGCAGGTTGAATCTTCACAGGTACTTCAGGAGGACTTGGAGCTTTTTGCTCAAGTCAATAATGAGAGCACCCTCTCATGTGAGTAGGTTTATTCCCCCTCCGTAGAGGAAGCTCCACTCATTTCCTTCGCCTCCTGCTGCCTCCCTGTGGACGATACCTTGCTGGGCAAGGATAGTTTTGGTGAGATGAGTGAGAACCAGGCCTCCTCCTCTTCTTACTTTCTTTTCCCTCTACCTGTGATGGGCAGGTTTTATCTTTATTCGGCTAGAGGCGTGTCTGTTCTGTCGCCGTATCGGTACCCGTTACCGACACGCATATTAGAACGATTACCTGTCCATTTCCTTTTTCATACGCACATTAGCTAGAACCTTTAGTTTTTGAATAAGTCGTGCTGGGATGACAATAACCTCAGTAGTTATCTTTCTTTTCTGCATTTTTATTTCATCTAATCATGTTTAGTTAGTAGTATTTCTTTTCAGTTTTCTATTTTCTTTTGTTTTTGCGGAGCTGACCCCTGCAGGTATCTTTTCTGGATGGCGGATGCCGCGGTTCATTTTAGCTTACACGCCAATCTTCTGGTATGCTCATTTCTGAGCATTGGGTACTCTCTTTCCCTAGCCCTATTTTGATTTTCATGTCATATATTATGTGGGTTGTTTAGTTTAAGTCTGGGGGAGAGTAGTTCTGTGTGCCCATGCACGTGCACTATTGCATTGCATGCTAGAAGTATTTCTATTTCAATTATTTAGTTATGTTCAATTGCATTGCACACCACTACACCCACTCGAGCGTGCACTTAGCTGTTGGCACGTCTTGAGCCGAACTCATTTCTTTTCGTGTGATTTGGAAAATCACTGTGCTGGCTTAGGATTATGAGGCGGAGTAAAATGTTGACTCCGGTAGTGCTCCTAGTCGAGTGCTCATGTCTCGTTTAGAAAATCGTGTAGATTCAATTTCTTTTTATGCTTTTAGTTTATATTTTTTTTTCTATTAGCGTAAATATTGTTTACTCTACTCAATTGGTGAATCCGGTGTGAATCAAACGGTAGCATAGGAATGTGTGTAGATGCTCGTTAGCCTCGTATTGCCCGAGTCGGGAGAAAGGATTATCTTTCTCGGTGGCTAGAACTTGCCCCAAGAGATTCTTGAAGCATGGGTATACGGTTAGTCAATTGCGTGAATGTGATATAGGCCATCATTTTGGCCCGGTTGAGCCTTTGTGCCCACTCCTATCGCTTTATCCTCGTTAGCCCAGTTGTGCCTACCCTTTCTTTGATTCAGCCCCACTGTTGTCTCACCAAAGCCTAAATGCCAATCCTAGTCGCACACCCAAATATGAGCCTTAGCTGTTTATTATTTTCATGAGTTGGGTTGTTGATTTGGTGATATGTTTGTGAAGATGTGGATGTGTTTTATTGTTTAGCTGCTAAAAATGATAAGAAAAGAAAAGAAGAAAATGAGAGAAAGAAAAGAAGTGAAAAGAAAAGAAAAAGATATGAGCCTTATTGAAAAATCTGTGTATAGATTTATGTTTGGAGTAGGCGGTGCACGCACCCATGTTGTTAAGTCCAAGTCTGGGGGTGTGATGTACCCGCGTATTTGTGTGGTGAATGAGGATAGTTTTCTGCATTAGCTCATTTGGGTTTAGTGTCTGAGCCGTCATTTTTATCTTTGTTTTTCCTCACCTAAACCCAAGCCTCATCTTAAACCTAAAGTCCTATTGATTCACGCAGTTGAGTCATACCAGTGCCGTGGAGAGAGTGCGAACGGTCAAGCTTATGGTCACCGACATTGATGGATTTCAATGGAGTTGTCCCGAGCCCCGATCTTTGGCAATGCTCGCCTCAGCGTTCAGTTTACTTTCTTCCTATGTACGACCTTATGATTCACCGGGATTCACTTTTTGAGTAAACGTAATATATAAATACGCTCCTAGAAAATTATAAGCTAATATGTATAATTAGAAATTTTGTCTACTGTATTTCTACGCGCATGAGCATGCGACTTCGCATGGTACTCCGCTTTTTTATTTCTTTTCCAGCTTATGTTTTTCTTGTCCGCGAGAGATGGTTTGCTCGGGACGCGCAAACAGTTAAGTCTGGGGGTGTGAAGAGTCCCAAATATATACACATTTATGGACTCATCTGGGCCGATTTTCTAGTCTATGCACTACACTTTAGGCATGTTTTCGTTCATATTTGATATTCCATGCTATGTGCACTTCTAGGCCCGTTTTGGTGTTATTTCTTGTTCATCTTCGTTACTAGTTTTCATGCAGTGTTAAGTGCCACCTTCAGTGGCAAGACTGGTGTTGTATGCTGGATCAGGAGTCGTGCAGGTGTTCCCGGTACAATTCTGTACATGAACACTGCGCACGATCACTGGCTCTATCGCGCACGACCACTAGTCGTGCGCCACTGATCGTGCGCACTTAACGCCCATTTTATGAGTTCTGTCTGGCTTATCGCACGACATTTACGACAGTGCGCACGACCACTGGTCGTGCGCCACTGGTCATGCGAACATTGTATTTTATGATTTTCTTTCCCTTGCAGGCTCCGTCCAGGCAGGCGCACGATCACAGGATGATAGTGCCAATGACCGTGCGCGCTGTTCCATCCAGCGCCTATATATAATCCTGCTCGTGAATTAGGTCGGGATCCTCGCCGTTTTTCTCGCCCAGCTCCGCCGTTCCGCACATTTCCGCAGGTATTCGCCCCCTAGGCCTCCTCCATCATCCAAGGGCTTCAAGGAAGAGATTCTACACTCATCTTCATCGCCAAGGAAGGAGTTCCTCGCATCGGACGTGGCCGGATTGTAAAACGCTGGAGAAGACGGGTCCACTGGGAGGTGTGACAACCCTCCTCTACCCCGGACGCAGTTGAGACCGAGCTAGGACGTGGATTGACAACCCGACGATTCCTACCGTGAATCTACAACGAGACTCCGGATTCAGTCGTATCTCTTGCCTCTTTCTTCTACTTGTGTGGTTGTATTTGTTTGTAATCTATATATTTAGATGATGACACTATGAATCTTGTTTATTAATGTTTATTTCATGTTTATGGAATCATATTATTCATATGTGTGAATGAGGTGCGCCGCCATCCATTTTCCACTCCACCACCGTGTCCAGTGCCGCACTAGCATTTGCTAGTGGCGTGCTTGTTGAAGAGGTGCTTACGACCCTCACTCTGTTAGCCTACTCGTCCATCCGCCTAGCGAAGCGTGGCATAGCGGCCCGTGTAATCCACTCGCCCTACGAAGCAGCGCGCTCAAGGCCTGCATAGTTCGATTCCGCTTGCCTACTCGTCCATCCGCCCTTGCGACGCAGCGCGCTCAAGGCCTGCCTAGTCTCCATCCCACCAAGCGAAGCATTGCATAGCGACATTGCATAGGAGTAGTCATAGCATTTTCTCTTTATTTTCCACAATCCAAAACCCCCGTTTCCGCAATCCATCCGCTCGAATGGACTTCAATCTCAAGTCCTTCCTCGATAATAAACTCCACCTTACTGTGTTCCTTTGAGATTCGATACTCGGGGATTACTCCTCGTTTTATATTACTTGAACGATCGGTACACTGCCGTTTCGTGTCGCAGTCGAGCTACCGCCTATAGCGGTGTGTGAGATTTGCGCCATCAATTTCCCGATTGGATTTCTATCAGCCCGAGTTATATATAAACCGCGCGGGCGTATAGGTTATTGATTATTTTCACAGGGATGGGACTTGCAGAAATCTGAATTATAAGTCGTTTGAATCAAAATACTAACCGCTCAACCTGTTGATTGTTCTCTTGTGACTTGGTATGTCTCGCGAAGCAATTATATAAGGCCGGATAATGACCGTGTGGCTTGATATCAAATATATGGAGTCATCTAATCAGACAGGGCACGTTCAAATCGCATGGTCATGATTCGGCAGCGTCCTGAAGTTATGTTTGGTTTCCTGGTTATTACAAGGCATTCATAATAGGATGAGGAAGAACTTGAATTTCTATCAGCTCAATTATATATTCAAACTGCCCCAACTACGCATCGAAATATCATAGTTGATACTTTTTCGGGATATATCAAGCTTGCTTAATCCGGATCGAAGAGACAAGCCGTGCGAACAGATTTTATAACGTTCAAATCGCCATTACACCGCACGACCTGATTAAAAGAAAGGAAACCGCAGCAAACCCAAGTAAGTCGCAGGAAAAACGAATAATTAAAAAGGTAAAAATGTTTCATTTCACCATCAAAATATCTTTACATTGTTTTGTGACCGACCGGCTAACAAAACTAAGCCGTCGGCTATGCAAAATAAAGAAAAACAAAATTCAAAATAGCAATCTTCGCTATTCGTCCGGTTTCAGTTTTTTAGCCGCAGGAGAACTTGAGCCTTCACTGCCATCAATGTCCACGTCGGGCGAATACCCTTTGCTGGAAGAAGAGGAACTCGAGAAGCTGCTACCTGAGCTACTCGAGCTACCTGAGCCGCCCGACTTGCGGGACCTGGACCACCCAGTTTCATCAAAATCACTGGACTCAGCATCCGAGCCATCTTCTTTTTCTTCGACAACCGCTGCGGGTTCTTATTCGACCTTTTTGCCCTTGCTCTCTTCCTCAGAACTATTGGACTCGGTTTTGTCCTTCCCCTCGGCTCGGCGGGTTATTTCATCTAGTTTGTCCTTCAGGCCAGGATAGAGGTCTGGGAAGGTTGTATCTTCAAAACCCCCAGCCAGGCCGTCCCGATCTCGCAGGCGATTTAACGCACCGTCAATTCCCTTGGCAACATGGGGGAAGACCTCGTCCTGGAAATCCGGGTTGCCCATATCGTATTGATGCTGTAAAAAGAAAATAAAAGTCAGATCGAGCGGCCTGAAAAGGATAAGTCCGAAGTATTCGTCAAAAAACTTACCGCTATAATCTTCTTCAATCTGGCGATTTCATCAGCCTGGTCGGCGGACTTCTTCTCCAGGTAGGTATGGGATGAGACCAGTTGCTTATATGAGAGTGCCATAAAATGATTAGCCACAAAGCCCCATGCACAGGCCTGCGCGGCTACACGGGAAAGCTCTTCTTCTGGAATCCTCTTCAGTCTCTTCAAAGTTTTCCGGCCATACATAGCAGCTCCAGCGGCTAGTGCATGTCGGCTGATCTTGTCGCTTCCCCAGAATGGGAGAGCGGTAGATACTTGGACTCACTCACCATCCTTGTGCCAAAGGACTGTCGGCTTGCCCCTCAGGTCGCGCGGGTTGTTGCAAGAGCGAAGCAGCTCGAACTCGCCCAAGGAAGCCGGGCCCTCCTCATCAGACCGCTGCGGGTCGGATTTCCTCTGTCGCTTCTCCTTTTGGGTCAGAACCGGAGCAGCCGGAGTAACCGACTTATTCAAAGGAACAACAGTAGCAGCTTTAAAAACTGAAAATTTAGAAAAACAGACCGCACGGTCATAAAGCTACAAGTTGAGGAATGCTTACTATCCTCAGGGCGGACGTCTGCCAGCTCCGCGAATAGTGGAATGTAATGATTCACGTTGAGCCGCTCGTTCTCAAGGGATTCGAAGATCTCTTGCTCGGCCTCTCCAAGCTTAACCGACTTAAAATCCGCAGCACTCCTCGTCTGCGGGTTGACTTGCAATAACCCGAGGGGGCCTTCGAACATTATATATCGTTCGGACCAACTCGATACCTTGTTCGCGAGATTGATGACTTTCATCCCTCGGCATCCAAAATAAACGTGCCACATAAAGATGGAGGTTCTGGTTTCCGGAATAGACCGAACAGAGAAAAATCTTCGGAACAAAGAAATCGAAAACCTGACTCGCTCTGACCGCTGATACAAGATAAAACTATAGATAGAAGCAATGGAATTCGGCGGGAGTTGACCGGGCACAACCCCATAGTGATCAAAAATAGCAATGACCTCGAGTGGCGGAGGGAATCGGAAGCCGTACTTAAAATGGTCAATGGGAATGGCAATTTTTGTTGAAGACGAGGAGTTTATCCGCTCGTCGCGTAAAGGAAGCCGAGCGATTATATTACTCCCAACCATATACTCTTTGATGAAGTCATCCAACTCGCCTTGAGTTAAACGACACTCTTTGTAGTTGGCTGATCGAAAGCAGAGGCCGCCTCAGTTCGGCCCGCCTGGATCTTCTCAGGCCGCGATGATTTTCTCTTAGCTCATGCCATTTCAAAAAGCATGAGTGGGTCTCCGTAATAGTTGCTACTTATAGAGACAGCGATCTGCAAATAGTAAAATTGTGTGGCGGATATAACATCAAACCGCGCAGACTATATCGCAACACTAGCTCAAGTAATACAGATAGCAGGAATATACAATGGCTTGCGCATAGACAAGTCGGACCGATTGGATAGAAACCTTCGATCAGCATGTTAAAAAAATTCAACAAAAATCTCAAGCATTTAGCGCAAGCCGCGCGACCTAGATAACAATCCGGATTATAGAAACAAGCACAGGATACTTTAACACAGATCACACGGGTTATTTGTGCATCAGAAAGTGCTAAAGGAAAATATTGTCCAAAGCAAACCCAATCATCATATCATCTCGAGAAGCAAACAAAGAAATGTTACAAATATTGTTCTTAAAGTTAAAAGCCATTCACAGCTGATGATGCTCTTGAGGGGTATCCTCGCGATGAAGTCGAGCGACCTGGTCTCCGGTTTGAATAAGGAGGCTATAAATTTGGCTTGAATGATAATGAATATGATTGAGCGTGCTATGAAGCCGCGCGACATCTCGTTCTACCCGTGCGGCAGGAACCGTATGAGCAGAAGGGGCCCCAGCGGATTCATTAGTAGCAGGATCGGATGCCCTGACTGGCGGGGGATTTGAGCTCGCCCCAGCAGCCGGGCGGTTCGACATCCTCAACCTTTCATCATTAGCAGGACGTCGGCTTCCGCCGACATCCTTGGTCAAGCGGAGGTATTTTTCCTGGTAGTATTTACAGTCCTCTTCGAACTTCAAGGACATTTTCTTCTCCCTATCAAGGCGCGCGGTTATAGTGGCGATCTGATCTACCAACATTTTCTCCTTGTCAAGCCGCGCTTTCTTCTCGGTTTCTAGTTGAGCCTCCAGCGCCTTCTCTCTTTTCGGCCGCCCTTTCTTCTCGACCTCCATTTCAGCTCGCGCGGCCTCCAGCTGGGCTCTAACCATCAGATGTTCTTCTCGACGCTCTTTCTTCTCAGCCTCCAACGCAACTCGGGCGGCTTCTTCTCTACCTTCCATCTCCCTTATCTTCACCTCCAAGCCGTTCAGAAGGAGTTGAAAGTTGGCCAGATCCTCCTGTCCAGAATTTGATCGCGGCACGAGTCCTGGCACCTAGTACAGAGGCGGAAGGCTAGATACAAGGTCGCCCGGTCTTACTCTGTCTTCCAGCTTGTCTACAAATACAAGTTATAATTAGCACAGCCAAAGGCGGATAGAACAACAAAAAGACTATAAGATTAATGCCTGGGTGAATAGGTCACTTCGACTGTTCCGAATCCATTCTCCGGCGTTGTTCTCGCCGGATTCTTTCATTGTTCTTTCGTCTAATGGATAATGCTTGAGTCATGGGCGGAAAGAAGCTTGGTGGCGGATTCAATAGCAACTTATTTTGCTTTTTTCGAGGATGCGGAACGAAGAAGCGAACAGGTTCGTAACCCACGTCACGCTTACCTAGGGGAAAATAGGTCGGGCAGCTGCGACTTGCCCTGAGCCTGCATCTTTTCCGCCTTTATACCCATTAAACGCAGCCCGACCAGTGTCCGGTCGTTCTCTTCTCGTACAGCTTTTTCGGAGCCAACCGTATTCTCGCCAAGGGGGACAGCTTGGCTCGAAGTCGCAGGACTATCGAGTAACTTATCTTGGTTCAGAAAATTATCCATTCCCTTAAGGATGCCGCCAACCGACACGCTATTCGCAGAATCCAGGACAAGGTCGTCCGACTTAGAAAGGACGGGTACTGGGGGCGCCGATCTCCTCCTTCACACGCGGATTGCTCTGAAGACAGGCCGATGTTGGTTTCTTAAAGTCTTTATTCTTGGCCTCCAATTTCTGAAGCTTTCTGGCAATTCGCTCTGTCGACGAATAGCCACTTTTCCTCTTCTTCTTCTTCGACTCCGGGTTGATCTGCTTTGAAGGGTTGGAGTCATCAAGAATCAGCACCGGCGAGGTAGATAAATCGTCCGGCTTGGAAGAAATGACTTCCCCTTCTTCTTCAACATTCAATTTCATATGAGGAGTCCCCGACGGAGCAAACTCCATGTCAAAGGAAGGGGTAGAATGGTCCGCACCGAGTTCTGCCGACTTCTTCTCTGAGGTCTTCTCCTCAGGAGGTGTGACCTCTGCGGCTTTAACCTTGGCTGCATCTTCCTTTGCGGCTTTAACCTTGGCCGCCTCTTCCTCTGCGGCTCTAACCTTGGCCACCTCTTCCTCTGCGGCTTTAACCTTGGCCGCCTCTTCCTTGGCGGCTTTAGCCTTGGCCGCCTCTTCCTCGGCTGCTTTAGCCTTGGCCGCCTCTTCTTTTGCGGCTTCAGCCTTGGCCGCCACTTCTTTTGCGGCTTCGTCCTTGGCCGCCTCTTCTTTCGCGGCTTTAACCTTGGCACCTCTTCCTCCACAGCCCTTTTCCTGGCCGACAACTCCTCGGCGGCCTTCCTCTCCTCTGCAGTTTTCTCTCCAGTGTTCTTCTTAGATCCAGAAGGTTCCACTTTTGGAGACCGCCCGATCTTCTCAGATCGCTGACTCTTTTTTCTTTTCCGGGAGTCCTTCTCTTTCCGTTCTTCATCCTTCTTTTGGCCGCTACCCTTATCCACACAGGTTTGAAGGGAATCGAGGAAATCCATTCTGATCAAAGGGGTGCCGACCTGAAAAATCCTAACCGCAATCGGCGAGTAGAGTCCCATGATCTCAGAGGAATTATGCAAAGTGGAGAGCTCTCAGGCAATTTTATAGGCATGAGTACAAGTCGGGCGCGGTCTTCCGGCTAGAACTGATATTTTCGAAATCTTTTCGGAGTTTGTAAATATGCGGGGATTATGTTTACCCAGAAGACCACATCCGAATAGCAATACTCGCAGACCGGGCGGTCTTAAGATACAAGTCACCCGGTTCAAATTTGATAAGGTCCATCAGCACCAACCGGGTGGTCTGAGGATTCAGGTTGCCTACATAGATTGAGCTTCTTCAGCCCCTACTCGCGAGTCGCAGCATCTTCAGCCCATGGTCAAGACAGATCGAAAGCACAAGCCGCCAAGCCACGCGGTTTCTTTCTTTTCTCCTTTCTATATCCCGTCACCGCCTGCCCGTGTCTCCTATACCCGGGCAGGTGGTTATTTTATCCCTGCCCGTTCGGGCAGGCCACCAAGCCTATAAATATGGGGCGGCGACATTCCCAAGGCACGCACACTCGAATCGAGGAGCTCTCTTGTCTGAGCTGCGGTCTCGAGTTTCCTGTCTTGCGACCTGTCTGACCGGCCGACTTCTGCTTTCCTGCATCTGTAACCCGCTGTAATCGCTTCTTCTTAATCAAAGGAAAGCCCATGACAGGAGTGGCATTCGCCGTGACGGGCGAAGTCTGGCCTTGACCGCTGCCAGCGGTCTCGTTTTCCCCAACTAAAAAGTAACCGACAACCCGCATCCTCTGATTTCCTTCGGAGGTGCGATTTCGGACTCAACAGAACTTTCTTTTGTCTTTGGTAGATTGATGGAACTCTCATTTTGATAACTATAGTTCATAGGGATCCTTCCAGGAAGGATTCTGATCAATCTGCATAAGTTCCCCTTCTTCTATTGCCGGATGAAGAAGTTCAGAGGTCACTCCCCCTGATGGAAGACCGAACTTTGTCAACTCATCTGCTTCCTCGTTTTGTGTTCTGGGAATTTGCTCGATGATAAATGATTTGAATCTCCCAATCTCCTCTTTTGCTAGCAGTAGATACTTCTTCAGCATTGGCTCCCTCAGTTTCGTAATTCTCCAAAACTTGAGAAGCCATTACCAATGAATCGGTTTTAACATGCACATGTTCGATGCCCAGCTCTTTTGCAAGTCTTAAGCTAGGCCAGGAGCGCCTCATATGTGAGGCCCCCATTTGGACCCCACATACATTTGTATCTAAGCTATGCTCATACATGTGTCCCAGGTTGAAGTGCGGCTAGTAAATACAGAATAAAAACACATAATAAGAATATACTTTCGTACCTTGTATTATTTGTTGAATATTGTTCCTGTTCTACCATGTCAGTTCTTTTTGCTTTTACGTGTCCAAAGTCACGTCCGTTACCTACAAAATTTGACGACGGGCTTAGTCATACGAATATGATTAAGTGGGGATAAACCTCTTTCATTACTGTAATTAAGTAAAGTAAAACTCACGCATTTTAAAACATGTTTTTCATTTCATACTAACCAGTTGTCTGTCTCAGTAGTCAACTTAGTATGTAACTGTAGAAACATGTTAGTACCAATAAAACTAGTATGAGCAGTATAGGATCATAATCATATCATGTAACATTGAAACAGTGTATCAGTATATCATGATAACCATATATCAGTATTTCAGTGCAACAGTATATCAGTGTATGCAATAATTTCATGTATCAGTATATCAGTGTAGCAATAATAAATCATATATCAGTATGTCTATATCAGTATATCAATTTATCATATCAATGTATCTGTATTTCTATGAATGTTTCATTTCTTAGGATATATTAGGGGCGATTTGAATCCTTTTTCGTTTTTCCTTTACCCCGAAGGGTCCTTTACCCCGAAGGGTCCTTTACCCCGGAGGGTCCTTTACCCCGAAGGGTCCTTTACCCCGAAGGGTCATCATTTTCCAAAACCAGTACGGACAACCCGCGTTTGTGCCTTTCGGCTCGACTGGTTTGGCAATTCATCATATTCATTTCATTCATGTGCATGCACTTCAATTCGCCCGTAATATAACCTCGTGTCGACACGTTTACATAAAGTGAGTTATTCATTTTTTAGAATCCCCTCAAAAATATCATTCGCCTGTTTGCCTTTACCAAGGCCATACATTAAAGCGATAAATAGTATCAGTGATATCAACTAGGCATGTAACATCCAGTATAATATGAGTGCATATGTAGAAAGAAAATAAAGCAGTAAAGCTTAAATGAAAAAGGTAGCTCTCACCATCAGTATCAGTGTTCATAGCATTGTCATGTCTATTTTGAGGTGCCATCCTCCGCGGTACCTTGTATCAAAATCATATCCTTTATGATCATTTATATCGGGGTTGCACCTCGCTATAGTTACAATATTAACCTCGATGATAACATCATTTGGAAGCTACGTACTTAACCAACCTTCTAGTTTTCATAAAAGCAATGAAATAACCCCATTTAACCCAATGTTGTACATATAAATACTCACTGTGTTAACTAATAGCAGATGGTTTAGAAGGAATGTAAAGCCCAAAGCATAATATAATATACGTTCCCCATTACTCACCCAGTTAACAACAAATCTTTTAACAGCCTCATTAATCGAAGCAACAATAGCAGGCTGCATCATACCCATATAGTTCTTCTAATTATAAACAATATTAAGAGCAATTTCTGGTAATGAGGAGCTCTTACCCAAGGCATCTCATTACTTATAGCAGCTGAGAGAACATCCCCAAAATTTAAATAAAAAGAGGGGCAGCAGTTATACTAACTTCATTGTTCATATTAAGTCAACAGCCGACCAAGTTGGACAAGAGAGCCACCACAAAGGAATCCCCCTTAAGAAAAACCACCCATGCAGCCGGCAACATCAGAATACTCCCAACTAAAGGAAATGATAGCAGTTATAAAGAGTTCCCCCATAAAATTTATAACAACATTAATTGAACTCCCCCCTCTAAACAGGAATCAATAAAGCCATAGTCACCATAGCCAGCAACCAAAATCTAGGAAATCTAATAGCAGAAGAGAAAAAGAGGAAAAAGGAGCTCACTATGAGATGATCTCAACCTAAACTGCCGGCCAACTAAAAGCCCCAAATAACTTTGCCCTCCAACAGCCTTGTACGCAAATCTTAAACATGAGAAATTCTGAGGAAAACAAGTTCATATGACTGCCCTAATTTATTCCTCTCTTTACCCTCCAAACAACCATTTTTGCCATCTATTCAAAAGTTCACTAAACAGAAAGGAAAAAGAGGAGGGGTTATAGTGAAGAATACGCAACTCCTTTCTCCATCTTCCGGCTAGGGTAGAGACCAGCGCAAACAGAGAGCTTACTCCTTGTGAAATCCAATTCAGAAGGAGGAAGATTGGTGAGGAAGAGCGGAGGGAAGGCGATCGGGCACCGCTTCAGCACATCAGTACGGGCTCGACTAGCTCGGAACCGTGAAGCCTTGCCCAAACGTTGATCCCAGCCAAACCCTTGAGATTCCAAGAGATGTCGAGACATAAGGTAAGAGGGGGGGGGGGGGGGGGGAAGAAGGCGAAATGAAGGGGACGATCGGCTCTGAAAGCCCTAGCTGCGACATATATGAGGCGCGAGAGAAGGTCGGAAATCGACAGCGGTAAAAAAAATGAGTTAAGAAGAGGGGAGCATTTCGGCCTTTATAAAACCACCGCCTTACAAAATAATTAGCCATATTATTAGCAGCCTAATTTTAGATCTCTATTGGCACACCATATGAGCTTTTAGCATGAATTAAAGCAAACCAAATCAACATGGCTAACATGCTAGTGGCACACTAATTTGCATATAAGCACACCACTTCATCACTTTCCTCTATTAGCACCCCACTTTAACTAGGAGGCAACTTCTTAAACCATGTACATGCTAATAAATACGGTCATATATAAATACATATATACACAACATTTATACCAATATAAACATAGCGACATACATCTTTCCGCAAAATAAAAAGGAGATCAAACACATTCTTAGCGACACAGAGTCGACACTGATTTATATTTTCATCATAGGGTATATATATAAGAATTATTGAGTTTTATCATCCATTTATATCAATTCACATTTGGGGCCGTTACAAAATCTTCCCCTCTTAAAGGACTTTTCTCCCTCGAAAATTAGACATTTATCACTGGTTTCGAATTAGTGATCGACAAACGGTCACAATTAACCAGAAAAGAAAATCAGTATTTCATAATACATTTATCACTTTTCCATACCTTATTCATTCACATTGTCAAAAACACCTTCGTCTTGCTTTCTCGTTTTTCGCATTCCTACATATTAATAAACCGTCACATGTAACTATATAAAAAAATAGTGTTCCATGAAGCATGTAGCACCTTTCAATATAAAACATTTGCGTGAAACATTTTCACATTTCTTTCTTCATTCCGTATGTGGACTTGTATCTTTATTTGTAATCACTAAGAATGATAACATCATGATATGCACATTACGATCGCTCCCGTTACCATTTGACCTATGCACATGTCATCACTCATCCTTATAATTCCTTTACTTGCTATTCCTTCTTACGTCATTTCCCTCCTATATACTCTTAAAACTATTCATTATTCCTAATCGCTTCCCCAGTCAAATTTCTCAATTGTTGATTTCTTTTCGTATTTCTTATCCTATCATTCTCTCTTTTAATAACACTTCGTACAGAACGATCTATATCTTATAGGGTGTCAGTGGACTTTCATTCTTCTTAATTTAGTATTTTCTTATTCATATTATACCTCAACCACGATTTCGGTTATAGTTTATAATGAATTACTTACTTTTCCATTACTCGTCGTACAATTGTAACTTTCCATTTTCATCGCACTCTCCTTTGTTAAATTTCCTAAAGCGTTGATTTCATTTCGTATCTCAGTAAAGATTCGGCCGACATTCAAGATAGACTTCCCTTCAATGTTACTTACCCAACATAACTTTCTCCTTTTATTCTTAGCAGTTGGCAGTAAGTATTTCATAATCCTTAGCTCAACTTCATATAGTCTTCATTACTTTTACATTGAATGCAGTGAGTTAGACTTACTTCAAATTTTCAAGTGTGCTTCATTGAAAACAATCATGTCGTTTAGGATGTTAGAAAAATTTTTATTTGAGTATTCTTCATGAGCTATTTCACTTTTATCTTTACTTATACTTTTGCTTATTTTCAGTACCCCTTGATCTTATGCTTAAATACTCATATGCACATTGTTCTTCATTCTTTAGTTTTACTTCAAATCGCAATAATGTTAAAGTTGCATGACTTCATTTCAAAAGGAATCTCAATCAATATCAATTTTAGCTTGAGGACTAAGTTGCAGCTTGTAACACGATTAATCTTCACCTTAATGTTTTAGTCTTCACATGGTATATTTTATACACATTCTTCGAAATATGTCAGCTCTACGAAATATTTCTTGAAAAACATATCCTTCGCCATTATTACAATTGGCCTAAATGACGCGATCATTCATGTTGGACTTTTATTTCACCTTTTTGCCTATGTAGACACCATAATGACAAATACAACAATCCTCGGCATTGTTTCATGTTATCTACTCAAACTTATTGTGATTCCTATAATAGCACCATAAACTGAATTTGATAGATTTACTCAATCAATATTCGCTACAGTATGTCAAGAAAATACATTTGAGATATATACTCATTTTGTCGTTATGATAGTCGTGATTTTATAATATGCACTTCATCCTTACTGGAAACAAATTCTTGTAGGAAGCATTTATTTCTTACTTCGGATTATTCTAAAGGTACAATCAGAAAGATAATCATATATCTGAGAGAAACATATCGTTACTACGTTATCTTGTCTGCTTTACACACTTCCTATTTCCTTGTCAAATCACCGTATTTCATTTTCTTTATATATGTTTGTGTCTCACGCTGTTTCAAAACTATGTATATCCTATAAGCTAAAGGTAAACTTATATACTGTTTAGTCTTACCACTGTAAAAAGCTCAAAACCTTAAACAGTGAAAATCATTATTTTTCTTTTCTAGGGGTGTTTAGCAATGTCTCCATAGAAAAGAAACATTTGTCTCTTGTTAGACAATTAAAGCCCAACATTTGTACACCCTTCGTTTTGCGTTCAACTATTTTACATCTCTCATTTATGCATCGCATAATCGTTTGCCTGTCGCAAACAATCCTAAGACATCTTTTTGGAAACATTTTGTATTGACTCGTGAAACTTACCAATATCAATATCAACTTACATTCCTTTCACTTTATGTAAATTCTATTCGTTCATGAACTCCTTCGAAAACCCTTCGATGTGTATTAGTCTCAAAATAAAATATATATAAGGTGAAAGTAAACATGTATATTCATCTCATTCAGTATCGCTTATTTCTCCGCTTTTATTTATCTTTTCTATGGATAATTAGCGAGGTCTTCATGGAGTTATATATGTTAATCTTTCTTCCCATTCTATACACATTCATCTTTTAACTCATTTATACTTATCATATTCGTTTCTCTCTCGCAAACAATACGATGAGCTTTCTTTGTGGAAACATTTGGGTTGATTTGTGCAATAGGGACAAGCAATATTTACTTGAAGTTATTATATTCGTGTACATTTCATTGAAGTCGTATCAATTCATAAATTCTTTCAAAATTCTTAAATGTACTTCGATTTAAAAAAAAATTCTCAATTACTCTATTTCTATGAACGATCTTATCACCTACATATCATGTGTACTTATTCCGTAATCATTACAACCGAACTTCTTTGAAACCTCGCTCTGATACCAAATTGTGAGGCCCCCATTTGGACCCCACATACATTTGTATCTAAGCTATGTTCATACATGTGTCCCAGGTTGAAGTGCGGCTAGTAAATGCAGAATAAAAACACATAATAAGAATATACTTTCGTACCTTGTATTATTTGTTGAATATTGTTCCTGTTCTACCATATCAGTTCTTTTTGCTTTTACGTGTCCAAAGTCACATCCGTTACCTACAAAATTTGACGACGGGCTTAGTCATACGAATATGATTAAGTGAGGATAAACCTCTTTCATTACTGTAATTAAGTAAAGTAAAACTCACGCATTTTAAAACATGTTTTTCATTTCATACTAACCAGTTGTCTGTCTCAGTAGTCAACTTAGTATGTAACTGTAGAAACATGTTAGTACCAATAAAATAGTATGAGCAGTATAGGATCATAATCATATCATGTAACATTAAAACAGTGTATCAGTATATCATGATAGCCATATATCAGTATTTCAGTGCAATAGTATATCAGTGTATGCAATAATTTCATGTATCAGTATATCAGTGTAGCAATAATAAATCATATATCAGTATGTCTATATCAGTATATCAATTTATCATATCAATGTATCTGTATTTCTATGAATGTTTCATTTCTTAGGATATATTAGGGGCGATTTGAATCCTTTTTCGTTTTTCCTTTACCCTGAAGGGTCCTTTACCCCGAAGGGTCCTTTACCCCGATGGGTCCTTTACCCCGAAGGGTCATCATTTTCCAAAACCAGTACGGACAACCCGCGTTTATGCCTTTCGGCTCGACTAGTTTGGCAATTCATCATATTCATTTCATTCATGTGCATGCACTTCAATTCGCCCGTAATATAACCTCGTGTCGACACGTTTACATAAAGTGAGTTATTCATTTTTTAGAATCCCCTCAGAAATATCATTCGCCTGTTTGCCTTTACCAAGGCCATACATTAAAGCGATAAATAGTATCAGTGATATCAACTAGGCATGTAACATCCAGTATAATATGAGTGCATATGTAGAAAGAAAATAAAGCAGTAAAGCTTAAATGAAACAGGTAGCTCTCACCATCAGTATCAGTGTTCATAGCATTGTCATGTCTATTTTGAGGTGCCATCCTCCGTGGTACCTTGTATCAAAATCATATCCGTTATGGTCATTTATATCGGGGTTTCACCTCGCTATAGTTACAATATTAACCTCGATGATAACATCATTTGGAAGCTACGTAACTTAACCAACCTTCTAGTTTTCATAAAAGCAATGAAATAACCCCATTTAACCCAATGTTGTACATATAAATACTCACTGTGTTAACTAATAGCATATGGTTTAGAAGGAAAGTAAAGCCCAAAGCATAATATAATATACGTTCCCCATTACTCACCCAGTTAACAGCAAATCTTTTAACCGCCTCATTAATCGAAGCAACAATAGCAGGCTGCGTCATACCCATATAGTTCTTCTAATTATAAACAATATTAAGAGCAATTTCTGGTAATGAGGAGCTCTTACCCAAGGCATCTCCTTACTTATCGCAGCTGAGAGAACATCCCCAATATTTAAATAAAAAGAGGGGCAGCAGTTATACTAACTCCACTGTTCATATTAAGTCAATAGCCGGCCAAGTTGGACAAGAGAGCCAGCACAAAGGAATCCCCCGTAAGAAAAACCACCCATGCAGCCGGCAACATCATAATACTCCCAACTAAAGGAAATGATAGCAGTTATAAAGAGTTCCCCCATAAAATTTATAACAACATTAATTGAACTCCCTCCTCTAAACAGGAATCAATAAAAGCCATAGTCACCATAGCCAGCAACCAAAATCTAGGAAATCTAATAGCAGAAGAGAAAAAGAGGAAAAAGGAGCTCACTATGAGATGATCTCAACCTAAACTGCCGGCCAACTAAAAGCCCCAAATAACTTTGCCCTCCAACAGCCTTGTACGCAAAGCTTAAACTTGAGAAAATCTGAGGAAAACAATTCATATGACTGCCCTAATTGATTCCTCTCTTTCCCCTCCAAACAACCATTTTTGCCATCTATTCAACAGTTCACTAAATAGAAAGGAAAAAGAGGAGGGCTTACAGTGAAGGATACACAACTCCTTTCTCCATCTTCCGGCTAGGGTAGAGACCAGCGCAAATGGAGAGCTTACTCCTTGCGAAATCCAATTCAGAAGGAGGAAGATTGGCGAGGAAGAGCGGAGGGAAGGCGATCGGGCACCGCTTCAGCACATCAGTATGGGCTCGACTAGCTCGGAACCGTGAAGCCTTGCCCAAACCTTGATCCCAGCCAAACCCTTGAGATTCCAAGAGATGTCGAGACATAAGGTAAGGGGGGGGGGGGGGGGGAAGAAGGCAAAATGAAGGGGACGATCGGCTCTGAAAGCCCTAGCTGCGACATACATGAGGCGCGAGAGAAGGTCGGCAATCGGCAGCGGTAAAAAAAATGAGTTAAGAAGAGGGGAGCATTTCGGCCTTTATAAAACCACCGCCTTACAAAATAATTAGCCATATTATTAGCAGCCTAATTTTAGATCTCTATTGGCACACCATATGAGCTTTTAGCATGAATTAAAGCAAACCAAATCAACATGGCTAACATGCTAGTGGCACACTAATTTGCATATAAGCACACCACTTCATCACTTTCCTCTATTAGCACCCCACTTTAACTAGGAGGCAACTTCTTAAACCATGTACATGCTAATAAATATGGCCATATATAAATACATATATACACAACATTTATACCAATATAAACATAGCCTGCTCCAGTTCAATGCCATTCGGGCTAATTAAAACTACTCCGGCACCCACGGAGTTCCTGCCAGAAGCCCCATCCACATATACAACCCAAGCCAAATGTGATTTCTCTGCTTGTTCTGGGCTGGATTCTGTTGTATCAACCAAGAAATCTGCCAAGACCTATGCTTTAATTGCCGTTCTAGGAGTGTAAGATGTTTCGAACTCGCTCAATTCTGTTTACCCAGAAGACCGCTTCCGAATAACATTACTCACAGACAGGGCGGTCTGCAGATACAAGTCGCCCAGTTCGGGTTTTACAATATCCATCAGCATCAATCCACACAGATCGGGCGGTCTGAGCACTCAGGTCACCTCCAGAGATTGAAGGTCACCAAGGCCCAAGTTTAAAATGGCAGATCGCGGTCTCAAGTCAGGAGACCGCTCAGGTTGTGCTATGAAAGCCATAGGGGTCTAAAGTCTAGAAGGCAACCCGCGGTCTCAAGCTGGAGACCGCACGGGTTACATCTTGAAAGATTTACAAGCCCCAAGACCAAGCGACAGGCCACGTTCTCAAGGGCAAATCGTGGTCTCAATACGGAGACCGCCCGGATTGTGCCGTGAAGATCAGTAAGGACCAAGTACAAGAAGACAATCCACGGTCTCAAGTCAAAGACCGTCCGGGTGGCGTCATCGTCTTGGTCGCAGCATCTCCAGCCCCTCTACAAGACAGACCGCAAGCGCAAGCTGCCAAGCCGCGCTGCTTCTTTCTTTTCTCTTTTCTGTATCTCGTCACCACCTGCTCGATTCTCCTGTACCCGGGCAGGCGGTTATTTTATCCCTGCCCGTTCAGGCAGGCCCCCGAGCCTATAAATAGGGGGCGGCAACACTCCCAAGACACGCACACTCGAATCCAGGAGCTCGCTTGTTTGAGATGCGGTCTCGAGTTTCCCGTCTTGCGAACTGTCTGACCGGCCGGCTTCTGCTTTCCTGCACTTGTAACCCGCTGTAACCGCTTCTTCTTAATCAAAGGAAAGCCCATCACAGGAGTGGCATTCACCGTGACGGGCGAAGTCTGGCCTTGACCGTTGCTAGCGGTCTCATTTTCTCCATCTAAAAAGTAACCGGCAGCCCGCAGCCTCCGATTTCCTTCGGAGGTGCGATTTCGGACTCAACAGAAACACGCGACCTTCAGATCGATAATGTCAGACCGTCAGTTCCCCCTTGGAGACCGCTCCGATCACAGTGATGAGTCTTTGTGGGAAGCCTTGGAGCAATCCAGAAGAGAAGCCGAGCGGGCTCAGAGGGCGACTGATCAGCGGTTGGACGCAATCAGTGAGAATTTGGCACTATTAACCGAGCGGTTAGTCCCACAGCAAACCGCGGTTAATCAGGCGGTGACTCCAGTTCCTCCTCTGCCTCCGCCTTACCCGCTACCACAAGCCGCCAACCTCCAACCCCAACAAGAAGGTTTTGCGGCCAGGCAAAACTTCTACCAGGAAGCCGCGCACAGTATGCCGGCTCGAGTCCTCTATTTACAGGGGGCGGCTTCTCATGCAGCTCGCTTGTCCTATCCGCCAGAAGGAGCAGCTCGCTTGTCATACCCGCCTGAAGCCGCTGCTCACCCTTTCTACCTGCCAGAAGCTGCTGCTCAGTCCTCTTACCTAGCGGCTTGTCAGCGAATAGCCGCGGCTTCGGCGGCTTACTACCCTCCTCCCCTATATAAAGACATGGAAGAAACTTCTCCCTTCGTGGACGAAGTCCGGGGGGAGCCAGCCCCTAATAATGTCAGAGAGCCTCGTCTACCAGCTTTCAGTGGAGAAACCGATCCCATTGTTCATCTACAAGCCTTCGAGTCAGCCATCGCTCTTCGGACCTTAACTGATGCGACTAAGTGCAAACTCCTTGTGACCTCCTTTGAAGGACAAGCAAGGGAGTGGTTTTATGGGCTGCATCCCAGATCAAGCAGTTCTTTTGCTGAGCTGCGAAAGGAGTTTTTGCTGAGGTTCTCCACCTCAAGGAAAAGGAAAAGTGGCCCGGCGGCCCTTTTCGATATAAAGCAGCGGGAAGACGAAATGTGGGCCCGTTTCGTAGACTGCTTCCGGAAGGAGATCATGGAAGTCCAAAATGTGGATCCAGAGCTGTATAGGGTTGCCCTCATCCATGGCTTAAGAGAGGGCCCTCTAAAATTTGAAGCAAATATAAGGGAGCTCAGGACTTATCAGGAAATGATAAGTCTGGCAAATATGTTCATTAGAGGAGAAAAGAGCAATCCAGGCTATGTCGCAAAGCTGGTAAGTGACAAGGAGCAGTCCAATCCGTCCTTTCACCATCCGACATCAAATCAGTCCAACTTTGAACCCCGTTCCCAGAGGGGGAGAAACTACAAAAACAAACAACCCTTTATGGGCCATCAATGGTTTCAGGATCAGAAACCGCCGTTGGCCATCGCTCCCGCTCCATCCGCTCTTCTTCCGCAAATCATGCCGGTATACATACCACAGTATACTGCGCAGCCACCTCCAGTCATTCCACCCACTCAATATGATGACTCGCAAGAGTCGTTCACTCCCTTAAATATCACCATGGACGAAGTGGTCCAGATCTTGCAGAAAAGGCCAGATTTCAAAAGGCCTGCTCCTCTGAAGTCGGATATTCGCAATCGAAATCCGAACCTTTACTGTAAGTACCATAAAGAGGGAGGGCATCTGACCGAAGACTGTCGGGCCCTTCGCTTGCTGATTGAGAGGCTCCTGGGAGAAGGAAATCACCGGGGCCTAGTTTGGAAAGAGCCAACTACTGAGCCTGCGGCTGAGAAGAAAAAAGAGAAAGAAACGGTGGAAGTGACCTGGGAATGCGCCGACGTCTAAGACGCCAGCTGCTATGGAGACATCCATCCTTCTGCCGAATGCATCGAAGTCAATGATGTGGGCCCCTTAGGGGACATCTATTGTATCCATGGAGGAGCTGGAGCAGAATCATCTCGCAAATCCAGCATCGCGAGAGTTCTGAAGCAGGAAGTAGCAGCCACTACAAGTTCTCCCCCCGAAAGCATTATTGTAACCTTTGGTCAGGATGACCTTCCCCCCAACGCCAATCCTTTCGACGATGCGGTGGTCATCAAAGCCGTCATCGAAAATTATACAGTCCACAAGATCTTAATTGATACAGGCAGCTCCGTCAATCTCTTTTTCCGCCCAACTTTCGAAGCCCTGGAGACAGGAAAGCCTCTGCTTTCCACTGACGGGCCCCACTACAGTTTTTCTGGGGAGAAGAAAGAAGTGGAGGGTTCAGTCAAGCTCCTGGTCTCTCTTGGAGGAGTAATAAAGCTAATTAATTTCGTGGTCGTGGATGCCCCAAGCAACTTTTGCGCCATCTTCGGGAGGCTAATTCTCAATGCATACAGGGCAGTAGTGTCTACTTTTCACCTCGCTCTAAAGTTCGTTGTCGAAGGAAGGCAGTATCGGGTTAGAAGTAACCCAAAGGTGGCTCGGGATTGCTATGTCCGAACTGTCAACATGATCACCGACGTTTCACTTCCCGGGGCCGTGGCTGAAGTTTTGGAGATTGCTGAATCCTCAAGAGCTGCTGAGGAAGGAAAAGATCGAGAAGGGGCTCACCTGGAACCTGCCCAGGCGACCCAATAGGTTCCTATTGCTGAAGGGGAAGAAAAGAAGTTGATCATCAATGCTGAGTTGCTGGAGGAGGAGAAATTGGAGCTAATCTCCTGCCTTTTGGATAATCTGGATGTCTTCGTCTGGTCAGCGGAGGACATGCTTGTTCAAGCCCGTCCAGCAAAAGAAGAGAGAAGTGGCAACCAAGCTGGCATTGCCCATCAGAGAGGAGGTTGCCAAACTCCTTAAAGCGGGCTTTATTTATGAAATTCAATATCCCTCGTGGATGTCGAATTTTGTAATGGTTAAGAAATCTGGTGGGAAGTGGCGCATGTGCGTAGACTTCACCAAACTTAATAAAGCGTGTCCCAAAGATTGCTACCCTCTGCCTCGGATAGATGTCTTAGTTGATTCCGCGGTTGGGTATAATTTTATGAGTTTTCTCGATGCTTTCTCTGGGTATCATCAAATTAAAATGCACAAACTTGATATCCCGCACACCTCATTTATCACAAATGATGGGTGTTACTGCTATCTTGTGATGCCCTTCGGTCTTAAAAATGTGGGCGCAACATATCAAAGGATGATGGATACCGTCTTTAAGCATCAAAAAGGCTGGAACCTCGAAGTTTATGTTGATGATCTCCTTCTGAAAAGTAAAACATTTTCATTACACTTGAAAGACCTCGTAGAGACGTTCGCTACCCTACGGAGGTTCAAGTTAAAATTAAACCCTTTGAAATGTGTGTTTGGTGCAAACAAAGGAAAGTTTCTCGGGCATCTCTTAACTCCCAATGGCCTTGCACCGAATCCAGATAAGGTGAAGGCCATCCTTGATATGACCCCTCCTCGAAATACCAAGGAAGTTCAGCAGCTTGGAGGAAGATTGGCAGGATTGAGCAGATTTATCTCCAAATCCGGAGATAAAAGTGCCCCATTCTTTAAAATACTGCGGGGGGAATCAAAGTTCGAATGGAGCGAGGAGTTTAACAGGGCTTTTGAGAAGCTAAAAGTACAGTTAACTTCGAATCCACTGCTCCAAAGTCCCCGTGAGGGAGAAATATTATTCTTATATCTGGGAGTCGGCCCGGATGCGGTGAGTTCTGTCCTCGTTCGGGAGGAAAAGAAGAGGCAGTTTCCAATATACTATGTCAGCCATATTCTCAAAGATGTAGAAACCAGATATTCGATCTTGGAGAAACTGGCCTTGGCCTTGGTTATGTCTGCGCGAAGCCTTCGTCCTTATTTTCAGGCTCATTCTGTCCAAGTTATTACAGATCATCCTTTAAAAAATGTTCTTGAAAAGCCAGACCATTCAGTGAGGTTAGCTAAATGGGTCATTGAACTAAGCGAATTTGAGATATCGTACATCCCTCGAACAGCAATCAAAGCGCAAATCTTGGCAGACTTCTTGGTGGATACAGCAGAACCTAGTTCCAAACAAGTTGTACAATCTCCTTTAGCTTGGGTCATCTATGTGGATGGGGCTTCTGGCAAAAACTCCGTGGGAGCCGGAGTAGTTTTAATCAGTCCAAATGGCATCAGGCTGGAACAAGCTATCAAATTCTTCTTTCCCGTTACAAATAACCAAGCAGAATATGAAGCACTTTTGGATGGGCTGAGACTTGCAAAAGAGCTGGGGATAGAACATGCACATGTTAGAACTGATTCATTGGTAATGGCTTCTCAGGTCTTGGGGAATTATGAGACAAAGGAGCCAATTCTGAGGAAATATCTGCTGTTAGCCAAAAAAGAAATCGGAAGATTCAAGTCATTCATCATCGAGCATATTCCAAGGACACAAAATGAGGAGGCAGATGAGTTGTCAAAGTTTGATCTTCCATCCGGGGGAGTGACCTTTGAACTTTTTCATCCGGCATCAGATGAAGCAGAACTCATGCAAATTGATCATAATCCTTCATGGAAGGACCCTTACGAGCTGTTTCTGTCAAAAGGGGAGTTCCATCATTCCATCAAAGATAGAAGAATATTTAGAAGAAAGGCGGCATACTATTATCTGATAGCAGGAGTTCTCTACAAGAAGACTTTGATCTCTCCCTCAGCACGATGCGTTTCCGAGGAAGATATCCCAACCATAATTCAGGAGGTTCATTCCGGGGAGTGTGGTAGCCATTCGGGAGCAAAGACTCTGGAGAAGAGAATCTTAAGGCAGGGATATTTCTGGCCAACCATGAGGAAGGATGCTGAAGCATTCGCCAAGCGATGTGTTCAGTGTCAAAAGTTCGCTCCTCTTCAGCATTTGCCTGCTCAGTCGCTCAGATCAATAACTGCACCATGACCCTTTGCAGTTTGGGGGATGGATCTTATCGGACCCTTCCCAATAGCCAGCGGCCAGCGTCGCTTTATTATCATAATGATTGATTACTTCAGCAAATGGATTGAGGCGAAGGCATTAGCAAGAACTACAACTCAAATTATCAGGAACTTCATCTGGGGAGAGATAGTCTGCCGGCATGGAATTCCGTTAGCAATTGTCACTGACACTGGTCCGCAATTTAACAATCCGGAGATGATAAACTTTTGTGATCAGGTGGGAATTGATCTTCGGTTTGCTTCGGTACATCATCCAAGGACATATGGTCAGGTAGAAGCAGCAAATTGGCAGATCCAGCAACTTCTAATGAAGAGGGTCTTGAACCAAAGAGGAAATTGGGCAGACCAACTTCCTTCCATCCTTTGGACTCTTCGTACCACTCCATCCTCAGCTACGGGGGAGACACCATTCAAATTATCCCATGGCTCAGAAGATGTTGTTCCTGTAGAATTTGAGGTGGTCACTCCAAGAGTTGTATATGCAAAGGAGGGAGGAGAAGCATGGATAGATGAAAATGATTAGGCTATCAAGTATAGCTTGGATCTGATCGAAGAACTTCAGGACGAGGCAACCATCAGACATGAAGAAGTTAAAAGGAGAATGGCAAAGTACTTTAACAAGAATGTCAAGGTAAAACACTTTGCAGTCGGAGACGTTGTGCTAAAGAAAGTTGATGCAGCAGCCAGAACAGGCAATGTCGGGAAGCTGAATCCCAATTGGGTCCGACCTTTCATCATCAAGGAAATACTAAAAAGTGGGGCTTGCCACCTTCAGACGAGTGAAGGAGAAGACATCCCACGCACTTGGAGCGGTGACGATCTCAAACGGTTCTATCCTTAAAATGTCCTTTTTACTTTTTTGCATTCTTTGGATATTTTAATGAAAATCCTTATACTGACACTTCTCCATGTCTGATGTTTTCTTTACACTTTCTCATAATATCAACCTCACTGAACCGCGGAGACATCGCCAAGTTCTGCTCGAACCCCCTCGGATTGTAGTCATTAGCGTAAAACCACGAAGATCATGTGTAGCGGGGAGTTTTCGCACACGTGTAGTGGTAGCTTGCCAATTCCCGTGCGGTGGTCTTCGGAACCTTGGATCCCGGCTGATATCCGACACACCCCTGCATCAAGGGAGGTCTAGGTGAATGTTGGCTCTATCATGCCCCAAGAGGGATATAGTTACAGCTTTGATGATCTTTTTGAGGAAAGCAATGTCGGTATAGCCCCCGCGGCAAAACCACACCTGCCCAACTGATCATCTTAGTCTGTGACCATCGAATACTCCTAGGTACTCTCAAGCGATGCCTAAGAGGGACCCACAACTGAGTTGATCTCTCAGAGGAAAGCAATGTTCGCCGCCTAGGCCCACCTGCCCAATTGATCAACTTGGCTTGTAGCCCTAAGAAAGAGAGCAGTTGAGTCGCTTACAACCCTTATGACCACTTGAGGAAAGCAATGTTTGCCGCCTAGGCCCACCTGCCCACTTGGTCATCTGGGTCTGTACTTGTCTTTTTCTTCATTTCTACAGCTCTTATGACCACAGGAGGAAAACAATGTTCGCCGCCTAGGCCCACCTGCCCACTTGGTCATCTGAGTCTGTAGTCATCTCTTGTTACATTACAAGAAATTATCTCATCCTATATGGTCATTCTAGACCATTTGGAGAAAAAATAGGATTCTTATTATATACATCGCAAACCGGTCGGCTTGACTCTCAGACCGGACGGTTTGAAATAAGCAGGTACCAAATATATCATGCGGTTTGACTATCAGACCGGGTGGTTTGAAATAAACAGGTGCCAAGTATATCAAGCGATCTGGCTATCAGACCCGGCGGTTTGAAATAAGCAGATACTAGATACATCATACGGCCTGGTTGTCAAACCGGACAATTTGAAACAAGCGGCGTATTATAAAGCAGGTATCAAAGGATCAAGCATAATTCTGATCGGTCGATCTCATCATTCAGTTTATGAACCTAGCATCTTTATGGGCCTCAATTCGATCCGTTCGGTTATTAACAGACTCTTCATAATCAAGCAATTATGATTCTCATCGCAAGTATCAAGCTACTAAACCGGTTACTATTTGAAGCAAAATTTATGTGTCATCTGAAATTTATGTGTCATTATAAGCAGGTACCAAATGTTCGATTGTTGTTCGGTATACAATGGGTTCCAGTGGTAATGCTGGATTTAGCTCCTAATTACACTTAAACTTCAAGCAGCCATAACTTTTGATCCGATTTTTCGATTTTCTTGCACAACACTTTTTCGGAAAGAGCTCGTATTCTCCATCCAACAGAGAATAAGATTTACCCATTCTAGAATAAGACAACACCTTTACGGTTGTTCAATTTTTGCCCACAATACCTTTTCAGAATGAGATCGGAGCCCTAAATCCAATGGAGAACAATTTAAACCCATTCCAGCTCATTTAGAGGTCGATATACAGTGAGTTGTAGTGGTAATACGGGATTTAGCTCCAAATGACACATACACTTCAAAATTGTTGAATCCTGAAATGCACCTCCGAAGGAAGATGGAGGCTGCGGGCTGTCGTTTACTATTTGCTTTGAGAAAATTAGACCGCTGGCAGCGGTCGAGGCCAGACTTCGCCCGTCACGGAAAATGCCACTCCTGTGATAGGCTTTCCTTTGATTTAAGTGAAAAGATTACAGCGGGTTACAGAACCAGGAAAGGAGAAGCCGGGTGGTCAGACAGGTCGCAAGATAGTGAACTCGAGAACGCAGCTCTAATAAGCGAGCTCCAGGATTCGAGTGTGCGTGTCTTGGGAATGTCGCCCCCCCTATTTATAGGCTCGGGGGATGGCCCAAACGGGCAGGGATAAAATTACCGCCTGCCCGGGTACAGGAGAGTCGGGCAGAGGGTGACGGGATACAAAAGGAAAAAGAAACAAGCCCCGCGGCTTGGCGGTTTGAGTATCCGATCTGTACTGACTGGGGTCGAAGTGCGCTGCGATCAAAATTATGATGCAGCCCGGGTGGTCTCTGACCTGAGACTGCGGCTCGCCTTCTGAATCTAAGCCTTGACAATCTTTAATTCTTGGAGGCGGCTTGGATTTTATCAGACCGCCCAGTTTGTTCAAGCTGGGCTGAGGAAACTATTGGTTCCGAACGACTTGACTCCTCAAATCGCCCGGTCTGTGAAAGTACTATTCGGATAGCGGTCTTCTGGGTAAACATAATCCCCGCATATTTTCAAATCTCGAGAAAATTTCGAAAATATTAGTTCTAGCCAGAGACCGCACCGACCTTACCTCGAAGGTTATAAAATGTTCTGAAAGCTTCCTTTTCTGTATAATTGCTGCGTTACCACGGGTCATTACTCGCCCCTTGCGGTTAGAACCCTCCGGCTCACTAGCCCAATTAAGATGGTAAATCTTATGGTTGAGTTTGAAGGCCGCCAAAAGAGAAGTAAAGACCGCGAGGGAGACCGCTCGAAGGAGAAGAAGAAGAAGAAGCCCCATCAACCTGAAAAAATTGACCTGACCGTTACTATCGCTTCTGCGGGGAAGCCGGCCGACCTGTCTCTTGTACTAACAGAGGATCTGTCAACCAAAGGATAAGCGGATTGTTCTAACCCGCCCCCAGCTAATCCGCCTGCTCTTTTGACAAGGCGGTTGATCTGCCCGCTCCCATCGACAAGATGGGCTCAGAAATTGCCCGCCCGGAGACCGATGGTGACAATTCTTTTAACATTGATGTCACACCTTCGGGGGTAGTTCACCTGAAGATTGATGATGGAGGCGAGGAGGTCGACTCTCCCAAGCCGCCCGAACAGCAAAGTTCTCTGATGTGGTAAATATTGAGGACAACCCTAACCGTTCGCAATATGCCGATCAGGAGTTGGTTAAGAAGAGGAAAAGAGCCGAGACAACAACAGAAAGGATCTTGAAAAAAGCCAAGAGTTTGAAGGCCAAGAATAAGGCGGCCTCTAGAAAACCGGGAGCAGGAAGCCTTCAGAACAAGGCGCATGAAAAAGAAGTTTCTGAGGGACTGATAACTCCTTCCCCCAAGCCGGGCGATCAGATATCTTCCTCTGCGAATAGCATGACTATGTGCGAGATCATCAAGGATTTTGACTCTCTGAAGAAGCAGGACGAACTACTTGACACCCCTGCCAACTTGAATGAGGTTGATCGCCCCGACGAGGACGCGACCATGATTGAGAAGGCCGCACCGGCTCTTGAGGACCTTGTGATGGTCGGGATGCGGATCATGAAAGCGAAGACGGAGAGGACAAGAGAGCTTCTGGACAAGCCGCCGCCACCGCCGCTCAATCTTCTTGCAAAAGGTAAAGAAGCCGCGGGTTACCACCCTGCCCATTTTTTCAAAACGCGGTCTCAAAAAATGCCGCACGAGTTGAAACTGAACCCGCCACCAAGCTTCTTTCCCTCCGCTGCTCAATTCTTTGTTATTATGCGGAGGCAGAATGAGAGGTCGTTGAGAGAGCAGCACCGAAGGATGGATCCTGAGAAAGCGAGACGATTTGTCAATCTGAACTTTAATCCCGCCATTACGGCTAGTAAGCGAGAAGAATTCGGAATGAGCGGTCTTCAATTAATAATGTTCTTTTTGCATTAAGTCGTATGCTCCTGGGTTTTCTAACCATATTTTCTTTACTGCAGATGACTCGGAACTCGCCATGAAACAGGGTGACTTAGAAGCTTGCCTTCCTCCATTAAGTACATCAATCCCGAGCTCTTCATTGAACCCGGATACCCGAATGGAGGAGGAACTAGCCGCTCTTTAAGGCAACCTTGAGATTCTCAGGCAACAGGGGAAGGACCTCGAGGAGCGGGAGAAGGCCGCCCGAGATGAAAAGACCGCAATGCGGATTGCACTAGAGGCCGAAAGGAAGGAGAGACGGGAGAAGGAGAAGATGCAATAGGACCAGGTCGCTGCTTTGACCGCTCGTCTTGATAAAGGGAAAAAAGAGATCCGAAAGATCGAGGATGACTGCGCATACTATAGGGACAAGTACCTCCATCTCACAAGGGAAGTCGGCCGAAGCCGGCGACCTTTTAACACGACTGATGAAGGACGGCGTGGGTCAAGCCGCCTGGCTGCTGTGATGAGTTCAGCTATTCCAGCGGTCGGGATGGCTGATTCTGTTGCTAATGCAAGTTAGACTGCAGCGACCTTGCTTGCTCGTATGATTCCAGCAGCATGAGTAGAGCGTGATGCTGCGCGGCTTCACTGCATTATTAACCATCTTCATCATAATATCAACCAGATGCACGATACTGTCCTTCAAGTCGACGATCACGTCGGGCGACTTCACCGAGAAGATAGTCTGAATGATCCACGCCAGCAATGAGCGGTTTTAAACAATGTTTGTAATATTATTTTAGTCGGTCCTTGGGACAACCTTAAACATAACTCAACTTTATGATATTTGATTTACTTTGTATACCGCGCGGTCTGTTATTTGAATGCTTATATTTTCTTCCTTTAAATAGATTGACGCCATTGAACTGCTCTGTAAGTCGTGCGGCTTGTTTCTGTTGTTCTTCAAACCGCTTGCCTAAATTTCATTTTTTGTGGTTTACTGTTCATGAACTGGCTTAACTATGTGAGATTCTGGCCGCGCGGGTTAGTTGTGTTAGCTGCGATTTGACTTTGCTAAATGCAGATCACTGGCTCTATAAGTAGCGACCCTTCAACAAAATCTTAAGATGGGAGCTAAGTGCCAGTCGGAGCGACCTGAAAAGGTATCTGCCACGCGGTCTGATGCGGCCTTGGCTTTCCATTCGGCCGACCATGAGGAATGTCATTTAACCAGGGTAGAGCTGGACGAGTTCGTTGAAATTCATATGGTAGGGAGTTCACTGCTCGCGTGGCTTCCACTCCGTGACGAGCGGATAAACTCTTCCGCCCCCAATCAAATTGCCATCCCAATCGACCATTTTGACTGCGGCTTCAGGATCCCAATCCCCATTGAAGTCGCCATGATTTTTGACCACTATGGGGTTGTTCCCGGGCAACTCTCCTACCAGCGGTCTGAGAAAGTCCGTTTTTCAATGAACTTATTCTGGAAGATCTTCTCGGTGCGGGCTATCCCCGACGCAGAAATGAAGGTGTTCAAGTGCCACTTGTACTTTGGCTGTAGGGGGTTGAAGATGGTCAACCTTGCGAACAAGGTTATGAACTGGTCTGAGAGATACCTGATATTCGAAGGCCGACTTGGCTTGTTGAATTCTAACCCGCAGGTGCGGTCAGAGGAGGTTTTTAAGAAAATTGTGGTTAACAAGGTTGCGCAGGAAACCTATTTGCTTCTTAAAACCGAGTGACTTGATGTGGGCCACTATGTCCCACTACTTTCCGAGTGGGAACATATTTGACCTGAAGACAGTAAGTTTCTTTCAACCCGCTTCCTGCTCTTATATTGATCGTGCAGCCTCTCATTCCGATATTTTTAATTCTATTCTACAGCTGAAGCCATCGTTCCTAAGAACAAGAGGGTTAGCCCGACCGGCTTGATTCTGACCCAGAGGGAAAAGAGGTAGAGGCTGGGAAAAAACAAGCCGCTAGTGTCTGATGGTGAGGAATCGGCTTCTTCTGGCGATTTCTCCTCTCTCCGCTCTTTCAGCAAGGTGAAGGACTTAAAAGGTCGCGCGATCTTGTCCTGGCACCCAGATGTTGTGGGTGTTCAAGTCTCCACCGCACTGCCCCATTGGGAGAACGAAATATCTGGCCAACACGCAGAGGCTGCCGACATTGCCCTATATGGCCGGCGAAACTTCAGGAGGTTAAGGAAGGTCCCCGAGGAAGAGCTCCCGTGGCTGGCCACGCGAGTTAGCACTGGGAGCTTCGTCACCAACAATTTCATGGGCATGACCTTCAAAAGATTAATCAGGGCAAGAAGAATGCCGAGTTGAAGAAAGAGATCGCGCGATTAAAGGAGGCGGAGCTGGTAAGTGATAACCTTGGTAGTCGACTCCCACATTCCTTAAACCATGCGGCCTAACCTTGATTCCTTTTGGCAAAAAAAATATGATGAGATGGACCCGGTCTATCAAGAGGAGCTCTTCCCTCATGTCGCCGAGGGGATTGACGGGGCTTTTGACCGCGTGAGAGAACTCGGTGGGTTTGCTCCGGGTTTTAAGAATTTTTCTTTCTCGGACGCCTATCCGACCTTGCAGAAGAAGATGGACAAGATTAGGCTAAAGGAAAAAAAATAAGGTCGATGGGACTAACTCGGAGGAGGAGAGCGACGATGAGGAGGAAGAAGGCGCCGAGGAACCCATCGCGGCTGACGGGGAGGAAGAAGGCAGCTCGGGTTCAGAGTCCAGTGATTCTGGAGAAGAATACGAGCGGCGTAAGTCGGGCGGCTTGAGCAGTTCATCCTCATCGGGCAGCAAAGTATACTCTCCTGACGTTGTTATTGACGGTAGCAAGGACTCAAGCTCCCCTGCGTCCAAAAAGCTCAAGCCGGACGGGCAAGTCTTGATTGTTATCTTTTGTATTTGCTTTTTATTTTGCATAACTGACGGCTTTATTTTGTTAGCCGGTCGGTTAAAAAATGATGTAAAGATATTTTGATAATGAATGAAAAGTTTTTACCTGTTTGGCTATCTGTTCTTTGCGACTTACTTATGATTGTTGCAATCTCTTTTCTATTAAAACTTCAAATCCCTTTAATCAGGTCGTGCGGTTTAATATCAACCCAGACGGTTAGAATTTCAGTTAAATTGCCACCTGAAAAGGCTGTCCGGGCGGCCCGTCTCTTCGATCCTTACTCGGCAAATTCGGTATAACCCAGAGAAATGTCAGCCATGATATCTTGACGAATAATCGATGCGGTTACAATATATAATTGAGCGGATAGAAATTCAAGCTCTGGAGGATCTCAATATGAATGTCTTGAGTTAACCAGAAACCAAACGCAACTTTAAGCCGCTGTAATAATTATATCCCGATTACGAATTATGCAATTAGATAGATCCACATATTTGAGATCAAGCCGCGCGATTATTGCCCGGCTTTGCATGATTGCTTCCCAAAATAGAGAGCATCCAAGTCATAAGGAAATAATCAACAGGTCGCGCGGTTAGGATTCAATTCGAACGACCTGTAATTCGGATTTCTGTAAAACCTATCCTTGTGAGCATAAACATTAATTGATAAGTTCGTGCGGCCTATATATAAGTCGGGCGGTCAATGACTTGATACTTGGTAATAATATCCATCCTCATAAGAATCATAATCACTTTTCTGTGGAAAACCTATTTTTAACCCAGCGAATAAAACTGATACCCATAAGGATGATAGAATTATAGATCAAATGAAAAGACCGATCGACCACGGTTATACTTGATATCCTGACCCTTGCCTTATGGCATTTTATGATAACCCGTTCTAAAACTGATCGGTTTAAAACCGCTTGATATAATTGAACCGATCGGTTACAAGATTTCAAACCGCCTGATATATTATGTTGTACCTGCTTATCTCAAACCAGTCAGTTTAATAGATCAAACCGCCCAGTCTGTTGCATACTTGTTAAATCATGTTTTCTCCCAAATGGTCCAGAAAGACCATATGAGATGAGATAACTTCCTGTAATGAAATAAGAAGTGGCTACAGACTCAGATGACCAACTGGGCAGGTGGACCTAGGCGGCGAACATTGCCTTCCTCAAGTGGTCATAAGAGTTGTAGAAATAAAGAAAAAGGTAAGTAAAGACCAAGATGACCAAGTGGGCAGGTGGGCCTAGGCGGCGAACATTGATTTCCTCATAAGGGCTGTAAGCGACTCAACTGCTCTCTTGCCTAGGGTTACAAGGAGAGTTGATCAATTGGGAAGGTGGGCCTAGGCGGCGAACATTGCTTTCCTCGAGAGTACCTAGGAGTATTCGATGGTCACAGACAAAGATGATCAGTTGGGCCTAGGCGGCGAACATTACTTTCCTAAGAAAGATCATCAAAGCTGTAACTATTGATCCGGTTGTCCGGATTTTGCCCAAAACACCTTTTCTGAATGAGCTCAGAGCCATACATCCTATGGAGAATAGGATTTACTCGATCGAGTTCATTTAGTGGTCGACGGATAGTGGATTGCAGTGCATACGAGGGATTTTGCTCCAAGTTCTGCTCGAACCCCCTCGGATTGTAGTCATTAGCGTAAAACTTGTACTTCAATGAATGTAGTGCTCCGAGCTCATTCCTAAAAGGTGTTGTGGGGGTAAAATCAGACAACTAGATCAAAAGTTATTGCTGTATAAAATTTGAGTGTCATTTGGAGCTAAATCTCTCGTTTTCACTACAACCAGCATTAACAATTATGTCATTTTGAAGTGTTTGTGTCATTTGGAGCTAAATCTCGTATTAACACTACAACTCACTGTATATCGACCTCTAAACGAGCTGGAATGGGTATAAATTGTTCTCCATTGGATTTAGGGCTCCGATCTCATTCCGAAAAGGTATTGTGGGCCAAAATTGGACTACCGGAAAGGTGTTGTCTTATTCTAGAATGGGCAAATCTAATTCTCTGTTGGATGGAGAATACGATCTCTTTCCGAAAAAGTGTTGTGCAAAAAAATCGAACAACCAGATCAAAAGTTATGGCTGCTTGAAGTTTAGGTGTAATTTGGAGCTAAATCCCGCATTACCACTAGAACCCACTATATATCGAACAATAAACGAATTTGAATGGTTATATCCTACTCTACATTGGATGTAGGGCTCTGAGCTCATTCTAAAAAGGCATTATGAGCAAAAATTTGGCAACTTGATAAAGAGTTCTGTCTGTTTGAAGTTTATGTGTCATTTGGAGCTAAATCCCCCATTACCACAGTAACTCACTGTAGATCAACCACTAAACAAATTATAATGGGTAAAAGTTATTGTACATTCGATGTAGGGCTCCGATCTCATTTCAAAAAGGTGTTGTGGGCAATAACCTGACAACCAGATCAAAGTTATGGATGGTTGAAGTTTAGGTGTCAATTAGAGCAAAATCCCTCATTTTCACTACAATCCACTATCCGTCGGCCACTAAATGAACTCGATCAGGTAAATCCTCCATAGGATGTATGGCTCTGAGCTCATTCCGAAAAGGTGTTTTGGGCAAAATCCGGACAACCAGATCAATAGTTATAGCTGTTTGAAGTTTAGGTGTTAGTTGGAGCGAAATCCCACATTTCCACTGCAACTCAATGTATATCGACCACTAAATAAACTAGATTGGGTTAAACTTGCTCTCCATTGAATGTATGGCTAAGAGCTCATTTCGACGAGGTTTTGTGGGCCAAAATCAGACAACCTGATCAAAGGTTATGACTGTTTCAAGTTTAGGTGTCATTTGGAGCAAAAATTTACATTACTAGTGCAACCCGCTATATATCGACAACTAAATGAACTGCAATGGGTAAAGTTTGTGCTTCAATGAATGTAGGGCCCCGAGCTCATTCCTAGAAGGTCTTGTGGGGGTAAAATCAGACAACCGAATCAAAAGTTATTGCTGACTAAAGTTTGAGTGTCATTTGGAGCAAAATCTCTCATTTTACCTACAACCAGCATTAAAAATTCTATCATTTTGAAGTGTATGTGTCATTTGGAGCTAAATCTAGTATTACCTAACTCACTGTATATCGACCTCTAACGAGCTAGAATGGGTTTATATTGTTCTCCATTGGATTTAGGGCTCCGATCTCGTTCCGAAAAGGTTTTGTGGGCGAAAATTGGACTACTGGAAAGGTGTTGTTGTTTACCCAGAAGATCGCCTCCGAGTAAAACTTCTCGCAGACCGGACGGTCTGAGTATACCAGTCGCCTGGTTCAGATTCAACAGGATCCATCAGCACAAGCCAATACAAATAGAGCGGTCTGGTAGAATTCAGATCGCCTCCAAGGATCGAAGATCTCCAAGGCATAAGTCCATAAGGCTAGCCGCGGTCTCAAGTCAGAGACCGCCCGGGTTCGCCATGAAGACTCAAGGTTCAAACCCAGAAGACAAGTCGCGGTCTGAGGCAGGAGACCGCCCGGGTTACATCATCGCCTTGGTCTCAGCATCTTCAGTTCCCAGCCAAGACAGATCGGAAGCGCAAGCCGCCAAGCCGCGCGACTTCTTTCTTTTCTCCTTTCTGTATCCTATCACCGCCTGCCCGATTCTCCTGTACCCAGGCAGGCAGTTATTTTATCCCTGCCCATTCGGGCAGGCCCCCGAGCCTATAAATAGGGGGCGGCAATGTTCCTAAGACATGCACACTCGAATCCAGGAGCTCGCTTGTTTGAGCTGCGGTCTCGAGTTTCCCGTCTTGCGAACCTGTCTGACCGGTCGGCTTCTGCTTTCCTGCATCTGTAACACGTTGTAACCGCTTCGTTTAAATCAAAGGAAAGCCCATCACAGGAGTGGAATTGGCCGTGATGGGCGAAGTCTAGCCTTGACCGCTGTCAACTGATCTCTTTCCCTCTAACTAAAAAGTAACCGACAGCCCGCAGCCTCCGATTTTCTTCGGAGGTGCAATTTCAGATTCAACAGAAACACGCGACCTTCAGATCAGGATTATCGGTGAAATCCTTGCAACAATGTCAGACCGCCAGTTCCCTTCGGGAGACCACTCCTACCATAGTGAAGATTCCCTGTGGGAGGCTTTGGAGCAATCGAAACGTGAAGCCGAGCGAGCTCAAAAAGCAACTGACCAGCATCTTGACGCAATCAGTCAGGCTTTAACACTACTAACCGAGCGGTTAGTTCCACAGCAAACCGCGGTTAACCAGGCGGTGACTCCGGTCCCTCCTCCACCTCCTCCTTACCCGCTACCACAATTTGACAACTTCCAGCAAGAAGGTTTTGCGGCCAGGCAAAACTTCTACCAAGAGGCCGCGCACAGCATGCCGGCCCGAGTTCTTGATTTCCAGGGGGAGGCTTCTCATGCTGCCCGCCTTTCCTACCCGCAAGAAGGTGCGGCCCGTCTTTCCTACCCGCCTGAGGTCGCTGCTAATCCTTCCTACCTGCCAGAAGCCGTTGCCCGTTCCTCCTACAAGGCAGCCTATCCGCGAGTAGCCGCAGCTCAGGCGGCTTATTTTTCTGCTCCTCTGCTGTATGAAGATACTGAAGATAATTCTCCCTTCGTGGACGAAGTATGAGGGGAGTCAGCCCCAAACAATTTCCGGGAGCTGCGTCTGATGGCGTATAATGGGGAAACTGATCCAACCGTCCATCATCAGGCCTTCGAGTCGACCATTGCTTTGAGGACCCTCTCGGATGCAACCAAGTGTAAACTCCTTGTAACATCCTTCGAAGGACAAGCAAGGGAGTGGTTTTATGGGTTGCACCCCAGGTCGACCAGTTGTTTTGCTGAGCTGCATAGGGAATTCCTGCTGAGGTTTTCTACTTCGAGAAAGAGGAAAAGTGGCCCGGCGGCCCTTTTTGATATAAGGCAGCGAGAAGACGAAACGTGGGCCCGTTTCGTGGACCGCTTCCAAAAGGAAATCATGGAAGTTCAGAACATAGATCCGGAGCTGTACATGGTGGCCCTCATTCATGGCTTGAGGGAAGGCCCCCTAAAATTCGAAGCAAACATAAGAGAGCCAAGAACTTATCAGGAAATGATAAGTTTGGCCAACATGTTCATCAGAGGAGAGAAATGCAATCTTGGCTATGTCGCGAAATTGGTGAGCGACAAAGTGCAATCTAACCCATCCTTCAATCATCCACCACCAAACCAACCTCACTTTGAGCCCCGTTCCCAGAGGGAAAGGAATTATAAACACAAACAACCCTCTATTGGCCATCAACGGTTTCAAGATCAGAAACTGTCGTTGGCCATCGCACCCGCTCCATCCTTTCCTCTTCCGCAAATCATGCTAGTATACCTGCCACAGTAGGCTGCGTAGCCACCTCCAGCTATTCCATCCACCCAGTATGATGACTCGCAAGAGTCGTTTACTCCTCTGAATGTTACTATGGGCGAAGTCGTCCAAATCCTCCAGAAAAGACCGGATTTCAGAAGGCCCACCCCTCTGAAATCGGATGTTCAAAACCGAAATCCGAACCTTTACTGCGAATATCACAAGGAGGGAGGGAATCTGACCGAAATTTGTCGGGCCCTCCGCTTGTTGATAGAAAGGCTCTTGGGAGAGGGAAAACTCGTAGGCCTAGTCCAGAAGGAAGCGACTGCTGAACCAGCCGCAGAGAAGAAGAAGGAAATAGTGGAGGTAACTTGGGAATGCGTTGACGTTGAAGACGCCGGCTGCTATGGAGACATTCACCCTTCGACGGAATGCATTGAGGTCAATGATGTGGGCCCCCTGAGGGACATTTATTGCACTCATGGAGGGGCTGGAGATGAATCATCTCGTAAATTCAGCATTGCGAGAGTTCTGAAACAAGAAGTGGCAGCAACCACAACTTCTCCCCCTTAAAGCACCATCGTCACTTTTGGTCAAGATGACCTTCCTCCAAACGCCAATCACTTTGACGATGTCGTGGTCATCAAAGCCGTCATTGAGAACTATACCGTTCATAAGATCCTCATCGACACGGGGAGTTCTGTTAACCTCCTCTTCCGTCCAACCTTTGAAGCCCTGAAGACTGGAAAGCCTCTGCTTTCCACCGATGGGCCCCTCTATGGCTTTTTTGGGGAGAAGAAAGAAGTGGAAGGTTCTGTAAAGCTCATAGTTTCTTTGGGGGGAGTGATAAAGCTGATCAACTTTGTGGTGGTGGATGCCCCAAGCAACTACTGTGCCATCTTCTGAAGGCCTATTCTTAATGCATACCGGGCAGTAGTATCCACTTTCCACCTTGCTCTTAAATTTGCTGCCGAGGGGAGGTAGTATCGGGTAAGAAGAAACCCAAAGGGTGCTCGGGAATGTTACGCGCAAACCGTCAACATGATCACCAACATTCCACTTCCCGAGGCCACTACTGAAGTCCTTGAAATTGCTGAATCTTCAAAGGAGGCTGTGGAAGAGAAGGATCGAGAAGGGGCTCACCTGGAACCTGCCCAGGCAGCCCAAGAGGTCCCAATTGCTGAGGGGGAAGATACGAAGCTGATCATCATTGCGGAGCTGCAAGAAGAAGAGAAAGTGCAGCTGATCTCCTGTCTTTTGGAGAACCTGGATCTCTTCGCCTGGTCAGCGGAGGATATGCCAGGAGTGGATCCAGACGTGGCTTGCCATCATCTGAACATATCTCATGAGTTCAAGCCAGTCTAGTAGAAGAAGAGAGAAGTGACAACCAAGCTAGCGGTGCCCATCAGAGAGGAGGTTGCCAAACTCCTGAAAGCGGGCTTTATTTCTGAAATTTAGTATCCCACGTGTATGTCGAATGTTGCAATGGTTAAAAAATCCGGTGGGAAGTGGCACATGTCGTGGACTTTACCAAACTAAATAAAGCATGCCCCAAAGATTACTACCCTCTGCCTCGGATAGATGTCTTAGTAGATTCCGCGGTTGGGTATGATTTTATGAGCTTTCTCGATGCTTTCTCTGGGTACCATCAAATTAAAATGCACAAACCTGATATCCCGCACACCTTATTTATCACGAACGATGGGTGTTACTGCTATCTCGTAATGCCCTTCGGCCTTAAAAAAGCGGGTGCAACATATCAAAGAATGATGGATACCGTCTTTAAACATCAAAAAGGCAGGAAACTTGAAGTTTACGTTGACGATCTCCTAAAAAGTAAAACATTTTCAACACATTTGAAAGACCTCGTAGAGACATTCGCTACTCTACAGAGGTTCAGACTAAAATTGAACCCACTGAAATGTGTGTTCGGAGCAAACAAGGGAAAGTTTCTCGGGCATCTCTTAACACCCGATGGCTTGCGCCGAACCCAGATAAGGTGAAGGCCATTCTTGTTGAATCCGAAATCGCACCTCCGAAGGAAATCGAAGGCTGCGGGCTGGCGGTTACTTTTTAGTTAGAGAAATCGAGACCGCTGGCAGCGGTCAAGGCCAGACTTCGCCTGTCTTGGCAAATGCCACTCCTGTGACGGGCTTTCCTTTGATTGAAGAAAAGAGATTACAGCGGGCTACAAGAGCAGAAAAGAAGAAGTCGGCCGGTCAGACAGGTCACAAGACGGGAAACTCGAGACCGCAGCTCAAACAAGCGAGCTCCTGGATTCGAGTGTGCGTGCCTTGGGAGCGTTGCCGCCACCTATTTATAAGCTTGGGGGCCTGCCTGAATAGGCAGGGATAAAATAACCGCCTGCCCGGGTACAGGAGAATCGGGCAGGCGGTGACGGGATACAGAGAGAAGAAAAGAAAGAAGCTGCGCTGCTTGGCGGCTTGAGCTCCCGGTCTGTCCTGGCCGGAGACTGAAGATGATGCGGTCAAGGCGATGATGCAGCCCGGGCGATCTCCATCTTGAGACCGCGACCAGCCTCCTGGACTTGAACCTTGATAGCCTTCATGCCGTAACCCGAGCGGTCTCCATCTTGAGACCGCGGCTTGCCTTCTGGACATGAGCCTTGATAGCCGTCATGGAGCAACCCGGGCGGTCTCCATCTTGAGACCGCGGCTTGCCTTCTGGACATGAGCCTTGGTAATCTTCAATCCTTGGAGGTGATCTGAACACTATCAAACCACTCGGTTTGCGCAGGCTGGTATTGATAGACCCTATTGAGTCTGAACCGGTCGACTTGCATTCGCAGACCGCTCGGTCTGTGAGAAAGACAACTCGGATGCGGTCTTCTGGGTAAACATAATCCCCGCATATTTTCAAATCCCGAAGAGATTTCGAAAATATTAGTTCTAGCCGGAGACCGCGCCCATCTTGCCTCGTGGGTTATAAATGTTTTGGAAGCTTCTGTTTCCGCACAATTGAAGTTTTATCACAGATCGCTACTCGCCTCTTACGGTTAAAACACTCCGGTTAACAAGCCCGATCAGAATGGTGAATGTTATGGCTGAGCTCGAAAACCGCCAGAAGTCCGCTAAAGACCGCGGAGACTGCGAGAAAGAAAAGAAGAGTAAGAAGAAGAAGACCCACCGACCTGAAAAGGTTGATCTGACTGTCACCATCGCTTCAAAGGGCAAACCGGCCGACATGCCCCATGAATTAACCATTGATTTGACCAAGGACAAGGCGGGTGGCTCCAAGCCGCCCCCAGCTGATTTGCCTCCCCCTCCTAATAAGGAGGACAATCTGCCCGTTCTTGCAGATTGGATAAAGTCCGAAGCCGCCCTCTCGAAAACCGACGGCGGCGATTCTTGTAATATAGAGATTACCCCTTCTGGGGGTTTCAATCTGAAGATAAGGGATGACAGAGAGGCGGCTGACTCTCCCAAATTGAACGAACATCAAAGACCGGTGCCACCGGTGAACGTTGAAAATAGCCCTGCCGCTCGCAGCAATCCGAACAAGAGTCGGCGAAGAAGCGGAAAAGAGCAGAGTCAAACACGGAGAGGCTTAGGCTTTTGAGGAAAGCCAAGACTTTGAAGGCGAGGAATAGGGCAGCTTCAAGAAAGCCGGAAACGGGTAGTCTTCAAGGGAAGGCACGTGAAAGGGAAGTTTCTGAGGGCCTAACAACCCCCTCCCCCAAGATGGACACCCAGGTCCATGCCCCTGCTCATAGCACGTCTCTGAGCGATATTATTAAGGATTTCGACACCCTTATGAAGCATGATGAACTGCTTGGGACTTCTGCCGACCTGAATGCGGCTAACTTCCTTGGAGAGGGTGCTACCCGAGTTGAGAAGGCCGCCCCGGCTGAGGATGCAATGAGAGTTGAGAAGGCCGCACCGGTCTTCGAGGATTTTGTGAGGACTGGGCTGCGGCTGATGAAGGCGAAGGCAGAGAGAGTGCGAGATCAACTGGATAAGCCGCCACCACCACCACCTAATCTTCTTATGCAAGGTAAAGGGGTTGCGGGTAACCGCCCTGTTCGTATTTTTCAAAACGCGGTCTTGTTACTGAACCCGTCACCAAGTTTCTGTCCCTCCGCTGCTCAATTTTCTGCTGCCAAGCAGAGGCAAAATGAGAGGTCGTGGAGAGAGCAGCGTCAAAAGATCGACTCTGAGCAAGCGAGATGGCCTATCCGTCCGAACTTTACCCGAACTGTTGCGTCTTGTAAGCAAGGAGAATTTGGAAAGAGCGGTCTTCTTTTGACAATCCCTCTGTTATATAAAGTTACGTTCGCCTGACCTTTCTGACTGTCTTTTTTCTGCAGATGATCATGATTCTATTACGAAGCTCGACGACTTAGTGGCCAGCCTTCCTCCGCTGATTTCACCTCTTCCTGAGCTCCTTATCCAACCCAGACACCCGCTTGGAAAAGGAGATGGCCACTCTTCAAAGCAATTTAGAGATCCTTAAGAAGCAGTTGAAGGCCATCGAAGAGCGGGAGAAAGCTGCCCAAGATGAAAAGGATGCAATGCGGGCTGAGATGGAAGCTGAGCGGAAAGAGAATCGAGCTGCGCTGGAGGCCGAGCAGAAAGAACGCCGGGAGAAGGAGAAGGCGCAGCAAAATCAGGTCGCTGCGCTGACCGCCCGGCTTGATACGGGAAAGAAGGAAATCCACAAGCTCGAGGAGGACTGTGCTTTCTATAGAGATAGGTATCTTCATCTGACAAGGGAGGTCGGCGGAAGCCGGCGTCCCCTTAATACCGTTGATGAAGGTCGGCGTGGATCAAACCGCCCGGCCATTGGGACGAGCCCAACTCTTCTAGCGGTAGGTATAATCCACCCTATTGCTAATGTAAATGAGGCCGCAGAGGGACTTACCTGCTCGCGTGATCCCTGTAGCGCGAGTAGAGCAGGATGCCGTGCGGCTTCATAGCATGATCAACCACCTCAATCATAGTATGAATTAGATGCAAGGGACTATTCTTCAAATCGGCGACCATGTCGCACGACTTCATAGAGAGGATGCGCCGAGTGATGCCCGCTAGTGATAAGCGGTTTTAAGACGATTATTTGTAATATTTTATTCGGTCCTTCGGACAACTTAACTGTTTGAGCTTAATTTCATGATATTCGGTTTATCTTGCAGACCGTGCGGTCTGTTTATTTGAATGCATTTATTTTCTTCCTTTGCATATTGATTGATGCCTGTGAATTGCTTTGCAAGCCGAGCGGTTTGTTTCTGCTGTTTTTTTTAACCGCTTGATTGGATTTTACTTCCTGTGGTTTGCTGGTAATGACCTAGCTTTCTGAATGAAAATTTGTCCGCGCGGGCTGATTAGGCTAGCCGCGATTTGACCTTTGCTAAATGCAGATCACCCATTCTTATAAGTAGCGCCTTTCCGAAGACCCTTTCACCTGAATTCCAAAATGGGAGCAAAGCGCCAGCCAAAGCGAGCTGCGAAGACATCCGCTACCCGATCTGAAGCTACTTTAGCGTTCCATTCGGCAGACCTTGAGGAATGCCGCCTGACTAAAGCAGAACTGGATGAGTTTGTTGATAAACATATGATAGGGAGTCCGCTGCTCGCAGCGACTTCCGCTCCGCGATGAGCGGATGAATTCCTCTGGACCGAATCAAATCGCCATCTCAATCGATCACTTCGATTGCGGCTTCAAATTCCCTATATCGATTGAACTCGCCATGATCTTTGACCACTACGGGGTTGTGCCCGGTCAGATTTCCCCCAACTCGATGGCCGGGATTTTCAGCTTCATTTCTTACCTGCGATCTGAGAGAGTCCGCTTTTCGATGGACCTTTTTAGAAGAATCTTTTCGGTGCGGGCTATCCCGGATTCCGAGTCGGATATATTAAAAGGCCACTTGTATTTCGGTTGTAGGGAGTTGAAATTAGTTAACCTGGCGAACAAGGTTACGGCCTGGTCAGAAAGATATCTGATATTTGAAGGCCCCCTCGGCCTGCTAAACCCTAACCCGCAGGTTCGACCAAAGGAGCCCTGTCAACAGATCGCCGTCAACGAGGTCGAGATGAAGACCTGCAAACTTCTTGAGAATGAGCGGCTTAATATAAGTCATTACATCCCGCTGCTAGCTGAGCTGGAGAATGTCCGGCCTGAGGACAGTAAGTTTTCTTCAAACCGCTTCCTACTTTGATATTAACCGCGCGGTCTCCTATTCTGATATTTCTACTTTTTCCAGCCGAGGCTGTAGTTCCCAAGAACAAGCCAGGTCAGTCAGGCCGGCTTGGTCCTAACCCAAAGGGAAAAAAGGCAGAGGAGAATCAAGCCCCCGGTGTCTGACGGCGAGGATTCGGCCTCCTCCGGCGACTTCTCTTCTCTTCAATCCTTCAGTAAAGTGAAGGATTAGAAAGTCCGCATGGTCCTGTCTTGGCACCCAGACGGTGATGGTGTCCAGGTCTCCATTGCACTCCCCCACTGAACAAATGACAAATTCGGCTGACACGCAGAGGCCGGCATTGCCATGTATGGCCGGCGGAACTTCAGGCGGTTAAGAAAGATTCCTGAAGAGGAGCTCGCCCGGCAGGCCGCGCGGGTTGGTGCTGAAAGTTTTATCACCAACCACTTCATGGGCATGACCTTCAAAAGGTTAATCAGAGCAAACGATCATTTAGAAAAGAAGGTCGCTGCATTGGAGAAGGAAGTCGAAGGAGGTAAGTTATCACCTTGTTAGCTGACTTTCTTATTTACCAGACCGTGCGGTCTTACCTCTATTTCTTTTGTAGAAAAAGTATGATGAGACCGACCCGGTCTACCAGGAAGAGCTTTTTCCCTACATAGCTGAGGGGATTGATGGAGCTTTCGACCGCCTGAGGGAGCTTGGCGGGTTGGCGACCGGCTTTGAGAACTTCACTTTCTCGGACGCCTATCCGACCTTACAAAAGAAGCTAGAAAAGCTTAGGCGAAAACGAAAGGAAAGAATAAGGTCGGCGGGACCAGTTCGGAGGAGAGCGGTGATGAGGACGATGAAGCTGAAGAGCCCGCTGCGGCTAAGGAGGGAGAGAGCGGCTCGGACTCTGAGTCCAGTGGTTCTGAAGAAGAAGCTGAACGCAAGTCGGGCGAACTAAGCGGCTCATCCTCGTCGGGTAGCGAGGGCTATTCTCCCGATGTTTCAATCGGCGGCAGCGAACACTCGAGCACTCCTGCATCGAAAAGGCTCAAGCCGGACGGGGAGTAGTTGTATTTTGTTTTTATATTTTGAATAGCCGACGGCTTGGTTTTGTTAACCGGTAGGTTATAAAACTAATGTAAAGATATTTTGTTAATGAAATGGAAAGTTCTTACCTGTCTAGTTGTTCGCTTTCTGTGACTTGTGTTTGCGATCTCTTTCTGTTTTGGATAATTACCTTCTTTTGATCAAGTCATGCGATTTAACAATAACCCAGCCGGTTCGGGTACTGAACCTTTCAGTATTCCAATTAGATAGCCATTCGAACGCTGTGAATCCTGTTCAGACGGCCTGTTCCTTCAATCTCGACTCAGCAAATGCCATATAACCCGAAAGAATATTAACCATTCATACCTTGAAAATAATTTGACGCGATCGTAATATATAGTCGGGCGGATAGAAATTCGAATTCTATAGGTTCTTAATATGAATACCCCGAGTCAGCCGAATGTAGCTTTAAGTCGCTGCGATGATTATATCCTGATCGCCAACTGTGCGATTTGAATGCATCTCATGTGACTAGATGTCTCCGTATATGTGAATCCAAGATGCGCGATTAATTCCCAACCTTGTATAATTACTTCGCAAGATAGAGAATACCAAGTCAAAAGAAAACAATCAACAGGTCGTGCGGTTAGTATTTAATTCGAGCGACTTGTAATTTCTGATTTCTGTAAGTTCCATTATTGTGTATAAGCTTTAAGTGATAAACCCGGGTGATCTGTATATAACTCGGGCGGTTAATGGCTTGATACTTGTAATGATTTCCATCTAGCAAGAACCACAATTACTTTCCCTGCGAAGAGCCCATTTCTACCCGAGCGGATAGAACTAATACTCATAAGGATGATAGATTATGAATCGGATGATAAGACTGATCGGTCACAGTATGTTCAGTACCCTGATAAGCTTTGCGGCATTGTGATATCCTGCTTTCAAATCGCCCAGTTTAATAACCAGACCGCTCGATAACCCTGGTACCTGCTTACTTCATACCGCCCGGTTTAAGCATCCAAACCAATCGGTCTGTGATGTACCTATAAAAAACCCTGTTTTCTCACAAATGGTCTAGAGTGACCATATAAGATGAGATAAATCCCTGTAATGCAACAAGAAACAGCTACAGACTCAGATGACCAAGCAAGCAGGTGGGCCTATGCGGGGAACATTGCTTTCCTCAAGTGGTCATAAGAGCTGTAGAAAAAAGATAAGTACAGACCCAGATAACCAAGTGGGCAGGTGGGCCTAGGCGGCGAACATTGCTTTCCTCAAGTGGTCATAAGGGCTGTAAGCGACTCAACTGCTCTCTTGCCCAGGGTTACAAGCCGAGTTGATCAATTGGGCAGGTAGGCCTAGGCGGCGAACATTGCTTTCCTCAGAGAGATCACCTCAGTTGTGGGTCCCGCTTAGGCATCGTGTGAGAGTACCTTGGAGTATTCGATGGTCACAGACCAAGATGATCAGTTGGACAGGTGTGGTTATGCCACGGCGGCTATACCAACATTGCTTTCCTCAGAAAGATCATCAAAGCTGTAACTATATCCCTCTCGGGGCATGATAGAGCTAACATTCACCTAGATCTCCCTTGATGCAGGGGTGTGTCAGATATCAGCCGGGATCCAAGATTCCGAAGACCACCGCATGGGAATTGGCAAGCTACCACTACACGTGTGCGAAAACTCCCCGCTACACATGATCTTTGTGGTTTTACACTAATGACTACAATCCGAGAGGGTTCGAGCAGAACTTGGCAATGTCTTCGTGGTCCAGTGAGGAGGATATATGTATAAAAAAGTGCAAAAGAATCATAAGACATGGGGAAGTGTCAGTATGGGGATTCTTATTGAATATCCAAAAATGCAAGAAAATAAAGAAAACATTTTTAAGGATAGAACCGTTTAAGGTCGTCACCGCTCCAGGTGCGTGAGATGTCCTCTCCTTCGCATTATCTGGAGGCGATAAGCCCCGCTTTTTAGCACCTCCTTGATGATGAAAGGTCCAGCCCAGTTGGGATTTAGCTCTCCGACAGTTGCCTGTTCTGGCCGCTGCATCAACTTTCTTTAGCACAATGTCTCCGACTGCAAAATGTTTTACCCTGACATTCATGTCAAAGTACTTGGCCATTCTCCTTTTTACTTCCTCCTGTCTGATTGTTGCCTCATCCTGAAGCTCTTCGATCAGATCCAGACTGTATTTGATGGCTTCGTCGTTATGCTCTATCCATGCTTCTTCTCCCTCCTTTGCATACACAACTCTGAGGGTAACCACTTCAAACTCTATAGGAACAACCGCCTCTGAGCCATGAGTCAACTTGAAAGGTGTTTCTCCTGTAGCTGAGGATGGAGTGGTACGGAGAGTCCAAAGGATAGAAGGAAGTTGCTTTGCCCAATTCCCTCTTTGATTCAAGACTCTCTTCATCAAAAGCTGCTGGATTTGTCTATTTGCTGCTTCCACCTGGCCATTCGTCCTGGGGTGATGTACTGAAGAGAACCGAAGATCAATCCCAACCTGATCACAAAAGTTTATCATTTCTGAATTGTTGAATTGCGGGCCATTGTCAGTGACAATCGCCAGCGGGATTCCGTGCCGACAAACTATCTCTCCCCATATAAAATTTTTTATGACTTGGGTTGTAGTTTTTGCCAATGCCTTCACTTCAATCCACTTGCTGAAATAGTCAATCGTCATAATAATAAAACAACGCTGGCCACTAGCCATTGGGAAGGGTCCGATAAGATCCATTCCCCAAACTGCGAAGGGCCAAGGTGCAGTTACTGATCTAAGCGACTGAGCGGGAAGGTGTTGAAGAGGAGCAAACTTTTGACACTGAACACTTCGCTTGGCAAATGTTGGGTTTTCTATACCCCTAACGGGATGACATATCGAATATGCGCAGCGAAAATAATAACAAGAACAACCCAAAAGAGGCTAACGGATCTTGCGGTTTTCATGATTCAAGAGAATAATCAAATCGAAATACAAAGTACCTTTGCGGGATTGAGTCAACACTCAACCAAGGTGCTCCAAAGAGAAATCCAAAATCTGCCTTTGAGTTCTTCAAGAATCGAAATGGATCGATCCCTCTATAGAAATCCACACAAGCAAAAGGAGAACCCTAGCTTCTTGTCGTACAAGAACTAGGTCGGAGAAGGAAGCTCTCAGCGTCCCCACGGACTGCTAGGTCCGATCCAGGGGAGGCGGCGACCGTCGGCGGCGTATCTCGGTGGACGGGAAGAACGAGAACTCCTCTTGCGGAACCTTTCCGGACGGTCGTTCTCTTCTTTAATTGCAAAAAGGTTCGATCTATTCCATCTCTTTCGAAGACCTAATCACGTTCCTTTTATACGCAAGGTATAAAATAGGTTATCCGCAAACCAGAGGAAAAATAGAACATTTCTGTCCAGATTTACATTCGCCGAATTCGACTAAATAATATAACCGAATTCGACTCAGATTCAGCGAAACCATTTCGACGAATTTGTCTATATAAATTCGGCGAAACCCTTTAGCCGAATTTGACTTAGCCGAATTCGTCTAAACCCTTTAGCTGAATTCGTCTAAACCCTTTAGCCGAATTCAGTCTAAATCCTTTAGCAAAATTATCTAGTATAAATCCATTCGTTTAAACACTTTAAACGATTTCCTTTTGAGACATTCTCAACTTGATTCCAAGCAGTCACAGGATTGGTCCTTCACTCATATCCAATATGAGTAAGGCCAACACAATCCTTTATCCAACTTCTTCAAATGCTTTTATGTGCGACCCTATAAGTTCATATTGCGTTGGCAGTAAGACTAACTGTTGATTGCTTCGAGATCACCTCAGAAACTCCAACAGCAAATGCTTCTGCATCTTTCCGCATAGTTGGCCAGAAATACCCCTGCCTCAAGATTCTTTTCTCTAAAGTCTTCGCACCTGAATGGCTGCCACATTCCCCAGGAATGAACTTCCTGAAGTATGGTCGGAACTTCTTCCTCCGAAACACACCGCGCTGGGGGGGGAAATCAACGTTTTCCGATATAAGATTCCCGCTATCAGGTAATAATATGTCGCCTTCCTTTTGAACTTTCTTTTATCTTTAATAGATTGATGGAACTCTGCTTTTGTTAAATATAGTTCATAGGGATCCTTCCAAGAAGGATGTTGATCGATTTGCATGAGTTCGCCCTCCTCTGTTGCCGGATGAAAAAGTTCAGAGGTCACTCCCCCTGATGGAAGACCAAACTTTGACAACTCATCTGCTTCCTCGTTCTGTGTCCTGGGAATTTGCTCGATGATAAATGATTTGAATCTCTCAATCTCCTCTTTTGCTAGCAGTAGATACTTCCTTAGCATTGGTTCTCTCGTTTCATTATTCCCCAAAACTTGAGAAGCCATTACCAATGAATCGGTTTTAACATGCACATGTTCGATACCCAGCTCTTTTGCAAGTCTTAAGCCAGCCAGGAGCGCCTCATATTCTGCCTGGTTATTTGTGTCTCGAAAGAAGAACTTGATAGCCTGCTCCAGTTTAATGCCATTCGAGTTAATTAAAACTACTCCGGCTCCCACGGAGTTCCTGCCAGAAGCCCCATCCACATATACAACCCAAGCCAAAGGAGATCTCTCCACTTGTTCAGGACCAGATTCTGTTGTGTCAACCAAGAAGTCTGCCAAGACATGTGCTTTAATTGCAGTTCTGGGAGTGTAAGATATTTCGAACTCGCTCAATTCAATAGCCCACTTGGCCAATCTCCCTGAATGATCAGGTTTATCAAGAATGCTTCTCAAAGGATGATCTGTAATTACTTGTATCAGATGATCTTGAAAATAAGGGCGGAGCCTTCGCGATGACATGACCAAAGCCAAAGCTAGCTTTTCCAGGATTGAATATCTCGTTTCTGCATCCTTGAGGATATGACTGACATAATATATTGGGAAATGCTTCTTCTTTTCCTTCCGGACGAGGACAAAGCTCACTGCATCTGGGCCGACCCCCAAAAATAAGAATAATATCTCCCCCTCACGAGGACTTTGAAGTAGTGGAGTTGAGGTTAACTGTACTTTTAACTGTTCAAAAGCTTTGCTGCATTCTTCGTTCCATTCAAATTTTGATCCTCCCCGGAGTATTTTAAAGAATGGAGCACTTTTATCTCCTGATTTGGAGATAAACCTGCTCAGGCCCGCCAACCTTCCTCCAAAATGCTGGACCTCCTTGGTATTACAAGGTGGAATCATATCGAGGATGACCTTCACCTTATCTGGGTTCGGTGCAAGGCCATCGGGAGTGAGGAGATGCCCGAGAAACTTTCCCATGTTCGCTCCGAACACACACTTCAATGGGTTTAATTTCAATTTGAACCTCCGTAGAGTTAGCGAACGTCTCTACGAGGTCTTTCAAATGTATTGAGAATGTTTTTCTTTTCAAGAGGAGATCGTCAACATAAACTTCAAGATTCCTGCCTTTTTGATGTTTAAAAACTGTATCCATCATTCTTTGGTATGTAGCACCCACATTTTTATGTCCGAAGGGCATTACGAGATAACAATAACACCCATCGTTCGTGATGAAAGAAGTATGCGGGATATCAGGTTTGTGCATTTTGATTTGGTGGTACCCCGAAAATTCGTTAAGAAAGCTCATAAAATTATACCCAACCGCGGAATCTACTAAAACATCTATCCGAGGCAAGGGGTAGCAATCTTTGGGGCATGCTTTATTGAGTTTAGTAAAATCCACACATACGCCATTTCCCACCAGGTTTTTTAACCATTACAACATTTGACATCCACGTGGGATATTGAATTTCAGAAATAAATCCCGCTTTCAGGAGTTTGGCAACTTCCTCTCTGATGGACACCGCCAGCTTGGTTGCCACTTCTCTCTTCTTTTGTTGGACTGGCTTGAACTCAGGAGATATGTTCAGATGATGGCACCCCACATACGGATCTACTCCCGGCATATCCTCCGCTGACAAGGCGAAGATATCCAGGTTCTCCAAAAGACAGGAGATCAGCTCCACTTTCTCCTCTTACAGCAGTTCTGCATTGATGACCAGCTTCTTGCATTCTTCCTCAGAAATGGAGACTTCCTGGGTCACTTGGGCAGGTTCCAAGTGAGCCCCTTCTTGATCTTTCCATTCTTCGGCAGCCTTTGAAGGTTCAGCAACTTCCAGCACTTCAGTCGTGGCCCCGGGGAGTGGAACGTCGGTGATCATATTGACGGTTTGCACGTAACACTCCCGAGCCACCTTTGGGTTGCTTCTGATTCGATACTGTCTTCCCTCGGCAAAAAACTTAAGAGCAAGGTTGAAGGTGGACACTACTGCCCTGTAGGCATTAAGAATTGGCCTCCCGAAGATGGCGCAGTAGTTGCTTAGGGCATCAACCACCACGAAGTTGATCAGCTTTATTACTACCCCCCAGAGAAACTAGGAGCTTTACAGAACCTTCTACTTCTTTCTTCTCCACAGAAAATCCATAGAGGGGCCCATCGGTGGAAACCAAAGGCTTCCAAGTCTTCAAGGCTTCAAAGGTTGGGCGGAAGAGGAGGTTAACGGAACTTCCCGTGTCGATGAGGATCTTATGAATGGTATAGTTCTCAATGACGGCCTTGATGACCACGGCATCGTCAAAGGGATTGGCATTTGGAGGAAGGTCATCTTGACCAAAGGTGACGACGGTGCTTTTAGGTGGAGAAGTTGTGGTTGCTACCAATTCTTGTTTCAGAACTCTTGCAATGCTGGATTTGTGAGACGATTCATCTCCAGCCCCTCCATGAATGAAATAAATGTCCCCCAGGGGGGCCACATCATTGACCTCAATGCATTCCGTCGAGGGGTGAATATCTCCATAGCAGCCAATGTCTTCAACGTTGGCGCATTCCCAAGTTACCTCTGCTGTTTCTTTCTTCCTCTCGGTGGCTGGATCAGCGGTTGCTTCCTTCCAGATTAGGCCTCGGAGTTTTCCCTCTCCCAAGAGCCTTTCTATCAACAAGTGGAGGGCCCGGCAATCTTCGGTCAAATGCCCTCCCTCCTTGTGATATTCACAGTATAGATTCGGATTTTGATTACAAATGTCCGATTTCAGAGTAGCAGGCCTTTTGAAGTCCGGCCTTTTTTGGAGGATTTGGACGACTTCATCCATAGTGACATTCAGAGGAGTGAATGACTCTTGCGAGTCATCATAGTGGGTGGATGGAATGACCGGAGGTGGTTGCGCGGTATATTGCGGCAGGTATACCGACATTATTTGTGGAAGAGGAACGGATGGAGCGGATGTGATGGCCAACGGCGGTTTCTGATCCTGAAACCGTTGATGGCCGATGAAGGGTTGGTTGTTTTTGTAATTTCTTCCCCTCTGGGAACGGGGCTCAAAGTGGGGTTGATTTGATGGTGGATGATGGAAGGATGGATTAGACTGCTCCTTGTCGCTCACCAATTTTGCGACATAGCCAGGATTGCTTTTCTTTCCTCTGATGAACATATTTGCCAAACTTATCATCTCCTAATAAGTCCTTGGCTCCCTTATGTTTGCCTCGAATTTCAGGGGGCCTTCCCTCAAGCCATGAAAAAGGGCAACCCTGTATAGCTCTGGATCCACATTCTGAACATCCATAATCTCCTTCTGGAAACGGTCCACGAAACGGGCCCACGTTTCATCTTCTCGCTGCCTTATATCAAAAAGGGCCGCCGGGCCACTTTTCCTCTTTCTTGAAGTAGAAAACCTGAGCAGGAATTCCCTACGAAGCTCAGCAAAACAACTGATTGACATGGGGTGCAACCCATAAAACCACTCCCTTGCTTGTCCTTCGAAGGATGTTATAAGAAGTTTACACTTGGTCGCATCCGAGAGGGTCCTCAAAGCAATGGCCGACTCAAAGGACTGAAGATGGACAGTTGGATCAGTTTCCCCATTATACGCCGGCAGACGAGGCTCTCTGAAGTTATTCGGGGCTGGATCCCCTCGGACCTCATCCAAGAAGGGAGAAGTTTCTTCAATATCTTCATATAGAGGAGCAGAATAGTAAGCCGCATGAGCGGCGGCTACTCGCGGACAAGCCGCCTGGTAGGAGGAACGGACAGCGGCTTCTGGCGGGTAGGAATGATGAGCAGCGACCTCAGGTGGGTAGGAAAGGCGAGCTGCTCCCTCTGGCGGATAGGATAGGCTGGCTGCATAAGAAGCCGCCCCCTGGAAATCAAGAACTCGGGCCGGCATGCTGTGTCGGCCTCTTGGTAGAAGTTTTGCCTGGCCGCAAAACCTTCTTGCAATGGCTGGAAGTTGGCGACTTGTGGAAGCGGGTAAGGAGGAGGTGGAGAAGGGACTGGAGTCACCGCCTGGTTGACCGCGGTTTGTTGTGGGACTAATCGCTCGGTTAATAGTGCTAAGGTTTGACTAATTGCGTCCAAACGCTGATGAATCGCTTTCTGAGCTAGTTTGGCTTCTCTTCTTGACTGTTCCAAAGCTTCCCACAAGGAGTCTTCACTGTGGTCGGAGCGGTCTCCAAGGGGGAACTGGCGGTCTGACATTGTTGCAAGGATTTCACCGACAATCCGCGATCTGAAGGTCGCGTGTTTCAATTGAATCCGAAATCGCACCTCCGAAGGAAATCGGAGGCTGCGGGCTATCGATTACTTTTTAGTTAGAGAAATCGAGACCGCTGGCAGCAGTCAAGGCCAGACTTCGCCCGTCACGGTGGATGCCACTCCTGTGACGGGCTTTCCTTTGATTGAAGAAAAGAGATTACAGCGGGCTGCAAGAGCAGAAAAGAAGAAGTCGACCGGTCAGACAGGTCGCAAGACGGGAAACTCGAGACCGCAGCTCAAACAAACGAGTTCCTGGATTCGAGTGTGCGTGCCTTGGGAACGTTGCCGCCCCCTATTTATAGGCTCGGGGGCCTACCCAAACGGGCGGGGATAAAATAACTGCCTGCCCGGGCACAGGAGAATCGGGCAGGCGGTGACGGGATACAGAGAGAAGAAAAGAAAGAAGTCGGGCGGCTTGGCGGTTTGAGCTCCCGGTCTATCCTGGCCGGAGACTGAAGATGTTGCGGTCAAGGCGATGATGCAGCCCGGGTGATCTCCATCTTGAGACCGCGGCCTGCCTCCTGGACTTGAACCTTGATAGCCTTCATGGCGCAACCTGGGCGGTCTCCATCTTGACACCGCGACTTGCCTTCTGGACATGAGCCTTGATAGCCTTCATGGCGCAACCCGGGCATTCTCCATCTTGAGACCGCGGCTTGCCTTCTGGACATGATCCTTGGTAATCTTCAATCCTTGGAGGCGATCTGAACACTATCAGACCGCTCAGTTTGCGCTGGCTGGTATTGATAGACCCTGTTGAGTCTGAACCGGTCGACTTGCATTCGCAGACCGTCCAATCTGTGAGAAAGACAACTCAGATGCGGTCTTCTGGGTAAACAATTCTTGATATGACTCCTCCTCGTGATACTATGGAAGCCCAGCAACTTGGAGGAAGGTTGGCGGGGCTGAGCAGGTTTATCTCCAAATCAGGAAATAAAAGTGCTCCATTCTTTAAAGTTCTCCGGGGCGGATCAAAGTTTGAATGGAGCGAAGAGTGCAACAGGGCTTTCGAACAGTTAAAAGTGTAGTTAACTTCAACTCCGGTACTTCAGAGCCCCCGTGAAGGGGAAATATTATTCTTATATTTGGGGGTCGGTCTAGATGCAGTGAGTTATGTCCTCGTCCGGGAGGAACAGAAGAGGCAATTTCCGATATACTATGTCAGCCATATCCTCAAGGATGCAGAAACAAGATATACGATCTTGGAAAAGCTGGCCTTAGCTTTGGTTATGTCATCACGAAGGCTTTGTCCTTATTTTCAAGCTTATCCCGTCCAAGTAATTACAGATCATCCTTTGAGAAGTATTCTTGAAAAGCCAGATCATTCAGGGAGGTTGGCCAAATGGGCTATCGAACTAAGCGAGTTTGAGATATCTAATATTCCCAGAACGGCAATCAAAGCGCAGGTCTTCGCAGATTTCTTGGTTGATACAACAGAATTCAGTCCTAAACAAATGGTGAAATCCCCTTTGGCTTGGGTCGTTTATGTGGACGGGGCTTCTGGTAAAAACTCTGTGGGAGCCGGAGTTGTTTTAGTTAGCCCGAATGGCATCCAACTTGAACAGGCAATCAAGTTCTTCTATCCGGTTACAAAAAAACAGGCAGAATATGAGGCACTTCTGGCTGGATTGAGGCTTGCAATGGAACTGGGCATAGAACACTTACATGTTAAAACTGATTCACTTGTAATGGCTTCTCAGGTTCTGGGGAATTTCGAGACAAGAGAACCAATTTTGAGGAAGTATCTACTGCTAGCTAAGAAAGAGATCGGAAAATTCAAATCGTTTATCATTGAACATATTCCAAGGACATAAAATGATGAAGCACACAAGTTGTCGAAGTTCGGTCTTCCATCAGGGGGAGTGACCTTTGAACTTTTTCATCCAGCAACAGATGAAGGGGAACTTATGCAAATCGATCAGAATCCTTCCTGGAAGGATCCTTTCGAGCTATTTTTATCAAAAGGAGAATTCCATCATTCCATCAAAGACAAAAAGAGATTCAGGAGAAAGGCGGCATATTATTATTTGATAGCGGGAGTTCTTTACAGGAAGACTTTGATCTCTTCCTCAGCGCGGTGTGTCTCTGAGGACGAAATTCCAACCATACTTCAGGAAGTTCATTCCGGGGAATGTGGTAGCCATTCAGGAGCAAAAACTTTGGAGAAAAGAATTTTGAGGCAAGGGTATTTCTGGCCACCCTTGAGAAAAGATGTCGAGGCATTTGCAAAGCGATGTGTTCAGTGTCAAAAGTTTGCCCCTCTTTAGCATCTGCCTGCTCAATCACTTAGATCAATAACTGCACCTTGGACCTTCGCAGTTTGGGGGATGGATCTCATCGGACCCTTCCCAATGGCTAGCGGCCAACGTTGTTTCATAATTGTAATGATCGATTATTTCAATAAATGGATTGAGGCGAAGGCACTGGCAAAAACCACGACGCAGGTCATCAGGAACTTCATCTGGGGAGAAATAGTTTGCCGATATGGAATTCCACTAGCAATTGTCACTGACAATGGTCCGCAGTTCAATAATTCAGAGATGATAACCTTCTGTGATCAGGTTGGAATTGATCTTCGGTTCTCCTCCGTACATCATCCAAGGACTAATGGTCAGGTAGAAACGGCAAAAAGGCAAATCCAACAGCTTCTAATGAAGAGAGTCTTAAATCAGAGAGGAAATTGGGCGGAGCAACTTCCTTCCATCCTTTGGACTCTTCGTACTACTCTGTCTTCGGCTACGGGGGAGACACCATTCAAATTATCTCATGGCTCGGAGGCAGTCGTTCCAATAGAGTTTGAGGTGGTCACTCCCAGAGTGGTATATGCAAAGGAGGGAGGAGAGGCATAGATAGAGGATAATGATGAGGCCATCAAATATAGTCTGGATTTGATCGAAGAGCTTCAGGATGAGGCAACCATCTGGCAGGCGGAAGTAAGAAGGAGAAATGGCCAAATATTTTGACAGGAATGTCAGGGTAAAACATTTTGCAGTTGGTGATATTGTGCTAAAGAAGGTTGATGCCGCAGCTAGGGCAGGCAACGTCGGAAAATTGAATCCCAACTGGGCAGCGCCTTTTATTGTAAAAGAGGTACTGAAAAGCGGGGCTTATCGCCTCCAGACAAGTGAAGGAGAAGACATCTCACGCACCTGGAGTGGTGATGACCTTAAACGCTTTTATCCTCAAAATGTCCTCTTTATTTTCTTGCATTTTTTGGATATTTCAATGAAAAGCCCCATACTGACACTTCTTCCTGTCTGGTGACTCTTTTGTACACTCTTTTATATATCTCCCTCACTGAACCACGGAGACATCGCCAAGTTCTGCTCGAACCCACTCAGATTGTAGTCATTAGCGTAAAAGCACGAAGATCATGTGTAGCGGGGAGTTTTCGCACACGTGTAGTGGTAGCTTGCCAATTCCCGTGTGGTGGTCTTCAGAACCTTGGATCCCGGCTGATATCTGACACACCCTTGCATCAAGGGATGTCAAGGTGAAAGTTAGCTCTATCATGCCCCGAGAGTATATATAGACCGCACGGGTTTATCAGCTAATGTTACATAAAGCTGACTTAGATAAATCCGTTCGGGTTTATTCAGAAGGATGAGATTTACAGAAATCTGAGTTACATAAATCGTTCGGATTAAATACTAACCGCGCGACCTATTGATTGTTTTCTTATGACTTGACATTCTCTATCTTGTGAAGCAATTATGGGAAGCCAGGTAATAATCACGCGGCTTGGTTATGTTCGGTTTTCTTGTTATTACGAGGCATTCATAATAAGATGAGTTGGGGCTTGAATTTCTATCCGCTCAATTATATATTTAGAACGCGTCGACTACGCATCGAAATATCATAGTTGATACTTTTTCGAGATATATCAAATTCGCTTAATCCGGATCGAAGAAACAAGCCGTGCGAACAGGTTTTCTAATGTTCAAGTGACTATCTAATTGGAATTCTATGGAGTTCAACGCTCTGACTAACTGGGTTACTATTAAACCGCACGACCTGGTTAAAAGAAAAGAAGGCCGCAACAAACACAAGCAAGTCATAGAAAATGAACAATTAGACAGGTAAAAACTTTCCATTTCATCATCAAAATGTCTTTACATTGTTTTGTGACCGACCGGCTAACAAAACCAAGCCGTCGTCTATGCAAAATAAAAACAAAATGCAAAAATTACGATCACAACTATTCGTCCGGTTTGAGCTTTTTGGCCGCAGGAGAACTTGAACCTTCACTACCATCTATGTCTACATCGGGCGAGTATCCTTTGCTGGAAGATGAATAACTTGAGAAACTGCTACCCGAGCTACTTGAGCTACCCGAGCCGCCCGACTTGCGGCACTTAGACTGCCCGGTTTCATCAGAATCGCTGGACTTTGCATCCGAGCCATCTTCTTTTTCTTCGGCAACCGCTGCGGGTTCTTTTACGACCTCTTCGTCATCACTCTCTTCCTTTGAACTACTGGACTAAGCTTTATCCTTCCCATTGGTTCGGCGGGTTACTTCGTCTAGTTTGTCCTTCACGCTAGGATAAAGGTCCGAGAAGGTTGTATCTTCAAAACCCTCAGCCAGGCCGTCCCGACCTCTCAGGCGATCTAGGGCACCGTCAATCCCCTTGGCAACATGGGGGAAGACCTCGTCCTGGAAGTCCGGGTTGTCCATATCGTATTGATGCTATGAAAAGAAATAAAAGTCAGATCGCTCGACCTGAAAATGATAAGCCCGAAGTATTCGTCAAACAACTTACCGCTATGATCTCCTTCAATCTGGCGATTTCATCAGCCTGGTCAGCGGACTTCTTCTCCAAGTAGGTGTGGGTTGAAACTAGCTGCTTATATGAGAGCGCCATGAAGTGGTTAGATGCAAAGCCCCATGCACCGGCATGTGCAGCTACTCAGGAGAAATCTTCTTCAGGAATATTCTTCAGCCTCTTCAAAGTTTTCCGACCCATAGCAGCTCCAGCGGCTAGTGCATGTCGACTAATCTTGTCGCTCCCCCAGAATGGGAGAGTGGTAGATACTTGCACACACTCCCCATCCTTGTGCCAAAGGACTGTCGGCTTGCCCCGCAGGTCGCGTGGATTTCTACAAGAGCGAAGCAGCTCGAACTCGCCTGAGGAAGTCGAGCCCCCTCATCAGATGACTGCGGGTCGCTCTTCCTCTGTCACTTCTCCCTTTGGGTCAGAACCGGGTCGGCCGGACTAACCGGTTTATTCAAAGGAACGGCAGTGGCGGCTGCAAAAACTGAAAACTTAGAAAAACAGTCCGCGCGGTTTTAAAGCGATAAGTTAAGAAAAACTTACTATCCTCAGGACGGACGTCTCCTAGCTTCGCGAACAGTGGAATATAGTAGTTTACGTTAAGCCACTCGTTCTCAAGAGACTCGAAGATTTCCTTCTCGGCTTCCCCAAGCTTGACCGACTGAAAGTCCTCCTCACTCCTCGTCTGCGGGTTGACCTGCAACAACCCGAGGGGGCCTTCAAACATTATGTATCTTTCTGACCAACTCGTCACCTTGTTCGCGAGGTTGACGACCTTCATCCCCCGACATCCAAAATAGATATGCCCCATGAAGATGGAGTTTCCGGCTTCCGGAATAGACCGCACATAAAAGAATTTTCATAACAGGGAGATCGAGAACTTGACTCGTTCTGACCGCAGATACGAGATGAAACTATAGATGGAAGCAATGGAGTTCGGCGGGAGTTGTCCGGGCACAACCTCATAGTGATCAAAAATAGTAATAACCTCAAGTGGCGGGGGGAATCAGAAGCCGTATTTAAAGTGGTCAATAGGAATGGCGATCTTTGTGGAAGACGAGGAGTTAATCCGCTCGTCGCGTGATGGAAGCCGGGAGGTTAGATTACTTCCATCCATATGCTCCTTAACAAAGTCATCCAACTCGGCCTGAGTTAAACGACACTCCTTGTGATCGGCTGATCGAAAAGCTGAGGCCGCATCAGTTCGGACCGCATGGATCTTCTCAGACTGCTTCGACTTACTCTTAGCTCGCTCCATTATGAAAACGTGAATGAGTCTCCGTGATGGTTACTACTTATAAGAGTCGGCGATCTGCAAATAACAAAATTATGGCACGAATATCAAATCAAACCGCGCAGTCAAATATCAACGCGTTTGAGGAATACAGATAACAAGAATGTCCACTGGTTTGCACATATTAAATAAATCGAATGACAAAGCAGCTGATAAAGTAGAGTAAACCGGTCAGACAGCAGACTGCATCATTATGTTAGTAGAGTTCAACTATAATCTCAAGCATTTAGCGCAGGTCGCGCGACCTGCATAACAATTCGGATTATGAAGGCAAAAGCCTAGACTACTTAAACACAAATCGCACGGATTAAATGGGCATCAGAAAGTATTAAAGGAAAATATTGTCCAATGGACCCAATCATCAGATCGTCTCGAGAAGCAAACGAAATAATATTACAAATATTGTTCTCAAAGTTAAAAGCCGTTCACGGCTGATGATGCTCTGAAGAGGGATCTTCGCGATGAAGACGAGCGACCTGGTCACCGGTTTGAAAAAGAAGACTATATATCTGGCTTGAATGATAATGAAGATGATTAAGCGTGCTTTGAAGTCGCGCGATATCCCGTTCTACCCATACAGCGGGAACCGTACGAGCAGAAGGAGCCCCGACAGACTCATTAGTAGCAGGATCGGCTGCCCTGACTGGCGGGGGATTTGAGTTCGTCCTAGCAGCCGGGCGGTTCGATATTCTAATCCTTTCATCATTAACAAGACGTCGGTTTCCGCCGACTTCCCTGGTCAAGCGAAGATATTTCTCTTGATAGTATTTGCAGTCTTCTTCAAACTTCGAGGCCTTTTTCTTTTCCCTATCAAGTCGCGCGGTTATGGAGGCAATCTGCTCTACCAGCATCTTTTCTCCCTCTCCGTCTGTGCTTTCTTCTCGGCCTCAAGTGCGGCCCGCGCGGCCTCCAGCTGAGCACCAAGCGCATGTTATTCCTCTTGCCGCCCCTTCTTCTCGACCTCTAGAGCAACCCGGGCAGCTTCTTCTCGGCCTTCAATCTCCCTTATCTTCACCTCCAAGCCTCTTAGAAGGTGTTGAAAATTGGCAAGCTCCTCTTGCCTAGAGTTTGAGCTCTGTGCGAGGCTGGGCACCTGAGACAGTGGCGGAAGGCTAGATACGAGGTCGCCCGGCCTCCTTGTTTCTTCCGATTTGTCTGTAGAGAAGAAGAAAAAATGCGGTTAGGACAGCCGAAAATGAAACATACGACAGAGTATAAGATAAAATGCCTGAATGCACAGGTCGTCGCGACTGTTCAGGATCCATCCTACGACGCTGTTCCCTCCAAAACCGCTCATTTTGCTTTCTCTTGATAACAGAATTTTGAGCCGTAGATGGGAAAAAACTCGGAAGTGGGTTCAACAGCAAAGTGTTCTTTCGAGGTCGCGGGAGGAAGAAGCGGACAGAGTTACAGCCCTCATTGCGCTTACCTGGTGCAAAAGGATTTGGTGGTTGCGGCTTGTCAAGGGCCCACCTCCTCTCCTCCGCCTTCACTCTCATCAAACGCAACTCGGTCATCGTCTTGTCATATTCCTTTTAGGCGGGCTTTTTGGGTTCATCAGCGTTCTCGCCAGGGGAAATAACTTGGCTCGAAGTCGCAGGACTGTCGGGTAACTTGTCTTGCTTCAAGAAATCGTCCATTCCCCTGAGAATGCCGCCAATTGACACGCTATTTGCGGAATCCCGAATAAGACCGCCCGACTTGACAGGGGGGTGGCTGGATCGACGATCTCCTCCTTCATGCGTGGGTCGCTCTGAAGACAGGCCGCTGTTGGTTTCTTGAAGGCCTTGTTCTTGGCCTTTAATCTCTAAAGCTTCCTGGCGACTCGCTCCGCCGCCCAATAGGCCCTTTTCCTCTTCCTCTTCTCCGATTCTGGGTTGACCTACTTGGAAGGGCTGGAATCATCCTCAAGGATCACCACCGACGAGGTACACAACCCGTCCGGCTTAGAGGAAATGACTTCTCCTTCTTCGACGTTCAACTTTATATGAGGAGTCCCCGACGGAGTGAACTCCAAGTCAAAGGAAGGGGTAGGGTGGTCCGCACCGAGTTCTGCCGACTTCTCCTCTGCGGCTTTCACCCTCGCCGCCTCTTCCTCCGCCGCTTTAACCTTTGCCGCCTCTTCCTCCGCGGCGTTAACCTTTGCCGCCTCTTCCTCCGCGGCTTTAACCATTGCCACCTCTTCCTCCGCGGCTTTAACCTTTGCCGCCTCTTCCTCATCGGCTTTAGCCTTTGCTGCCTTTTCCACTGCGGCTTTAGCCTTGGCCGTCTCTTCCTCCGCAGTCCTTTTTCTGACCGTCAACTCCTCAGCGACCTTTTTCTCCTCTGCAGTTTTCTCTCCACCAGTATTCTTATAAGATCCAGAAGGTTCCACCTTAGGAGACCACCCGGTCTTCTAAGATCGATGACCCTTCTTTCTCTGACGAGCATCCTTCTCCTTTCGGTCTTCATCCATTTTCCTATCACCACCCTTATCCACACAGGTTAGGAGTGAATCCAGGAAATCCATCTTGATCAAAGAGACGCCGGTTTGCAAAACTTTAACCGCAATCGGCGAGTGGCGTCCCGTGATCTCAAAAGAATTATGCAAAGTAGAAAGCTCTCAGGCAATTTTATAGGCTTGAGTACAAGGCGGGCGCTATCTCCCGGCTAGAACTAATATTTTCGAAATCTCTTCGGGATTTGAAAATATGCGGAGATTATATCCAGAAGATCGCTTCCGAGTAAAACTTCTCGCAGACCAGACGGTCTGAGGATACAAGTCGCCTGGTTCAGATTGAACAAGATCCATCAGCACAAGCAAATACAAATCGGGCGGTCTGGTAGAATTTAGATCGCCTCCAAGGATCGAAGATCTCCGAGGCATAAGTCCATAAGGCAAGCCGCGGTCTCAAGTCGGAGACCGCCCGGGTTGCGCCATGAAGACTCAAGGTTCAAACCCAGAAGACAAGCCACGGTCTCAGGTAGGAGACCGCCCGGGTTACATCATCGTCTTGGTCTCGGCAACTTCAGTTCCCAGCCATGACAGATCGGAAGTGCAAGCCGCCAAGCCCCGCGACTTCTTTCTTTTCTCCTTTCTGTATCCCGTCACCGCCTGCCCAATTCTCCTGTACCCGGGCAGGCGGTTATTTTATCCCTGCCCATTCGGGCAGGCCCCCAAGCCTATAAATAGGGTGCGGCAACGTTCCCAAGACACGCACACTCGAATCCAGGAGCTCGCTTGTTTGAGCTGCGGTCTGAAGTTTCCCGTCTTGCGACCTTTCTGACCGGACGACTTCTACTTTCCTGCATCTGTAACCCGTTGTAACTGCTTCGTTTCTATAAAAGGAAAGTCAGTCACAGGAGTGGCATTCGCCGTGACGGGCGAAGTCTGGCCTTGACCGCTGTCAGCGGTTTCTTTCCCTATAACTAAAAAGTAACCGACAGCCCGCAGCCTCCGATTTCCTTCGGAGGTGCAATTTCAGATTCAACATCTATTTTATTCTAGAATGGGTAAATCTTATAATCTGTTGGATGGAGAATATGAGCTCTTTCCGAAAAAATCTTGTGCAAAAAAATCAAACAACCGGATCAAAAGTTATGGCTGCTTGAAGTTTAGGTGTAATTTGGAGCTAAATCCCGCATTACCACTGGAACCCACTATATATCGAACAATAAACGAACTTGAATGGTTATATCCTACTCTACATTGGATGTAGGGCTCTGAGCTCATTCTAAAAAGGTATTATGGGCAAAAATTGGCAGCTTGATCATGAGTTTTGTCTGTTTGAAGTTTATGTGTCATTTGGAGCAAAATCCCCCATTACCACTGTAACTCAGTGTAGATCAACCACTAAACGAACTGGAATTGGTAAAACTTTTTGTCCATTCGATATAGGGCTCCGATCTCATTTTGAAAATGTGTTGTGGGCAATAACCTGACAACTGGATCAAAGTTATGGATGTTTGAAGTTTAGGAGTCAATTGGAGAAAATTCCCTCATTTCCACTGCAATCAACTATCTATCGACCACTAAATAAGCTCGATCGGGAAAATCCTATTCTCCATTGGATGTATGTCTCTGAGCTCATTCCGAAAATGTGTTTTGGGCAAAAGCCGGACAACCGGATCAATAGTAATAGATGTTTGAAGTTTAGGTGTTAGTTGGAGCTAAATCCCACATTACCACTGCAACTCAACGTATATCGATCACTAAATGAACTAGATTGGGATAAACTAGCTATCCATTGAATGTATGGCTCAGAGCTCATTTCGAAGAGGTTTTGTGGGCCAAAATCAGACAACCTGATCAAAAGTTATGGCTGTTTCTAGTTTAGGTGTCATTTGGAGCTAAATTTCGCATTACCTGTGCAACCCGCTATATATCGACAACTAAATGAACTGCAATGGGTAAAACTTGTGCTTCAATGAATGTAGGGCTCCGAGCTCATTACAAAACGGTGTTGTGCGCAAAAATCGGACAATAAGATCAAAAGTTATGGTTGTTTAAGTTTATGTGTCAAGAGGAGCTAAATCCCTCATTACCATTGCAATCTGCTGCTGTATATTGACCACTAAAATGAGCTGGAATGGTTTAAAATGGTGCTCCATTGGATGTATGCTTCCAAGCATATTCTGAAAAGGTGTTGTGGGCAAAAATTATACATACAAATCAAAACTTATGGACGTTAGAAGTTTAGGTGTCATTTGGAGCTAAATTTCGCATTACCGCTGCAACACGCTACATATTAATAACTAAATGAACTGGAATGGGTAAAACTTGTGCTCCAATGAATGTAGTGCTCCGAGCTCATTGCAAAAATGTGTTGTGGTGGTAAAATAAGACAACCGCATCAAAAGTTATTGTTGTTTAAAGTTTGAGTGTCATTTGGAGCTAAATCTCTCATTTTCACTACAACAAGCATAAAAAATCTGTCATTTTGAAGTGTATGTGTCATTTGGAGCTAAATCTCGTATTACCATTACAACTCACTGTATATTGACCTCTAAATGAGCTGGAATGAGTTTAAATTGATCTTCATTGGATTTAAGGCTCCGATCTCATTCTGAAAAGGTATTGTGGGCGAAAATTGGACAACCGGAAAGGTGTTGTCTTATTCTAGAATGGGTAAATCTTATTCTCTATTTGATGGAGAATACGAGCTCTTTCCAAAAAAGTGTTGTGCAAAAAAATTGAACAACCGGATCAAATGTTATGGCTGCTTGAAGTTTAAGTGTAATTTGGAGCTAAATCCCTCATTACCACTAGAACCCACTATATACCGAACAATAAATGAACTTTAATGGTTATATCCTACTCTACATTGGATGTAGGGCTCTGAGCTTATTCTAAAAAGGTATTAGGGGCAAAAATTGGGCAACTGGATCAAGAGTTCTGTCTGTTTGAAGTTTATGTGTCATTTGAAGCTAAATCCCCCATTACCACTGTAACCTACTGTAGATCAACCACTAAATGAATTGGAATGGGTAAAACTTGTTGTCCATTGGATATAAGGCTCCAATCTCATTCCGAAAAGGTGTTATGGGCAATAACCTGACAACCGGATCAAAGTTATGGATGTTTGAAGTATACGTGTCAATTGGAGCAAAATCCCTAATTTCCACTGCAATCCATTATCCGTCGACCACTTAATGAACTCGATCGAGTAAATCCTATTCTCCGTAGGATGTAAGGCTCTGAGCTCATTCCAAAAAGGTGTTTTGGGCAAAATCCGGACAATCGGATCAATAGTTAAAGTTGTTTGAAGTTTAGGTGTTGGTGGGAGCCAAATCCCACATTACCACTGCAACTCATTGTATATCGATCACTAAATGAACTAGATTGGGTAAAGCTTGCTCTCCACAAAATGTATGGCTCAGAGCTCCTTTCGAAGAGGTTTTTTGGGCAAAAATTAGACAACCTGATCAAAAGTTATGGCTGTTTCATGTTTAGGTGTCATTTGTAGCTATATTTCACATTACTAGTGCAACCCGCTATATATTGACAACTAATTGAACTGCATTAGGTAAAACTTGCGCTTCAATGAATGTACTCCAAACTCATTCCTAAATAGCATTGTGGGGGTAAAATATGACAACCAGATCAAAAGTTATTGATGTATAAAGTTTGAGTGTCATTTGAGCTAAATCTATCATTTTCACTACAACCAACATTAAAAATTCCGTCATTTTGAAGTGTATGTGTCATTTGGAGCTAAATCTCTTCTTACCACTACAACTCACTATATATTGACCTCCAAACGAGCTAGAATGGGTTTAAGTTGTTCTCTATTGGATTTAGGGCTCCGATCTCATTCCGAAAAGGTATTGTGGGCGAAAATTGGACTACCGGAAAGGTGTTGTCTTATTCTAGAATGGGTAAATCTTATTCTCTGTTGGATGGAGAATACTAGCTCTTTCCGAAAAAGTGTTGTGCAAAAAAATCGAAAACCAGATCAAAAGTCATGGCTTCTTGAAGTTTAGGTGTAATTTGGAGCTAAATCCCGCATTACCACTGGAACCCACTGTATATCGAACAATAAACAAATTTGAATGGTTATATCCTACTCTACATTGGATGTAGGGCTCTGAGCTTATTCTAAAAAGGTATTGGGGGCAAACATTGGGCAACTAGATCAAGAGTTTTGTCCGTTTCAAGTTTATGTGTCATTTGGACCTGAATCCCCCATTACCACTGTAACCTACTGTAAATCAACCACTAAATGAACTGGAATGGGTAAAACTTGTTGTCCATTGGATATAAGGCTCTAATCTCATTCCGAAAAGGTGTTGTGGGCAATAACCTGACAACCTGATCAAAGTTATGGATGTTTGAAGTTTAGGTGTCAATTGGAGCAAAAGCCCTCATTTCCACTGCAATCCACTATTCGTCGACCACTTAATGAACTCGATCCAGTAAATCCTATTCTCCATAAGTTGTATGGCTCTGAGCTCATTATAAAAAGGTGTTTTGGGCAAAATCTGGACAACTGGATCAATAGTTATAGTTGTTTGAAGTTTAGGTGTTAGTTGGGGCTAAATCGCACATTACCACTGCAACTCAATGTATATCGGCCACTAAATGAACTAGATTGGGTTAAACTTGCTCTCCATTGAATGTATGGCTCAGAGCTCATTTCGAAGAGGTTTTGTGGGCCAAAATCAGACAACCTGATCAAAAGTTATGGTTGTTTCAAGTTTAGGTGTCATTTGGAGCTAAATTTTGCATTACCAGTGCAACCCGCTATATATCGACAACTAAATGAACTGCAATGGGTAAAACGTGTACTTCAATGAATGTAGGGCTCCGAGCTTATTCCCAAAAGATGTTGTGCGCAAAAATCGGACAATAAGATCAAAAGTTATGGTTGTTTTGGTTTATGTGTCAAGAGGAGCTAAATCCCTCATTACCATTGCAACCAGCTGTATATTGACCACTAAAATGAGCGGGAATGGTTTAAAATGGTGCTCCATTGGATGTATGCCTCCAAGCATATTCTGAAAAGGTGTTGTGGGCAAAAATTATACATACAAATCAAAAGTTATGGACGTTAGAAGTTTAGGTGTCATTCGGAGCTAAATTTTGCATTACCGCTGCAACACGCTATATATCGACAACTAAATGAACTGGAATGGGTAAAATATGTGCTCCAATGAATGTAGTGATTCGAGCTTATTCTGAAAAGTTATTGTGGGGGTAAAATATGACAACCGCATCAAAAGTTATTGCTGTTTAAAGTTTGAGTGTCATTTGGAGCTAAATCTCTCATTTTCACTACAACCAGCATAAAAAATTCTGTCATTTTGAAGTGTATGTGTCATTTGGAGCTAAATCATGTATTACCACTACAACTTGTTGTATATCGACCTCTAAACGAGCTGGAATGGGTTTAAATTGTTGTCCATTGGATTTAGGGCTCCGATCTCATTCCGAAATGGTATTGTGGGCGAAAATTGGACAACCGGAAAGGTGTTGTCTTAATCTAGAATGGGTAAATCTTATTCTCTGTTGGATGGAGAATACGAGCTCTTTCCGAAAAAGTGTTGTGCAAAAAAATTGAACAACCGGATCAAAAGTTGTGGCTGCTTGAAGTTTAAGTGTAATTTGGAGCTAAATCCCGCATTACCACTGGAACCCACTGTATATCGAACAATAAACGAACTTGAATGGTTATATCCTACTCTACATTGGATGTAGGGCTCTGCGCTTATTCTAAAAAGATATTGGGGGCAAAAATTGGGCAAATGGATCAAGAGTTATGTCTGTTTGAAGTTTATGTGTCATTTGGTGCTGAATCCCCCATTACCACTGTAACCTGCTGTAGATCAACCACTAAATGAACTGGAATGGGTAAAACTTGTTGTCCATTGGATATAGGGCTCCAATCTCATTCCGAAAAGGTGTTGTGGGCAATAACCTGACAACCAGATCAAAGTTATGGATGTTTGAAGTTTAGTTGTCAATTAGAGCAAAATCCTCATTTCCAATGCAATCCACTATCCGTCGACCACTTAATGAACTCGATCGAGTAAATCCTATTCCCCATAGGATGTATGGCTCTAAGCTCATTACGAAAAGGTGTTTTGGGTAAAATCCGGACAACCGGATCATTAGTTATTGCTGTTTGAAGTTTAGGTGTTGGTTGGAGCCAAATCCCACATTACCACTGCAACTCATTGTATATCGACCACAAAATGAACTAGATTGGGTAAAGCTTGCTCTCCATTGAATGTATGGCTTAGAGCTCATTTCGAAGAGGTTTTGTGGGCAAAAATTAGACAACCTGATCAAAAGTTATGGTTGTTTCAAGTTAGGTGTCATTTGTAGCTAAATTTTGCATTACTAGTGCAACCCGCTATATATCGACAACTAACTGAACTGCATTGCGTTGAATCCGAAAATGCACCTCCGAAGGAAATCAGAGGCTGCGGGCTGTCGGTTACTATTCGGTTAGAGAAAGTTAGACCGCTAGCAGTGGTCGAGGCCAAACTTCGCCCGTCACGGCGAATGCCACTCCTGTGATGGGCTTTCCTTTGATTCAAATAAAGCGGTAACTGCGGGCTGCAAGAGCAGAAAAGAAGTAGTCGGCCGGTCAGACAGGTCGCAAGACGGGAAACTCGAGACCGCAGCTCTAACAAGCGAGCTCTAGGATTCGAGTGTGCGTGTCTTGGGAACGTTGCCGCCCCCTATTTTTACGCTCGGAGGCCTACCCAAACCGGCAGGGATAAAATAACCACCTGCCCGGGTACAGGAGAGTCGGGCAGGCAGTGATGGGATACAGAAAGGAGAAAAGGAAGAAGCTGCGCAGTTTGGTGGCTTGCGCTTCTGATCTGTCCTGGCTGGAGATGGAAGATGTTGCGGTCAAGGCGATGATGCAGCCCAGGCGGTCTCCGTCTCGAGACCGTGGCCTGCCACCTGGACTTGAACCTTGAGTCTTCATGGCGCAACCCGAGCGATCTCCATCTTGAGACCGCGGCTTGCCTTCTGGACTTGGGCCTTGGGTCTTCATAACGCAACCCGGGCGGTCTCCATCTTGAGACCGCGGCTTGCCTTCTGGACTTGAGCCTTGGTGATCTTCAATCCTTAGGGGCGATCTGAATTCTACCAGACCGCTCGGTTTGTGTTGGCTGGTGCTGATGGACCCTGTTGAATCTGAACTGGGCGACTTGCATCCCTAGACCGCCCGGTCTGCGAGTAGTGCTATTCGGAGACGGTCTTCTGGGTAAACATAATCCCCGCATATTTTCAGACTCCGAAGAGATTTCGAAAATATTAGTTCTAGCCGGAGACCGCATTGATCTTGCCTCGTGGGTTATAAATATTCTGGAAGCTTCTATTTACGCATAATTGTAACGCTATCACGAGTCACTACTCGCCCCTTGCGGTCAGAACCTTCCGACTAAATAGTCCGATCAAAATGGTTGACCTTATGGCCGAGTTCGAAAGCCGTCAGAAGCCGAGCAAAGACCGCGGGGGAGACTGCCCGAAGGAAAAAATGAAGAGGAAGAAGAAGACTCCTCAACCCAAAAAAATTGACCAAACGGTTACCATCGCTTCTACGGGAAAGCCGGCGGCCGGCCTTCCCCCTGTGCTAACTATCGACTTGTCAGCAAAAGATGAAGCGGGTTGTTCCAACTCGCCCCCAGCTGGTTCGCCTGCCCCCTCTAATAAGGCGACTGATCCGCCCCCTCCTCCAGATAAGACGAACTCTGAAGTCGTCATCCCGAAGGCCGACGGGGCCGATTCCTACAACATAGTGATTACTCCTTCTGGGGTATATCATTTGAAGATAAGTGACGAAGGAGGAGAAGCGATTGACTCCCCTAGGCCAACCAGTCAGCAGAGCCAGGTAGTGAACATTGAGGACAGTCCCATCTCCTCGCAACAAGCCGGCCAGGAGTCGACTAAAAAGAGGAAGAGGGCTGAGACAACAGCGGACAGGCTCCTAAGGAAGGCGAAGAGCCTAAAGGCCAAGAATAGAGCAACTTCCAGGAAACCGTGAGCGGGTAGCCTGCAGAACAAGGCACGTGAAAGAGAAGTTTCAGAGGGACTGAAGACCCCTTCGCCCAAGCCGGGCGACCAAATTTCTGCTAATGTGCATAGCGTTACTGTAAGCGATATTATCAGGGACTTTGATTCCCTCAAGAAGCAGGACGAACTACTAGGGACTTCTGCCGATCTGAATGCGGCTGACCTCCCCGGAGAGGATGCGACCAGAATTGAGAAGTCCCCCCCCCCCCCCCCCCCCCCCGGCTGAGGATTTGACCAAAATGGAGAAGGCCGCCCCGGCTTCTGAAGATTCTGTGATGACCGGGCTGCGATTTATAATGGCGAAGGCGGAAAAGTTGAGGGATAAACTGAACAAGCTTCCGCCACCGCCGCTCAATCATCTTACGCAAGGTAAAGGAATTGCGGGTTACCGCTCGGTCCATTTTTTTCCAAATGCGGTCTCAAAAAAAGTCAAACGACTTGATACAGAACCCGCCGCCGAGCTTCTTTCCCTCCGATGCTCAATTCTCGGCTGCTAAGCGAAGGCAGAATGATAGGTCATGGAGAGAGCAGCGCCGAAGGATGGATCCGGAGCAAGCTAAGCGACCTGTTCATTCGAGCCTCAATCCCACCGTTGTGGCTTGTAAGCGAGAAGAGTTCGAAATGAGCGGTCTAGCTATGCCCTTTTTATTGGATTACGTTCGCTCGACTTTTCTAACCATGTCTTTCTTGTCTGCAGACGATCCAGAGTCCATTCCGAAGCCGGGCGAACTGGTGACTTACCTTCCTCCACTGACTTCATCCCTTCTGAGTTCCTCAATGAACTCGGACACCCGGATGGGGGAGGAGATGGCCGCTCTCCAAGAAAATTTTGAAATCCTCAAGAAGCAGTTGAAGGCCCTCGAAGAGCGGGAGAAAGCCGCCCAGGATGAAAAAGTTGCGATGCGGGCTGCGATGGAGGCTGAGCGGAAAGAAAGTCGGGCTGCACTGGAGGCCGAGTTGAAAGAACGATGGGAGAGGGAGAAGGTGCAGCAGGACCAGGTAGCTGCATTGACCGCGCAGCTTGATAGAGGAAAGAAAGAGATTCGCAAACTTGAGGATGATTGTGCGTACTATAGAGATATGTACCTACATCTGACAAGGGAAGCCGGCGACCTTATAATATAGTTGATGAAGGGCGTCGTGGATCAAACTGCCTGGCTATTGGGACGAGTTCAGCTCTTCCAGCGATCGGGATAGCTGATCCCGTTGCTAATGTTAGGGAGACTGCAGCGGTTCTGCCTGCTCGAATGATTCCGGCCGCGCGAGTAGAGCGGGATGCTGCGCAGCTTCACAACATTATTCATCATCTTCATTGCAGTATTAACCAGATGCAAGGTACCGTTCTCCAAGTCGGTGATCACGTCGCCCGACTTCATCGAGAAGATGATCCAAACGATGCCCGCCAGTAGTGAGCGGTTATAAACAATGATTGTAATATTATTCTATTCGGTCCTTTGGACAAACTGGCTTTATGATATCTGGTTTGTTCTTCAGACCATGCGGTCTTGTTATTTGAATACTTTTATTTCCTTAGAATATTGATGTTTGTCTGTAAATTTGCTTTGCAAATCGAGCGGCTTGTTTCTGCTGTTCTTTAAACCGTTTGCTTTGATTTTACTTCTTATGGTTTACTGCTAATGAACTGGCTTTATGTACGAAATTCTGCCCGCGCGGGTTGATTAGGCTAGCCACGATTTGACCTTTGCTAAATGCAGATCACTTACTCTATAAGTAGCGACCCTTCCGATGACTCTTTCAACAGAATTTCAAGATGGGAGCAAAGCGCCAGCCGAAGCGACCTGCGAAGGCGTCCGCTACCCGAACTGAAGAGGCTTTAGCATTCCACTCGGCTGATCATGAAGAATGTCGCCTGACCAAAGCATAACTGGATGAGTTCGTAGAGAAGCATATGGTAGGGTGTCCGCTGCTGGCGCGGCTTCCACTCCGCGATGAGCGGATAAATTCTTCCGCAACAAATCAAATCACCATCCTAATCGATCACTTCGATTGCGGCTTCAAGATCCCAATCTCCATCGAACTCGCCATGGTGGTTGACCACTACGGAGTTGTTCCCGGTCAACTCTCCCCCAATTCGATAGCCGGCATATGCAGCTTCATCTCTTATCTGCGGTCTGAGAGAGTCCGCTTCTCAATGGACCTCTTTAGAAAAATCTTCTCGGTGCGGGCTATCTCGGATTCCGAGTCGAATGTGTATAAGGGACACCTGTACTTTGGCTATCGGGGGTTGAAGATGGTCAACCTCGCGAACAAGGATACGACCTGGTCAGAGAGATATCTGATATTCGAAGGCCGACTTGGCCTGTTGAATCCTAACCCGCAGGTGTGGCCAGAGGAAGCCTTTCAACAAATCGCTGTCAACCAGATTGAGATGGACACCTACATGCTCCATAAACATGAGCGTCTTAACGTAAGTCACTATGTTCCGCGGCTCGCTGAGCTGGAGAATGTTCGTCCTGAGGACAGTAAGTCTCATTTAACCCGCTTCCTGCTTTGATGTTGACCGCACGGTCTTTTGTTCTAATTCTTCTACTTCTTGTTTATAGATGAGGCCATTGTTCCCAAGAATAAGCCGGTCAGTCCGGATGGCTTGGTGCTAACTCAGAGGGAGAAGAGGCAGAGGTAGGGGAAAAACAAGCCGCTGATGTCTGACGGCGAGGATTCGTCCTCCTCTGGCGACTTCTCTTCCCTTCGCTCCTTCAGCAAGGTGAAGGATTTAAAAGGCCGCACGGTCTTGTCCTAGATCCCGGACGGCGATGGCGTCCAAGTCTCCACTGCACTCCCCCACTAGGCGAATGAAAAATCTGGCCGGCACGCTGAAGCCGCCGGCATTGCCATGTATGGCCGGCGAAACTTCAGGCGGTTAAGGAGGATCTATGAAGAAGAGCTCGCTCGGCAGGCCGCGCGGGTTGGTGCTGAAAGCTTCATCACTAATCACTTCATGGGCATGACCTTTAAGAGATTGATCAGGGCAAATAATCATTTGGAGAAGGTAAATGTCGAATTGAAGAAGGAGGTCGAGCGGCTAAAGGAGGTTGAGTTGGTAAGTTATCACCTGGCTAGCCGTCTTTCTTATTTTTCAAAACAGTGCGGTCTCACCTTCATTCTTTTTTTTGCAGACAAAATATAATGAGACCGATCCGGTCTATCGGGAAGAGCTCTTCCCTCATGTTGCCAAGGGAATTGACAATGCCTTCAACCGCCTGAGAGTTCTCGGAGGATTCGCGCCCGGTTTCGAGAATTTCACCAACTCGGACGCCTACCCGATCTTGCAAAAGAAACTAGACAAGATTAGGCGGAAAGCCAAAGGAAAAAATAAAGCTGATGGAACCAGTTCGGAGGAGGAGAGCGATGATGAGGATGAAGAAGATGCCGAGAAGTCCACTGCGGCTAACGGGGAAGAAGAGAGCAGCTCAGGTTCTGAGTCCAGTGATTCTGGAGAAGGAGGCAAACGCAAGTCGAGCGAACTGAGCGGCTCGTCCTCGTCTGGTAGTGAAGAGTATTCTCCCGATGTTACAATTGAAGGCAGCGAGGACTCGAGCACTCCTGCATCAAAAAGGCTCAAGCCGGACGAGTAGCCATAGTTGTAATTTTTTGCATTTTTGCTTTTTGTTGTACAACCGGCGGCTTGTTTTTGTTAACCGGCCGGTTACCAAACGATGTAAAGATATTTTGATAATGAAATGGAAAGTTTTTACCTATTTAGCTGTTCTTTCTCTTTTAAATAAGTCATGCGCGGTTAAATAACAACCCGGTCAGTCAGAGCATTGAACTCTAGAATTTCAGTTAGATAACCACTTGAACATTATAGAACCTGCTCGGGCGGCCTATCGCTTTGATCCAGTTTAAGCGAATTCGATATAACCCAGAAAAGGCATCAACTATGATATCTTGACGAATAGTCGATGCGGTTTCAATATATAATTGAGCGGATAGAAATTCAAGCTCTGCCTTATCTTGTTATGAATGCCTCGAGATAACCGAAAAACTGAACATATTTTTAAGCCGCTATAGAATCCATATATCCGAGACCAGATCGCGCGACTATTACCCTGCTTTTCATAATTGCTTCGTAAATAAAGAATACCAAGGCATGAGAAAACAATCCATAGATCGTGCGGTTGGTATTCAATTCAAAACAACTTGTAATTCAAACTTCTGCAGGGCTCTTCCCTGTGAGTATTAATAATAACTGATAAGCCCGTGCGATTTATATATAACTCGGGCGGTCAGTGTCTTGATACTTGGTGATGATTTTCATCCACATAAGAATCGTGATCACTTCCCTATAAACAACCTGTTTTTAACCGAGCAGATAGAATTAATACCCATAAGGATGATAGATTTACAAATTGAATGATGAGACCGACCGGTCATGGTTATGCTTGATACCCTGATACCTGCCTTATGGCATTTTGAGATAACCCACAAAATTGATCGGTTTCAAGCCGCCCGATATGATTGAATCGACTGGTTTAGATATCTCGAAACCGCCCGATACATTATGCTGTACCAGCTTATTTTAAACTGCCCGGTTTAATTATCAAACTGCCCGGTAATTATGGTACCTGCTTATTTTAAACCGCCTGGTTTAATGATCAAACCGCTCGGTCTATGATGTACCTGTGAGATTCCTGTTTTCTCCCCAAATGGTCCAAAAAAGACCATATGAGATAACTCCCTGTAATGTAATAAGAAATAGCTACAGACTAAGATGACCTAGTGGGCAGGTGGGCCTAGGAGGCGAACATTGCTTTCCTCAAGTGGTCATAATAGCTGTAGAAGAAAAGGATAAGTACAGACCTAGATGACCAAGTGGGCAGGTGGGCCTAGGCGGCGCACATTGTTTTTCTCAAGTGGTCATAAGGGCTGTAAGCGACTCAACTGCTCTCTTGCCTAGGGTTACAAGCCGAGTTGATCAATTGAGCAGGTGGGCCTAGGCGGCGAACATTGCTTTCCTCAGAGAGATCAACTCAGTTGTGGGTCCTGCTTAGGCATCGCTTGAGAGTACCTAGGAGTATTCGATGGTCACAGACCAAGTGATCAGTTGGGCATGTTTGGTTATGCCGCGGGGGCTATACCGACATTGCTTTCCTCAGAAAGATCATCAAAGCTATAACTATATCCCTCTCGGGGCATGATAGAGCTAACATTCACCTAGACCTCCCTTGATGCAGGTGTGTCAGATATCAGCCGGGATCCAAGGTTCCGAAGACCACCGCACGGGAATTGGCAAGCTACCACTACACGTGTGCGAAAACTCCCCGCTACACATGATCTTCGTGGTTTTACGCTAATGACTACAATCTGAGGGGGTTCAAGCAGAACTTGGCGATGTCTCCGCGGTTCAGTGAGGAAGATATATATGTATATATAAAAGTTTAAAAAGAATCATCAGACATGGAGAAGTGTCAGTATCGGGCTTCTTATTGAATATACAAAAAATGCAAGAAATGAAGAAGGCATTTTATGGATAGAACCGTTTAAGATCGTCACCGCTCCAGGTGCGTGAGATGTCCTCTCCTTCGCTTGTCTGGAGGCGATAAGCCCCGCTCTTCAGTACCTATTTGATAATGAAAGGCCCTGCCCAGTTGGGGTTTAGCTTTCCGACAGTGCCGGTCCTGGCTGCGGCATCAACTTTCTTCAACACAATATCACCAACTGCGAAATGTTTAACCCTGACATTTCTGTCAAAGTATTTGGCCATTCTCATTTTTACTTCCTCCTGCCTGATTGTTGCCTCATCTTGAAGCTCTTCGATCAAATCCAGACTGTATTTGATGGCTTCATCATTATCCTCTATCCAAGCTTCTCCTCCCACCTTTGCATCATTTTTGGGGGTGACCACTTCAAATTCTATTGGAACGACTGCCTCCGAGCCATGAGATAATTTGAAAGGTATCTCCCCTGTAGCTGAAGATGGAGTAGTACGGAGAGTCCAAAGGATGGAAGGGAGTTGTTCTGCCCAATTACCTCTTTGATTCAAGACTCTCTTCAACAAAAGCTGCTGGATTTGTCTGTTTGCTGCTTCCACTTGGCCATTTGTTCTTGGATGATGTACCGAGAAGAACCGAAGATCAATCCCAGCCTGATCACAAAAGTTTATCATTTCTGAATTGTTGAATTGTGGGCCATTGTCAGTGACGATTGCTAACGGGATTCCATGCCGACAAATTATTTCTCCCCAAATGAAATTTTTGATGACCTGCATTGTAGTCTTTGCCAGTGCTTTCGCCTCAATCCACTTACTGAAGTAATCAATCATTACGACTATGAAACGACGCTGGCCGCTAGCCATTGGGAAGGGTCCGATAAGATCCATCCCCCAAACTGCGAAGGGCCAAGGCACAGTTATTGATTTAAGTGATTGAGCGGGCACATGTTGAAGAGGAGCAAACTTTTGACACTGAACACATCGCTGGGCAAATGCTTCAGCATCTTTTCTCATGGTTGGCCAGAAATACCCCAACCTCAAGATTCTTTTCTCCCAAGTCTTCGCCCCTGAATGGCTGCAACATTCCCCGGAATGAATTTCCTGAAGTATGATTGCAATTTCTTCCTCAGAAACACATCGCGCTGAGGGAGAAATTAGAGTTTTCCTGTACAGAGCTCCCACTATCAGGTAATAAGAAGCTGCTTTTCTTCTGAATCTCTTTCTATCTTAGATTGATTGATGGAACTCCCCTTTTGATAGAAATAACTCATAAGGATCCTTCCAGGAAGGATTCTGATCGATCAGCATAAGTTCCCATTCATCAGTTGCCGGATGAAAAAGTTCAGAGGTCACTCCCCATGATGGAAACTGAACTTCGACAACTCATCTGCTTCTTCGTTTTTTGTCCTGGGAATATGCTCGATGATAAATGACTTGAATCTTCCGATCTCCTTTTTGGCCAGCAACAGATATTTCCTCAGAATTGGTTCTCTTGTTTCGTAATTCCCCAAAACCTGAGAAGCCATTACTAGCAAATCAGTTTTGACATGCACATGCTCTATGCCCAGTTCCTTCGCAAGTCTCAAGCCGGCCAGAAGCGCTTTGTACTCTGCCTGGTTATTTGTGACTGGAAAGAAGACCTTGACAGCCTGCTCAAGTTTGATGCCATTTGGGCTAATTAAAACTACTCCGGCTCCCACAGAGTTTTTACCAGAAGCCCCATCCACATAAACAACCCAAGCCAAAGGGGATTTCTCCACTTGTTCTGGACTGGATTCTGTTGTATCAACCAAGAAATCTGCCAAGACCTGCGCTTTGATTGTCGTTCTGGGAATGTAAGATATTTCAAACTCGCTCAGTTCAATAGCCCATTTGGCCAATCTTCCTGAATGATCTTGCTTTTCAAGAATGTTTCTCAAAGGATGATCTGTAATTACTTGGACATGATGAGCTTGAAAGTAAGGGCGAAGCCTCCGCGTTGACATAACCAAAGCCAAAGCTAGCTTTTCCAAGATCGAATATCGGGTTCCTGCATCCTTGAGGATATGATTGACATAATATATTGGGAACTGTTTATTCTTCTCCTCCCGAACAAGAACAGAACTTACTGCATCTGGGCCGACCCCCAAATATAAGAACAATATTTCCCCTTCACGAGGACTTTGAAGTAGAGGAGTTGAGGTCAACTGTACTTTTAACTGCTCGAAAGCCTTGTTGCATTCTTCGCTCCATTCTAACTTTGATCCTCCCCAGAGTGTTTTAAAGAATAGAGCACTTTTATCTCCTGATTTGGAAATAAACCTACTCAGCCCTGCCAACCTTCCTCCAAGTTGCTGAACATCCTTAGTGTTACGAGGAGGAATCATATCGAGGATGGCCTTCACCTTATCTGGGTTCGGTGCAAGGCCATCGGGAGTGAGGATATGCCCGAGAAACTTCCCCTTGTTTGCTCCGAACACACATTTCACTGGGTTCAATTTTAATTTGAACCTCTGTAGAGTAGCGGACGTTTCTGTTTACCAAGAAGACCGCATCCGAGTTGTCTTTCTCACAGACCGGGCGGTCTGCGAATGCAAGTCGATCGGTTCAGACTCAACAGGGTCTATCAATACCAGCTAGCGCAAACCGAGCTGTCTGATAGTGTTCTGATCGCCTCCAAGGATTGAAGATTACCAAGGCTCATGTACAGAAGGCAAGCCGCGGTCTCAAGTCAGAGACCGCATGGACTGCACCATGAAGACTACCAAGGCTCATGTCCAGAAGGCAAGCCGCGGTCTCAAGATGGAGACCGCCCGGGTTGCGCCATGAAGGCTATCAAGGCTCATGTCCAGAAGGCAAGCCGCGGTCTCAAGATGGAGATCGCACGGGCAGCATCATCACCTTGACCGCAACATCTTCAGTCTCCGGCCAGGACAGACCGGGAGCGCAAGCCGCCAAGCTGCGCGGCTTCACTCTTCTCTCCTCTAAGTATCCCGTCACCGCCTGCCCGATTCTCCTGTACCCGGGCAGGCGGTTATTTTATCCCTGCCCATTCGGGCAGGCCCCCGAGCCTATAAATAGGGGTCGACAACGTTCCCAAGACACGCACACTCGAATCCAGGAGCTCGCTTGTTTGAGCTGCGGTCTCGAGTTTCCCGTTTTGCGACCTGTCTGACCGGCCATCTTCTTCTTTTCTGCTCTTGCAGCCCGCTGTAATCTCTTTTCTTCAATCAAAGGAAAGCCCGTCACAGGAGTGGCATTCGCCGTGACGGGCGAAGTCTGGCCTTGACCGCTGCCAGCGGTCTCGATTTCTCTAACTAAAAAGTAACCGGCAGCCCACAGCCTCCGATTTCCTTCGGAGGTGCGATTTTGAATTCAACAGAAACACGCGACCTTCAGATCGCAGATTGTCGGTGAAATCCTTGCAACAATGTTAGACCGCCAGTTCCCTCTTGGAGACCGCTCCAACCACAGTGAAGACTCCTTGTGGGAAGCTTTAGAACCGTCAAGAAGAGAAGCCGAACGGGCTCAGAAAGCGACTGATCAGCGTTTGGACATAATCAGTCAGACCTTAGCACTATTAACCGAGTGGTTAGTCCCACAACAAACCGCGATTAACCAGGTGGTGACTCCAGTCCATCCTCCACCTCCTCCTTACTCGCTTCCACAAGTCGCCAACTTCCAGCCACTGCAAGAAGGTTTTGCAGCTAGGCAAAACTTCTACCAAGAGGTCGCGCACAGCATGCCGGCCCGAGTGCTTGATTTCCAGGGGCGGCTTCTCATGCAGCCTGCCTGTATTATCCGCCTGAGGTCGCTGCTCATCATTCCTACCCGCCAGAAAACGCTGTCCGTTCCTCCTACCAGGTGGCTTGTCCGCGAGTAGACGCAGCTCAGGCGGCTTACTATTCTGCACCTTTATATGAAGATATTGAAGAAACTTCTCCCTTCATGGATGATGTCCGAGGGGAGTGTTGGAGTTTCTGAGGTGATCTCGAAGCAATCAACAGTTATTCTTACTGCCAACGCAATATGAGCCTATAGGATCGCACATAAAAGTGATTGGAGAAGTTGGATAAAGGATTGTGTTGGCCTTACTCATATTGGATATGAGTGAAGGACCAATCCTGTGACTGCTTGGAATCAAGTTGAGAATGTCTCAAAAGGGAATCGTTTAAAGTGTTTAAACGAATGGATTTATACTAGATAATTCGGCTAAAGGATTTAGACGAATTCGGCTAAAGGGTTTAGACGAATTCGGCTAAAGGGTTTGACGAATTCGGCTAAAGGATTTAGACGAATTCGGCTAAGTCAAATTCGGCTAAAGGGTTTCGCCAAATTAATATAGCCGAATTTATATAGACAAATTCGTCGAAATGGTTTCGCCGAATCTGAGTCGAATTCGGTTATATTGTTTAGTCGAATTCGGCGAATGTAAATCAGGACAGAAATGTTCTGTTTTATCTCTGGTCTGCGGATAGCCTATTTTATACCTTGCGTATAAAAGGAACGCGATTAGGTCTTCGAAAGAGATGGAATGGATCGAACCTTTTTGCGATTAAAGAAGAGAACGGCCATCCGGAAAGGTTCTGCAAGAGGAGTTCTCATTCTTCCCGTCCGCCGAGATCCGCCGCCGACGGCCGCCGCCTCCTCTAGATTGGACCTAGCAGTCCGTGGGGACGCTCAGAGCTTCCTTCTCCGACCTAGTTCTTGTACGACAAGATGCTAGGGTTCTCCTTTTGCTTGTGTGGACTTCTATAGAGGAATCGATCCATTTCGATTCTTGAAGAACTCAAAGGCAGATTTTGGATTTCTCTTTGGAGCACCTTGGTTGACTTTTGACTCAATCCCGCAAAAGTACTTTGTATTTCGATTTGATTATTCTCTTGAATCATGAAAACCGCAAGATCCGTTAGCCTCTTTTGGGTTGTTCTTGTTATTATTTCCGCTGCGCATGTTCGATATGTTATCCCGTTAGGGGTATAGAAAACCCAACATTTGCCAAGCGATGTGTTCAGTGTCAAAAGTTTGCTCCTCTTCAACACCTGCCCGCTTAGTTGCTTAGATCAATAACTGCACCTTGGCCCTTCGCAGTTTGGGGAATGGATCTTATCGGACCCTTCCCAATGGCTAGTGGCCAGCGTTGTTTTATTATTGTGACGATTGACTATTTCAGCAAGTGGATTGAAGCGAAGGCATTGTCAAAAACTACAACCCAAGTAATCAAATACTTTATCTGGGGAGAGATAGTTTGTCAGCACAGAATCCTGCTGGCGATTGTCATTGACAATGGCCCACAATTCAACAATTCAGAAATGATAAACTTTTGTGATCAGGTTGGGATTGATCTTCGGTTCTCTTCAGTACATCACCCCAGGACGAATGGCAGGTGGAAGAAGCAAATAGACAAATCCAGCAGCTTTTGATGAAGAGAGTCTTGAATCAAATAGGGAATTGGGTAGAGCAACTTCCTTCTATCCTTTGGACTCTCCGTACCACTCCATCCTCAGCAACAGGAGAAACACCTTTCAAGTTGACTCATGGCTCAGAGGCGGTTGTTCCTATAGAGTTTGAAGTGGTTACCCCCAGAGTTGTGTATGCAAAGGAGGGAGAAGAAGCATGGATAGAGCATAACGACGAAGCCATCAAATACAGTCTGGATCTGATCGAAGAGCTTCAGGATGAGGCAACAATCAGACGGGAGGAAATAAAAAGGAGAATGGCCAAGTACTTTGACAAGAATGTTAGGGTAAAACATTTTGCAGTTGGAGACATTGTGCTAAAGAAAGCTGATGCAGCGGCCAGAACAGGCAACGTCAGAAAGCTAAATCCCAACTGGGCTGGACCTTTCATCGTCAAGGAGGTGCTAAAAAGTGGGGCATTATTTCCGCTGCGCATATTCGATATGTCATCCCGTTAGGGGTATAGAAAACCCAACAGTGGTATCAGAGCTAGGTTGCGATCAAGTGCGTGCAAATCTAGAAATTTGGAAGCGTTCTAAATGTATAGATTTCTTCTTGGAACATCACATTTGATGCGGTTGACCACCGCAAGGGGCGCTGCCTCTTGGACCCCGTTAGGGGCTCTTCCCCTAAGACACCGCCAGGGGCGCGACCCCTTGGAACCCCGCCAGGAACGCATGTGATTGCGTTGCGATTTTCATGTTTCAGAGGTTGTTTCTCCTCTGCAGTAACTGTCCCTCAAGATGGTTGTGAAACCAAATGTTTAGATTATTGAATCTGACATGAGAGACGAGCTTGTCTACTGCATAAGTGGAGTTGCTTTGCTTTTGTTCAATGCATGTAAATCTGGAGATTTATAAGTGTTCTAAGTATTCAGGTTTAACCCCCTATTATGAAACTGTTGATAATCCTTTTATGTGCACATAGGGGATGTATTTGTTTTGTGTATGTGCACGGTGATTAAATGTTAATCACAATTAAATGTTCATCAATCGAAAGATAAAATGCCTTATCTAATATTAAGTATATGGATGCCTTCCGATGGATGACACTCTTCCTGCCTCGATCGATGAAGTGTGGGCTTGCCAAAGCAAGGTGCATTAATCTATCTTGGTAAGGGTGCGAGCGGATATTGTGATATCCCACAGTCGACATCGGGTCTAACTTAACTAGGTGACCTCAAAGGTTGAGTGCCTAGAGGCATAGGGTTGGCATGCTCTATATGATGGATGTGAATAAAGAGTTATTCACCAACCATACAAGAGTTGCATAGTGATGCAATTGACAAATGTTGTCTACCTAAATAACCGCATTATGAGAGGAACGCCAAAGCAGACTCGTGGTGTTGGTGAAATACGGATCTTGTCCACTAAGAGAGTAGCTACCATAAACTCTCTGAATCGATATCAAGGGTTATTGATTTGATTAAAATAGTGGGAGATCTTTAATAAAAGTCCTTATTAATATAAAATATATTTCAAAATACAGTGCTAAAAGTTTTCCAAATTCATTGTATAATTTCCATGGCAAGTGGATCTCACTCCACCCTGTCCCTGAGAGCTATTCTTGAGAAGGACAAGCTCAACGGGACGAACTTCCTCGACTGGTACAGGAACCTGAGAATTGTTCTCAGGCAAGAGGGCAAGCTCTATGTCTTGGAAGGTGAAGCCCCCACAGAGCCGACCGGAAATGCTTCGAGAGCAGATAGAGATGCTTACAAGAAGTATCAGGATGATACCTTGGATGTGGAATGCCTCATGCTTGCTACCATGCCCTCTGAGCTTCAGAAGCAACACGAGAGCATGTGTGGTTTTGAGATAATCGGGCACCCCAAGAAAATGTTCGAGGGGCAAGCCCGGCAAGAGAGGTTTGACATATCCAAGGCATTATTCCAGTGCAAAATGGGAGCTCGAGACTCAGTAGGGACTCACGCACTCAAAATGATTGGGTATATCGAGAACCTTGAAAGACTGGGTTTTCCCTTGGGTCAAGAGTTGGCCACAGATATGATCCTGCAATCGTTGCCAGACAGTTATGAACAGTTCGTCTTGAACTATAACATGAATGAAATAGACAAGACACTGCCCGAGCTCTTAGGCATGTTGCGAACTGCTGAAAATAATATGAAGAAGGTCAAGCCTGCTAGCCCCATACCGATGGTGCATAAAAGCAAGGGAAAGACTGAGGAACTCAAGAAGACGAAGATAGGATTTAGGTCTCATCTTGATCCCAAATCTTCTGCACTGAAAAAGAAAGGTCTGGCGAAAGAAGGAAAGTGCCACCACTATGGTAAGGCAGGGCATTGGAGGCGGAACTGTCCCCTCTATATTGAGGATCTGCAAAAGAAGAAAGGAAGTGTGACTTCCACTTCAGGTATTTATGTTATAAAGATAAACCTTTCTGCTCCTTCATCTTGGGTATTGGATGCCGGATGCGGTTCTCATATTTGTACAAATGTGCAGGAACTGAGAAGGAGAAGAATGCTGGGTAAAGGGGAGGTGGACCTGCGCGTCGGGAATGGGGCAAGAGTTGCTGCCGTCGTCGTTGGTGTCTATTATCTTTCTTTGCCCACTGGCTTGTAATAGAATTAGATAACTGTTATTTTGTTCCAGCCATAACTAGAAACATTATATCCATATCATGTATTGACATGAAAGGCTTTTCGTTTATAATCAAGAACAATTGTTGTTCGATTTTTATGAATGATGTTTGTTATGGTGTAGCCCAATTGTTTAATGGTTTATATGTTTTGAACTTAGACCATCCGATCTATAATGTAGAAAATACTAAAAGACTAAAAACAAATGACTCGAATCCTACGTACCTTTGGCATTGTCGTTTAGGCCATATAAACGAGAAACGCATATCCAAGCTCCATAAAGATGGACTACTGGACTCATTTGATTATGAATCATTTGAGAGATGCGAGTCATGTTTATTAGGCAAGTTGACGAAAGCTCCTTTCACTAGTTGTAATGAGAGGGTTGATGATATCTTGGGTATAATACATAGTGATGTATGCGGACCCATGAGTTCTATGGCTAGAGGTGGGTTCTACTACTTCGTTACATTTACTGATGATTTCATTAGATACGGATACGTGTTTCTTATGATAACAAATCTGAGACCTTTGAAAAGTTCAAAGTGTTTAAAAATGAAGTAGAGAACCAACTGGGAAAAAGGATAAAAGCACTCCGATCTGATTGAGATGGCGAATATATGAGTCATGAGTTTCGTGATAATGTGAAAGAGTGTGGTATTGTAACACAGCTCACTCCGCCCGGAACACCTCAACATAATGGTGTTTCTGAAAGGAGGAATCGTACCTTGTTAGACATGGTGCGATCGATGATGTGTCATGCAAATTTGCCCACTTTCTTTTGGGGTTTTGCTTTAGAGACTGCTTCTCTCACACTAAATCGAGTTCCAATGAAAACGGTTCTAAAGACACCATATGAGATATGGACTGGGAAGCGTCCTAGTATGTCGTTCATCAAGATTTCGGGCTGTGAGGCATACGTGCGACGTCAAATGCCTGACAAGCTGGAACCCAAATCTGATAAATGTTATCTCGTGGGGTATCCTAGGGAAACCAAAGGATACTACTTCTACTTACCGTCTGAGGGCAAAGTGTTTGTCGCAAGGACTGGTGTCTTTTTGGAGAAAGAGTTCTTATCCAGAAAGACTGCAAAGGTAGAACTTGAAGAAGTTCAAGAGCCACAAATAATGAACGAACCGGAATTGGAACCTGAGCAAGGACTACAAGAAGTTGTAGCTGGAGAACCTGCTCAAGAAACACAAGTCCTACGTAGATCTGGTAGACCAAGATTTGAGCCTGAGAGATATGGATTTCTCATGACTCAAATAGGTAATGTGTTTCTTTTGGATCATGATGATGAGCCTGCAACCTACCAAGAGGCTATGAATGGACCAGACTCCGAGAAGTGGCTTGAGGCCATGAAATTTGAAATGGACTCCATGTACACAAACCAATTTTGGACCTTGGTGGAACCACCTGAAGGGGTACGACTCATAGGGTGCAAGTGGGTCTTCAAGAAGAAGACCGACATGGATAGGAATGTACAGACATTCAAAGGCCGGCTGGTGGCTAAAGATTTCAGGCAAATACATGGTGTTGACTATGATGAAACCTTTTCCCCTGTAGCTATGGTCAAGTGCATCAGAATTCTACTTGTTATTGCTACGTATTATGACTACGAGATCTGGCAAATGGACGTAAAAAGGGCTTTCCTTAATGGAAACCTCCTTGAGGAAATGTATATGACACAACCCGAGGGTTTTGTATCTCCAAGTGAAGCCACTAAAATATGCAAGTTGAATCGATTCATTTATGGATTGAAACAAGCTTCTCGAAGTTGGAATCTGCATTTTGATGAGAAGATCAAAGAGTTTGGTTTCATCAAGAACGAAGATGAGCCTTGTTTTTACAAGAAGATTAGTGGGAGCATTGTTGTCTTCCTGATATTGTATGTAGATGACATACTGCTGATCGGGAATGACGTTCTGACCCTGTAAGTTGTTGATAAGAACAACCTAGGGAACTGCTTTTCTATGAAAGACTTGGGTGAAGCGACTTACATACTTGGTATTAAGATCTATAGAGATAGATCGAAGAAGTTACTGGGTTTGACCCAGAGTACATACATTGACAAGGTGTTGAAACGGTTCAACATGCTTGAGTCCAATACCCATATCACATGGTGTGAGTCTCTCTAAGGACCAGTGTCCTAAATCTTTGGAAGATAAGGACCGCATGAAGATGATTCCATATGCTTCGGCAATTGGATCAATCATGTACGCAATGTTATGCACTCGACCCGATGTCTCTTATGCTTTAAGCATGATGAGCAGGTATCAGTCTGATCCTGGTGATGGTCACTGGATAGCTGTCAAGAATATCCTAAAGTACTTGAGAAGGACTAAGGATATGTTATTGGTGTATGGTGGAGAGGAAGAGCTCATTGTAAATGGTTACACGGATGCTAGCTTCCAAACTGATAGGGACGATTCAAAGTCTCAATCAGGTTTTGTATTTTGCCTCAATGGAGGAGCTGTAAGCTGGAAGAGTTCCAAGCAGGAGACTGTTGCCGATTCTACGACAGAAGCCGAGTATATTGCTGCCGCAAATGCGGCAAAGGAGGCTGTGTGGATTAGGAAATTCATTGGCGAGCTAGATGTAGTTCCTAGCATTGTTGATCCCGTAGTTCTCTACTGTGACAACAACGGTGCAATTGCCCAACTAAGGAACCTAGTTCTCATCAGCGCTCCAAGCACATACTTCGGCGGTTCCATCTTATTCTAGAGATTTTCGATCGAGGAGATGTGAACATTTGCAGAGTACCGACTGAAGAAAACACAGCGGATCCACTGACAAAGCCTCTTGCGCAAAAGAAGCATGATGGTCATGTTAGATCAATGGGTATTAGATACCTGAATGGTCGTCTTTAGTGGGAGCCTTGTGGATTGTATGTTTGTCGGTTGTTTATTTATTTGATGAATTGTGTTATGTACTGTATGTATCATTTTACATTTATGGCAAGTTCTTTTATTATGTCAACCGTTTCTATTTGAAAGACTAATTAGCATAATGAATGCCCCTAGAATGTTTGCTTCCATAGGAATTCAAGTATGTGACTTGAATGTGAGGATCTATGTTTAAATGAAGCTTCATTCTTAAATGGTCCCTGGTCGAGGTATCATCCTAGAAATTTAGGGCGAGGATGAGACAATAAGACTAGCATGTGCATTTACTGATGACCGGTTCTCACAGGTCATGATATTGTGATATCAAGTCATCACATGGGTACTTGTTAAGAACAAGTTGTACTGGACAGACCCCCGTGAGACTACTTTGTGGATTGTTATATGAACGTGTCACAAGTAGGTCTCAAGTGACAATGGTGTTTGTCGTCCTTTGACCTGAAGTCATAGCATTCATCAGGTGAGGAAGAGCGTACTTTGATGCCATCTAAAGTCTTCTCTTGAGAAAGGTTGACGATAAGGGTGGTTGTTGGGTATGTTACGAATCATTTGGATGTTTGTGTGAGCAGAAATGAGATTTATCCTCCAGTATGACAGGAGTTACATCCATGGGCCCCTTGATGGAATGAGACTGAGAAATGCATGGCCATGCTTGGTTGAGTCAATATATGATATTGAGCTCACCAATTTCAGACAGTCTATTCTAGATCAGGAAATTGGGATTGAACAATTATGAGGGTGACACAGTCCGTGCCTCTAGTTCTATCCAGATGTAAAGGACAAAGGGACATGACAACACTGATGCATTGAATAAGACAGGCTTATTGAGTTATGAACTCTTATTGCTTGGGTAGCAATGATGTATTGCTAGATGCCGCTCATTATTTGTGAGACTTTTGTTGATACTTTGTGATCAAGTGGGAGACTGGTGGAGTTTCTGAGGTGATCTCGAAGCAATCAACAGTTAGTCTTACTGCCAACGCAATATGAGCCTATAGGGTCGCACATAAAAGTGTTTGGAGAAGTTGGATAAAGGATTGTGTTGGCCTTACTCATATTGGATATGAGTGAAGGACCAATCCTGTGACTGCTTGGAACCAACTTGAGAATGTCTCAAAAGGAAATCGTTTAAAGTGTTTAAACGAATGGATTTATACTAGATAATTCGGCTAAAGGATTTAGACGAATTCGGCTAAAGGGTTTAGACGAATTCGGCTAAAGGGTTTAGACGAATTCAGCTAAAGGGTTTAGACGAATTCGGCTAAGTCAAATTCGGCTAAAGGGTTTCGCCGAATTTATATAGCCGAATTTATATAGACGAATTCGTCAAAATGGTTTCGCCGAATCTGAGTCGAATTCGGTTATATTGTTTAGTCGAATTCGGCGAATGTTAATCTGGACAGAAATGTTCTGTTTTTCCTCTGGTCTGCGGATAGCCTATTTTATAACTTGCGTATAAAAGGAACGCGATTAGGTCTTCAAAAGAGATGGAATAGATCGAACCTTTTTGCGATTAGAGAAGAGAACGGCCGTCCGGAAAGGTTCCGCAAGAGGAGTTCTCGTTCTTCCCGTCCGCCGAGATCCGCCGCCAACGGTCGCCGCCTCCCCTGGATCGGACCTAGCAGTCCGTGGAGACGCTGAGAGCTTCCTTCTCCGACCTAGTTCTTGTACAACAAGAAGCTAGGGTTCTCCTTTTGCTTGTGTGGACTTCTATAGAGGGATCGATCCATTTCGATTCTTGAAGAACTCAAAGTCAGAGTTTGGTTATGCTAGTCCCGAATCGTGATTACGTGTTTAAATTCTGCATATTTACTTGGCTAAATATTGTTGGACTTGTTTGCATTGGAATGATGGGTATAGGGAACAATGGGGTCCTCCATCATAGTTATTTTAATAGTGGTTGGTAGGATGGGTACAGGGAACACTGGGTTCCCCCACCACCACCACGGCGCCTTTTATTTTTGGGGTGAACATCCCCTTTATGTGGGTGGATAGTGACATTGTTTTGGGTCCGCCACCACCTGTCCATGTTTGCATTATATGCCAAGTTTAGTCATGCTTTTGCTTATCGGGCTGGTTCTATGCGGGATCTTCCTAACCTTCTATTACTGAAATCTTTATATAAGCGTATATATATATAGTTATATATATGGGTATATGTATATATATATGTATTTATATACCCCTTTCAGCTTGGATATGTCACTGGTTACTTCTCCTGCTCTTACTTTTACCTATGCTGTTTTCTTGCACCCTTTGGGCTGAGGCATTCTTTTCTTATGGATGCCTCTGATACCAACTGTCACAACCCGTATTTTCCCGAAATATATTATAATATCAGAGTAAAGGGAAAAACACGCGTCGTGATGCCACGTCCAGTAGGGGACAACTACGGACGTTCAGGCGAGCAATCAAACGAACTTCTTCACAAAAAATGTGAATTTATAAAAGAATTATCTTTTAAGATTATTTTCATTAGATTAGGAAGCCGTGTCCCTCGGCCATGCGGTTTATCTAGCCGCTCCTTCTAAAAGACAAGCATACGCAGTGGAAGAAAATAAGTCCACTTTATACCTAACGGCGCTGAAGACCGGAGACGTCTCCAGGGCGATCGCCGATCTACATTTAGTATATAATAAAGAAATATCATTATATTCTGTTTTACGATTTGCAAATAAGTGATACTTAATAGTAATGCAACAAACAGTTAAAAGGTTAACTTTTATAATGCCAAAAGAACTGCATTAATAATCAGCAAAATCGGTTTTTCCCAGAGTGTACATATACAAATAACCAAGTAGCAGTAACGGAAAACTAGCAGTAGTAGCAGCAAGTAAACCAAACAACAAGCCGTACGGGCGTCAACATCTGACACGAATCCGCAGGCGAACAAGCAACAGGCAAAAGGCAAGCTACAACAAAAAGGAGCTGAATCCTTACCCACAAGAGAGGGAAGGCCTCGACAACGAACAGAGCGACCCTGCTCAACTCTAGCGGCAGCTACTAACCTGAACCTGAGGCATCCATAAGAAAAGAATGCCTCAGCCCAAAGGGTGCAAGAAAACAGCATAGGTAAAAGTAAGAGCAGGAGAAGTAACCAGTGACATATCCAAGCTGAAAGGGGTATATAAATACATATATATACATATACCCATATATATAACTATATATATACGCTTATATAAAGATTTCAGTAATAGAAGGTTAGGAAGATCCCGCATAGAACCAGCCCGATAAGCAAAAGCATGACTAAATTTGGCATATAATGCAAACATGGACAGGTGGTGGCGGACCCAAAACAATGTCACTATCCACCCACATAAAGGGGATGTTCACCCCAAAAAAAAAAAGGCGCCGTGGTGGTGGTGGGGGAACCCAGTGTTCCCTGTACCCATCCTACCAACCACTATTAAAATAACTATGATGGAGGACCCCATTGTTCCCTATACCCATCATTCCAATGCAAACAAGTCCAACAATATTTAGCCAAGTAAATATGCAGAATTTAAACACGTAATCACGATTCGGGACTAGCATAACCAAACTCAAGGAGCAGCCCCCATGTAACAACAGCCCTTTAAGTAAGATAACAACAAACCAGCCCCAAAATAAACCCCCAACAGGGATAATTATAAAACAGCCTCAAAGGAGACAGAAATCGGAATTTGACACAAGCCAAGGCCCAAGAAGCACACCCCAGCAGCAACCCCCATTAGGCCAAAGGACATAAGAGCAGCCCCTATTAAATTGCACAAGAATAAGAGCAGCCCCCCATAAGGAATTCATAACAGCAGCCCCTCATAAAGACATTATGACAGCAGCCCCTTATATAAAGGATTATAACAACAGCCCCTTATAAAGGATTTATAACGGCAGCCCCAACTAAAACAAACAGCAACAGCCCCAACTAAAGCCACAGCAGCAGCCCCTTAAGAGAAGAAAACAAAGCAGCCCCTCATAATAAAAGTACAACAGCAGCCCCCAACATAAACCCAAGTAGGATGGATATATAACTATATAGCAGCCCCTAGCTGGGATTATATAACCAACCCCAACGTAATCCAAGCAAGATTAATGTAAAGTAGCCCCCAAGTAGAAAAACAAACAGCAACCTCTAAAGTGGGATAATAGCAAACCAGCCCCAAGCTAAGCACAAAAGCAGCAGCCCCCTATAAAGGCGGCAGCAGCCCCACAAGAAAGGAAAACCAAAAGGGCAACCCCAATTAAATCAAGTAGCAGCAACCCCTCACAAAGGCAGAATTTCGAAAGTTCAAGTGCAGCAAGCCTAACATAAATCCAGCCTGGGATTATACATAACGGCCCCTCCATATAAAGTAAACCCCCAACTGGACAATACACAGCAGCCCCCAACCGAAAGCAAAACCCCAACATTTTTTTTTACCAACCAAGCTAAGGAGAGGCAGCCACAAAGATTTGAAAAGAGCCTTGCCAACAACCAAGGTTCAGGTTTGTAGCTGTCGCTAGAGTTAAAAGGTTGTGACTGTCACAACCCGTATTTTCCCGAAATAAATTATATTATCAGAGCGAAGGGGAAAACACGCGTCATGATGCCACGTCCTGTAGGGGACAACTACAGACGTTCAGGCGAGCACTCAAACGAACGTTTTCTTTTACAAAAAGGGATGAATTAAGTAAAAGGATTATCTTTTAAGATTCATTTCATTAGATTAGAAAGCCGTGTCCCTCGGCCCTGCGGTTTACCTAGCCGCACCTTATAAAAGACAAGCATTCACAACGGAAGAAAATAGGTTCACTTTATCCCCTAACGGCGCTGAAGACTAAAGACGTCTCCAGGGCTATCGCCGGTCTAAATTTAGTATATAATAAGAAGTTATTAGTTTTATTTAAGTTTACGTTTTGCAAATATGTGATACTTAATAGTAAATGCAACAAACAGTTAAAAGATCAACTTTTCTTATAATGCTAGAAGAAAATGTTATAGTATACATCAAAATAAGCTTTTCCCAGATTGTATAATCACAAAATAACTAAGTAACAGTAAAGGAAGACTAGCAGTAGTAGCAGCAAGTAAACCAAACTAAGAACCGTACGAGCGTCAACATCTGACACGAACCCGCAGGAGAACAAGTCAACAGCCCCAAAGAGGAAGAACTACGACAACAAAACTGAATCAACTGCATCCTTACCTACTAGGAAGGAAAGGCCTCAACAACGATCAGTACGGCCCCGCTCGAACTCTGGCGGCAGCTACAAACCTGAACCTGAGGCATCCATAAGAAAAGAATGCCTCAGCCCAACGGGTGCAAGAAAACAGCATAGGTTTAAGCGGAAAAGAAAAAGAAAGAAAAGTAGACTGAAACGAACATATAATACATATATATATATACACATACATTCATATATATATAACTATATATATACGCTGATATAAGGGTTTCAGTAATCATAGTTCATGAAGGATCCGTATAGAGCCGGTACGATAAGCAAGAGCATAACTAAATTTGACATATAGAGCAAAAGGACCAGTGGTGGCGGACCCAAACCATGTCACTATCCACTCACAATAAGGGGACATTTACCCCAAATAAACAAAGGCGCCGTGGTGGTGGTCTCATTGTCCTACCAACCACTACTAATAGAACTGCGATGGAGGACCCCATTGTTCCCTTTGCCCATCCTTTCATTTCAAACATTTTCACCAACATTTAGCCAATAAACTATGGGAGGTATGCAGAATTAAAGTACCCCCATTAAGCAAACAAGATCAAGGTGCAGCCCCCACTTATAACCAACCAAGGAGCAATCCCCATAATGGCATAACAGCAACCCTTTAAGTAAAAAAAAACAACAACCTCTAAGTGGCATGACAGCAACCAGTCCAAGTTAAGTCCATAGTAGCAACCAATTGAAACACAAAGGGCAGCCCCAAGCAACACAAGCAGCAACAACCTCACAAAGGCAGCAACCGACTCACAAGGAAAGCAAACCAACGGGACATCCCCAAACAACACAAGCAGCAGCAACCTCACAAGGGCAGCTAGGATAGAGAGAAAAGGGAACCCCAATTGAAAGGGTAACCCTCAGCCATTCTGCGCCTTCCCCCCCCCCCCCCCCCCCCCCCCCCCCGATGACTTCGGTTTGCCGAAATGGAGAGAGTGGCGAGATAGGGTTTCGTCGGTGTCGTTGGCCGTCGGAGGAGGTTTAGGGGCTGCCGGAGCTAGCTTTTCTTCACCGGAGCGGGGTTGCGGAGAGATCGTGTCGGGGTCGGCGTTGGTGGTGAGGTCGTCCGGCCGTAGACTTCATTTCGCGTGGCGTCGGCTCCGTTCAGGCAAGAAAACTGCCTCCTCCTCTTTCCCCTTCGTTCTTTGTTTGTGAAGGCTTATGACTCATCTTCTTTGTGCTGATTATACCTTGGTTGGTTTTAAATTGGGGGCTGGTATGCTTTGCTAAGGGCTACTATTTATCCTTGTTAAATTGGGGTTTTCTCCTTCCCCCCTGCTGCCATACACCTATTAATTTGGGGTTTTCTTTTGTTTCCTTCCTGCTGCCATAGACCTGCTGCTATGCTTAAGTTTTGTTGGACTGGTTAATTGGGGGTTTTATGCTACACTTGCTATGCTTAAGTTATGAATGCCTCAGGTTCAGGTTTGTAGCTGTCGCTAGAGTTCGAGCGGGGTCGTACTATTCGTTGTCGAGGCCTTCCCTCTCTTGTGGGTAAGGATTCAGCTCCTTTTTGTTGTAGCTTGTCTTTTGCCTGTTACTTGTTCGCCTGCGGGTTCGTGTCAGATGTTGACGCCCGTACGGCTTGTTGTTTGGTTTACTTGCTGCTACTACTGCTAGTTTTCCTTTACTGCTACTTGGTTATTTGTATATGTACACTCTGGGAAAAGCCGACTTTGCTGATTATTAATGCAGTTCTTCTGACATTATAAAAAGTTAACCTTTTAACTGTTTGTTGCATTACTATTAAGTATCACTTATTTGCAAATCGTAATACAGAAGGTGAAACCTCCCTCTGATACCAACTGTCACAACCCGTATTTTCCCGAAATATATTATAATATCAGAGTAAAGGGAAAAACACGCGTCGTGATGCCACGTCCAGTAGGGGACAACTACGGACGTTCAGGCGAGCAATCAAACGAACTTCTTCACAAAAAAAATGTGAATTTATAAAAGAATTATCTTTTAAGATTATTTTCATTAGATTAGGAAGCCGTGTCCCTCGGCCATGCGGTTTATCTAGCCGCTCCTTATAAAAGACAAGCATACGCAGCGGAAGAAAATAAGTCCACTTTATACCTAACGGCGCTGAAGACCGGAGACGTCTCCAAGGCGATCGCCGATCTACATTTAGTATATAATAAAGAAATATCATTATATTCTGTTTTACGATTTGCAAATAAGTGATACTTAATAGTAATGCAACAAACAGTTAAAAGGTTAACTTTTTATGCCAAAAGAACTGCATTAATAATCAGCAAAATCGGCTTTTCCCAGAGTGTACATATACAAATAACCAAGTAGCAGTAAAGGAAAACTAGCAGTAGTAGCAGCAAGTAAACCAAACAACAAGCCGTACGGGCGTCAACATCTGACACGAACCCGCAGGCGAACAAGCAACAGGCAAAAGGCAAGCTACAACAAAAAGGAGCTGAATCCTTACCCACAAGAGAGGGAAGGCCTCGACAACGAACAGAGCGACCCTGCTCAACTCTAGAGGCAGCTACTAACCTGAACCTGAGGCATCCATAAGAAAAGAATGCCTCAGCCCAAAGGGTGCAAGAAAACAGCATAGGTAAAAGTAAGAGCAGGAGAAGTAACCAGTGACATATCCAAGCTGAAAGGGGTATATAAATACATATATATATACATATACCCATATATATAACTATATATATATACGCTTATATAAAGATTTCAGTAATAGAAGGTTAGGAAGATCCCGCATAGAACCAGCCCGATAAGCAAAAGCATGACTAAACTTGGCATATAATGCAAACATGGACAGGTGGTGGCGGACCCAAAACAATGTCACTATCCACCCACATAAAGGGGATGTTCACCCCAAAAATAAAAGGCGCCGTGGTGGTGGTGGGGGAACCCAGTGTTCCCTGTACCCATCCTACCAACCACTATTAAAATAACTATGATGGAGGACCCCATTGTTCCCTATACCCATCATTCCAATGCAAACAAGTCCAACAATATTTAGCCAAGTAAATATGCAGAATTTAAACACGTAATCACGATTCGGGACTAGCATAACCAAACTCAAGGAGCAGCCCCCATGTAACAACAGCACTTTAAGTAAGATAACAACAAACCAGCCCCAAAATAAACCCCCAACAGGGATAATTATAAAACAGCCTCAAAGGAGACAGAAATCGGAATTTGACACAAGCCAAGGCCCAAGAAGCACACCCCAGCAGCAACCCCCATTAGGCCAAAGGACATAAGAGCAGCCCCTATTAAATTGCACAAGAATAAGAGCAGCCCCCCATAAGGAATTCATAACAGCAGCCCCTCATAAAGACATTATGACAGCAGCCCCTCATAAAGACATTATGACAGCAGCCCCTTATATAAAGGATTATAACAACAGCCCCTTATAAAGGATTTATAACGGCAGCCCCAACTAAAACAAACAGCAGCAGCCCCAACTAAAGCCACAGCAGCAGCCCCTTAAGAGAAGAAAACAAAGCAGCCCCTCATAATAAAAGTACAGCAGCAGCCCCCATTAGATCAAAAGGAAACAAAAGCAGCCCCTTCTAATAAAAATACAGCAAGTAGCCCCAAATCAACAAGGAGCAACGCCCCATTTAATAATACAGCAGCCCCCTAACATAAAAACATCACAGCCCCCAATTTATCAAGGATAAGGGGCAGCCCCCAACATAAACCCAAGTAGGAAGGATATATAACTATATAGCAGCCCCTAGCTGGGATTATATAACCAACCCCAACGTAATCCAAGCAAGATTAATGTAAAGTAGCCCCCAAGTAGAAAAACAAACAGCAACCTCTAAAGTGGGATAATAGCAAACCAGCCCCAAGCTAAGCACAAAAGCAGCAGCCCCCTATAAAGGCGGCAGCAGCCCCACAAGAAAGGAAAACCAAAAGGGCAACCCCAATTAAATCAAGCAGCAACAACCCCTCACAAAGGCAGAATTTCGAAAGTTCAAGTGCAGCAAGCCTAACATAAATCCAGCCTGGGATTATACATAACGGCCCCTCCATATAAAGTAAACCCCCAACTGGACAATACACAGCAGCCCCCAACCGAAAGCAAAACCCCAACATTTTTTTTTTACCAACCAAGCTAAGGAGAGGCAGCCACAAAGATTTGAAAAGAGCCTTGCCAACAACCAAGGGAACACTACTAATCAAGAAAAAGAATACAGAAAAGAGACGAAGAGGAAGAGAGTGAAGAGTTTTCTTGCCTCGCACTACCCGGCGACCCGACGGAGCACGATCAACACACCGAGAGCCGAGCAAGCTCTAGCCCCGGCGACGAGGACGATCTCCGGCGACTCTAAGCTTCCTCTTACGGCCAAAGCCACGGATGACCGGCGGCTCCGGCGCAACCCTAGCCCGCCATCGCGCTCACCCAGGAAAGAACTGGAGCTATCGAGGGGAAGGGGAGGAATGGAAATAAAATGAAATAATGATCTGCCGAATCAGACCTCCCCCTTATAAATAAAAATCTCCCCCACATGAATAATCAGCCATAATAACTACATTAATAATAATTTTTTTTTTGTTTTGATCAACACTAATATGAACATGCATGTGCACGCACACACAAAATGCACATAAGCCACATACACATTTATATATATACATATGCATACTCTCGTATAAAATCCCCCCACCAAACCTTCTCTGCATATTTTTTTGTATTACGCATACTAACAAGCGCAAGTTTATACGTATATGTCTACCCGCATGGAAATTCTCCAGGACGAAAACATAATCATAATAGCTTGCCTCTTGATGAAACAACCGAAAGGGAAGGGAAAACCTCAAATATGCACACTTATGTAGTTATGCTGCAAATGTGGCTCGATTCAGAATTACTCGCCGGACGACGACGACGATGCTCCCGCAACGGTAACGCCCTTTCGCACCGACGTCTTAAATTAATATCTCGGTTTCGAATAATTATTCTAAATTTCACGTGCTTTGTTAAAATAATCAAAAGAAGAATCTGGGGCGTTACAGTCACCCCTCCTCACAAAAAGTTTCGACCCGAAACTTGCGACGACAATTCAAAACGAGGAAATCACGAAAAAGAAAGAAAACTCAGGAGGTGAAAACTTACCGGGGAATCTAGTCGAAAAGGTGAGGATAGGATTCCTTCATAGCTGACTCTAGCTCCCAGGTCGCACCCCGAACATCCTGATTGTCCCAGAGGATCCTGACCATAGGAATGGTCTTCCTCCGCAACACTCGATCCTGTCTTTCCAAAATGCGAACAGGCTGTTCTACAAACGATAGATTGGGCTGCAGCACTGGCACGGAATCCAGAACATGGCGATCGCTGCGGACGCACTTCCGCAACTGGCTCACATGGAAAATGTCATGCACGCCGGGGAAAGAGGCAGGTAGCAACAACCTGTAAGCAGAAGCCCCGATGCGTTCGACGATCTCGAATGGGCCTATAAGCGCTGGCCAACTGCTGGATCTCGCTGCGAAGACCTCCCAAAAATCTCTTCACCCGATTTTCCTCAGAGGCAACAAAATTCGGGGCGAACCTGCTCAGCTTGGAGAACTCGACCTCATATTTTGTTGCCTCTGAGGAAAATCGGGTGAAGAGATTTTTGGGAGGTCTTCGCAGCGAGATCCAGCAGTTGGCCAGCGCTTATAGGCCCATTCGAGATCGTCGAACGCATCGGGGCTTCTGCTTACAGGTTGTTGCTACCTGCCTCTTTCCCCGGCGTGCATGACATTTTCCATGTGAGCCAGTTGCGGAAGTGCGTCCGCAGCGATCGCCATGTTCTGGATTCCGTGCCAGTGCTGCAGCCCAATCTATCGTTTGTAGAACAGCCTGTTCGCATTTTGGAAAGACAGGATCGAGTGTTGCGGAGGAAGAACATTCCTATGGTCAGGATCCTCTGGGACAATCAGGATGTTCGGGGTGCGACCTGGGAGCTAGAGTCAGCTATGAAGGAATCCTATCCTCACCTTTTCGACTAGATTCCCCGGTAAGTTTTCACCTCCTGAGTTTTCTTTCTTTTTTGTGATTTCCTCGTTTTGAATTGTCGTCGCAAGTTTCGGGTCGAAACTTTTTGTGAGGAGGGGTGACTGTAACGCCCCAGATTCTTCTTTTGATTATTTTAACAAAGCACGTGAAATTTAGAATAATTATTCGAAACCGAGATATTAATTTAAGACGTCGGTGCGAAAGGGCGTTACCGTTGCGGGAGCATCGTCGTCGTCGTCCGGCGAGTAATTCTGAATCGAGCCACATTTGCAGCATAACTACATAAGCCACATACACATTTATATATATACATATGCATACTCTCGTATAAAATCCCCCCACCAAACCTTCTCTGCATATTTTTTTGTATTACGCATACGGGGCATATTATGTAGTATGGGATGCATAATATGTGTTTGTCTATGGATCCTCATAGGTTACAACATACGACTGTTATGTAGTATGGGATGCATAACGTAGGTCGCATGCGTGTCCATTAGATTTTCCTTTTCGTTACATGCGATAATATGTAGTATGGGATGCATAAGATCGCATGTGTACGCCGCTCATAACATGCATTAAGGCCTTTTTAGATTGCATAGCACTGCATAAACATCATAACATAGCATTGCACACGTGCCAAGCTAAAGACATACATGATGACGCTCGTACACACATGATTTGAAATAAAAATTTGGCATTCATGCATTATTTTATATGCACATAAGTTGATAGGATGATGGTGTATCATCCTAAGTTTAGCATAACATCATTTCATTAATTCCCAGAGCAAGGTAACAGCAAGAGCAAGTATCTACTCCTTTCTGATCTGTATCGAGTTAGGAAATTCTGGTTCCTAGCTGTTGCGTCTTAGCTGGTTCCTAGCTGGTTCCTAGCTGGTTCCTAGCTGGTTCCTAGCTGGTTCCTAGCTGTAGCTGGTTCCTGGCTATGTTACAAAATTGGTGAGCGACAAGGAGCAGTTTAATCCATCTTTCCATCATCCACCATCAAATCAACCCCACTTTGAGCCCCGTTCCCAGAGGGGAAGAAATTACAAAAACAAGCAACCCTTCATCGGCCATCAATGGTTTCAGGATCAGAAACCGCCATTGGCCATCACATCCGCTCCATCCGTTCCTCCTCCACAAATAATGCCGGTATACCTACCGCAATATACCGCGCAGCCACCTCCAATCATTCCATCCACCCAATATGATGAATCGCAAGAGTCATTCACTCCTCTGAATGTCACTATGGACGAAGTCGTCCAAATCCTCTAGAAAAGGCCGGACTTCAGAAGGCCAGCTCCTCTGAAATCGGATGTTCGTAATCGAAATCCAAATCTGTACTGTGAATATCACAAGGAGGGAGGGCATCTGACTGAAGATTGTCGGGCCCTCCGCTTGTTGATAGAAAGGCTCTTGGGAGAGGGAAAACTCTGAGGCCTAATCCGGAAGGAAGCAACCGCTGATCCAGCAACTGAGAAGAAGAAAGAAACAACAGAGGTAACTTGGGAATGCGCCGACATTGAAGACGTTGGCTGCTATGGAGATATTCACCGCTCGACCGAATGCATTGAGGTGTGGGCCCCCTGGGGGACATTTATTGCATTCATGGAGGGGCTGGAGCTGAATCGTCTCGCAAATCCAGCATTGCAAGAGTTCTGAAACAAGAATTGGCAGCGACCACAACTTCTCCCCCTGAAAGAACTGTCGTCACCTTTGGGCAAGATGACCTTCCTCCAAATGCCAATCCCTTTGACGATGCCGTGGTCATCAAGGCCGTCATTGAGAACTATACCGTTCATAAGATCCTCATCGACACGGGCAGTTCCGTTAACCTCCTCTTCCGCTTAACCTTTGAAGCCTTGAAGACTGGGAAGCCTTTGCTTTCCACCGATGGGCCCCTCTATGGATTTTTTGGGGAGAAGAAAGAAGTAGAAGGTTCTGTAAAGCTCCTAGTTTCTCTGGGGGGAGTAATAAAGCTGATCAACTTCGTTGTTGTGGATCCCCCAAGAAACTACTGCGCCATCTTCGAGAGGCCAATTCTTAATGCCTACAGGGCAGTAGTGTCCACCTTCCACTTTGCTCTTAAGTTTGCTGCCGAGGGAAGGCAGTATCGAATCAGAAGCAACCCAAAGGTGGCTCGAGAGTGTTACGTGCGAAACGTCAATATGATCACCGACGTTCCAGTTTCTGAGGCCACGACTAAAGTGCTGGAAGTTGTTGAACCTTCAAAGGCTGCCGAAGAGAGGAAAGATAGAGAAGGGGCTCACTTGGAACCTGCCCAAGTGACCCAGGAAGTCCCCATTTCTGAGGGAGAATGCAAGAAGCTGACCATCAATGCAGAGCTGATGGAAGAGGAGAAAGTGGAGCTGATCTCCTGTCTTCTGGAAAACCTGGATTTCTTCGCCTGGTCAGCGGAGGATATGCCGGGAGTAGATCCGGACGTGGCTTGCCATCATCTGAACATATCTCCTGAGTTCAAGCCAGTCCAACAAAAGAAGAGAGAAGTGACAACCAAGCTGGCGGAGCCCATCAGAGAGGAGGTTGCCAAACTCCTGAAAACGGGCTTTATTTCTGAAATTCAATATCCCACGTGGATGTCGAATGTTGTAATGGTTAAAAAACCAGGTGGGAAATGGCATATGTGTGTGGATTTTACTAAACTCAATAAAGCATGCCCCAAAGATTGCTACCCCTTGCCTTGGATAGATATTTTAGTAGATTCCGCGGTTGGGTATAATTTTATGAGCTTTATTGACGCATTTTCGGGGTATCACCAAATCAAAATGCACAAACCCGATATCTCGCATACTTCTTTCATCACGAACGATGGGTGTTATTGTTATCTTGTAATGCCCTTCGGACTTAAAAATGTGGGTGCTATATACCAGAGAATGATTGATACAGTTTTTAAACGTCAAAAAGGCAGGAATCTTGAAGTTTATGTTGACGATCTCCTCTTGAAAAGTAAAACATTCTCAATGCATTTGAAAGACCTCATAGAGACGTTCACTACTCTACGGAGGTTCAAATTGAAATTAAACCCATTGAAATGTGTTTTCGGAAAAAATAGGGGAAAGTTTCTCGGGCATCTCCTCACTCCCGATGGCCTTGCACCGAACCTAGATAAGGTGAAGGCCATCCTCGATATGATTCCACCTCGTAATACCAAGGAGATCAAGCAACTTGGAGGAAGGTTGGCGGGCCTAAGCAGGTTTATCTCCAAATCAGGAGATAGAAGTTCTCCATTCTTTAAAATACTCCGGGGGTGATCAAAGTTCGAATGGAACGAAGAATGCAGCAAAGCTTTTGAACAGTTAAAAGTACAGTTAACTTCAACTCCACTACTTCAAAGTCCTCGTGAGGGGGAGATATTATTCTTATATTTAAGGGTCGGCCCAGATGCAGTGAGTTCTGTCCTCATCCGGGAGGAAAAGGAGAAGCAGTTCCCATTATATTATGTCAGTCATATCCTGAAGGATGCAGAAACGAGATATTCAATCCTGGAAAAGCTAGCTTTGGCATTGGTCATGTCATCGCGAAGGCTCCGCCCTTATTTTCAAGCTCATCCGGTCCAAGTAATTACAGATCATCCTTTGAGAAGCATTCTTGAAAAACCAGATCATTCAGGGAGATTGGCCAAGTGTACTATTGAATTAAGTGAGTTCGAAATATCTTACACCCCCAGAACGACAATTAAAGCGCAGGTCTTGGCAGATTTTGTGGTTGATACAACAGAATCCGGCCCAGAACAAGCAGAGAAATCACCTTTGGCTTGGGTTGTGTATGTGGATGGGGCTTCCGGTAAAAACTATGTGGGAGCCGGGGTAGTTCTAATCAGCCCGAATGTTATCAATCTAGAGCAGGCTATCAAGTTCTTCTTTCCAGTCACAAATAACCAGACACAGAACGAGGAAGCAGATGAGTTGTCAAAGTTCGGTCTTCTATCAGGAGGAGTGACCTCTGAACTTTTTCATCCGGCAACAGAGGACGGTGAACTCATGCAAATCGATCAACATCCTTCTTGGAAGGATCCCTATGAACTATATTTATCAAAAGGAGAGTTCCATCAATCTATCAAAGACAAAAGAAAGTTCAAAAGGAAGGCGGCATATTATTACCTGATAGCTGGAATCTTATATCAGAAAACGTTGATTTCTCCCTCAGCGCAGTGTGTTTCGGAGGAAGAAGTTCTGACCATACTTCAGGAAGTTCATTCCGGGGAATGTGGCAGCCATTCAGGGGCGAAGACTTTAGAGAAAAGAATCTTGAGGCAGGGGTATTTCTGGCCAACTATGAGGAAAGATGCAGAAGCATATGCCAAGCGATGTGTTCAGTGTCAAAAGTTTGCTCCTCTTCAACACCTGCCCGCTCAGTCGCTTAGATCAATAACCGCACCTTGGCCCTTCGCAGTTTGGGGGATGGATCTTGTCGGACCCTTCCCAATGGCTAGTGGCCAACGTCGTTTTATCATTGTGATGATTGACTATTTCAGCAAGTGGATCGAAGTGAAGGCATTGGCAAAAACTACAACCCAAGTCATCAAAAATTTTATCTGGGAGAAATAGTTTGTCGGCACGGAATCCCGTTGGCGATTGTCACTGACAATGGCCCACAATTCAACAATTCAGAAATGATAAACTTTTGTGATCGGGTTGGGATTGATCTTCGATTCTCTTCAGTACATCACCCCAGGACGAATGGCCAGGTGGAAGCAGCAAACAGACAAATCCAGCAGCTTTTGATGAAGAGAGTCTTGAATCAAAGAGGGAATTGGGCAGAGCAACTTCCTTCTATCCTTTGGACTCTCCGTACTGCTCCATCCTCAGCTACAAGAGAAACACCTTTCAAGTTGACTCATGGCTCAGAGGCGGTTATTCCTATAGAGTTTGAAGTGGTTACTCCCAGGGTTGTGTACGCAAAGGAGGGAGAAGAAGCGTGGATAGAGCATAATGACGAAGCCATCAAATATAGTCTGGTTCTGATCGAAGAGCTTCAGGAAGAGGCAACAATCAGACAGGAGGAAATAAAAAGGAGAATGGCCAAGTACTTTGACAAGAATGTCAGGGTAAAACATTTTGCAGTCGGGGACATTGTGCTAAAGAAAGTTGATGCGGCAGCCAGAACGGGTAACGTCGGAAAGCTATATCCCAACTGGGCTGGACCTTTCATCGTCAAGGAGGTGCTAAAAAGCGGGGCTTATCGCCTCCAGACAAGCGAAGGAGAGGACATCTCACGCACCTGGAGCGGTTACGACCTTAAACGTTTCTATCCTTAAAAATGTTTTCTTTATTTCTTGCATTTTTGGATATTCAATAAGAAGCCCCCATACAGAAACTTCTCCATGTCTGATGATTCCTTTTGCACTTTTTATATTTTTTATACATATATCCTCGTCACTGGACCACGGAGACATCGCCAAGTTCTGCTCGAACCCCCTTGGATTGTAGTCATTAGCATAAAACCACGAAGATCATGTGTAGCGGGGAGTTTTCGCACACGTGTAGTGGTAGCTTGCCAATTCCCGTGCGGTGGTCTTCGGAATCTTGGATCCCGGCTGATATCTGACACACCCCTGCATCAAGGGAAGTTTAGGTGAATGTTAGCTCTATCAAGCCCCGAGAGGGATATAGTTACAGCTTTGATGATCTTTCTGAGGAAAGCAATGTCGGTATAGCCCCCGCGGCATAACCACACCTGCCCAACTGATCATCTTGGTCTGTGACCATCGAATACTCCAAGGTACTCTCAAGCGATGCCTAAGCGGGACCCACAACTGAGTTGATCTCTCTGAGGAAAGCAATGTTCGCCACCTAGGCCCACCAGCCCAATTGATCAACTCGGCTTGTAACCCTATGCAAGAGAGCAGTTGATTCGCTTACAGCCATTATGACCACTTGAGGAAAGCAATGTTCGCCGCCTAGGCCCACCTGCCCACTTGGTCATCTGGATCTGTACTTATCTTTTTTTTTCTACAGCTCTTATGACCACTTGAGGAAAGCAATGTTCGCCGCCTAGGCCCACCTGCCCACTTGGTCATCTGAGTCTGTAGCTGTTTCTTGTTACATTACAGGGAATTATCTCATCTTATATGGTCACCCTAGACCATTTGGGAGAAAACATGGTTTTTTATAGGTACATCGCAGACCGGTCGGTTTGATGTGTAAACGGGCGGCTTGAAATAAGCAGGTACCAAGGTTATCGAGCGGTCTGTTTATTAAACCGGGTGGTTTGAAATAAGCAGGTACCAAAGTTATCGGGAGGTCTGGTTATTAAACCGGGCGATTTGAAAGCAGGATATCACAATGTTGTGAGGCCTATCAGGGTATAAAGCATAACCGTGACCGGTCCAGTTCAAGCATGCTGACGGAGACGCTCTTCTATCGACGCAAATGATCTCCATATCTTCTAGCTCGCGGATTAGACGCTCATCGTGCATCAAAATCCAATTTGCTTGAGCAGGATCCCGACAACTCAACGCGTCCGCAACTACATTTCCCTTACCAGGAATATATTTGATGTCGAAGGTGTAGTCCCCAAGGAACTCCATCCACCGCCTCTGACGCATATTCAACTCCCTTTGATCCAGCAGGTACTTGAGGCTCTTGTGGTCAGTAACGATATCGATCTGCACGCCATACAAGTAATGCCTCCAAAGCTTGAGGGCAAAAACCACGGCCGCTAGCTCCAAATCATGGACCGGGTAGTTCCTTTCATGAACCTTCAGTTGTCGGGAGACGTAGGTAATTACCTTTCCGAACTGCACTAGGACGCAACCCAACCCACTCCCCGAGGCATCACTATAAATTTCGTAGCCTTCCGTACCACATGGCGAGCGTAGAATGGGCACCGTGGTTCGACGACTCTTCAATTCTTCAAAAGCTCGAGCACACTCAGGCGACCAATCGAACTTGTGATCTTTCCTAATCAGTTTAGTGAGAAGGAGTGCCACCCTCGAGAAGTTCTCCACAAAGCGCCTATAATAGCCGGCAAGTCCTAAGAAACTTCGGACTTCCTCTACGTTTTTCAACACAGGCCACGCTTGGATTGCTTCTATTTTCGACGGATCAACCGCAATTCCATCCCCACTAACAACATGACCCAGGAATGCTACTGACGATAGCCAAAACTCGCACTTGGAGAACTTGGCATATAGTTGACTCCTCCTCAGGTTGCTCAAAACTGCGTGCAGATGCTCTGCATGCTCCTACTCCAACTAAGAGTATACTAAAATGTCGTCGATGAAGACGATCACAAATTGATCCAAATATTCTCGGAACATTCTATTCATTAAGTCCATGAATACCGACGGTGCATTAGATAGACCGAACGACATAGCAGTGAACTCATAGTGCCCAAAGCAGGTACTGAACGCTATCTTTGGAATGTCACAATCCCGAATACGAAGCTGATAATAGCCGGACCTTAAGTCAAGCTTAGAGTATACCGTCGACCCAACCAGTTGGTCGAATAAGTCGTCGATTCTTGGAATCGGATAACGGTTCTTCTCGGTCAACTTATTCAGCTCTCGATAATCGATACATAGACGCAAGCTCCCGTCCTTCTTTTTCACAAAGAGAACTGGTGCACTCCAAGGCGATGAACTCGGACGTACGTAGCCTTGCTCTAGCAGCTCTTGCAATTGGACCTTCAGCTCTGCCAATTCCTTTGGTGCTATCCGGTACGGTGAGCGGGCCACAGGTTTGGCACCTGGCACCAGTTCAGTACAGAAATCAATCTCCCGCTGAGACAGAGCCCCAGGGAGTTCGTTAGGAAACACGTCGGCGTACTCCGCTACAACTGGGACATTGCATAACCTGGGCTTTGGCTCCGAAGCCTCCAACAGGGTGAAGAACAACTCCGCCCCTTTTCTCACCACCTTCACCACTTGGAGAGCAGACATCAGTGTCTTGCTCGCTCCTCGCATACCTTTGAACGTGGTTTCGTCTTCGGTGTTCTTTCCCAGAGTGATCTCCTTTGAATTGCAATCTATGCATGCTCGCTACTCCGAGAGCCAGTCCATGCCGAAGATCACATCAAATTCAGCTAACGGTAATTACGACGCTTCCAAGTCGAAATCCTGATTTCCTATCCACACCATCACACGGCTCTTCCTATCCGCACTCATGCGAGACCCGTTAGGAAGCACGACCTCCAATTTATCTTTTGCTAAGGTTGACGGCACTCCGATTTGCACCACGAAGCCCGTAGACAGAAAAGAGTGCGATGCTCCCGTATCAAATAGAGCTCTCGCCGGATAGTTGAAAATTAGAACGAAGCCTAATTGCACACAAATAAAACATAAGGTCACACAACGGTATCAATCACACTTAGCTATGTAAAAGCTAACATTTAATTCATACCTGTGACGACATCAGTTTGTCGTATGGCTTCTTGCTGGCCAAGCGAATAAACTCTAGGCTGGGTCGGAATGTGCTGGGAAGCAGAAGGCTCTGCAGCTTTACCCCTTTCCGCATGACCCGCAGCACGATCATAGTCCAACGCTCGGTTCTCTGGCTTCGGGGGACCACTTCTACACACACGCGCCTTGTGTACCACCTTCCCGGAGGTGAAACATGTAATAGGGCTATATGCTGTCGTAGCTCTCGACACATTTGAGCGAGTTGGCTCCGCCGGTTTGAACTTCCTTTTGTTCCTCCTGAACTCCGACTTGGACTGAGAGGTCGGCGCATGAAACTCGGGTTACTTTGCCACGCCCTGTGCTTGCACTCTCTTCATGTCCAACTCCAGAGATCTAGCGCTTTGCACCACCACATGGAAGCCAAACATCGTTGGGCCTGCAAGGAGCAGCCTCAACTCATCTCAAAGACCTTCATAAAACTTGTTTGTCTTCATTTCCTCATCTTCCACCAAAAACCCCGCATAGCGGCCCAATCTAGTGAACTCGTGCAAGTACTCGTCCACCGATCTATCGCCTTGAGTTAACTTCAAGAACTGGTTCTGCAACGCAATGCGTTGGGCAGAAGGAATATACCTCTGAAGAAACGACTTTGAGAACTCCGCTAAAGTGATCTCGGTAAGATCCTTGCCTCCAAACCTAAGCACTTCCTGCTCGGCCCACCAAAGCTCTGCTTCTCCGTTAAGGAGGAAGGTGGCTAGGGTGACCATCATAGCTTCTTCTGTTGCTGTCGCCTTTAAAGTTTTTCTAACTATTGACAGCCAGTCCTCCGCCTCCGTTGAGGATCCAGTGCCGCGAAAAGGTTGGCATATGGAAACTTTGAAAGTGCTGAAGTTGTTGATCACGCGCTCGCGCAACAACTACTTGCTCAACTCAACATTCCACCCTTGGCTCCACCGCAGGTTCCACTACAGCCACTGGTACAGGGATCTCCACCCTCGGTTCCACTGCAGGATCCACTGCGGCAGCTGCCACCAGGGCCACATCCGGAGTAGGTGTAGCAGGCTGTGCAAGCCTTTGAGGTTGAGTGTTGATTAACGCGATGACTGCTTCAGCGATTAACCTGATCATCTCAGCTGGAGGAGTGGTCGCTGGCACCTCAGCCGACGCACTACTTTCAGCGGTGTTACGGGGTCGAGACTGACCCGCAGCACTCCTAGTCACCTATAAATTATGCAAGACATAATTTAGTGACCGAAAACATAGCAAACAACAATCATGGAACGCTCAGGTTCCGCAAACAAGTATGTTTTTCCATTCCTAAGTGGACATTTTTATTAGTTTTGTCGTTTTAGGTGAATGCACATCCCGTGCACACCACCCCTTAAAAGGAATTCATCCCGAATTCGCGAAACTACAGATCGACGCCCTAAGTTCGATACCAAATTGTAACACGCTTCCAGTACGAATAATATAACAGTAGGTCCGGCCGGGACCCCACGCTATACTAACCACACTAGCTAGGCGTTAAAAGGAGATATACAGAAAAGAACTACACCAGAGTATACCAAACATAAGCTGAAGCATAAAGATTTAACATTTCTTTTAGAATAGTCCACTATCACAGGAATGAAACAATAAAGTGTAGAGTTAGGCCTTAAGGCCTTACTTTCCAAAAAGTACAAAACTCCATAAACATACATCGGCACGCAGGCCGACAATACATGAAAAGCAGAAAAGAGGCTGACCTTCGAGGGCCAACACAGCAAAAGGGCCACCGCCCGCTATTTCCTGCTTGGCTCACCTGCACCTGCAACAACGATCCACCAAAACGTGGCAAACAGGTAACCGGTCAGCTAAAGATGACCAAAATTATAACGACCCCACCCCTAAAGCCGGGGTGGTGGTACTCCTTCCCTGCAGGCATACAGTATAGGCATAGATTGTCAAGGTACATTCAAACAACACATGTCCATGCAATCAACACCAACGTGGGCATGCACGGCCACACATTTCGTGCTCTCAAGGCACTCTCACGGTGTACTCTCCGAGCTACACCTAAAAACTCCTTAAACAAAGAGTTCGCATGAGCTTTGACTGTCAAGACCAACTTGCCTTACGGACCAATCCCGACATCATACGGTGCACCGAGGAGCTACCTCTTCACCGATTCGGTATGGGAGCGGGTTCGGTTCAGCTTTGCCCATGCTCAAATCGTCGGAATCAATCGTCGCGATGCCGGTACAGCTTCACCTCAGCCCGAAAAACGAAAGGTGGTTTCACACCTCCACAACCAGTTCCCTGGGAGCTACCGCCGGTGCTAGCACTAGCACCTGACGGTAGTGGAAGTTCTTCGAATCCACCCACAACTTCGGGTATTTCCTAGAGGTTACCTCCAGGACTCCCTGCAGTACTCTACTGTACACAGAACCTGAAAATAGCGCAAATAAAACACGGAGTCTTCTCCGGCATAAATAATCACTATAGCCATCACTAATCCAGACCAACCTGTCTGGATGGGTTTCACACACAATGCATATATCCGTACTACGATTCCGGATGCTAATGCAAGTAACCAAAGGGGATCGAAATGATCAACCCGCTGGAAAACTCCCTTTTCTCCACCAATCGGTGGGGGATTTTCCATGCAAACATGCCATAAAAAGGAGGACTTCACTTGTCCAAGTAGAAGATCATTACCCTTGTCATTTTCTTGTTCACCATGAGAATCCAAGATTCTAAACGGATGGAAAGGACCGCACCGGGCTGTTCTCTGTGGATCTGTAAACGGCTCGCGATTCGGAGCTTCGGAGCTCCGTCAATGGTGGAAGACACCTTCTTCTTCCTCCTTGGCTTCCCTCTTTCTCAAGCTTGAAGGGAGATAAGACTTTAGAATTAAAGAGAATATCTCCTCTGGTCAAGGCTTAAAAAATCCCGGATTAAACCCTAGCCATCGGATCTAAGAACATAAGGATTTGACGGCCACGATTTCAAATCACGGATCTGTATCGCGCTCCAGCGTCGGCGCTAGCGCTAGTGCCTGCGCTAGCATCCGTCTCGACGGCTAGCGTCTGTCGACACTTAAAGCTTCCGTCTCGACGGCTAGCAACCATCGAGATGGCTAGCACTAGGCAGTAGCACTACCGCCTGCGCTAGCTCCCACCAGCCCAATTCTGCTTCAAAGTTTTGGGGTGTTACACTCCGCTTCCTTTAGTCTTTCGACTTCTTTTTCCAATTCAGCGACCTTCTTTTCTAAATGATCGTTTGCTCTAACCTTTTGAAGGTCATGCCCATAAAGTGGTTGGTGATAAAACTTTCAGCACCAACCCGCGCGGCTTGCCGGGCGATCTCCTCTTCAGGAATCTTCCTTAATCGCCTGAAGTTCCGCTGGCCATACATGGCAATGTCGGCGGCCTCTGCGTGTCGGCCGGACTTCTCATTTGTCCAATGGGGGAGTGAAGTGGAGACCTGGAAACCATCTCCGTCTGGGTGCCAGGACAAGACCATGCGGCCTTTCAAATCCTTCACTTTGTTGAAGGATCGGAGAGAAGAGAAGTCACCGGAGGAGGCCGAATCCTCGTCGTCAGACACCTGCGGCTTGTTTCTCCTCTGCCTTTTTCCCTCTGGGTCAGGACCAAGCCGGCCGGACTGACCGGCTTGTTCTTGGGAACTACATCCTCGTCTGGAAGAAAGAAGCGGAAATATCAGAACAGGAGACCGCGCGATCAATATCAAAACAGGAAGCAGTTTGAAGAAAACTTACTGTCCTCAGGCCGGACATTCTCCAGCTCAGCTAGCAGCGGGATGTAGTGGCTTATATTAAGCCACTCATTCTCAAGAAGTTGGCAGGTCTTCATCTCGACCTCGTTGACGGCGATTTGTTGAAAGGCCTCCTCTGGCTGAACCTGCGGGTTAGGGTTTACCAGGCCGAGGCGGCCCTCAAATATCAGATATCTTTCAGCACCAACCCGCGCGGCCTGCCATGACCTTGTTCGCATGGTTAACTAATTTCAAGCCCCTGCAACCGAAATACAAGTGTCCTTTGAATACATCCGACTCAGAATCCGGGATAGCCCGCACCGAGAAGATTCTTCTAAAGAGGTCCATCGAGAAGCGGACTCTCTCAGACTGCAGATAAGCGATGAAGCTGCAAATGCCGGCCATTGAGTTGGGGGAAATCTGACCGTGCACAACCCCCTAGTGGTCGAAGATCATGACGAGTTTGAAGGATATCAGAAATTTGAAACCGCAATCGAAATGATCGATTGGGATAGCGATCTGGTTTGGTGCGGAGGAGTTTACTCGCTCATCGCGGAATGGAAGCCGCACGAGTAGCGGGCTCCCTACCATGTGCTTTTCTACGAAGTCATCCAACTCTGCTTTAGTCAGCTGGCATTCCTCGTGGTCTGCCGAATGGAATTCTAAGGCGGCTTTAGATCGGGTAGCGGGCACTTTCGCAGATCGCTTCGGCTGACGCTTCACTCCCATCTTGAGATTCTGTTGAAAGAATCTTCGGAAAGGCGCTACTTATAAGAATAAGTGATCTGCATTTAGCAAAGGTCAAATCGCGGCTAGCCTAATCAGCCTGCGCGGACAAATTTTCGTACAGAAAGCTAAATCATTAGCAGCAAAACACATGAAGCAAAATCCAATCAAGCAGTTTAAACACAACAGAAACAAGCGGCTCGGCTTGCAAAGCAATTCACAGGTATCCATCAATATACAAAGGAAGAAAATGAATGCATTCAAATAAACAGACCGCACGGTCTGTAAGACAAACCGAATATCGCAAAGTTAAACACAAGCGGTTAAGTTGTCCGAAGGACCGAATAAAATAATACAAATAATTGTCTTAAAACCGCTCATCGCTAGCGGGCATCACTCGACACATCCTCTCTATGAAGTCGCGTGACATGGTCGCCGATCTGAAGAACAGTTCCTTGTATCTGATTAATGCTATGATTAAGGTGGTTAATCATGCTATGAAGTCGCGCGACATCTTGCTCTACTCGCGCTGCCGGAATCACGCGAGCAGGTAAGGCCTCTGCGGCCTCATTTACATTAGCAACAGGGTGGATCACCCCAGCCGCTGGAAGAGTCGAGCTCGTCCCAACAGCTGGGCGGTGTGACCCACGACAACCTTCATCAGCTGTATTAAGGGGACGTCGGCTTCCGCCGGCCCCCCTTGTCAGATGGAGATATTTGTCTCTATAGTAAGCACAGTCCTCCTCGAGCTTGTGGATTTCCTTCTTTCCCCTATCAAGTCGGGCGGTCAGCACTGCAACCTGTTCTTGCTGTGCCTTCTCCTTCTCTCTTTTCGCTCGGCCTCCAGCGCAGCCCGACTCTCTTTCCGCTCAGCTTCCATCTCAGCCCGCATTGCAGCCTTTTTGTCTTGGGCAGCTTTTTCCCGCTCTTCGAGGGCCTTCAACTGCTTCTTCAGGGCTTCAAAATTCTCTTGGAGACCGGCCACCTCATCCGCCATTCGGGTATCCGGGTTCACTGAGGAACTCGGAAAGGATGAATCTAGCAGAGGAAGATAAGTCACCAGTTCGCCCGGCTTCGGAATAGAATTATGATCGTCTACAATGAAAAAGATAGTCAGAAAGGTCGAGCGAATATAAATTTATATAACAGGGGAACTGTCAAAAGAAGACCGCTCTTTCCAAACTCTCCTTGCTTACAAGCCGCAGCAGTTTGGGTAAAGTTCGGATGGATAGGCCGTCTCGCTTGCTCGGAATCAATCTTTCGACGCTGTTCTCTCCACGACCTCTCATTTTGCCTCCGCTTGGCAGCAGAAAATTGAGCAGCGGAGGGAAAGAAACTTGGTGACGGGTTCAGTAACAAGTCGTGCGACTTGTTTTGAGACCGTATTTTGAAAAAATGAACAGGGCGGTAACCCGCAACCCCTTTACCTTGCATAAGAAGATCAAGTGGTGATGGCGGCTTATTCAGCTGATCTCGTACTCTCTCCGCCTTCACCTTCATCAGCCGCAGTCCGGCCCTCACAGAATCCTCTGAGGCCGGTGCGGCCTTCTCAACTCTAACCGCATCCTCAACCCGGGCGACCTCCTTAGCTCTAGTTACATCTTCTCCAAGGAAGTCAGCTATATTCAGGTCGGCAGAAGTCCCAAGCAGTTCATCCTGCTTCTTAAGGGTCTCAAAATCCTTAATAATATCGCTCAGAGATGTGCTATGAGCAGGGGCAGGGGCCTGATCGTCCGGCTTGGGGGAGGGCGTTGTTAGGCCCTCAGAAACTTCCCTTTCACGTGCCTTGCCTTGAAGGTTACCCGTTCACTTCTTTCTTGAGGCCGCTCTATTTTTCGCCTTCAAACTCTTGGCTTTCCTCAAAAGCCTCTCCGTGGTTGACTCTGCTCTCTTCCGCTTCTTTGCCGACTCTTGTTCGGATTGCTGCATGCGGATAGGGCTATCTTTAACATTCACCGGCGGCTCTGGGCTTTGCTGTTCGTTCGGTTTGGGAGAGTCAACCGCCTCTCCATCATCCCTTATCTTCAGATTGAAACCCCCGGAGGGGGTAATCTCCATATTAAAAGAATCGCCGCTGTCGGTTTTTGAGAGGGCGGCTTCGGATTTTATCCTGTCTGCAAGGACGGGCGGATTATCCTCCTTATTAGGAGGGGGAAGCAAATCAGCTGGAGGCGGCTTGGAGCCACCCGCCTCGTCCTCGGTCAAATCAATAGTTAATTCAAGGGGCATGTCGGCCGACTTGCCCTTTGAAGCGATGGTGACAGTCAGATCAACCTTTTCAGATCGATGGGTCTTCTTCTTCTTACTTTTCTTTTCTTTCTCGCGGTCTCCGCGGTCTTTGGCAGATTTCTGGCGGTTTTCTAGCTCAGCCATAACATTCACCATTTTGATCGGGCTTGTTAGCCGGAGTGTTCTGACCGCAAGAGGAGAGTAGCGATCCGTGATAAAACTTCAATTGTGCGGAAACAGAAGCTTCCAGAACATTTATAACCCACGAGGCAAGATTGGCGCGGTCTCCGGCTAGAACTAATATTTTCAAAATCTCTTCAGGATTTGAAAATATGCGGGGATTATGTTTACCCAGAAGACCGCATCTGAGTTGTCTTTCTCACAGACCGGGTGGTCTGCGAATGCAAGTCGACCGATTCAGACTCAACAGGGTCTATCAATACCAGCCAGCGCAAACCGAGTGGTCTGATAGTGTTCAGATCGCCTCCAAGGATTGAAGATTACAAAGGCTCATGTCCAGAAGGCAAGCCGCAGTCTCAAGTCGGAGACCGCATGGAGTGCACCATGAAGACTACCAAGGCTCATGTCTAGAAGGCAAGCCGCGGTCTCAAGATGGAGACCGCCCGGGTTGCGCCATGAAGGCAATCAAGGCTCATGTTTAGAAGGCAAGCCGCGGTCTCAAGATGGAGATCGCCCGGGATGCATCATCGCCTTGACCGCAGCATCTTCAGTCTCCAGCCAGGACAGACCGGGAGCGCAATCTGCCAAGCCGCGCGACTTCACTCTTCTCTCCTCTCTATATCCTGTCACTGCCTGCCTGATTCTCCTATACCTGGGCAGGTGGTTATTTTATCCCTGCCCATTCGGGCAGGCCCCTGAGCCTATAAATAGGGATTCAACAGTCTCTACGAGGTCTTTCAAATGTATTGAGAATGTTTTACTTTTCAGGAGGAGATCGTCAACGTAAACTTCAAGGTTCCTGCCTTTTTGATGTTTAAATACCGTATCCATCATTCTCTGATACGTTGCACCCGCATTTTTAAGGCCGAAGGGCATTACAAGATAACAGTAACACCCATCGTTCGTGATGAATGAAGTGTGTGGGATATCAGGTTTGTGCATTTTGATTTGTTGGTACCCCAAAAATGCATCAAGAAAGCTCATAAAATTATACCCAATCGCGGAATCTACCAAAACATCTATTCGAGGGTGTCACTTCCCATTGGATTTTTTAACCATTACAACATTTGACATCCACGTGGGATACTGAATTTCAGAAATAAAGCCTGCTTTCAGGAGCTTGGCGACCTCCTCTCTGATGGGCACCGCCAGCTTGGTTGTCACTTCTCTCTTCTTTTGCTGGACTGGCTTGAACTCAGGAGATTTGTTCAGATGATGGCAAGCCACGTCCTGATCTACTCCTGGCATATCCTCCGCTGACCAGGCGAAGATATCCAGGTTCTCCAAAAGACAGGAGATCAGCTGCACTTTCTCCTCTTCCGGCAGCTCCGCATTGATGATCAGCTTCTTGCCTTTCTACCCAGAAATGGGGACTTCTTGGGTCACCTGGGCAGGTTCCAGGTGAGCCCCTTCTTGATATTTCCTCTCCTCAGCAGCCTTTGAAGATTTAGCAATTTCCAGCACTTCAGCCGTGTCCTCGGGAAGTGGAATGTCGGTGATCATGTTGACGGTTTGCATATAGCACTCCCGAGCCACCTTTGGATTGCTTCTGATCTGATACTGCCTTCCCTCAGCAGCAAACTTAAGAGCAAGGTTGAAAGTGGACACTACTGCCCTGTAGGCATTAAGAATGGGGCTTCCGAAGATGGCGCAGTAGTTGCTTAGGGCATCCACCACCACAAAGTTGATCAGCTTTATCACTCCCCCCAGAGAAACTAGGAGCTTTATAGAACCTTCCGATTCTTTCTTCTCCCCAGAAAAGCCAGGGGACCATCGGTGGAAAGCAGAGGCTTCCCAGTCTTCAGGGCTTCAAAGGTTGGACGGAAGAGGAGGTTAACAGAACTGCCCGTGTCGATTAGGATCTTATGAACAGTATAATTCTCAATAACAGCTTTAATGACCACGACATCGTCAAAGGGATTGGCGTTTGGAGGAAGATCATCCTGACCGAAAGTGACGATGGTGCTTTCAGGGGGAGAAGTTGTGGTTGCCGCCACTTCTTGTTTCAGATCTCTCGCAATGTTGGATTTATGAGATGACTCCGCTCCAGCCCCTCCATGAATACAATAGATGTCCCCCAGGGGACCCACGTCATTGACATCTATGCATTCAGTTGAAGGGTGAATGTCTCCATAGCAGCCGGTGTCTTCAACGTCGGCGCATTCCCAAGTTTCCTCCACTGTTTCCTTCTTTTTCTCAACTGCTGGTTCAACAGCCACCTCCTTTCGAACTAGGCCTCGGAGCTTTCCCTCTCCCAAGAGCCTTTCTATCAACAAACGGAGGGCCCAACAATCTTCGGTCAGATGCCCTCCCTCCTTGTGAAATTCACAGTAAAGATTCGGATTCCGGTTACGAACATCCGATTTCAGAGGAGCGGGCCTTTTGAAATCTGGCTTTTTCTGGAGAATTTGGACGACTTCGTCCATGGTAACATTCAGAGGAGTAAATGACTCTTGCGATTTATCATACTGGGTGGAAGGAATAGCTGGAGATGGCTGCGCAGCATACCGTGGCAGGTATACTGGCATTATTTGTGGAAGAGGAACGGATGGAGCGGGTGCGATGGCCAACGACGGCTTCTGATCCTGAAGCCGTTGATGGTCGATGAAAGGTTGCTTGTTTTTGTAATTTCTTCCCCTATGGGAACAAGGCTCAAAGTGGGGTTGATTTGCTGGTGGATGGTTGAAGGATGGATTAAATTGCTCCTTGTCCCTCACCAATTTCGCGACATAGCCAGGATTGCTTTTTTCTCCTCTGATGAACATGTTAGCCAAACTTATCATCTCCTGATAAGTTCTTGGCTCCCTTATATTTGCCTCGAATTTCAGGGGGCCTTCCCTCAAGCCATGAATAAGGGCCACCCTGTATAGTTTCGGATCTACATTCTGAACTTCCATGATTTCCTTCTGGAAACGGTCCACGAAATGGGCCCACGTTTCGTCTTCCCGCTGCCTTATATCAAAAAGGGCCGCCGGGCCACTTTTCCTCTTTCTCGAGGTAGAAAACCTGAGCAGGAATTCACTACGCAGCTCAGCAAAGCAACTAATCGACCTAGGATCCAGCCCATAGAATCACTCCCTTACTTGTCCATCGAAGGATGTCACAAGGAGTTTATATTTGGTTGCATCCGAGAGGGTCCTTAGAGCAATGCCCGACTCGAAGGCCTGTAGATAAACATTGGGATCAGTTTCTCCATTGAAAGCTTGCAGACGAGGCTCTCTGAAATTATTCGGGGCTGGCTCCCCTCGGACTTCGTCCACGAAGGGAGAAGTTTCTTCAACGTCTTCGTACAGAGGAGCAGAATAGTAAGCCGCCTGAGCTGCGGCTACTCGCGGACAAGCCGCCTAGTAGGAGGAGCGGACATCGGCTTCTGGCGGGTAAGAATGATGAGCAGCGACCTCCGGCGGGTAGGAAAGGTGGGCAGCATGAGAAGCCGCCCCCTGGAAATCAAGAACTCGGGCCGGCATGCTATGCGCGGCTTCTTGGTAGAAGTTTTGCCAGGCTGCAAAACCTTCTTGTTGCGGTTGGAAGTTGGCGACTTGTGGTAGCGGGTAAGGAGGAAGTGGAGAAGGGACCGGAGTCACCCCCTGGTTAACCGTGATCTGCTGTGGAACTAACCGCTCGGTTAATAGTGCTAAAGACTGGTTGATTGCGTCCAAACGCAGATTAGTCGCTTTCTGAGGCCGCTCGGCTTCTCTTTTCGATTGCTCCAAAGCCTCCCACAAGAAATCTTCGTTGTGGTCAGAGCGGTCTCCAAGAGGGAATTGGCGGTCTAACATTTTGACAAAGGTTTCGCTGACAATCCGCGATCTGAAGGTCGCGTGTTTCTGTTGAATCCGAAAATGCACCTCCGAAGGAAATCGGAGGCTGCGGGCTATCAGTTACTATTCAGTTAGAGAAAGTTAGACCGCTAGCAGCGGTCGAGGCCATACATCATCCATCTTGGCGAATTCCACTCCTGTGACGGGCTTTCCTTTGATTCAAAAAAAGCGGTAACAGCGGGCTGCAAGAGCAGAAAAGAAGAAGCCGGCCAGTCAGACAGGTCGCAAGACGGGAAACTCGAGACCGCAACTTTAAAAAGCGAGCTCCAGGATTCGAGTGTGCGTGTCTTGGGAACGTTGCCGCCCCCTATTTATAGGCTCGTGGGACTGCCCAACGAGCAGGGATAAAATAACCGCCTGCCCGGGTACAGGAGAGTCGGGCAGGCAGTGGCGGGATACAGAAAGGAGAAAAGAAAGAAGTCGCGCGGTTTGGCGACTTGCGCTTCCGATCTGTCCTGGAAGGAGACTGAAGATGCTGCGGTCAAGGAGATGATGCAGCCCGGGCGGTCTCCGTCTTGGCACCGCGGCCTACCTCCTAGACTTGAACCTTGAGTCTTCATGGCACAACCCGGGCGGTCTCCATCTTGAGACCGCGGTTTGCCTTCTGGACTTGGGCCTTGGGTCTTCATGTCGCAACCCAGGCAGTCTCCATCTTAAGACCGCGGCTTGCCTTATGGACTTGAGCCTTGGTGATTTCAATCCTTGGAGGCGATCTGAATTCTACCAGACCGCCCTATTTGTGTTGGCTGGTGCTGATGGACCCTGTTGAATCTGAACCGGGCGACTTGCATCCCCAGACCGCCCGTTCTGTGAGTACTGCTATTCGGAGGCGGTCTTCTGGGTAAACACAATGTGTACAACTTGCGATTCAATGAATGTAGTGCTCCAAGCTCATTCCTACAAGGCATTGTGGGGATAAAATCAGACAACCGGATCAAAAGTTATTGATGTATAACGTTAGAGTGTCATTTGGAGCGAAATCTCTCATTTTCACTACAACCAGCATTAAAACTTCCGTCATTTTGAAGTGTATGTGTCATTTGGAGCTAAATCTCGTATTACCACTACAACTCGCTGTATATCGACCTCTAAACGAGCTGGAATGGGTTTAAATTGTTCTCTATTGGATTTAGGGCTCCGATCTCATTCCGAAAAGGTATTGTGCGCGAAAATTGAACTACGGGAAAGGTGTAGTCTTATTCTAGAATGGGTAAATCTTATTCTCTGTTGGATGGAGAATACGAGCTCTTTCCGAAAAAGTGTTGTGGAAAAAAAATCGAACAACCGGATCAAAAGTCATGGCTGGTTGAAGTTTAGGTGTAATTTGGAGCTAAATCCCGCATTACCACTGGAACCCACTGTATATCGAATAATAAATGAACTTCAATGGTTATATCCTACTCTACATTGGATGTAGGGCTCTGAGCTCATTCTAAAAAGGTATTATGGGCAAAAATTGGGCAACTTGATCAAGAGTTCTGTCTGTTTGAAGTTTATGTGTCATTTGGAGCTAAATCCCCCCATTAGCACTGTAACTCAATGTAGATCAAGCACCAAACGAACTGGAATGGGTAAAACTTGTTGTCCATTTAATGTAGGGCTCCGATCTCATTTCGAAAAGGTGTTGTGGGCAATAATCTAACAACTGGATCAAAGTTATGGATGTTAGAAGTTTAGGTGTCAATTCGAGCAAAATCCCTCATTTCCTTTGCAATCCACTATATGTCGACCACTAAATGAACTCGATTGGGTAAATCCTATTCTCCATAGGATGTATGGCTCTGCGCTCATTCCAAAAAGGTGTTTTGGGCAAAATCTGGACAACTGGATCAATAGTTATAGTTGTTTTATGTTTAGGTGTTAGTTGGAGCTAAATAGCACATTACCACTGCAACTCAATGTATATCGACCACTAAATTAACTAGATTGGGTTAAACTTGATCTCCATTGAATGTATGGCTCAGAGCTCATTTCGAAGAGGTTTTGTGGGCCAAAATCAGACAACCTGATCAAAAGTTATGGCTGTTTCAAGTTTAGGTGTCATTTGGAGCTAAATTTTGCATTACCAGTGCAACCCACTATATCGATAACTAAATTAACTGCAATGTGTAAAACTTGTGCTTCAATGAATGTAGGGCTCTGAGCTCATTCCAAAAAGGTGTTTTGCGCAAAAATTGGACAATAAGATCAAAAGTTATTGTTGTTTTAGTTTATGTGTCAAGAGGATCTAAATCCCTCATTACGATTGCAACCTGCTGTATATTCATCACTAAAATGAGCTGGAATGGTTTAAAATGGTGCTCCATTGGATGTATGCGTCCGAGCATATTCTGAAAAGGTGTTGTGGGTAAAAATTATACATACAAATTAATTGTTACGGACATTAGAAGTTTAGGTGTCATTTGGAGCTAAATTTCGCATTACCGTTGCAACACGCTATATATCGACAACTAAATGAACTGGAATGGGTAAAACTAGTGCTCCAATGAATGTAGTGCTCCGAGCTCATTCTGAAAAGGTGTTGTGGGGGCAAAATAAGACAACCGCATCAAAAGTTATTGCTGTTTAAAGTTTGAGTGTCATTTGGAGCTAAATCTCCCATTTTCACTACAACCAACATAAAAAATTCTGTCATTTTGAAGTGTATGTGTCATTCGGAGATAAATCTCGTATTACCACTACAACTCACAGTATATCAACCTCTAAACGAGATGGAATGGGTTTAATTGTTCTCCATTGGATTTAGGGCTCCGATCTCATTTCAAAAAGGTATTGTGGGCGAAAATTGGACAACCGGAAAGGTGTTGTCTTATTCTTGAATGGGTAAATCTTATTCTCTATTGGATGGAGAATACGAGCTCTTTCTGAAAAAGTGTTGTGCAAAAAAATCGAACAATAAACCCACTGTATATCGAAGAATAAACGAACTTGAATGGTTATATCCTACTCTACATTGAATGGAGGGCTCTGAGCTCATTCTAAAAAGGTATTGGGGGCAAAAATTGGCCAACTGGATCAAGAGTTCTGTCTGTTTGAAGTTTTTGTGTCATTTGGAGCTAAATCCCCCATTACCACTGTAACCCACTGTAGATCAACCACTAAATGAACTGGAATGGGTAAAACTTGTTGTCCATTGGATATAGGGCTCCAATCTTATTCCGAAAAGGTGCTGTGGGCAATAACCTGACAACCAAATCAAAGTTATGGATGTTTGAAGTTTAGGTGTCAATTGGAGCAAAATCCCTCATTTCCACTGCAATCCACTATCCTTCGACCACTAAATGAACTCGATCGAGTAAATCCTATTCTCCATAGGATGTATGGATCTGAGCTAATTCCGAAAAGGTGTTTTGGGTAAAATCCGGACAACCAGATCAATAGTTATAGCTGTTTGAGGTTTAGGTGTTGGTTGGAGCTAAATCCCACATTACCACTGTAACTGAATGTATATCGACCACTAAATGATCTAGATTGGGTAAAGCTTGCTCTCCATTTAATGTATGGCTCATAGCTCATTTCGAAGAGGTTTTGTGGGCAAATTAGACAACAGCATCAAAAGTTATTGCTGTTTAAAGTTTGAGTGTCATTTGGAGCTAAATCTCTCATTTTCACTACAACCAACATAAAAAATTCTGTCATTTTGAAGTGTATGTGTCATTCGGAGCTAAATCTCATATTACCACTTCAACTCACTGTATATCGACCTCTAAACGAGCTGGAATGGGTTTAAATTGTTATCCATTGGATTTAGTGCTCCGATCTCATTTTGAAAAGGTATTGTGGGCGAAAATTGGACAACCGGAAAGGTGTTGTCTTATTCTAGAATGGATAAATCGTATTCTCTGTGGGATGGAGAATGCGAGCTCTTTCCGAAAAAGTGTTGTGCAAAAAAATCGAACAACCGGATCAAAAATTATGGCTGCCTGAAGTTTAAGTGTAATTTGGAGCTAAATCCTGCATTTGCACTGGAACCCACCGTATATCGAACAATAAATAAACATTGGATGTAGTGTCCAAAGCAAGGAGCGTGACAGAGAAGTTTCTGAGGGGCTGACGACTCCCTCACCCAAGCCGGGCGACCAGGTTTCTACCTCTGCCCATAGCATGACTGTGAGTGATATCATCAGAGATTTTGACACTCTTAAGAAGCAGGATGAACTACTGGATACTTCTGCCGACTTGAATGCGGTCGACCCCCTCCGGAGAGGATGCGACCAGAATTGAGAAGGCCGATCCTTCTCCCGAGGACCCTGTGATGTCCGGGCTGCGGTTTATAAAGGCAAAGGCAGAGAAAGTGAGAGAGCAACTGGACAAGCCGTCACCGCCGCTCAATCTTCTTGCGCAAGGTAAAGGAGTTGTGACTTACCGCCCTCTCCGTTTTTTCCAAACGCGGTCTCGAAAAAAGTTAAGCGACTTGACACTGAACCCACCACCGCACTTTTTTCCCTCCGCCACTCAATTCTCGGCTACTAAGCGAAGGTAGAATGAGAGGTCGTGGAGAGAGCAGCGCCGAAGGATGGACCCTGAGCAAGCGAGGCGACCAGTTCATTCAAACCTTAATCCCACTGTTGCGGCTTGTAAGCGAGAAGAGTTCGAAATGAGCGGTCTAGTTATGCCCCTTTTATAAAATTATATTCGCTCGACCTTTTTGACCGTGTCTTTTTTGCTGCAGACGATCAAGAAACCATTCCGAAACCGGGAGACTTGGTGGCTTTCCTTCCTCCACTGACTTCATCCCTTCTGATCTCCTCATTGAACCCGGACACCCGGATGGAGGAGGAGATGGTCGTTCTTCAAGACAATTTTGAAATCCTCAAGAAACAGGTGAAGGTCCTCGAGGAGCGGGAGAAGACCGTCCAGGATGAAAAAGATGCGATGCGGGTTGCAATGGAGGCCAAAAGGAAAGAAAGACGGGAGAAAGAGAAGGCGCAGTAGGATCAGGTCGCTGCATTGACCGCTCGACTTGACAGAGGAAAGAAGGAGATCCGAAAGCTTGAGGACGATTGCGCATACTATAGAGATAAATACCTACATCTGACAAGGGAAGTCGGCGGAAGCCGGCAACCTTATAATACGACTGATGAAGGGCGTCGTGGATCAAACCGCCTGGCTGTTGGGACGAGTTCAGCTCTTCCAGTGATCAGGATAGCTGATCCTGTTACTAATGCAAGTGAGACCGCAGCGGCCTTGCCTGCTCGCATTATTCCAGCTGCGCGAGTAGAGCGGGATGCTGCGCGGCTTCAAACCATTATCAACCATCTTCATCACAGTAATAATCAGATGCACGGTACCGTTCTTCAAGTCGGTGATCATGTCGCCCGACTTCATCGAGAAGGTGCTCCAAGCGATGCCCGCCAATAGTTAGCGGTTTAAGACAATTCATGTAATATTATTTTTATTCGGTCCTTTGGACAACTTTGAATATTCGAACTGAACTTTATGATATCCGATTTGCTCTGCAGACCGTGCGGTCTGTTATTTGAATGTTTATATTTTCTTCCTTGGAATATTGATAGATTTCTGTGAATTGCTTTGTAAGTCGAGCGGCTTGTTTCTACTGTTCTTTAAACTGCTGGTCTTGATTTATTTTTTGTGGTTTGCTGCTCATGAACTGGATAGCTGTGTGAAATTCTGTTCGCGCGGGATGATTATGTTAGCCGCTATTTGACCTCGCTAAATAAATATCACCGATTCTATAAGTAGCGGCCCTTCCGAAGACCCATTTACCAGAATCTCAAGATGGGAGCTAAGCGCCAGCCGTGGCGACCTGAGAGAGTGTCTGGCACGCGATCTGAAGCGGCCTTAGCTTTCCATTCGGCCGACCACGAGGAATGCCTCTTAACCAAGGCGGACTTGGATGAATTTGTGGAAAAGCATATGGTAGGGAGTCCGCTGCTCGCGCGGCTTCGACTCCGCGACGAGCGGATAAATTCTTCCGCCCCAAATCAAATCGCCATCCCGATCGACCACTTAGATTGTGGCTTTAAGATCCCAATCTCTACCAAACTCGCCATCGTCATCGACCATTATGGAGTTGTTCCTGGACAACTCTCCCCCAACTCGATTATCGCCATATGTAGCTTCATCTCCTATCTGCTGTCTGAGAGAGTCCGCTTCTCAATGGACCTCTTTAGAAAGATCTTCTCGGTGCGGGCTATCCCTGATTCCGAGTCGAATGTGTTTGCGAGCCGCCTGTACTTTGGCTGTCGGGGGTTGAAGATGGTCAGCCTTGCGAACAAGGTTACAGACTGGCCAGAAAGGTATTTGATATTTGAAGGCCGACTTGGCCTGTTAAATCCCAACCTACAGGTGCGGTCAAAAGATGTTTTCCAAACAGTCGTCGTTAACAAGATCGAAATGGACACCTACAAGCTCCTTAAAAAAGAGCGGCTTAATGTAGCTCACTACATTCTCTGAGTTGGAAAACATCTGGCCTGAAGACAGTATGTCTCCCTCAACCCTCTTCCTGCTCTGATATTGATCGCACGGCCTCTTGTTCTGATACCTCCACTTCTCTTTTTCAGCCGAGACCATCTTTCCTAGGAACAAGCCGGTCAGTCCGACCGGCTTGATCTTGACTCAGAGGGAGAAGAGGCAGAGGCAAGGAAAAAACAAGCCGCTGATATCTGATGGCGAGGATTCGGCCTCTTCTGGCGACTTCTCTTCTCTTCGTTGTTTTAGCAAAGTGAAGGACTTGAATGGCCCGTGTGCGTCTTGTCCTGACACCCAGACAGTGATGGTGTCCAAGTCTCCACCGCGCTCCCCCACTAGGCGAATGAAAAATCCGGCCGACATGCAGAAGCCGTCGGCATTGCCCTATATGGCCGACGAAACTTCAGGCGGTTAAGGAAGATCCCGGAAGAAGAGCTCGCTCGGCAGGCCGCGTTGGTTGGTGCTGAAAGCTTCATCACCAATCACTTCATGGGTATGACCTTCAAGAGATTGATCAGGTCAAATGATCATCTGGAGAAGGAGAATATTGAATTGAAAAAGGAGGTCGCGCTGCTAAAGGAGGCCGAGTTGGTAAGTTATCACATGATTAGCCGCCTGTCATATTTCTCAAAACTGTGCGGTCTCACCTTTATTCTTTTTTGCAGAAAAAATATGATGAGACAGACCCGGTTTATTAGGAAGAGCTCTTCCCTCATGTCGCCGAGGGAATTGACAATGCCTTCGACGCCTGAGAGAGCTCGGAGGATTTGCGCCCAGTTTCGAGAATTTCACCTTCTCGGACGCCTACCCAATTTTGTAGAAGAAACTAGACAAGATTAGGCGGAAAGCCAAAGGAAAAAATAAGGCCGATGGAACCATCTCGGAGGAGGAGAGCGACGATGAGGATGAAGAAGACGCCGAGAAGCCCGCTGCGGCTGACGGGGAAGACGGAAGCATCTCGGGTTTGGAGTCCAGCGACTCTGGAGAAGAAACCGAGCGGCACAAGTCGGGGGACTTGGGCAGCTCATCCTCGTCGGGTAGCGAAGGATACTCTCCTGACGTCGTGATTGAAAATAGCGAGGACTCAAGCACCCCTGCGTCGAAGAAGCTTAAGCCGGACGATCAGTTATAACCGCTATCTTTTGTATTTTGCTTTTATTTTGCATAACCGGCGGCTCGGTTTTGTTAGCCGGTCGGTTATGAAATGATGTAAAGACATTTTGATAATGAATGGAAAGTTTGACCTGTTCAGCTATTCATTTTCTGCCACTTACTTGTGATCGTTGCGGTCTCTTTCTCTTTTAGACAATTTACTCATTCAACCAGGTCATGAGATTTAATAACAACCCGGCCGGTCAGAGCATTTGAACCTTTGAGAATGTTAATTAGACAGCCCTTTGAACACCGTAAAGCTTGTTCGGGCGGCCTGTCTCTTCGATCAAGATTAAGAGAATTCGATATAACCCGAAAAAGCATCAACCACGATATCTTGATGAATAATCGATGTGGTCTCAATATACAATTGAGTGGATAGATGTTCAAACCGACCGTAACTTTAAGCTGTTGCAATAACCTGATTACAAGTTGTTCGATCTGAAAGAATCCCATGCAACTAGAAAATTCCATATGTTTTAAACTAAGATGCGCGACTATTTCCCGGCTTTACATAAGTATTTCACAGAATAGAGAATACCAAGTTATAAGAAAATAACCAATAGGTCGCGCGGTAAGTATTTAGTTCGAATGACCTGTAATTCAGACTTCTGCAAGGCATATCCTTGTGAGTATGAATATTAACTGATAAGCCCGTGCGGCCTATATATAACTCGGGCGGTCAGTGACTTGATACTTTGTAATGATTTCCATCCCCATAAGAATCATAATCACCTTCCTGTGAAAAAGCATGTTTTTTAACCGAGCTGTTTACCCAGAAAACCGCTTCCGAATAACACTACTCACAGACCGGGCGGTCTGCAGATACAAGTCAGCCAGTTCGGGTTTCACAATATCCATCAGCATCAATCCACACAGATCGGGCGGTCTGAGCACTCAGGTCACCTCCAGAGATTGAAGGTCACCAAGGCCCAAGTCCAAAATGGCAGATCGCGGTCTCAAGTCAGGAGACCGCTCGGGTTGTGCAATGAAAACCATCGGGGGCTAAAGTCTAGAAGGCAACCTGCGGTCTCAAGCTGGAGACCGCTCGGGTTACATCTTGAAAGATTTACAAGGTCCAAGACCAAGCGACAGGCTGCGTTCCCAAGGGCAAGCCGCAGTCTCAAGTCAGAGACCGTCCGGGTGGCATCATCGCCTTAGTCGCAGCATCTCCAGCCCCTCTACGAGACAGACCGCAAGCGCAAGCCGCCAAGCCGCGCGACTTCCTTCTTTTCTCTTTTCTGTATCTCGTCACCGCCTGCCCGATTCTCCTGTACCAGGGCAGGCGGTTATTTTATCCTTGCCCGTTCGGGAAGGTCCCCGAGCCTATAAATAGGGGGCGGCAACACTCCCAAGGCACGCACACTGGAATCCAGGAGCTCGCTTGTTTGAGCTGCGGTCTCGAGTTCCCCGCCTTGCGAACTGTCTGACTGGCCGGCTTCTGCTTTCCAGCACTTGTAACCCGCTGTAACCGCTTCTTCATAATCAAAGGAAAGCCCATCATAGGAGTGGCATTCGCCGTGACGGGTGAAGTCTGGCCTTGACCGCTGCTATCAGTCTCGTTTTCTCCATCTAAAAAGTAACCGGCAGCCCGCAGCCTCCGATTTCCTTCGGAGGTGCGATTTCGGACTCAACAGAAACACGCGACCTTCAGATCGCGAATTGTCGGTGAAATCCTCTTTGCCATAATGTCAGGCCGCCAGTTCCCCCTTGGAGACCGCTCTGATCATAGTGAGGACTCTTTGTGGGAAGCCTTGGAGCAATCCATAAGAGAAGTCGAGCGGGCTCAGAGGGCGACTGATCAGCGGTTGGACGCAATCAGTCAGACTTTGGCCCTATTAACCGAGCGGTTAGTCCCACAGCAAACCGCGGTTAATCAGGCGGTGACTCCGGTTTCTCCTCCGCCTCCGCCTTACCCGCTACCACAAGCCGCCAACCTCCAACCCCAGCAAGAAGGTTTTGCGGCCAGGCAAAACTTCTATCAGGAAGCCGCGCATGGCATGCCGGCTCGAATCCTCGATTTCCAGGGGGCGGCTTCTCATGCAGCCCGCCTATCCTATCCTCCAGAAGGAGCAGCTCGCTTGTCATACCCGCCTGAAGTCGCTGCTCACCCTTTCTACCCGCCAGAAGCTGCTGCCCGGTCCTCTTACCAGGCGGCTTGTCCGCGAATAGCCACGTCTTCGGCGGCTTACTACCCTGCTCCCCTATATGAAGACATGGAAGAAACTTCTCCCTTCGTGGACGAAGTCCGGGGGGAGCTAGCCCCTAATAATTTCAGAGTGCCTCGTCTACCAGCTTTCAGTGGAGAAACCGATCCCACTGTTCATCTACAAGCCTTCGAGTCTGCCATCGCTCTTAGGACCTTAACTGATGCGACTAAGTGCAAACTCCTTCTGACCTCCTTTGAAGGACAAGCAAGGGAGTGGTTTTATGGGCTGCATCCTAGATCGATCAGTTGTTTTGCTGAGCTGCGAAGGGAGTTTTTGTTGAGGTTCTCCACCTCAAGGAAGAGGAAATGTGGCCCGGCGGCCCTTTTCGATATAAAGCAGCGGGAAGACGAAACGTGGGCCCGTTTCGTAGACCGCTTCCAGAAGGAGATCATGGAAGGCAAAATGTGGATCCAGAGCTGTATAGGGTTGCCCTCATCCATGGATTTAGAGAGAGCCCTCTAAAATTTGAAGCAAATATAAGGGAGCCCAGGACTTATCAGGAAATGATAAGTTTGGCAAATATGTTCATTAAAGGAGAAAAGAGCAATCCAGGCTATGTCGCAAAGCTGGTAAGCGATAAGGAGCAGTCCAATCCGTCCATTCACCACCCGCCATCAAATCAGTCCCATTTTGAACCCCGTTCCCAGAGGGGGAGAAACTACAAAAACAAACAACCCTTTACTGGCCATCAACGGTTTCAGGATCAGAAACCACCATTGGCCATCGCTCCCGCTCCATCCGCTCCTCTTCTGCAAACCATGCCGGTATACTTACCACAGTATACCACGCAGCCACCTCCAGTCATTCCATCCACTCAATATGATGACTCGCAAGAGTCGTTCACTCCCTTAAATGTCACCATGGACGAAGTGGTCCAGATTTTGCAGAAAAGGCCAGATTTCAAAAGGCCTGCTCCTCTGAAGTCGAATATTCGCAATCAAAATCCGAACCTTTACTGTGAATACCATAAAGAGGGAGGTCATATGACCGAAGACTGTTGGGCCCTTCACTTGCTGATAGAGAGGCTCCTGGGAGAAGGAAAACTCCGGGGCCTAGTCCGGAAAGAGCCAACCACTGAGTCAGCGGCTGAGAAGAAAAAAGAGAAAGAAACAGTGGAAGTGACCTGGGAATGCGCCGACGTCGAAGACGCTGGCTGCTATGGAGACATCCATCCTTCTGTCGAATGCATCGAAGTCAATGATGTGGGCCCCTTAGGGGACATCTATTGTATCCATGGGGGGGCTGGAGCAGAATCATCTCGCAAATCCAGCATCGCGAGAGTTTTGAAGCAGGAAGTAGCAGCCACTACAAGTTCTCTCCCCGAAAGCACTATTTTCACCTTTGGCCCGGAAGACCTTACCCCCAATGCCAATCCTTTCGACGATGCTGTAGTCATCAAAGCTGTCATCGAGAATTATACAGTTCACAAGATCTTGATTGATATAAGCAGCTCCGTCAATCTCCTTTTCCGCCCAACCTTCGAAGCCCTGATAACCGGAAAGTCTTTGCTTTCCACTGAAGGGCCCCTCTACGGTTTTTCTGGGGAGAAGAAAGAAGTGGAGGATTAAGTAAAGCTCCTGGTCTCTCTTGGAGGAGTAATAAAGCTAATTAATTTCATGGTGGTGGATGCCCCAAGCAACTACTGCGCCATCTTCGGGAGGCCAATTCTCAATGCATATAGGGCAGTAGTGTCTACTTTTCACCTCGCTCTAAAGTTCGCTGCCGAAGGAAGGCAGTATCGGGTTAGAAGTAACCCAAAGGTGGCTCGGGAGTGTTATGTCCGAACTGTCAACATGATAACCGACGTTTCACTTCCCGGGGCCGTGGCTGAAGTTTTGGAGATTGCTGAATCCTCAAGAGCCGCTGAGGAAGGAAAAGATCGAGAAGGGGCTCACCTGGAACCTGCCCAGGCGACCCAAGAGGTTCCTATTGCTGATGGGGAAGAAAAGAAGTTGATCATCAATGCTGAGTTGCTGGAGGAGGAGAAAGTAGAGCTAATCTCCTGCCTTTTGGAGAATCTGGATGTCTTCGCCTGGTCAGCGGAGGACATGCCATGAGTGGATCCGGACATAGCTTGTCATCATCTGAACGTATCTCCCGAGTTCAAGCCTATCCAGCAAAAGAAGAGAGAAGTGGCAACCAAGCTGGCGTTGCCCATCAGAGAGGAGATTGCCAAACTCCTAAAAGCAGGCTTCATTTCTGAAATTCAATATCCCACGTGGATGTCGAATGTTGTAATGGTTAAGAAATCTGGTGGGAAGTGGCGCATGTGCGTAGACTTCACCAAACGTAATAAAGCGTGTCCCAAAGATTGATACCCTCTGCCTCGGATAGATGTCTTAGTTGATTCCGCGGTTGGGTACAATTTTATGAGTTTTCTCGATGCTTTCTCTGGGTATCATCAAATTAAAATGCACAAACCTGATATCCCACAAACCTCATTTATCACAAACGATGGGTGTTACTGCTATCTCGTAATGCCCTTCGGTCTTAAAAATGCGAGCGCAAAATATCAAAGAATGATGGATACCGTCTTTAAGCATCAAAAAAGCAGGAACCTCGAAGTTTATGTTGATGATCTCCTTCTGAAGAGTAAAACATTTTCATTACACTTGAAAGACCTCGTAGAGACGTTCGCTACTCTACGGAGGTCCAAGTTAAAATTAAACCCTTTGAAATGTGTGTTTGGGGAAAACAAAGGAAAGTTTCTCGGGCATCTCTTAACTCTCGATGGCCTTGCACCGAATCCAGATAAGGTGAAGGCCATCCTTGATATGACCCCTCCTCGAAATACCAAGGAAGTTCAGCAGCTTGGAGGAAGATTGGCAGGATTGAGCAGATTTATCTCCAAATCCGGGGATAAAAGTGCTCCATTCTTTAAAATACTGCGGGGAGGATCAAAGTTTGAATGGAGCGAGGAGTGCAACAGGGCTTTCGAACAGCTAAAAGTACAGTTAACTTCAACTCCGCTACTCAAAAGTCCCCGTGAGGGGGAAATATTATTCTTATATTTGGGAGTCGGCCCAGATGCGGTAAGCTCTGTCCTTGTTCGAGAGGAAAAGAAGAGGCAGTTTCCAATATATTATGTTAGCCATATTCTCAAAGATGCAGAAACCAGATATTCAATCTTGAAAAAACTGGCCTTGGCCTTGGTTATGTCTTCACGAAGGCTTCGTCCTTACTTCCAAGCTCATCCCATCCAAGTGATTACAGATCATCCTTTAAGAAATATTCTTGAAAAACCAGACCATTCAGGGAGGTTGGCTAAATGTGTATCGAACTAAGTGAATTTGAAATATCATACATCCCCCAAACAGCAATCAAAGCGCAAATCTTGGCAGACTTCTTGGTGGATACAGCAGAACCTAGTTCCGAACAAGTGGTGCAATCTCCTTTAGCTTGGGTCATCTATGTGGATGGGGCTTCTGGCAAAAACTCCGTGGGAGCCGGAGTAGTTTTAATCAGTCCAAATGGCATCAGGATGGAACAAGCTATCAAATTCTTCTTTCCAGTTACAAATAACCAAGCAGAATATGAAGCACTTTTGGCTGGGCTGAGACTTGCAAAAGAGCTGGGGATAGAACATGCACATGTTAGAACCCATTCATTGGTAATGGCCTCTCAGGTCTTGGGGAATTATGAGACAAGGGAGCCAATTCTGAGAAAATATCTGCTGTTAGCCAAAAAGGAAATCGGAAGATTCAAGTCATTTATCATCGAGCATATTACAAGGACACAAAATGAGGAGGCAGATGGGTTGTCAAAGTTCGGTCTTCCATCCGGGGGAGTGACCTTCGAACTTTTTCATCCAACAACAAATGAAGCAGAACTCATGCAAATTGATCATAATCCTTCGTGGAAGGACCCTTACGAGCTGTTTCTGTCAAAAGGGGAGTTCCATCATTCCATCAAAGATAGAAGAAGATTTAGAAGAAAGGCGGCATACTATTATCTGATAGCAGGAGTTCTTTACACGAAGACTTTGATTTCTCCCTCAGCACGATGCTTTTCCGAGGAAGAAATCCCAACCATACTTCAGGAGGTTCATTCCGGGGAGTGTGGTAGCCATTCGGGAGCAAAGACTCTGGAGAAGAGAATATTAAGATAGGGATATTTCTGGCCAACCATGAGGAAGGATGTTGAATCATTCGCCAAGCGATGTGTTCAGTGTCAAAAATTCGCTCCTCTTCAGCATTTGCCTGCTAAGTCGCTCAGATCAATAACTGCACCATGGCCCTTTGTAGTTTGGGGGATGGATCTTATCGGACCCTTCCCAATAGCCAGCGGCCAGCGTCGCTTTATTATCGTAATGATTGATTACTTCAGCAAATGGATTGAGGCGAAGGCATTAGCAAGAACTACAACTCAAATTATCAGGAACTTCATCTGGGGAGAGATAGTCTGCCGGCATGGAATCCCGCTAGCAATTGTCACTGACAATGGTCCGTAATTTAACAATCCGGAGATGATAAACTTTTGTGATCAGGTGGGAATTGATCTTCAGTTCGCTTTGGTACATCATCCAAGGACAAATGGTCAGGTAGAAGCAGCAAATCGACAGATCCAGCAACTTCTGATGAAGAGGGTCTTGAACCAGAGAGGAAATTGGGCAGACCAACTTCCTTCCATCCTTTGGACTCTTCGTACCACTCCATCTTCAGCTACGGGGGAGACACCATTCAAATTATCCCATGGCTCAGAAGCTGTTGTTCCTGTAGAATTTGAGGTGTTCACTCCAAGAGTTGTATATGCAAAGGAGGGGGAGAAGCATGGATAGATGAAAATGATGAAGCCATCAAGTATAGCTTGGATCTGATCGAAAAACTTCAGGACGAGGCAACCATCAGACAGGAAGAAGTTAAAAGAAGAATGGCAAAATACTTTGACAAGAATGTCAGAGTAAAACACTTTGCAGTCGGAGAAGTTGTGCTAAAGAAAGTTGATGCAGCAGCCAGAGCAGGCAAGGTTGGGAAGTTGAATCCTAATTGGGCTGGACCTTTCATCATCAAGGAAGTACTAAAAAGTGGGGCTTACCGCCTCCAGACGAGTGAAGGAGAAGACATCCCACGCACCTGGAGCGGTGACGATCTCAAACGGTTCTATCCTTAAAATGTCCTCTTTACTTTCTTGCATTCTTTGGATATTTTAATGAAAAGCCCTATACTGACACTTCTCCATGTCTGATGTTTCCTTTACACTCTCTCATATATCAACCTCACTGAACCGCAGAGACATCGCCAAGTTCTGCTCGAACCCCCTAGGATTGTAGTCATTAGCATAAAACCACGAAGATCATGTGTAGCGGGGAGTTTTCGCACACGTGTAGTGGTAGCTTGCCAATTCCCGTGCGGTGGTCTTCGGAACCTTGGATCCCGACTAATATCCGACAAACCCCTGCATCAAGGGAGGTCTAGGTGAATGTTGGCTCTATCATGCCCCGAGAGGGATATAGTTACAGCTTTGATGATCTTTCTGAGGAAAGCAATGTCGGTATAGCCCCGGCGGCATAACCACACCTGCCCAACTGATCATCTTACTCTGTTTCCATTGAATACTCCTAGGTACTCTCAAGCGATGCCTAAGTGGGACCCACAACTGAGATGATCTCTCTGAGGAAAGCAATGTTCGCCGCCTAGGCCCACCTGCCTAATTGATCAACTCGGCTTGTAGCCCTAGGCAAGAGAGCAGTTGAGTCGCCTACAACCTTTATGACCACTTGAGGAAAGCAATGTTCGCCGCCTAGGCCCACCTGCCCACTTGGTCATCTGGGTCTGTACTTGTCTTTTTCTTTATTTCTACAGCTCCTATGACCACTTGAGGAAAGAAATGTTTGCCGCCTAGGCCCACCTTCCCACTTGGTCATCTGAGTCTGTAGTCATCTTTTGTTACATTACAGGAAATTATCTCATCCTATATGATCATTCTAGACCATTTGGAGAAAAAACAGGATTATTATACATCGTAAACCGGTCGGCTTGACTCTCAGACCGGACGGTTTGAGATAAGCAGGTACCAAATGTATTATGCGGTTTGACTATCAAACCGGGTGGTTTGAAATAAATAGGTGCCAAGTATATCAAGCGACCTGGCTATCAGACCGGGCGATTTGAAATAAGCAGGTACTAGATACATCATATGGCCTGGTTGTCAAACCGGACGATTTGAAACAAGCAACGTATTATAAAGCATGCATCAAAGGACCAAGCATAAATTCTGATCGGTAGATCTCATCATTCGGTTTATGAACCTAGCATCTTTATGGGCCTCAATTCGATCCGTTCGGTTAAATAACAGACTCTTCATAATCAAGCAATTATGATTCTCATCGCAAATATCAAGCTACTAAACCGTTCAAAGTATGCATAGTCCGCACAGATTTATCAGTCGATATTATGTCACATAAATCATTCGGGTTAAATGATAATCGCGTGGCCTATCAATTGTCTTCTTATGGCTAAATATTCTATCTTGCGGGGCAATTACAAAAAGTCAGGTCATAATAGCGCGGCTTGGTTATGACAATTTCCTGTTCGATTATTGATTATGTTCACAGAGATGAAGCTTGCAGCAATCTGAATTATAAGCCGCTCGAGTTAAAATGCTGGCCGTTAGACCTGTTGATTGTCCTTATGACTTGGTATTTTTTATCCTGTAAAGAAATTATGCAAAGACAGGTAATAATCGCGGGGCGTGGTTATGTTCGGTTTCCTGGATATCACAAGGCATTCGTAATAAGATAAGGGAGAACTTGGATTTCTGTCCGCTCGATCAAATGTCCAAACCGCATCGACTACATGATGTAACATTGTAGTTGATGCCTTCTCGGATGAATCAAATCGACTTGATCCGGATTGAAGAAACAGGCTATGCGAATAGGTTTTTTGCTAATGATTATTTTACCGGAATCCTCTGAAAATCATTATTCTAACCGATTGAGTTAATATCAAGTTGCAAGACTTGGTTAGAAGGGTCAGTTATCCAAAGCAGAAAGAGATCGCAAACAATCACAAGTAAGTCGCAGAAAGTAGACAGCTAGAGAGGTAAAAGCTTTCCATTCCATTATCAAAATATTCTTACATTATGCTTTAAACCGACCGGCTAACAAAATCAAGCCGTCGACTACTCAAAATAAAAAGCAAAATACAACTACTGATTATCCTGCTTGAGTTTTTTAGATGCAAGGGCACTACAGTGTTCGCTGCCACCAATTGAAACATCAGGGGAATAACCCTCGCTACCTGACGAGGATGAGCTGCTCAGTTCGCCGGACTCGCGTCTGGTCCCTTCGTCAGAGTCGGTGGACTCAGAATCCGAGCCGCTTCCATCGTCCTTAGCCGTTACGGGCTCTTCTTCTTCATCATCCTCGTCGTCACTTTCCTTTGAACTAGAGCCATCGACTTTGTTCTTCCCTTTGGCCTTCCGCCTGATTTTCTCTAATTTCTTCTGCAAAGATGGGTAGGCATCGGAAAAGGTAAAATGCTCAAAACTGGCTGCAAGCCCACCGAGCTGTCGCAGGCGGTTAAAAGCATTGTCGATTCCCTCGGCGACATGAGGGAAAAGTTCCTCTTGGTAGACCGGATCGGTCTCATCATACTTCTTCTGCGAACAAAAAGGTAAGGTAAGAAACCGCGCGATCTGGAAAATTCAGAATGATGGTCGGCCAGGTGATAACTTACCAACTCGGCTTCCTTCAGCCACGCATTTTCCTTCTTCAATTCGGTAATTTCCTTCTCTAGGTGATCATTCGCTCTGATCAACCTTTTGAAGGGCATCCCCATGAAGACATTGGTGATAAGGCTTTCAGCTCCAACCCGCGCGGCCTCCCGGGCAAGCTCCTCCTCGGGGATCTTCCTCAATCGCCTGAAGTTTCGTCAACCAAACACGGCGATGCTGGCGGCCTCAGCATGCCGGCCTGATTTCTCATTCTCCCAATGGGGAAGCGCAGTAGAAACCTGGACGCTATCACTGTCCGGGTGCCAGGTCAAGACCGTGCGGCCTTTTAAATCCTTCACCTTGCTGAAGGAGCGGAGGGTGGAGAAGTCGCCCGAGGAGGTCGAATCCTCCCCATCGGATAGCAGCGGCTTGTTCCTGACCTGTCGTTTTCGCTTCTCCGTCTGGGTTAAGATTAAACCGGCCGGGCTGACCGGCTTGTTAGCAGGGACAATGGCCTCAGCTACAAAAGAGAAGAATCAGCACAAGAGGTCGTGCGGTCAACGTTGAAGTCGGAAGCGGGTTGAAGGAAAACTTATTGTCTTCAGGACGAACACTCTCTAACTCGGCGAGCAGCGGGAGGTAGTAGCTTACGTTAAGCCGCTCATCCTGGAGAAGCTTGCAGGTTTTCTTCTCGATCTCGCTTATAGCGACCTGTTGAAAGGCCTCCTCCGGCCGCACTTGCGGGTTCAGGTTCAGCAGGCCGAGTTGGCCTTCGAAAATCAAATACCTCTCCGACCAGGCCGTGACCTTGTTCGCGAGGTTAACCATTTTCAAACCCCGGCAGCCGAAGTAGAGATGGCCTTTGAACACATTCGACTCGGAGTCCGGGATAGCCCGCACCGAGAATATCTTTCTAAAAAGGTCCATAGAGAAGCGGACTCTCTCAGACCGCAGATACGAGATGAAGCTGCAAATCCCGACCATCGAGTTAGGGGAGATTTGGCCGGGGACAACTCCATAGTGGTCAAAGACCATGTCGAGCTCTATTGAAATGGGGAACTTGAAGCAAGAATCGAGATGATCGATCGGGATGGCAATTTGGTTCGGGCCAGAAGAATTCATCCGCTCATCACGGAGCGGAAGCCGCACGAGCAGCGGACTGTCAACAATATGCTTCTCAACGAATTCATCCAATTCGGCTTTTGTCAAACGACATTCCTCGAGATCGGCCGAATGAAATGCCAGAGCGGCTTCAGAGCGGGTAGCAGAGGTCTTCGCAGGTCGCTTCGGCTGGCGCTTTGCTCCCATCTTGAGATTCTGGTAGAAAGACCTTCGAAAAGGCGCTACTTATAAGAATGGGTGATCTGCATTTAACAAAGGTCAAATCGCGGCTAGACCAATCAACCCGCGCGGGTACATTTCCACATAAGACAATCATTAGATCACAAGTACAACTCAAGCAGGCAAATTAAAAAAGCAACAGAAACAAGTCGCGCGGCTTATAAAGCAATTCGCAGGCATCAGTTAAACATACGAAAGAAGAGTATGAAGCACATTCAAATACACATACCGAGCGGTCTGAAAGACAGACCGAACGAAGTAGAATTAAGCTCAAGCAGTTCATTTTTCCAAAGGACTGAATAAAATATTACAAAATAGTTGTCTTAAAACCGCTTATCACCGGCGAGTATCACTCGGTGCATCCTCCCTGTGAAGTCGCGCGACATGATCGCCGATTTGAAGGATAGTTCCTTGCATCTGATTCATGCTGTGATTAAGGTGGTTGATCATGCTATGAAGTCGGACAGCGTCCCTTTCTACTCGCGCTGCAGGAATCACGCGATTAGGTAAGGTCGCCGCGACCTCATTTGCACCAGCAACAGGATGGACCGTCCCAACTACTGGAAGAGTCGAGCTCATTCCAGCAGCCGGGCGGTGTGATCCACGCCGACCTTCCTCAGCAACATTAACAGGGCGACGGCTTCCGCCGGCCTCCCTTGTCAGACGAAGGTACTTCTCCCTGAAGTAAGCACAATCCCCTTCAAGCTTATGGATCTCTCTCTTTCCTCGGTCAAGTCGGTCGGACAGGGCAGCCACCTGGTCTTGATGCACTTTTCCTGCTCGCGGCGCTCTCTCCGTTCAACCTCTAGTGCGGCCCGACTCTCTTTCCTCTCGGCTTCCATCTCAGCCCGCAGCACAATCTTTTCCTCCTGAGCAGCCTTCTCCCGTTCCTCAAGGGTCTTCAGCTGCTTCGTAAGGGTTTCAAAGTTCTTTTGAAAGCGGGTCATCTCATCCTCCATTCGGGTATCCGGTGTAACCGAAGAACTCGGCAAAAGTGGATCAAGTGGAGGGAGGTAATTCACCAGTTCGCCCGGTTTGGGAATGGAGTCACGATCATCTGAGAATGAGAAAGAAAGTCAAGAAGGTCGGCCGCATGTAACTTCATATAATAGGAGAATTATTAAAAGAAGACCGCTATTTCCAAATTCTCCTCGCTTACAAGCCGCTGCAGTTCGAGTAAAATTCGTGCGGATAGATCGCTTTGCTTGCTCGGTATCGATCTTTCGGCGCTGTTCTTTCCACGATCTCTCGCTTTGCCTCCGCTTGGCAGCAGAAAATTGAGCGGCGGAGGGAAAGAAGCTTGGGGACGGGCTCAACAACAAGTCGCGCGACTTATTTCGAGACCTCGTCTTGAAAAAACGAACAGGACGGTAACCCGCGACCCCTTTACCTTGCAACAGGAGATTGGGTGGCGGTGGTGGCGGTGTGGTAAGCTGGTCCCTTACTTTCTCCGCCTTCGCCTGCATGAGCCGAAGCCCGACCATCACAGAATCTTCAGCGGCCAGTATGGTTGTCTCGGTTCTGGTCGCAACCTCAGGCAGGACGGCCTCCTTAATGCTGGTTGCATCCTCACTCAAGACGGCCTCTTTCTCCCCAGGCGGATTGGCGGCTTGCAGTTCAGAAGAGGTTCTCAATAAGTCGTCTTATTTCTGGAGGGAATCCAGGTCTTTGATGATATCACTTACAGAGATGCTATGCGCATCGGTTTGAATCTGTTCGTTCAGCTTGGGTGAAGGATTAATCACGCCCTCTGAAACTTCGTTCTCGCGCAATTTGCCTTGTAGACTACCCGCTCCCGGTTTCCTGGAATCCGCATTGTTTTTGGCCTTCAGGCTTATCACCTTTTTCAGAACCCGGTCCGCCGAAGACTCATCTTTTTTCCTCTTCTTGGACGGCTTCAGGCCGGCTTGTTTCGGGGAAATCGGGTTGTCTTCAATATTCACTATCTGGTCCTGCTGGTCGCTCGGCTTGGGGGAATCAACTGCTTCTCCCCCTTCATCCCTTATCTTCAGATGAAATACGCCGGAGGGAGTGACCTCCACTTTAAAGGAATCGTCTCCACCGCCCTTCGGAACGGCGGCTTCTGAATCTGTCTTGTCCGGAGGAGGGGGCAGGTCGGTTCCTTTCTCAGAAACAGCAGGAGGATTAACTGGGGGCGGGTTCGAGCAACCCGATTCGTTTCTAGTCGTCAAATTGACTGTCAACATAGGAGGCAGGTCGGCTGGTTTACCCGGAGAGGCAATAGTCACAGTATTGTCGGGCTGGGTCCTCTTTTTCTTCCTCTTCTTATCCTTCGGGCGATCTTCCCCGCGGTCTTTACCGGACTTTTGATGATCTTGGAACTGCGCCATAAGGTCTACCATCTTGATTGGACTTTTTAACCGGAAAGTCCTAACCGCGAGGGGCGATTAGTGACTCGTAATAGCGTTGAAGTTATGTGAAAATAGAAGCTTCCAGAACATTTATAACCTACAGGGCAAGATCGTCGCGGTTTCCGGCTAGAACTAATATTTTCGAAATCCTTTCAAAATTTGAAAATATGCGGGGATTATGTTTACCCAGAAAACCGCTTCCGAATAACACTACTCACAGACCGGGCGGTCTACAGATACAAGTCGCCCGATTCGGGTTTCACAATATCCATCAGCATCAATCCACACAGATCGGGCGGTCTGAGCACTCAGGTCACCTCCAGAGATTGAAGGTCACCAAGGCCCAAGTCCAAAACCGCAGATCGCGGTCTCAAGTCAGGAGACCGCTCGGGTTGTGCTATGAAAGCCATCGGGGGCTAAAGTCTAGAAGGCAACCCGCGGTCTCAAGCTGGAGACCGTTCGGGTTACATCTTGAAAGCTTTACAAGGTCCAAGACCAAGCGACAGGCCTCATTCCCAAGGGCAAGCCGCAGTCTCAAGTAGGAGACCGTCCAGGTTTCATCATCGCCTTAGTCGCAGCATCTCCATCCCCTCTACGAGACAGACCGCAAGCGCAAGCCGCTAAGCAGCGCGGCTTCCTTCTTTTCTCTTTTCTGTATCTCGTCACCGCCTGCCCGATTCTCTTGTACCCGGGCAGGCGGTTATTTTATCCCTGCCCGTTCGGGCAGGTCCCCGAGCCTATAAATAGGGGGCGGCAACACTCCCAAGGCACGCGCACTGGAATCCAGGAGCTCGCTTATTTGAGCTGCGGTCTCGAGTTCCCCGCCTTGCGAACTGTCTGACCGGCCGGCTTCTGCTTTCCAGCACTTGTAACCCGCTGTAACCGCTTCTTCTTAATCAAAGGAAAGCCCGTCACAGGAGTGGCATTCGCCGTGACGGGCGAAGTCTGGCCTTGACCGGTGCTAGCGGTCTCGTTTTCTCCATTTAAAAAGTAAATGGCAGCCCGCAGCCTCTGATTTCCTTCGGAGGTGCGATTTCGGACTCAACACGAGCGGATAGAACTGATACCCATAAGGATGATAGATTTACAGATCGAATGAAGATACCGACCGGTCACAGCTATACTTGATATCTTGATACCTGCCTTATGGCATTTTATGATAACCAATTATAAAACTGACCGGTTTTAAGCCGCCTGATATGACTGAACCGATTGGTTTAATAATCAAGCCGCCTGATATATTATGCTGTACCAGCTCTTTTTAAACCGACCGGTTTAATAATCAAACCGCCCGATAATTATGGTACATGCTTATTTCAAACTGACGGGTTTAATAATCAAACCGCCCGGTTTGCTATGTACCTGTACAAATCCTGTTTTATCCTCAAATGGTCCAGAAAGACCATATGAGATGAGATAACTCCCTGTAATAAAATAAAGAATGGATACAGACTGAGATGACCAAGTGGGCAGGTGGGCCTAGGCGGCGAACATTGCTTTCCTCAAGTGGTCATAAGAGCTGTAAAAATATAAGAAAAAAAGTAAGTACAGTCCTAGATGACCAAGTGGGCAGGTGGGCCTAGGCGGCGAACATTGCTTTCCTCAAGTGGTCATAAGGGCTGTAAGCGACTCAACTGCTCTCTTGCCTAGGGTTACAAGCCGAGTTGATCAATTGGGCAGTTGGGCCTAGGCGGCGAACATTGCTTTCCTCAGAGAGATCAAATCAATTGTGGGCCCCACATAGGCATCGCTTGAGAGTACCTAAGAGTATTCGATGGTCACAGACTAAGATGATCACTTGGGCAGGTGGGCCTAGGCGGCGAACATTGCTTTCCTCAGAAAGATCATCAAAGCTGTAACTATATCCCTCTCGGGGCATGACAGAGCTAACATTCACCTAGACCTCCCTTGATGCAGGGGTGTGTTAGATATCAGCCGGAATCCAAGGTTCCGAAGACCACCGCACGGGAATTGGCAAGCTACCACTACACGTGTGCGAAAACTCCCCACTACACATGATCTTCGTGGTTTTATGCCAATGACTACAATCTGAGGGGGTTCGAGCAGAACTTGGCGATGTCTCCGCGGTTCAGTGAGGGAAACATAAAAAAGTGTAAAAAAAATCACCAGACATGGAGAAGTGTCAGTATGGGGCTTTTCATTTAATATCCGAAAAATGCAAGAAATAAAGAAGACATTTTAAGGATAAAACCGTTTAAGATCATCACCGATCTTTAAACCCCGCTCCTTCGCTTGTCTGGAGGCGATAAACCCCGCTCTTTAATACCTCCTTGACAATGAAAGGCCCTGCCCAGTTGGGATTTAATTTTCTGACGTTGCCTGTCATGGCTGTGGCATCAACTTTCTTTAGCACAACATCACAAACTGCAAAATGTTTTACCCTGACATTTCTGCCAAAGTATTTGGCCATTCTCCTCTTTACTTCCTCCTGCCTGATTATTGCCTCATCCTGAAACTCTTCGATCAAATCCAGACTGTATTTGATAGCCTCATCATTGGCATCTATCCATGCTTCTCCTCCCTCCTTTTCATATACAACTCTGGGGGTGACCACTTCAAACTCTATAGGAACGACTGCCTCTGATCCATGAGATAATTTGAACGGCATCTCCCCCGTAGCTGAAGATGGAGTAGTACGGAGAGTCCAAAGGATGGAAGGGAGTTGTTCTGCCCAATTCCGTCTTTGATTCAAGACTCTCTTCATCAAAAGCTGTTGAATTTGCCTATTCGCTGCTTCCACCTGGCCATTAGTTTTGGGATGATGTACCGAGGAGAACCGAAGATCTATTCCAACCTGATCACAGAAGTTTATCATTTCTGAATTGTTGAATTGTGGGACATTGTCAGTGACAATTGCTAGCAGGATTCCATGCCGACAAACTATTTCTCCCCAAATGAAGTTTTTGATGACCTGCGTTGTAGTATTTGCCAGTGCTTTTGCCTCAATCCACTTACTGAAATAATCGATCATCACAATAATAAAACTACGCTGACCGCTAGCCATTGGGAAGGGTCCGATGAGATCCATCCCCCAAACTGCCAAGGGCCAGGGTGCAGTTATTGATCTAAGTGATTGAGCGGGCAGATGTTGAAGAGGAGCAAACTTTTGACACTGAACACATCGCTTGGCAAATGCTTCGGCATCTTTTCTCATGGTTGGCCAGAAATATCCCTGCCTCAAGATTCTTTTCTCCAAAGTTTTTGCCACTGAATGGCTACCACATTCCCCAAAATGAACCTCCTGAAGTATGGTTGGAATTTCTTCCTCAGAAACACACCGCTCTGAGGGAGAAATCAAAGTTTTCCTGTATAGGACTCCTGCTATTAAGTAATAATAGGCTGCCTTTCTTCTAAATATCTTTTTGTCTTTGATTGATTGAAGGAATTCTCCTTTGGATAAGAATAGCTCGTAAGGATCCTTCTGTAACACCCTGCCAGTACAAAAGTATAACAGCAGGTCCGGCCGGGACCCCACGCCATACAAACCACACTAGCTAGGAGTTAAAAGGTGATAACCAGAAAAGTAACAACTAACGAGAGTGCAAAACGTAAGTGGAAGCATTAATTAAACCATTCAAATAGACATGTCCACTATCATAGGAATGAATCCAGAAACGAGAGTTACGGCCTTAGGGCCTTACAGCAAATCAATGTACCAAACTCTAAAAAAACATACATCGGCACGCAGGCCGGCAATACATGAGAAAACAGGAAAAAGGCTGGCCTTCGAGGGCCAACTCAGCAAAAGGACAGCAAGAGGACCAACGCCCGCTATTTCCTGCTAGGCTCACCTGCACCTGCATAAGAACATTCCACCAAGCGGTGGTAAACAAGGCAACGGTCAGCACAGCTGACCAAATTATAACGACCCCACCCCTTTCCCGGGGTGGCGGAGATTCTACCCTGCAAGTAAGCCATACTAGCACAAGTACTAAATCTAAAGAGAGTGCAACTACACAAGGTGAGGTTTCAAGCACAATCAATCTTCTAGGTTGAGCATCAAAAAGAAGGGAACCTAGGTATGCACGTGATGTTGGTTGGGTTCACCCGAAGGTTTCCCACAACCGCCTAAGCAAATCGCATGAGGCTAAACATAACATCAAATTCACAACACTCCACCCTAAGGGTCACAACCTTAGGTGGGAAACAAGAGCTTTTGGTCGGTCTAGGTATGACACCTTCCACGACCTCTCCCATGATCACACGGCCTTCATGAGGAAGGGACCTCTCGCCGATCTGCATGGAAACGGGTTCGGTTCAGCTTTGCCCGTGCTCTAATCGTCGCGATCTATCGCACGACGCGGGTACGGCTTCACCTCGGCCCGTAAGGGTTTAGCACTTTCAAGTGCTACACAAAAATATACGCTACGCACCTAACCCCTTTATAAGGATCTAGGCTTCGCGAATTCTCAACAAGGGAGGTACATACGCTCCGCATCAATAACGTGGTGAAGGTTTGCCTTCATCCAAAACTCAAAGCATGGGGCTTTCGTAGGGATCTTCACAAGACGCCTACACTTAACTCCCGCAATACTATAGGTGAGTTCACGGAGTCATTCTCCGGCACGCATTCTAGGTCTAACCTAAATGCAACGTCGCAAATCAAGCATCACCGATTCGGGCTCACGGCCACGAATAGGCTTCACACAAAATGCCTAAATCCGCACGACTACCGGATTTTCTACATGCAATATGCCGGGGACGGACACAATCTACCCGGAGTCCCGAAGGACTTGAGGAAATCCTACACTTCACCCATTTGGTGAAAGAGATACCTCATGCAAGCAAAGAAAGAGGAATAAATGGACAAATACAAGTCCAAAGTTCGGGAGGAAGAATCGTTACCCTAGACGTGTTCCTCTTCGCCATGGATCCGAGATTCTACGCGGAGGGAAAGAACCGCACCGGGCTGCACTCTCCGGATCTGGAAACGGCTTGCGAAACGGAGCTCCGGAGCTCCGTCAATGGCGAAATCTCCTCTTCTTCTTCCTTGCCCCCTTCTTCTTCCTCTAGCCTAGGAGAGAGAAACACTATGAAATAATGAGGGTTTAATCCCTCTCCAAAGCCCTAAGACCCCCCAGCATTAAATCCCAGCCGTTGGATCGAATTCCAAGAGATTTGATCGGTCGGATCTTCTTCTCCGCTCAAAATCGCGGAACAGAATAAACAGGGCGCACGATCACAGGCGCACGGTCAGTGGTCGTGCGCGACGAGGGCAATGGTCGTGCGCACTATCCGGGACAGAACTCTGAATTCTTGCGAATAAGCGCACGATCGCTGGCGCACGATCACTGGTCGTGCGCGAAGAGGGAAATGGTCGTGCGCACTGTCCGAGACAAAACTCGATTCTCTTCTGAATTAACGCACGATCGCTGGCACACGATCACTGGTCGTGCGCGATGAGGCCACTGATCGTGCGCTAAGAGCAGACAGGGAAAATTCTAGCCTGCTTCACGTGCCGCACTACCACTCCGCCTACTTCGCGGAACTACCAGATTTGGGGTGTTACAACTCCACCCTCCTTAAAAGAATTTCGTCCCGAAATCCTGGAAACAGTAATAGCATAAATTACAGTTATACTTTACCTGAGGGAAATAGCTCGGGATACTCCGCAAGCATCGCTTGCTCTCTCTCCCAAGAGAGCTCCTCTCGGCCGCAGTTATCCCACCGGACTTTTACCATCCGAATGGACTTGTTCCGCAGCTGCTTTACTTCGGTATCTTCGATGCGTGAAGGCTTGACTTTCGTCGACAACCCACTATCGACCGGAACTTTGCCGACTGCAACGATATGAGTAGGCTCTTGCACTGCCTTCCTCAACACTGAAATGTGGAACACGTCGTGCAGACCGCTCAGCTCTGCAGATAGCGCAAGCCGATAAGCCGCATCACCAACACGCTCCACGATCTCGAACGGTCCTAAGTACCTCGGACTGAGCTTTTTCAAGCGTCGAATCCTTGATACCCCTTTGAACGGTTTGATCTTCAAGTAAACCCGGTCACCGACGGCGAACTCTAAGTTCCTATGCTTGGCGTTGAAATACCTTGCTTGCCTATCCTGGGCAACCAATAGCCTTTCGCGTATAGCCCGGATCGTCGACGTTGCTTCTTCAACATCCTTTCGCTTCAATAGCTTAGTATCGCCCGTTTCCGCCCAAGACAACGGCGTACGACACTTCTTACCATAGAGGGCCTCGAAAGGAGCCATCTTTATGCTGGCTTGGTAGCTATTATTGTAGGCGAATTCGATCATAAAGAGGTGATCCTCCCACCTCTTTCCAAAGTCTAGAGCGCACATTCGGAGCATATCCTCCATAGTCCTGTTGGTTCTCTCGGTCTGTCCATCCGTTTGCGGGTGGAAGGCCGTGCTGAACTTCAATTTTGTGCCCAACAGTTCATGGATAAGCCTCCAATCTTTCGACGTGAAACGCCCGTCACGATCGCTGACGATGCTACGAGGGACACCGTGCAGTCTCACGATACTATCCACATAGAGCTTTGCTAGCTTCTCTACAGAATCATCCTTCCGGTTCGGAATGAAGTGTGATACCTTTGTCAAACGGTCCACGATCACCCATATGGCGTCGTTTCCATGTTGCGATCTCGGCAATCCGTGCACGAAATCCAATTTGCTTGCGCGGGAGCCCGACGACTCAACGCGTCTGCAACTACGTTTCCTTTACCGGGAGTATATTTGATATCGAAGGTGTAGTCCCCAAGGAACTCCATCCACCTCCTTTGGCGCATGTTCAACTCCCTTTGGTCTAGTAAGTACTTGAGGCTCTTATGATCGGTAAAGATATCGATCTTCACGCCATATAGATAGTGCCTCCAAAGCTTGAGGGCAAAAACCACGGCCGCTAGCTCCAAATCATGGACCGGGTAATTCCTCTCGTGAACCTTCAGTTGCCGGGAGCCGTAGGCAATTACCTTCCCGAACTGCACTAGGACACAACCCAAACCACTTCCTGAGGCGTCGCTATATATTTCGTAGCCTTCCGTACCCTGTGGCGAGCATAGAATGGGCGCCGTGGTCAGACGGCTCTTTAGCTCTTCAAAAGCTCGTGCGCACTCGGGCGACCAAACGAACTTATGATCCTTCCTAGTCAGTTTTGTGAGAGGAAGTGCGATCCTCGAGAAGTTTTCCACAAAGCGCCTATAATAGCCGGCAAGTCCTAAGAAACTTCGGACTTCCGCTACGTTTTTCAACAAAGGCCACGCTTGGATCGCTTCTATCTTCGACGGATCAACTGCAATTCCTTCGCCACTAACAACATGACCAAGGAATGCCACTGACGGTAGCCAAAACTCGCACTTGGAGAACTTGGCATATAGCTGACTCCTCCTCAAGGTGCTCAGGACTGCGTGCAGATGCCCTACATGCTCCTCTTCCGACTGAGAGTATACCAAAATGTCGTCGATGAAGACGATCACAAATTGATCTAAATACTCTCGGAATGTCCTATTCATCAAGTCCATGAATACCGACGGTGCGTTGGATAGACCGAACGACATTACCGTGAACTCAAAGTGCCCAAAGCGGGTACTGAACGCTGTCTTTGGGATGTCGCATTCCCTTATTCGCAGTTGATAGTAGCCGGACCTTAGGTCTAGCTTGGAGTAAACCGTCGACCCCATCAGTTGGTCGAATAGATCATCGATTCTAGGAATCGGATATCGGTTTTTCTCGGTCAACTTGTTTAGCTCTCTATAATCGATACATAGACGCAAGCTCCCATCCTTCTTTTTCACAAAGAGGACCGGTGCACTCCAAGGCGAAGAACTTGGACGTACGTAGCCTTGCTCTAGCAGCTCTTGCAATTGGACCTTCAACTCTGCCAATTCCTTTGGCGCTATTCTGTATGGTGAGCGGGCCACAGGTTTGGCACCTGGCACCAACTCGATACAGAAATCAATCTCCCGATGAGGCGGAGCCCTAGGGAGTTCGTTAGGAAACACGTCGGCGTATTCCGCTACAACTGGGACATCACACAACCTGGGCTTTGGCTCCGAAGCCTCCAACAAGGTGAAGAACAACTCGGCGTCTTTTCTCACCGCCTTAACCACCTGGAGAGCAGACATCAGCGTCTTGCTCGCTCCTCGCATACCGGCGAATGTGGTTTCATCGTCGGTGTTCGTTCCCAGAGTGATCTCCTTTGTATTGCAATCTATGCATGCTCGCTGCTCCGAGAGCCAGTCCATGCCGAAGATCACATCGAATTCAGCTAACGGTAGTAACGACGCTTCCAAGTCGAAATCTTGACTTCCGATCCGCACCTTCACACGGCTCTTCCTATCCGCACTCATTCGAGATCCATTGGGTAGCACTACTTCCAATCTATCCTCTACAAAGGTAGACGGCACTCCGATTCGCACCACGAAGTCCTCAGACAGAAAAGAGTGCGATGCACCCGTATCGAATAGAGCTCTCGCCGGATAGTTGAAAATTAGGACGAAACCTAATTGTACACAAATAACACATAGTCGTACAACAGTGAGAATCATATACATAGCTGTAAAAGCTAACTTCTAATTCGTACCTGTGACGACGTCGGTTTGTCGTATAGCTTCTTGTTGGCCAAGCGAATAGACTCTCGGCTGAGTCGGAATGTGTTGGGAGGCCGAAGACTCTGCCGCTTTGCCCTTTTCCGCAGCCCGAGCATAATCCGCCGCTCGGTTTGCCGCCTTTGGGGGACCACTTCGACACACCGCAGCTTTGTGTCCCACCTTCCCGCAGGTGAAACACGTAATAGGAGTCCGCGCGGTCGTGGCTCCCGAAACATTCGAAGAAGCTGGTTCCGCCTGCTTGAACTTCCGCTTGTTCCTTCTGAAGTCCGGCTTGGACTGAGAGGCCGGCGCATGAAACTCGGGTTTCTTTACAACACTCTTTGCTTGTACCCTCTTCATGTCCAACTCCAAAGATCTGGCGGTTTGCACCATCACTTGGAAGCCAAACGTCATAGGGCCTGCAAGGAGCAGCCTCAACTCGTCCCGAAGCCCTTCATAGAATTTATTCGTCTTCGTCTCCTCATCCTCCACCAATGCCCCCGCATAGCGACTCAGTCTGGTAAACTCATGTAAGTAATCGTCAACGGAGCGATCACCTTGAGTTAACCTCAGGAACTGGTTTTGTAACGCAATGCGTTGGGCAGAGGGGATAAACCGCTGGAGGAACGACTTTGAAAACTCAGCCATTGTTATTTCAGTGATGTCTCTATCGCCGAACTTGTGCAGTTCCTGCTCTTCCCACCACAGCACAGCCTCTCCGTCAAGAAGGAAAGTGGCTAAGGTGACCATCATGGCTTCGTCCGTCGCCGTCGCCCTCAGAGTTCTTCTAACTCTTGACAACCAGTCTTCTGCCTCCGTTGGGGACTCAGATCCCGAGAAGGTAGGAGGATTAAAGCTCAAAAAGTGCTTTAATTGTTGGTCACGCGCTCGCCCCGCAACTACTTGCGCAACTTGACGCTCCACCCTTGGTGCTAACGCCGGTTCCACTGCAGCTTCAGCTACCGGGGCTGCATCAGTAGTAGGCGTAGCAGGCTGTGCAAGCCTTTGCGGTTGAGCATTGATCATCGCGAAGACTGCTTCTGCGACCATTCTGATCATCTCAGCCGAAGGAGTGGTCGCTGGCACCTCAGCCGACCCACTACTTTCAGCGGTGTTACGGGGTTGAGACCGCCCCGCAGCACTTCTAGTCACCTATAATCATGCAAGGCACAATTTAGTGACCCTAAACATATCAAACATCAATCATGGAACGCTCAGGTTCCGCAAACAAGTATGTTTTTTCATTCCTAAGTGGACATTCTTATTAGTTTTTGTCGTTTTAGGTGAATGCACAGCCCGTGCGCACCACCCCTTAAAAGGAATTCGTCCCGAATTCGCTAAACTACGGATCGACGCCTTAAGTCCGATACCAAATTGTAACACCCTGCCAGTACAAAAGTATAACAGCAGGTCCGGCCGGGACCCCACGCCATACAAACCACACTAGCTAGGAGTTAAAAGGTGATAACCAGAAAAGTAACAACTAACGAGAGTGCAAAACGTAAGTGGAAGCATTAATTAAACCATTCAAATAGACATGTCCACTATCATAGGAATGAATCCAGAAACGAGAGTTACGGCCTTAGGGCCTTACAGCAAATCAATGTACCAAACTCTAAAAAAACATACATCGGCACGCAGGCCGGCAATACATGAGAAAACAGGAAAAAGGCTGGCCTTCGAGGGCCAACTCAGCAAAAGGACAGCAAGAGGACCAACGCCCGCTATTTCCTGCTAGGCTCACCTGCACCTGCATAAGAACATTCCACCAAGCGGTGGTAAACAAGGCAACGGTCAGCACAGCTGACCAAATTATAACGACCCCACCCCTTTCCCGGGGTGGCGGAGATTCTACCCTGCAAGTAAGCCATACTAGCACAAGTACTAAATCTAAAGAGAGTGCAACTACACAAGGTGAGGTTTCAAGCACAATCAATCTTCTAGGTTGAGCATCAAAAAGAAGGGAACCTAGGTATGCACGTGATGTTGGTTGGGTTCACCCGAAGGTTTCCCACAACCGCCTAAGCAAATCGCATGAGGCTAAACATAACATCAAATTCACAACACTCCACCCTAAGGGTCACAACCTTAGGTGGGAAACAAGAGCTTTTGGTCGGTCTAGGTATGACACCTTCCACGACCTCTCCCATGATCACACGGCCTTCATGAGGAAGGGACCTCTCGCCGATCTGCATGGAAACGGGTTCGGTTCAGCTTTGCCCGTGCTCTAATCGTCGCGATCTATCGCACGACGCGGGTACGGCTTCACCTCGGCCCGTAAGGGTTTAGCACTTTCAAGTGCTACACAAAAATATACGCTACGCACCTAACCCCTTTATAAGGATCTAGGCTTCGCGAATTCTCAACAAGGGAGGTACATACGCTCCGCATCAATAATGTGGTGAAGGTTTGCCTTCATCCAAAACTCAAAGCATGGGGCTTTCGTAGGGATCTTCACAAGACGCCTACACTTAACTCCCGCAATACTATAGGTGAGTTCACGGAGTCATTCTCCGGCACGCATCCTAGGTCTAACCTAAATGCAACGTCGCAAATCAAGCATCACCGATTCGGGCTCACGGCCACGAATAGGCTTCACACAAAATGCCTAAATCCGCACGACTACCGGATTTTCTACATGCAATATGCCGGGGACGGACACAATCTACCCGGAGTCCCGAAGGACTTGAGGAAATCCTACACTTCACCCATTTGGTGAAAGAGATACCTCATGCAAGCAAAGAAAGAGGAATAAATGGACAAATACAAGTCCAAAGTTCGGGAGGAAGAATCGTTACCCTAGACGTGTTCCTCTTCGCCATGGATCCGAGATTCTACGCGGAGGGAAAGAACCGCACCGGGCTGCACTCTCCGGATCTGGAAACGGCTTGCGAAACGGAGCTCCGGAGCTCCGTCAATGGCGAAATCTCCTCTTCTTCTTCCTTGCCCCCTTCTTCTTCCTCTAGCCTAGGAGAGAGAAACACTATGAAATAATGAGGGTTTAATCCCTCTCCAAAGCCCTAAGACCCCCCAGCATTAAATCCCAGCCGTTGGATCGAATTCCAAGAGATTTGATCGGTCGGATCTTCTTCTCCGCTCAAAATCGCGGAACAGAATAAACAGGGCGCACGATCACAGGCGCACGGTCAGTGGTCGTGCGCGACGAGGGCAATGGTCGTGCGCACTATCCGGGACAGAACTCTGAATTCTTGCGAATAAGCGCACGATCGCTGGCGCACGATCACTGGTCGTGCGCGAAGAGGGAAATGGTCGTGCGCACTGTCCGAGACAGAACTCGATTCTCTTCTGAATTAACGCACGATCGCTGGCACACGATCACTGGTCGTGCGCGATGAGGCCACTGATCGTGCGCTAAGAGCAGACAGGGAAAATTCTAGCCTGCTTCACGTGCCGCACTACCACTCCGCCTACTTCGCGGAACTACCAGATTTGGGGTGTTACACCTTCCAAGAAGGATTCTGATCGATCTGCATAAGTTCCCCTTCATCTGTTGCCGGATGGAAAAGTTCAGAGTTCACTCCCCCTAATGGAAGATCGAACTTTGACAACTCACTGCTTCTTCGTTCTGCATCCTGGGAATATGCTCAATGATGAATGATTTGAATCTTCCGATCTCCTTCTTAGCTAGCAGCAGATACTTCCTCAGAATTAGCTCTCTTGTCTCGTAATTCCCCAGAACCTGAGAAGCCATTACCAGTGAATCAGTTTTGACATGCACGTGTTCTATACCCAGCTCTTTTGCAAGTCTCAAACCGGCCAGAAGTGCTTCATACACTGCCTGATTATTGGTGACTGGAAAGAAGAACCTGATAGCATGTTCAAGTTTGATGCCGTTTGGGCTAATTAAAACTACTCTGGCTCCCACGGAGCTCTTACCAGAAGCCCCATCCACATATACAACCCAAGCCAAAGGGGATTTCTCCACTTGTTCAGGACCGGATTCTGTTGTATCAACCAAGAAATCTGACAAGACCTGCGCTTTGATTGTCGTTCTGGGAATGTAGGACATTTCAAACGCGCTCAGCTCGATAGCCCATTTCGCCAATCTCCCTGAATGATCTGGTTTTTCAAGAATGCTTCTCAGAGGATGATCTGTAATTACTTGGATGGTATGAGCTTGAAAGTAGGGGCGGAGCCTTCGTGACGACATAACCAAAGCCAAGGCTAGCTTTTCCAAGATTGAATATCTTGTTTCTGCATCCTTGAGGATATGGCTGACTTAGTATATTGGAAATTGTTTCTTCTTTTCCTCCCGGACGAGGACAGAACTCACTGCATCTGGGCCGACCCCCAAGTATAAGAACAATATTTTCCCATCACGGGGGCTTTAATGTAGAGGGGTTGAAGTCAACTGTACTTTTAACTGTTCAAAAGCCTTGTCGCACTCTTCGCTCCCTTCAATCTTTGATCCTCCTCGGAGTGTTTTAAAGAATGAAGCACTTTTATCTCCTGATTTGGAAATGAACCTGCTCAGCCCCGCTAACCTTCCTCCATATTGCTAGACCTCCTTTGTATTACGAGGAGGAGTCATATCGAGGATGGCCTTCACCTTATCCAGGTTCGGTGCAAGGCCATTAGGAGTGAGGAGATGCCCGAGAAATTTCCCCTTATTCGCTCCGAACACACATTTTAAGTGGTTCAATTTTAATTTGAACCTCCGTAGACTAGCGAACGTCTCTACGGGGTCTTTCAATTGTATTGAAAATGTTTTACTTTTCAGGGGGAGATCGTCAACATAAACTTCAAGGTTCCTGCCTTTTTGATGTTTAAAAACTGTATCCATCATTCTTTGATACGTTGCACCCACATTTTTAAGTCCGAAGGGCATTACGAGGTAACAATAACACCCATCGTTCGTGATGAAAGAAGTGTGCGGGATATCAGGTTGGTGCATTTTGATTTTGTGGTACCCCAAGAATGCATCGAGAAAGCTCATAAAATTATACCCTACCGCAGAATCTACTAAAACATCTATCCAAGGCAGAGGGTAGCAATCTTTGGGGCATGCTTTATTAAGTTTTGTAAAATCCACGCACATGTGCCACTTCCCACCGGATTTTTTACCAATTACAACGTTTGACATCCACGTGGGGTATTGAATTTCAGAAATAAAGTTTGCTTTCAGGAACTTGGCATCCTCCTCTCTGATAGGCATCGCCAGATTGGTAGCCACTTCTCTTTTCTTCTGCTGGACTGGCTTGAACTCAGGAGCTATGTTGAGATGATGACAAGCCACGTCCGAATCCACCCCTGCCATATGCTCCGCTGACCAAGCAAAGATATCCAGATTCTCCAGGAGACAGGAGATCAGCTGCACTTTCTCCTCTTCCGATAGCTCCGCATTGATGATCAACCTCTTTTCTTCCCCTTCAGCAATGGGGACTTCTTGGGTCGCCTGGGCAGGTTCCAGGTGAGCCCCTTCTCAATCTTTCCTCTCCCCAGCAGCCTTTGAAGATTCAGCAATTTCAAGAACTTCAACCATGGCCTCGGGAAGTGTAATGTTGGTGATCATATTGACGGTTCGTACGTAACACTCCCAAGCCACCTTTGGATTGCTTCGGATCCGATACTGCCTTCCCTCGGCAGCAAACTTAAGAGCAACGTGGAAAGTGGAAACTACTGCCCTGTAGGCATTAAGAATGGGCCTTCCGAAGATAGCGCAGTAGTTGCTTGGGGCATCCACCACCACGAAGTTGTTCAGCTTCACCACTCCCCCTATAGAAACCAGGAGCTTTACAGAACCTTCCACTTCCTTCTTCTCTCCAGAGAAGCCGTAAAGGGGCCCTTCGGTGGAAAGCAGAGGCTTCCCAGTCTTCAGGGCATCAAAGGTTGGACGGAAGAGGAGATTAACAAAACTGCCAGTGTCGATCAGGATTTTGTGAACTGTATAATTCTCAATAATGGCTTTGATGACCACGGCATCGTCCTAAGGATTGGCGTTTGGAGAAAGGTCATCTTGACCGAAAGTGACAATTGTGCTTTTAGGGGCTGAGGTTGTGGTTGTCGCCACTTCTTGCTTCAGGACTATCAAAATACTTGATTTACGAGATGATTCAGCTCCAGCCCTTCATGAATGCAGTAGATGTCCCCTGATGATTACTTGGGCTTCTTCTTTTTGTTTTATAAATAAAAGATAACCTTTATATTAAGAGTTTAGAATTGGCGGATATTTTCGAAGAGTCTCGCAAGTACTCCTACTTTGAGAAATTAACCGTTATCCTATCGAAGGATAGAAGTAACGATCTTTTTCTTCTTTCGGAATATTGACAATTACGCTTCGGCTACAATGCCGAATTCTATTGAATTGAATAGTAGAAAAGGAGAGTTTTGCACTAAATGAGTTTGAAAAGCTGTGTTTGAATTTTTAGTCCAAATTAATCATTTGATAAAGGCAAGTATACCTTATCGCAAGTAATACAGGATATTTTTAGAAAATATCGGGATCGTATATTTCCGCGGGTCGTGTTGATTATGCTACTTCGAGGGACGAACTATTATTTTATCGGAATAATATTTTTAGTTGATTTAACTAGAGTTCTAAATGATAAAATGCGAAAGATGATTTAAGCGATTTACTAGAGTTCTAAGTGATGAGAAATATAGCGCGCGACGTCGAATTACCTTGAGACGAAAATAGATTTTTCGTAGAATTAAAAGTGATGACTTTTCAAAATATTAAGATGACTTGGCCGTGGAGGTTCCATAATTATGAACGCTCCTCTCTCGAGGGTACGCCCACCTGAGATTATGAATATTCGACCGAACTCTCGTTCTACAATCGAATGTTCTTAATACTCGCTTTATGTTGCGAACCCCGCTATTGGGTTTTTATTTCCAATTCGGGAGAGTTACCTCGTCCTCTCTCGAGGGTAGAGCGCACTTCTCTTTACCCGTGAGTGATCAGTCCGTACACACGAGCCTCTCGGCTAACTAGGTACGAAAACGGAAATGAAAACCACACATCGATTATGTGGCTCCACTCAACGTGATTCTCGGATAAACCTTAAGCGTTAATTATTTTAGAAAGAGATGTTTTAATTCTTATAGAAAAACTATTTTTGTGTCCCAATGCTCTTCGACGTCGTGCGCTAAAGGAAATTAGCCACTCATCGGAATGGAGACGGCATTATCGGTTGAAAAATACACGTTTGATAATTAAAGCGGATATAAGCGGATAAAAAGGAAATAAAAAGACTTATATAAAAACAGTAATAATATCCGTCCCAACCACCTTAAACAAGTGCTAAAAAGTTCTTAGCCTCTTATTTAAGAAGGGGGTGGTATAGAAATGAAAAGACTTATAAAGGTGCAGAAATAATATCCGTCCCAACCAACTTAAATAAGTGCTAAAGTAAATTAGCCTCTTATTTGAGAAGGGGATGGTATAGAAATGAAAAGACTTATAAAGGTGCAGAAATAATATCCATCCCAACCGACTTAAATAAGTGCTAAAGTAAATTAGCCTCTTATTTGAGAAGGGGGTGGTATAGAAATGAAAAGACTTATAAAGGTGCAGAAATAATATCCGTCCCAACCAACTTAAATAAGTGCTAAAGTAAATTAGCCTCTTATTTGAGAAGGGGATGGTATAGAGCAGTTATATAAAGACTGAAATAAAAACTAAGCTACAAAAAAAGGAAAATACTATCTCATACACGCACACACTCTAAAAGAAACTGAAAAAGAAAGCGTTTAAAATGAAAGCGATAAAATAAAGTGAAAAAGAAAACGATAAAACTATTTTATGAAAGCTTGTAAATCTAAGCTATGAAAACAGTAAACCTAGATTACGAAAGCAATAAAACTAACTATAAAAGCAATAAAACTAAATTATGAAAGCAATAAAGCTAAACTCATACACGCACACACACTAACATTAATAAAAAGAAGATGATCCAAATGAGAAAAACATCATTTTATTTCTGAAATCAGCATTACAACTAGACTAGGAAGACGAAAAAACTACAAACGAACTTAAACTGAAATGCAGAAGAGAAGCTCACAATCACTCAAAAGAACTCACAATACAACAAAAACCACTCAAAATTTGGATGAAAATAACTTCAGCCGAGCCCCTCTATTTATAGGGAAAATTTGAGTTTTACACGCCCTAGGTCACGGGCGTGACTTGAATGTCACGGCCGTGACTTAGGGCGTGACATTTGCTCGGCTGTATTCGCCGCCTTCTGGAAGGTCTGGCCGTCAAACATGGCTGCACACGGGCGTGACTTGGTATGTCACGGGCGTGACTTGGTGAGTCACGGGCGTGACTATGGCTGGCTGATGTCGGCAGCATGGGTGCGGCTTCGAGACGTGACACGCTGGCGGCTCACGGGCGTGACTCTGCTGGAACACGGGCGTGACTTGTAGAGTCACGGGCGTGACTTGATCAACTCTTCGAGATTTCACCTGAAAACGGCTGCCAATTGGAAATTTGGCTTTTAAAATTACACGCCCTTGGTCACGGGCGTGTCTGAGGGCGTGACCTGTGAAAATTTTGCAAAAAATTGCAAAAACAAAAATAAAAGTAAGTTAGAAACCAGAAATAATAAAGAAGCAATTTATTCATTAATTTACATAGAAAATTCACAATATTAATTAAAACTATACTAATATTTATACCAAAAATACATATATTTTATTACTTATCAAATACCCCCATACTTAAGCTTTTGCTATTCCAGGGCAAAAGTAAGAGAGATCTATACGGGATTAATATAAGTTCTAATTTTTGGCTATCGTTTTATTTTAATCATAAGAGACTGAAAAATAAAAATTCGGAGTAATAAGAGTTAAGTCCTAAATTATGCAAATGATTTAAGTAGAAGAAATGTCCTGGCCAAAAGACTTCTTAATTAACCAAATAGCAAACAAAATTGCAATCATTAGTAAACGAGATTAGATCGAAATTATAATAACCTTTGTTTAAAGAAACATAAAGGAAAAATATAAGTTACTAATTATGCTCTCAAATGATTTTTTGAATTAGAACTAGAAACAATAATTTGGTTAAGGGAAAAGGGGGAAAAAAGCCTTGGCAAATAGAAGAGTACTTGGATCAGGGGTGATGAATTGTATCATCTCACCCCTCTTATAAAGTTTCCTTTGACTCCCATCGTTGGTGTACGAGGGACGAGGGAAAATTGACCTTTTTAATTAACCCAATGCCTGTGTTTACGGAATTTGTAATTCCCATTGACATAGGATTTCTTTTAACAAATATTGGGTGCCTATGTTTACGGAATTTTTGTATTCCCATTGACATAAGATCTTTTTGTTTTTTTTTTCTTCTTTTTGTGTTTTTGCCATGCTGAATTGGTGTATACAAGGGGTTTTCAAGAGAAATTCTAGAATAATAAAAAAAAGTTTTGAGAGCAACCTTAGTAAGTTGAATATTCCTAGATTCCTGAAGACATAAAGTAGGGATAATTGCAGTCTAAAGTTGTTTTGCCAACATAATACACATGTCTCTATTTTAGCTAGTAGAAGTAGTGCTTGATAACAAAGCCTCTATTTAAATTAAAAACACAAGATATTCTTTAAAACTTAACCCCGAACGTTTAAATCTATCGATCTTAGATAAACAAACAAATAGTAAAACTAGCGATTATGAAAATCCACAAACATATACTCTCGAAACTAAATGCTTTAAGAATAAAAGTAAAGTAGGGTTTATTATTTTTGGAGTTTTTTTTTTCTTTTTTTTTTTTTTTTTTTTTTTTTTTTTTTTTTTTGTTGTTATAATGTTTTTTTTTTTTTTTTTTTTTTTGTTTTTCAACTACAAAAAATACATATCATATTTCTTTTTTTTTTTTTTGAAAACGGGAAATACACCCCCATACGTAAAACCCAACATTGTCCCCAATGTTGTAATGTAAGTATGAAGAAGAGAAAATAACAATGCAATATATACAAAAGGAAAAAGGAAGCAAAAAGGCATCCCTGAAGTAAAGTTGGCGGGGTCGGAAGAAACCCTGCAAAAATAGAGAAAAAGCATAATAAAAATATTAGATAAATATGGGGTGCCTCCCACGAGCGCTTTGTTTACCGTCGCGTAGCTTGACGCATTTGGCGTGGTGAGATTATAAATTAGGGAGGGTTAAAGATTCCGTGTGGCCGTCCACTGGATCGCCCGCAAGATATAGTTTTAAACGGTGGCCGTTGACTTTAAAATCGCCTTTTTCGGGGTGAGAGATAAGAATGGTCCCATACGGCCAAACCTCTTTGACTGCAAAGGGGCCGGACCAGCGGGATTTGAGCTTACCCGGAAAAAGACGAAGACGTGAATTATAAAGAAGGACAAGATCGCCCGGCGCGAAAGTTTTTGGAAATTTAATTTTTCGATCGTGGTAGAACTTAGAACGCTCCTTATAAAATTTATTACTCTCATAAGCGTTCGCACGCCATTCATCGAGTTCATTGAGTTGGAATTTCCTATTCTCGGAGGCTAAGTTCGAATCGAGATTTAAAAATTTTAAGGCCCAAAAAGCGCGGTGTTCTAATTCTACCGGTAAATGGCACGCTTTGCCGTAGACTAATCGATAGGGCGTACAACCGATAGCGGTCTTGTAGGCCGTACGATACGCCCATAACGCGTCGTCGAGTTTTGAGGACCAATCCTTCCTATTTAAAGAGACGGTTTTTTCCAGAATGCGTTTTATCTCGCGATTTACTACCTCTACTTGGCCGCTCGTTTGGGGGTGATAGGCGGTGGCGAGCTTATGCGTGACGCCGTATTTAGATAAAATTTTTGAAAACTGGGCATTGCAGAAGTGCGTGCCCCTATCACTTACTATTGCACGGGGCGTGCCAAAGCGAGAAAATAATTTTTTTAGAAAATGGACGACGACTCGCGCATCATTGGTGGGCAGAGCTTGCGCTTCCGCCCACCTAGACACGTAGTCGACCGCCACTAAAATATAGCGATTATTAAAAGAAGGAGGTAGGGGGCCTACAAAGTCTATGCCCCACAAATCGAAAATTTCACATTCTAAATAAAAATTTTGGGGCATCTCGTCACGACGAGAGATGTTACCCGCCCGCTGGCAGCTATCGCATATACTCACAAAAGTGTGAGCATCCTTAAAGAGAGTGGGCCAATAAAAGCCTGACTCTAACGCTTTCCGCGCGGTCCGGTTGGCTTGATAATGCCCTCCAGCCGGCCCCTCATGGCAGTGTCGCAATATTTGCGCACCCTCCTCGCTTGAAACACATCTTCGTATCACTTGGTCTGCGCAGATGCGAAAGAGAAAGGGGTCCTCCCAAAAGTAGTTTTTCAAGTCAGAGAAGAATTTCTTCTTCTGCTGAGTCGAAAAATCTTTTGGAAGGACCCGCGCGACTAAATAGTTCGCGTAATCTGCGAACCAAGGGGTAGAAGAAGTTTTTGTATTATTTATGATTAAAAGGCGCTCCTCAGGAAATCGATCGTCTATTTCGGGTTTGACGAGCGCTTCTGCGGCGGGGTGTTCTAAACGTGAGAGGTGGTCGGCTGCTAAATTTTCAGCCCCCTTCTTATCCCGGATCTCTAAGTCAAATTCCTGTAAAAGGAGGACCCATCGAAGTAAGCGAGGCTTAGCATCAACTTTGGCCAAAAGATATTTCAAGGCGGAGTGATCAGTGAAAACGATTACGTGTGAAAGGGTTACGCAGGGTCGGAATTTATCAAAAGCAAAGATGACGGCGAGAAGTTCCTTTTCCGTTGTGGTGTAGTTAGCCTGTGCGGCATTGAGTGTACGAGAAGCGTAATATATAGGATGAAAATATTTATTTACGCGTTGGCCTAAGACAGCTCCTACTGCGATATCGCTCGCGTCGCACATAATCTCAAACGGAAGAGACCAATCTGGCGCCACCAGAATTGGAGAATTGATAAGTTGCTTTTTAATAAAATTAAACGCCTCTACGCAGGCCGTGTCAAAAATGAATGGGGAATCCTTTTCCAGGAGGTGAGTTAGCGGTTTGGTTATTTTTGAAAAATCTTGAATAAACCGCCGATAAAAACCTGCGTGGCCAAGAAAACTTCTAATTGATTTGACGTTCGAAGGAACAGGAAGTTGTTCAATTATAGCGACTTTGGCCTTATCGACCTCCATTCCCTTGGAAGAAATTTTATGGCCGAGGACTAAACCCTCTCGGACCATGAAGTTGCATTTCTCCCAGTTCAAGACTAAGTTCGTCTCCTCGCACCGTTGGAGGACTCTATCTAAATTTTTTAAACAATTTTTAAAAGAGTTTCCAAAGACGGAGAAGTCATCCATGAAGACTTCCATTATGTCTTCTACTAGCTCGCCAAATATTGCCAGCATACATCTTTGGAATGTAGCTGGCGCGTTACAGAGGCCAAACGGCATCCTTCGATATGCGAAGGTGCCGAAAGGGCAAGTAAAAGTCGTTTTTTCTTGGTCCTCGGGTGAAATAGGGATTTGGAAAAATCCCGAGAGACCATCAAGGAAGCAATAAAAAGGGTGACCGGAGAGACGCTCTAAGATTTGATCAATAAACGGTAGCGGAAAGTGGTCTTTTCTGGTGGCATCATTTAGTTTTCTGTAGTCGATGCACACCCTCCAACCCGTAACAGTACGAGTTGGGATTAATTCGTTATTCGTGTTCTCCACGACCGTTATACCGCCTTTTTTAGGGACGACTTGTACAGGGCTTACCCACGTACTGTCGGAAATAGGATAGATAATCCCCGCATCGAGGAGTTTAATAATTTCAGTCTTAACGACTTCCCGCATGTTCGGGTTAAGTCGTCGTTGAGGTTGAATTGTTTTGCGGGGGTTTTCTTCGAGAAAAATTTTGTGGGAGCAGAATGAGGGGTTAATTCCCCTGATATCAGAAATTTGCCATGCAATTGCACGGCGATGTTTAGATAAAACTTCAACCAATTCGGATGTTTCCGAATCAGTTAAAGTAGAAGATATTATAACCGGAAGTTTTAAGTTCGCGGCTAGAAAAGCATATTTTAAATGGTCGGGGAGTTGCTTAAGCTCCAAGACCGGAGGTTCTTCGTAGGAAGTGGAGATTTTTAAATCTTTCGAGTCGAAAGGCTCGAAAGGCGAATCTGGCGGTAATTCTTCTAAAGGAGGTTGATTCGCCAGATCCGAATCGTCTATTATTGAAGATAGCAATTCTGAAAGAGAAGAACACTCGTCCACAAACGCGGATTCCAAATTGAAACAGGAATCATCATTCGATAGTGAGTTCCGCATGGAGGGGTTGATATGTAAAGTAACTTCGTCGTCTCCAACTCGAAGGAGGAGGCGACCGTTACTGACATCGATTAACGCACGGGAGGTTGCGAGAAAGGGGCGACCGAGGATGATGGGTACCTCGACGTCCTCCTCTATGTCCAGGATGACAAAGTCTACCGGAAAGATAAACTTGTCGACCTTGACCAGAACATCCTCCGCTACCCCGATTGGGTACTTTACCGAGCGATCCGCGAGTTGGATGCTCATTTTTGTCGGACTCGGGACGCCTAAATTGAGTTTTTTGAAAAGAGAAAAAGGCATCAAATTGATGCTGGCGCCTAAGTCCGCAAGAGCGTACTTTATTAACATATTGCCAAAGAGACACGGGATGGAGAACCGTCCCGGGTCGTTCAGTTTTGGCGGCAATTTGTTAAGGAGAACAGCCGAACATTCCGCATTAAGGGAAACATGCGAAACATCCTCGAGTCGCTTTTTATTAGAAAGCAATTCCTTAAGATATTTCGCATATTTCGGCATTTGGGAGAGTGCCTCGCAGAAGGGGACGTTTATTTGAATTTGTTTTAAAATACGCAAAAATTTTTGATAATTTTCGTCCTCCTTCTCTTTATTAATTTTAGACGGGTAAGGAATTCGAGGACTCGAAACATTCGGCGCAACCGGAAAATCCGGAGCAATTAGAATCGAAGAAGAGGGTGGAGGGGTCGGAGGCGAAATACATACCTTAGGCTCAACCCGCAATGGGGAGACGACCTCCTTGCCGCTTCGAAGGGTTATAGCGTTGGCATTTTCCCTTGGGTTTGGCTCTGTATTCCCTGGTAAGGCTCCGTATGGCCGCTCGGAGACCATCTTTGCAAGTTGTCCAACCTGGTTTTCCAAGCTTTTAATCGATCCGGTAAGATTCCGGATATTTGAATCGTTGGACGCGATGTATTTAGACAAAATATCTTCGAGCGGCGAAGGTTTTGGAGGAGGAGGCTGGAATCCCTGCGGAAATCCTTGCGGAAATCCCTGAGGATTCATATGTGGGGGCCTCTGAGCATTGTTAGGATTGCTCCAGGAGAAATTAGGATGGCTCCTCCAACCCGGATTATAATTATTACTATACGGGTTGTTATTAGGGTTGAAGGGGGGTCTAACCGGATTACCGAGGTAATCCACCGTTTCTTCGATTACGTTATTATTATTATTATTATTCCAAGCGGGAGTGGAGGAGGAAACAGTCATCTCCGCCACCTGCTTACTTAGCCTCTCCACTTGTGAGGCTAAGAAAGTAGTGGCGTCCACTTCAAAAAGACCAGCCGGTTTAGTAGGACGCGACCTTGGCACGTTCCATTGGTACGCATTCATGGCCATTTCGTCGATCAGAGCTTGAGCGGTCTCCGGGGTTTTGTTGTTTAACGTTCCCCCGGAGGCCGCATCAATCATCTGCCGCGTAGAAAAATTTAAACCATTATAAAACGTTTGGACCTGTAGCCAAGTTGGTAGCGCGTGATGAGGACACCTACGCAAATATTCTTTAAAACGCTCCCAAGTCTCATAAAGAGACTCAGAATCGAATTGTACAAAGGATGTGATATCCGTGCGTAGTTTTGCGGTTTTTGACGGAGGAAAATACTTAGTTAAGAAAAATTCCGTCAATTGGGCCCACGTGGTTATGGACCCTCTCGGAAGAGAAGTCAACCATGATTTGGCCTTTGACCGTAGCGAAAATGGAAATAAGCGTAAACGAATGGCGTCATCAGTGACGCCATTAATTTTAAAGGTGTCGCATATTTCTAAAAAGTTTGAAAGGTGCTGATTTGGGTCCTCATCTGGCAAACCGTCGAACTGAATCGACTGTTGTACCATTTGAATTATGCTGGATTTTATTTCGAAATTATTATTATTAACTGTCGGGCGAGTAATACTGGATCCTGTATCTTCCAAATTCGGCCGGGCATAATATGCCATGGTCCGGGCCGGGGCCGCATTTGGAATTGGATCGCCCATATTTACAGTATCTCCGATCGACTCTTCGGGGGTTTCGAGTAAGTTTTGATCACGAGATCGGATGCGCTCACGAAGAGTGCGCTCGATTTCGGGGTCAAAAGGAATAGTCGAATCGTCCGACGAGTTTCCTCGGGTCATATACTAAAAGCAATATTTTTGGATTTTCTGTTTTATTATTATTATTATTATTTTTTTTTTTAAATATAAGTTTTTATATTTATATATTTTTTTTTGTTTTATTACTTTTTGTAAAAAATTTTTTTTTTTTTTTTTTTATTTTTAGTAAAAATATATAGATAAGGAATAAAATTAATAGTAGTTCCTACTTTCAAATAACAACACAAAGTTCCCCGGCAACGGCGCCAAAAACTTGATGATTACTTGGGCTTCTTCTTTTTGTTTTATAAATAAAAGATAACCTTTATATTAAGAGTTTAGAATTGGCGGATATTTTCGAAGAGTCTCGCAAGTACTCCTACTTTGAGAAATTAACCGTTATCCTATCGAAGGATAGAAGTAACGATCTTTTTCTTCTTTCGGAATATTGACAATTACGCTTCGGCTACAATGCCGAATTCTATTGAATTGAATAGTAGAAAAGGAGAGTTTTGCACTAAATGAGTTTGAAAAGCTGTGTTTGAATTTTTAGTCCAAATTAATCATTTGATAAAGGCAAGTATACCTTATCGCAAGTAATACAGGATATTTTTAGAAAATATCGGGATCGTATATTTCCGCGGGTCGTGTTGATTATGCTACTTCGAGGGACGAACTATTATTTTATCGGAATAATATTTTTAGTTGATTTAACTAGAGTTCTAAATGATAAAATGCGAAAGATGATTTAAGCGATTTACTAGAGTTCTAAGTGATGAGAAATATAGCGCGCGACGTCGAATTACCTTGAGACGAAAATAGATTTTTCGTAGAATTAAAAGTGATGACTTTTCAAAATATTAAGATGACTTGGCCGTGGAGGTTCCATAATTATGAACGCTCCTCTCTCGAGGGTACGCCCACCTGAGATTATGAATATTCGACCGAACTCTCGTTCTACAATCGAATGTTCTTAATACTCGCTTTATGTTGCGAACCCCGCTATTGGGTTTTTATTTCCAATTCGGGAGAGTTACCTCGTCCTCTCTCGAGGGTAGAGCGCACTTCTCTTTACCCGTGAGTGATCAGTCCGTACACACGAGCCTCTCGGCTAACTAGGTACGAAAACGGAAATGAAAACCACACATCGATTATGTGGCTCCACTCAACGTGATTCTCGGATAAACCTTAAGCGTTAATTATTTTAGAAAGAGATGTTTTAATTCTTATAGAAAAACTATTTTTGTGTCCCAATGCTCTTCGACGTCGTGCGCTAAAGGAAATTAGCCACTCATCGGAATGGAGACGGCATTATCGGTTGAAAAATACACGTTTGATAATTAAAGCGGATATAAGCGGATAAAAAGGAAATAAAAAGACTTATATAAAAACAGTAATAATATCCGTCCCAACCACCTTAAACAAGTGCTAAAAAGTTCTTAGCCTCTTATTTAAGAAGGGGGTGGTATAGAAATGAAAAGACTTATAAAGGTGCAGAAATAATATCCGTCCCAACCAACTTAAATAAGTGCTAAAGTAAATTAGCCTCTTATTTGAGAAGGGGATGGTATAGAAATGAAAAGACTTATAAAGGTGCAGAAATAATATCCATCCCAACCGACTTAAATAAGTGCTAAAGTAAATTAGCCTCTTATTTGAGAAGGGGGTGGTATAGAAATGAAAAGACTTATAAAGGTGCAGAAATAATATCCGTCCCAACCAACTTAAATAAGTGCTAAAGTAAATTAGCCTCTTATTTGAGAAGGGGATGGTATAGAGCAGTTATATAAAGACTGAAATAAAAACTAAGCTACAAAAAAAGGAAAATACTATCTCATACACGCACACACTCTAAAAGAAACTGAAAAAGAAAGCGTTTAAAATGAAAGCGATAAAATAAAGCGAAAAAGAAAACGATAAAACTATTTTATGAAAGCTTGTAAATCTAAGCTATGAAAACAGTAAACCTAGATTACGAAAGCAATAAAACTAACTATAAAAGCAATAAAACTAAATTATGAAAGCAATAAAGCTAAACTCATACACGCACACACACTAACATTAATAAAAAGAAGATGATCCAAATGAGAAAAACATCATTTTATTTCTGAAATCAGCATTACAACTAGACTAGGAAGACGAAAAAACTACAAACGAACTTAAACTGAAATGCAGAAGAGAAGCTCACAATCACTCAAAAGAACTCACAATACAACAAAAACCACTCAAAATTTGGATGAAAATAACTTCAGCCGAGCCCCTCTATTTATAGGGAAAATTTGAGTTTTACACGCCCTAGGTCACGGGCGTGACTTGAATGTCACGGCCGTGACTTAGGGCGTGACATTTGCTCGGCTGTATTCGCCGCCTTCTGGAAGGTCTGGCCGTCAAACATGGCTGCACACGGGCGTGACTTGGTATGTCACGGGCGTGACTTGGTGAGTCACGGGCGTGACTATGGCTGGCTGATGTCGGCAGCATGGGTGCGGCTTCGAGACGTGACACGCTGGCGGCTCACGGGCGTGACTCTGCTGGAACACGGGCGTGACTTGTAGAGTCACGGGCGTGACTTGATCAACTCTTCGAGATTTCACCTGAAAACGGCTGCCAATTGGAAATTTGGCTTTTAAAATTACACGCCCTTGGTCACGGGCGTGTCTGAGGGCGTGACCTGTGAAAATTTTGCAAAAAATTGCAAAAACAAAAATAAAAGTAAGTTAGAAACCAGAAATAATAAAGAAGCAATTTATTCATTAATTTACATAGAAAATTCACAATATTAATTAAAACTATACTAATATTTATACCAAAAATACATATATTTTATTACTTATCATCCCCCAGGGGGCCCACATCATTGACCTCTATGCATTCAGTTGAAGGATGAATATCTCCATAGCAGCTGGCGTCTTCAACGTCGGCACATTCCCAAGTTAGCTCAACCGTTTCCTTCTTTTTCTCTGTGGCTGGTCCAGCAGTCACTTCCTTTCGGACTAGGCATCGGAGCTTTCCCTCTCCCAAAAGCCTTTCTATCAATAAGCAGAGGGCCCGACAATCTTCGGTCAGATGCCCTCCCTCCTTGTGATATTCACAGTAGAGATTCAGATTTCGGTTACGAACATCCGATTTTAGAGGAGCAGGCCTTTTAAAATCAGGCCTCTTCTGAAAGATTTGGACGACTTCGTCCATGGTAACATTTAGAGGTGTAAATGACTCATGCGAATCATCATACTGGGTGGATGGAATAGCTGGAGATGGTTGCGCAGTATACTGTGGCAGGTATACGGGCATTATTTGTGGAAGCGGAATGGATGGAACGGGTGTGATGGCCAACGACGGTTTCTGATCCTGAAACCATTGATGGTCGATGAAGGGTTGCTTGTGTTTGTAATTTCTTACCCTCTGGGAACGGGGCTCGAAATGAGGTTGGTTGGTTGGTGGATGATTGAAGGGTGAGTTGGATTGCTCCTTGTCGCTCACCAATTTCGCGACGTATCCGGGGTTACTTTTTTCTCCCCTTATGAACATATTGGCCAAACTTATCATTTCCTGATAAGTTCTGGCTCCCTGATGTTTGCCTCAAATTTCAGGGGACCTTCCCTCAAACCATGAATCTGGATCTACATTCTGAACCTCCATGATTTCCTTCTGGAAACGATCTACGAAACGGGCCCACGTTTTGTCTTCTCGCTGCCTGATATCAAAAAGGGCCGCCGGGCCACTTTTCCTCTTTCTCGAAGTGGAAAACCTGAGCAGAAACTCCCTACGCAGTTCAGTGAAGCAGCTAATTGACTTGGGATGCAACCCATAGAACCACTCCCTTGCTTGTCCATCAAAGGATGTCACAAGGAGTTTGCCTTTGGTTGCATCCGAGAGGGTCCTCAAAGCGACGACCGATTAAAAGGACTGAAGATGGACAGTTGGATCAGTTTCCCCATTATATGCCAGCAGGCGCGGCTCCCTGAAATTGTTTAGGGTTGGCTCCCCTCGGACTTCATCCACGAAGGGAGAGTTTTATTCAACATCTTCATACAGCAGAGGAGCAGAATATTAAGCCGCCTGAGCTGCGGCTAGTCGCGGACAAGCTGCCTGGTAGGAGGAGCTGGCAGTGATTTTTGCCGGGTAGGAATGATGGGCAGCGACCTCTAGCGGATAGGAACGGCGGGTAGCGCCCTCTGGCGGATAGGAAAGGCGGGCAACGCCCTCTGGAGGATAGGAAAGGCGGACAGCACCCTCTGGCGGATAGGAAATGCGGGCAGCGTGAGAAGCCACCCCCTGGAAATCGAGAACTCGGGCCGGCATGCTGTGCGCGGCTTCTTGATAAAAGTTTTGTCGGGCTGCAAAACCTTCTTGTAACCATTGGAAATTGGAGACTTGTGGTAGCAGGTAAGGAGGAGGTGGAGGAGGGACCGGATCACCGCCTGCTAAACCGCGGTCTGCTGAGGGACCAACCGCTCGGTTAACAGTGCTAAAGCCTGACTGATCGCGTCCAAACGCTGATCAGTCACTTTCTGAGCCCGCTCGGCTTCTCGTTTTGATTGCTCCAAGGCCTCCCATAGGGAATCTTCACTATGGTCGGAGTGGTCTCCCAGAGGGAACTGGCGGTCTGACATTTTGACAAAGATTTCACCGATAATCCGTGATCTAAAGGTCGCGTGTTTCTGTTGAATCCGAAAATGCACCTCCGAAGGAAATCAGAGGCAGCGGACTATCGGTTACTATTTGAGCAGAGTAAACTAGACCGCTGGCAGCTGTCGAGCCCAAACTTCGTCCGTCACGGTGAATGCCACTCCTGTGACGGGCTTTCCTTTGATTCAAATGAAGAGATTATAGCGGGTTACAAAGTAAAGAAGGAAGAAGCAGGCCGGTCAGACAAGTCGCAAGATGGGAAACTCGAGACCGTAGCTCAAACAAGCGAGCTCCAGGATTCGAGTGTGCATGCCTTAGGAATGTCGCCGCCCCCTATTTATAGGCTTGGAGGCCTCCCCGAACGGGCATGGATAAAATAACCGCCTGCCCGGGTACAGGAGAATCGGGCAGGTGGTGACAAGATACAGGAGGGAAGAAAAGAAATAAGCCGTCTTGGCGGCTTGCGCTCCCGTTCTGTCCTGGCCGGAGATCAAAGACGCTGCAATCAAGGCAATGATGCAACCCGGGCGGCCTCGGACCTGAGATCGCGGCTTGCCTTCTGCACTTGGATCTTGAGTCTTCATGATGCAACCCCGGCGGCCTTGGACCTGAGACCGCGGATTGCCTTCTGGACTTGGATCTTGAGTCTTCATGATGCAACCCGGGCGGCCTCTAACCAGAGACCGCGGCTTGCCATCTGGGCATGAGCCTTGATAGTCTTCAATCCTTAGGGGCGGCCTGAATTCTATCAGACCGCCCAGTTTGTACTAGCTGAGCCGATAGACCTTGTTGAACCCAAACCGGGTGACTTGCATAATCAGAATGCCCGGTCTGCGAGAAGTTCTATGGGCGGCGGTCTTCTGGGTAAACACCACTATAACCCACTGTAGATCAACCACTAAATGAACTGGAATGGGTAAAACTTGTTGTCCATTGGATATAGGGTCCAGTCTCATTCCGAAAAGGTGTTGTGGGCAATAACCTGACAACCGTATCAAAGTTTTGGTTGTTTGAAGTTTATATGTCAATTGGAGCAAAATCCCTCATTTCCACTGCAATCAACTATCCGTCGACCACTAAATGAACTCGCTCGAGTAAATCCTATTCTCCATAGGGTGTATGGCTCTGAGCTCATTTCGAAAAGGTGTTTTGGGCAAAATCCGGACAATCTGATCAATACTTATAGATGTTTGATGTTTAGGTGTTGGTTGGAGCCAAATCCCAAATTACCACTGCAACTCAATGTATATCGACCACAAAATGAACTAGATTGGGTAAAGCTTGCTCTCCATTGATTGTATGGCTCATAGCTCATTTCGAAGAGGTTTTGTGGGCAAAATTAGACAACCTGATCAAAAGTTATGGCTGTTTCAAGTTTATGTGTCATTTGGAGCTAAATTTCGCATTACTAGTACAACCCGCTATATATCGACAACTAACTGAACTGCATTGGGTAAAACTTATGCTTCAATGAATGTAGTGCTCCGAGCTCATTCCTAAAAGGTGTTGTGAGGGTAAAATCAGACAACTGGATCAAAAGTTATTGATGTATAAAGTTTGAGTGTCATTTGGAGCTAAATCTCTCATTTTCATTACAATTAGCATTAAAAATTCTTTCATGTTGAAGTGTATGTGTCATTTGGAGCTAAATCTCATATTACCACTACAACTCACTGTATATCGACCTCTAAACGAGCTGGAATGGGTTTAAATTGTTCTCCATTGGATTTAGGGCTCCGATCTCATTCCGAAAAGGTATTGTGGGCGAAAATTGGACTACCGGAACGGTGCTGTCTTATTCTAGAATGGGTAAATCTTATTCTCTATTGGATGGAGAATACGAGCTCTTTCCAAAAAAGTGTTGTGCAAAAAAATCGAACAACCGGATCAAAAGTAATTGTTGCTTGAAGTTTAGGTGTAATTTGGAGCTAAATCCCGCATTACCACTGGAACCAACTGTATATCGAACAATAAACAAACTTGAATGGTTATACCCTACTTATATTGGATGTAGGGCTCTGAGCTCTTTCTAAAATGGTATTATGGGCAAATAATGGGCAACTTGATCAAGAGTTCAGTCTGTTTCAAGTTTATGTGTCATTTGGAGCTAAATCCTCCATTACCACTATAACTCACTGTAGAACAACCACCAAACGAACTAAAATGGGTAAAACTTGTTGTCCATTCGATGTAGGACTCCGATCTCTTTTCGATAAGGTGTTGTGGGCAATAACCTGACAACCAGATCAAAGTTATGGATGTTTGATGTTTAGGTGTCAATTGGAGCAAAATCCTTCATTTCCTATGCAATCCACAATCTATCGACCACTAAATGAACTCGATCGGGTAAATCCTATTCTCCATAGGATGTAAGGCTCTGAGCTCATTCCAAAAAGGTGGTTTGGGCAAAATCCGGACAACCGGATCAATAGTTATAGCTATTTGAAATTTAGGTGTTAGTTGGAGCGAAATCCCACATTTCCACTGCAACTCAATGTATATCGACCACTAAATGAAATAGATTGGGTTAAACTTGCTCTGCATTGTATGTATGGCTCGGAGCTCATTTCGAAGATGTTTTGTGGGCTAAAATCAGACAACCTGATCAAAAGTTATGACTGTTTCAAGTTTAGTTGTCATTTGGAGCAAAATTTCGCATTACCAGTGCAACCCGCTATATATCGACAACTAAATGAACTGCACTGGGTAAAACTTGTGCTTCAATCAATGTAGGGCTCCGAGCTCATTCCTAAAAGGTGTTGTGCGCAAAAATCGGATAATAAGATCAAAAGTAATGGTTATTTCAGTTTATGTGTCAAGAGGAGCTAAATCACTCATTACCATTGCAACCTACTGTATATTGACCACTAAAATGAGCTGGAATGGTTTAAAATGGTGCTCCAATGTATGTATGCCTCCGAGCATATTCTGAAAAGGTGTTGTGGGCAAAAAGTAAACATACAAATCAAAAGTTATGGACGTTAGAAGTTTAGGTGTCATTTGGAGCTAAATTTCGCATTACCGCTGCAACACGCTATATATCGACAACTAAATGAACTGGAATTGGTAAAACTTGTGCTCCAATGAATGTAGTGCTCCGAGCTCATTCCGAAAAGCTGTTGTGGAGGTAAAACAAGACAATCGCATCAAAATTTATTACTGTTTAAAGTTTGAGTGTCATTTGTAGCTAAATCTCTCATTTTCACTACAACCAGCATAAAAAATTCTGTCATTTTGAAGTGTATGTGTCATTTGGAGCTAAATCTCTTATTACCACTACAACTCACTGTATATCGACCTCTAAATGAGCTGGAATGGGTTTAAATTGTTCTCCATTGGATTTAGGGCTCCGATCTCATTCCGAAAAGGTATTGTGGGCGAAAATTGGACAACCGGAAAGGTGTTGTCTTATTCTAGAATGGGTAAATCTTATTCTCTGTTGGATGGAGAAAACGAGCTCTTTCCGAAAAAGTGTTGTGCAAAAAAATCGAACAACCGGATCAAAAGTTATGGCTGCTTGAAGTTTAAGTGTAATTTGGAGCTAAATCTCGCATTACCACTGGAACTCACTGATTACCCCAAACTGCGAAGGGCCAGGGTGCAGTTATTGACCTAAGTGACTGAGCGGGCAAATGCTGAAGAGGAGCAAACTTTTGGCACTGAACACAACGCTTGGCAAATGCTTCGGCATCCTTTCTCATGGTTGGCCAAAAATACCCCTGCCTTATGATTCTCTTCTCTAGAGTTTTTGCACCTGAATGGCTACCGCATTCCCCGGAATGAACTTCCTGAAGTATGATAGGGATCTCTTCTTCTGAAACACATCGTGCTAAGGGGGAAATCAAAGTTTTTCTGTAGAGAACTCCTGCTATTAGATAATAATATGTCGCCTTCCTTTTGAATCTTCTCCGATCTTTAATGGAATGATGGAACTCTCCTTTTGACAGAAATAGTTCATAAGGATCCTTCCAGGAGGGATTCTGATCAATCTGCATGAGCTCCTCTTTCTCCGTGGCCGGATGGAAAAGTTCCGAGGTCACCCCTCCTGATGGAAGACCAAACTTTGATAACTCGTTTGCCTCTTCATTGTGTGTCCTTGGAATGTGCTCGATGATGAAGGATTTGAATTTCCCGATCTCTTCCTTAGCTAGCGATAGATACTTTCTCAGCATTGGTTCTCTTGTTTCGTAGTTCCCTAGAACTTGCGAGGCCATTACAAGAGAATCAGTTTTTACATGAACATGTTCTATCCCAAGCTCTTTTGCGAGTCTTAGGCCAGCCAAGAGTGCTTAGTATTCAGCCTGGTTGTTTGTTACTGGGAAAAAGAATTTGATTGCCTGCTCGAGTTTGATGCCATTTGGACTGAGAAGAACTACTCCGGCTCCCACGGAGTTTCTCCCTGAAGCTCCATCTACGTAGATGATCCAGGCATAAGGAGATTTTTCCACCCGTTCAGGGTTAGACTCCATCGTGTCTACCAAGAAGTCTGCCAGTACTTGTGCCTTAATTGCTGTTCTGGGAATGTATAGTATTTCAAACTCGCTCAGCTCAAATGCCCATTTGGCCAGTCTTCCTGAATGATCTGGCTTCTCCAGGATACTTCTTAGTGGATGATCCATAACCACCTGAATAGGATGAGCCTGAAAATAGGGGCGAAGCCTTCGTGAGGACATCACTAAGGCCAAGGCTAATTTCTCTAGAATTGAATATCTAGTTTCTGCATCTTTAAGGATATGGATGACATAATATATTAGAAATTGCTTCTTCTTCTCCTCCCGAACCAGGACAGAGCTTATGGCATCTGGACCCACCCCCAAGTACAAGAATAACGTTTCCCCTTCACGAGGGATTTGAAGAAGAGGGGTTGAGGTTAACTGCTTTTTCAACTGTTCGAAAGCATTATCGCACTCTTCATTCCATTCAAACTTAGATCCTCCCCTAAGTGTCTTGAAGAATGGAGCGCTTTTATCTCCTGATTTGGAAATGAATCGGCTCAATCCTGCCAGCCTCCCCCCAAGTTGTTGTACCTCTTTCTGATTACGAGGAGGGGTCATATCTAGGATGGCTTTTACTTTATCCGGATTTGGTGCGAGGCCATCAGGGGTGAGAAGATGCCCGAGAAATTTCCCTTTGTTTGCCCCGAATACGCATTTTGATGGGTTTAGCTTTAATTTGAAACTCCGTAGAGTAGCGAACGTCTCTACGTGGTCTTTCAGGTGGATTGAAAAAGTTTTACTTTTTAGAAGGAGATCATCAACGTATACTTCAAGATTTCTTCCTTTCTGTTTTTCAAAAACCGTGTCCATCATCCTCTGATATGTCGCACCCGCGTTTTTGAGTCCGAAAGGCATGACGAGATAACAATAACACCCGTCATTGGTAATGAAGGACGTATGCGGGATATCAGGCTTATGCATCTTAATCTGGTGGTAACCAGAAAATGCATCTAGGAAACTCATGAAATTATATCCCACCGCGGAATCTACCAAAACATCTATCCGAGGCAAGGGATAACAATCCTTGGGACATGCTTTATTGAGTTTAGTGAAATCTACACACATACGCCATTTCCCCCCAGATTTTTTCACCATCACTACATTCGACATCCAAGTGGGATACTGGATTTCAGAAATGAAATTGTCTTTAAGAAGTTTTGCAACTTCTTCTTTGATGGGTACCGCCAGCTTGGTTGCTACCTCCCTCTTCTTCTGTTGGATTGGCTTGAATTCAGGAGAAATGTTGAGGTGATGGCACGCGACATCTGGATCAGGCGAAGATGTCTAGATTCTCCAACAGGCAGGAGATCAACTGAACCTTCTCTTCTTCTGATAGCTCGACATTGATGATCAACTTCTTTCCTTCCTCTTCAGCAATAGGAACCTCTTGGGTCTCCTGGGCAGGTTCCAGGTAAGTCCCTGTCCATTCTGCGCTTTCCTCATCGGCCCCTGAAGACTCAGCAACCTCCAAAACCTCATCGATGATCTTGGGAAGTGGAGCGTCGGTGACCATGTTGACAGTTCGGACGTAGCACTCCCGAGCTACCTTTGGGTTGCTTCTGATCCGATACTGCTTTCCTTCAGCAGCGAACTTGAGGGCAAGGTGAAAGGTGGACACTACTGCCCTATACGCATTGAGAATCGGCCTCCCAAAGATAGCACAGTAGTTGCTCGGGGCATCTACTACCACGAAATTGATCAACTTTATAACTCCTCCAAGAGAGACCAGGAGCTTCACTGAACCCTCTACTTCCTTCTTCTCCCCAGAAAAACCGTAGAGGGGCCCATCGGTGGAAAGCAGATGCTTTCCGGTCTTCAGGGCCTTGAAAGTCGGGCGGAAAAGGTGATTGACGGAGCTGCCGGTATCAATCAGAATCTTGTGGACTGTATAGTTTTTGATGACGGCCTTGATAACCACCGCATCATCGAAAGGATTAGCATTGGGGGGAAGGTCATCCTGACCAAACGTGACAATAGTGCTTTCGGGAGGAGAACTTGTAGTGGCTGCCACTTCCTGCATTAGAACTCTCACAATGCTGGATTTGCGAGATGATTCCGCTCCAGCTCCCCCATGGATACAATAGATGTCCCCTAAGGGGCCCACATCATTGACTTCGACGCATTCGGTAGAAGGATGGATGTCACCATAGTAGCCGGCATCCTCGATGTCGGCGCATTCCCAGGTGACTTCTACTGTTTCCTTCTCCTTTTCTTCTCGGTAGTTGGCTCAGCAGTTTTATCTTTCCGAACTAGACCCCGGAGCTTTCCTTCTCCCAGGAGTCTTTCTATAAGCAGACGAAGAGCTCGACAGTCTTCAGTTAGATGTCCCCCCTCTTTATGATATTCACAATAAAGGTTCGGATTTCGATTGCGAATATCCGACTTCAGAGGAGCAGGCCTTTTGAAATCTGGCCTCTTTTGCAGAATCTGGACTACTTCATCCATGGTGACGTTTAGGGGAGTGAATGACTCTTGCGAATCATCGTATTGAGTTGATGGAATGACTGGAGGTGGCTGCGCGGCATACTGTTGTAAATGTACCGGCATGATTTGCGGAAGGGGAGCGGATGGAGCGGGAGCGACGGCCAACGGTGGTTTCTGATCTTGAAACCGCTGATGGCCCATAAATGGTTGCTTATTTTTGTAGTTCCTCCCCCTTTGGGAACGGGGTTCAAAGTGGGACTGATTCGATGGTGGATGATGGAAGGACGGATTTGACTGCTCCTTGTCGCTTACCAGCTTCGCGACGTAGTCCGGACTGCTCTTCTCTCCTCTGATAAACATATTTGCCAAACTTATCATTTCCTGATAAGTCTTAGGCTCCCTTATATTTGCTTCGAACTTTAGGGGGCCCTCTCTTAGGCCATGGATGAGGGCAAACCTATACAGCTCCGGGTCCACATTTTGGACTTCCATGATCTCTTTCTGGAAGCGGTCCACAAAACGAGCCAATGTCTCGTCCTCCCGTTGTTTTATATCGAAAAGGGCCGCCGGGCCACTCTTTCTATTCCTTGAGGTAGAGAATCTCAGCAGGAATTCTCTTCGCAGCTCCGCGAAACAACGGATCGACCTGGGGTGCAAACTGTAAAACCATTTCCTCGCTTGTCCTTCAAAGGAGGTTACAAGAAGCTTGCACTTAGTTGCATCAGTTAAGGTTCTGAGAGCAATGGCTGACTCGAAAGCTTGTAAATAAACCGTGGGATCAGTCTCCCCATTGAAAGCTGGCAGGCGAGGCTCCCTGAAATTATTAGGGGCAGGCTCCCCTCTGACTTCATCCACAAAGGGAGAAGTTTCTTCCACATCTTCATACAGAGGAGCAGGGTAATAAGCCGCCGGAGCTGCGGCTATTCGCGGACAAGCCGCCTGATAAGAAGACCGGGCAGCAGCTTCTTGCGGGTAGGAGTGATGAATCGGAACTTCAGGCGGGTAGGAGAGATGGGCCGCGCCCTCCTTCGGGTAGGAAAGGTGGGCAGCGTGAGAAGTCGCCCCCTGGAAGTCGAGGACTCGAGCTGGCATGTTGTGCGCGGCTTCCTGATAGAAGTTTTTCCTAGCCGCAAGGTCTTCTTGGTGGAGCTGGAAATTAGCGGCTTGCGGTAGCGGGTAAGGAGGAGGTGGAGGAAGGACCGGGGTCACCGCCTGATTAGCCGCGGCTTGTTGCGGAACTAGTCGCTCGGTTAGCATTGCTAAAGTCTGACTAATCGCTTCAAGTCGCTGATCAGTGGCCCTCTGAGCCCGCTCGGCTTCTCTCCTTGATTGCTCCAGGGCTTCCCACAAAGAGTCCTCGCTATGATCGGAGTGGTCTCCAAGGGGGAACTGATGGTCTGACATCGTGGCGAAAAGGATTTCACCGACAATCCGCGATCTGAAGGTCGCGTGTTTCTGTTGAGTCCGAAATCGCACCTCCGAGGGAAACCGGAGGCTGCGGGTTGCCGGTTACTTTTTGTGCAGAAGAATGAGAACGCTAGTAGCAGTCAAGGCCACACTTCGCCCGCCGCGGCAAATGCCACTCCTGCGATGGGCTTTCCTTTGATTAGAAAGAAGGGGTTACAGCGGGTTACAAGTGCAGGAAAAGAGAAGCCGGCCGGTCAGACAGTCCGCAAGACGAGAAACTCGAGTCCGCAGCTCAAACAAGCGAGCTCCTAGATTCGAGTGTGCGTGTCTTGGGAACAGTGCCGCCCCCTATTTATAGGCTTGGGGGCCTGCCCGAATAGGCAGGGATAAAATAACCGCCTGCCCGGGTACAGGAGAAACGGGCAGGCGGTGACGGGATACACAAAGAAGGAAAGAAAGAAGTCGCGCGGCTTGGCGGCTTGCCCTTCCGACTTGTCTGTCCAGAAGATAAAGATGATGCGGCCAAGGCAACGGTGCTATCCTAGCGGTCTCTATTTTGAGACCACGGCTTGTTCTTTGACCTTGAATCTGGGCTTATCTCCATGGCATAAACCGCGCGATCTCCGACTTGAGACCGCGACTTGCTCTGTTGGACTTGGGCTTGGACTATCTTTAGTACTTGGCGGCGGTCTGAGTTATGCCAGACCGCCCAACCTGTGCTAGCTGGTGTTGATGGATCTCGTTTAACCTGAGCCGGGCGACTTGGATCCGCAAACCGCTCGGTCTGCGAGTAATCATCTTGAAAGCGGTTTCCCGGGTAAACACGCCCGGCTTTGTCCGATCGATGGCTCTTTTTCCTCCGAGCATCCTTATCTTTTCGCTCTTCGACCTTCTTCCGATCACCCCCCTTATCAACGCGGGTTTGAAGGGAATCGAGGAAGTCCATTCTATTCAAAGGAGTGCCGACCTGAAAAATCCTGACCGCGATTGGCGAGTGACGTCCCGTGATCTCCGGAGAATTATGCAGAAGAAAGAGCTCCCAGGCAATTTTATAGAGATAAGTGCAAGTCGGGCGCGGTCTTGCTGGTAGAACTGATATTTTTGAAATCTCTTCGGAGTTTAAAAATATGCGGGGATTATGTTTACCCAAAAGACCGCTTCCGAATGGTGCTTCTTCCAGGCCGGGCGGTCTGAGGACTAAGATCTCCCTGTTCAGCTTCAGCTAAGGTCATGTAGAACCAACCAATACTAAACCGGGCGGTCTGATATGATTCAGACCACCTCCGAAGACTGAAGATCATCAATGCCAGGTTTCCAAGAGCAATCCGCGGTCTCAGGTCGGAGACCGCCCGGGTTGCATCATGAAGATCAGCCAAGAACAAGTCCCAAAGGAAAGCCACGGTCTCTGGTCGGAGACCGTCCGGGTTGTACCGTCGCCTTGGTCACTACATCTTCAGGCCAAGCCAAAAGAAGACCGGGAGCCCAAGCCGTCAAACCGCGCGGCTTCTCTTCTTTCTCCCTTCTGTATCCCGTCACCGCCTGCCCGTTTCTCTTGTACCCGGGCAGGCGGTTATTTTATCCCTGCCCGTTCGGGCAGGCCCCCAAGCCTATAAATAGAGGGCGGCAACGTTCCCAAGGCACGCACACTCGAATCTAGGAGCTCTCTTGTTTGAGCTACGGTATCGAGTTTCCCGTCTTGCAAACTGTCTGACCGGCCGACTTCTGCATTCCTGCACTTGTAATCCGCTGTAACTGCTTCTTTTGAATCAAAGGAAAGCCCATCACAGGAGTGGCATTCGCCGTGACGGGCAAAGTCTGGCCTTGACCGCTGCTAGCGGTCTCGTTTTGTCAACCTAAAAAGTAATCGGCAACCCGCTGCCTCCGATTTCCTTCAGAGGTGCGATTTCGGACTCAACAGCTAGCAACCAACGTCGTTTTATAATTGTAATGATTGATTATATTAGTAAGTGGATTGAAGCAAAGGCAGTCGTTCGTATAGAATTTGAAGTGATCACCCCCAGAGTTGTATATGCAAAGGAGGGAGGAGAAGCTTGGATAGAGGATAATGATAAAGCTATCAAATACAGTCTAGATTTTATTGAAGAGCTTCAGGATGAAGGAACAATCAGGCAGGAGGAAGTAAAAAGAAGAATGTTCAAATACTTTGACATAAACATCAGGGTTAAACATTTTGCAGTTGGTGATGTTGTGCTAAAAAAAGTTGATGCCGCAGCTAGGACAGGCAACGTCGGAAAATTAAACCCCAACTGGGAAGGGCGCTTCATTATCAAGGAGGTACTAAAGAGCGGGGCTTATCGCCTCCAGACAAGCGAAGGAGAGGACATCTCGCGCAACTGGAGTGGTGACGATCTTAAACGATTCTATCCTTCAAATGTTTTCTTCATTTCTTGCATTTTTTGGATATTCAATAAGAAGCCCCATACTGACACTTCTCCCTATCTGGTGATTCTTTTACATTTTTTATATATATCCCTCACTAAACTGTGGAGACATCGCCAAGTTCTGCTCAAACCCCCTCGGATTGTAGTCATTAGCGTAAAACCACGAAGATCATGTGTAGCGGGGAGTTTTGGCACACGTGTAGTGGTAGCTTGCCAATTCCCGCGCGGTGGTCTTCGTAACCTTGGATCCCGGCTGATATCTAACACACCCCTACATCAAGGGAGGTCTAGGTGATTGTTAGCTCTATCATGCCCCGAGAGTGATATATTTACAGCTTTGATGATCTTTCTGAGGAAAACAATGTTCGCCTCCTAGGCCCATCTTCCCAACTGATCATCTTAGTCTGTGACCATCGAATACTCCTAGGTACTCTCAAGTGATGCCTAAGTAGGACCCACAACTGAGTTGATCTCTCTGAGGAAAGCAACGTTCGCTGCCTAGGCCCACCTGCCCAATTGATCAACTCGGCTTGTAGCCCTAGGCAAGAGAACAGTTGAGTCGCTTACAACCCTTATGACCACTTGAGGAAAGCAATGTTCGCCGCCTAGGCCCACCTGCCCACTTGGTCATCTGGGTCTGTACTTACCCTTTTTCTTTATTTCTACAGCTCTAATGACCACTTGAGGAAAGCAATGTTCGCCGCCTAGGCCCACCTGCCCACTTGGTCATCTGAATCTGTACTCATTTCTTATTTCATTACAGGAAGTTATCTCATCTCATATGGTCTTTCTGGACCATTTGGGAGAAAATAGGATTTTAATAAGTATATAACTGACAGGGCGGTTTGATCATTAAACCAATCGGTTTGAGATAAGCAGGTATGGCATAATATATCAGGCGGTTTTGAAATTATTAAACCGGTCGGTTCGATTATGTCAGGCGGTTTGAAATCTTCGAACCGATCGGTTCAATTACATCATGTGGTTTTTTACCGATCAATTTTAGAACGGGTTATCATAAAATGCCATGAGGCGAGGCTCAGTGATATCAAGTATAACCGTGACCGGTCGGTCTTTTCATTCGATCTATGATTCTGCTATCCTTATGGGTATCAGCTTTATCCGCTCGGTTAAAAACAGGTTTTTCACAGGAAAGTGGTCATGATTCTTATGGGGGTGAAAATCATTACCAAGTATCAAGTAACTGACCTCCCTGGTTATATATAGGCCGCAAGAGCTTATCAATTAATGTATATACTCACAAGTATGCCTTACAGAAGTCTGAATTACAGGTCGTTCAAATTGAATATTAACCGCGCGACCTGTTGGTTACTTTCTTATAACTTGGTATTCTCTACTTTGCGAAGTAATTATGTAAAGCTGGGAAATAATCGCGCGGCTTGGTTTCAAATATATGGAGCCATCTAATCAAATGAGATTCATTCAGATCGCACAATTTGTAATCGGGATATCATTATTGCAGCGGCCTTAAAATTGCGTTCGGTTTGAATTTCTATCCGCTTAATTATATATTGCAACCGCATCAATTATTATTCGTCAAGGTATCATGGTTGACGTTTTTCCAGTTTATATCGAATTTGCCTAGTTGAGATCAAGAAACAGGCCGCCCGAACAGGCTTTATGGTGTTCGAATGACTATCTAATTGGAATTCTAAAAAGTTCAATGCTGGTTGTTATTAAACCGCACGACCTGGTTCAAAGAGAGTTAATGGTTCAAAGAAAGAGATCGCAACGATCGCAAGTAAGTCGCAGAAAAATGAACAGCTAAATAGGTAAAAACATTCCATTCATTGTCAAAACATCTTTACATCTTTCTTGTAACCGACCGGCTAACAAAATCAGGCCGTCGGTTATGCAAAATAAAAAGTAAATACAAAAGATAACAGTCATGATTGTTCGTCCGGCTTGAGCTATTTGGACGCAGGGGAGCTTGAGTCCTCACTACCTTCAATAACAACATCAGGGGAGTACCCTTCGCTACCTGATGAGGATGAGCTGCTCGATCCGCCCGACTTACGCCGCTCGGTTTCTTCTCCAGAATTGCTGGACTCTGAACCCGAGCTGCTTTCTTCCTCCCCGTCAGCCGCAGCAGGCTTCTCGATGCCTTCTTCATCCTCATCGTTGCTCTCCTCCTCCGAGCTGGTCCCATCGACCTTATTTTTCCCTTTATCTTTTCGCCTGATCTTGTCCAGCTTCTTCTGCAAGGTCAGATAGGCGTCCGAAAAGGTAAAATTCTCAAAGTCGGGCGCAAATCGACCGAGTTCTCTCACGCGGCCAAAGGCCCCGTCATTCCCCTCGGCGACATGAGGGAAGAGCTCTTCTTGATAAACCGGGTCCGTCTCATCATATTGTTTTTGCAAAAAGGAATAAAGGTGAGACCACACGGTTTGAGAAATGAGAAAGTTGGTTAACAAGGTGATAACTTACCAACTCCGCCTCCTTTAGCCGCGCGACCTCTTTTTTCAATTCGGTATTCTCCTTCTCCAGATGATCATTTGCCTGATCAATCTTTTGAAGGTCATACCCATGAAGTGGTTTGTAACAAAGCTCTCAACACCAACCCACGCGGCCAGCCGCGCGAGCTCTTCCTCAGAGACCTTCCTTAACCTCCTGAAGTTTCGCCGGCCATATAGGGCAATGCCGGTGGCTTCTGCGTGTCGGCCAGATTTTTCGTTCGCCCAATGGGGGAGCGCGGTGGAGACTTGAACACCATAATTATCTGGGTGCCAGGACAAGACGTACGGCATTTCAAGTCCTTCACCATACTGAAAGAGCGAAGAGAGGAGAAATCACCAGAAGAGGTTGATTCCTCATCATCAGATACCAGCGTCTTGTTTTTTCCCAGCCTCTGCCTCTTTTCCCTCTGAGTCAGAATCAAGCCGGCCGGGCTGACCGGCTTATTCTTAGGAACGATGGCTTCAGCTGTCGAAGAGAAGTAAAGATGCCAGAATCAGAAGTCGCATAGTCAATATCAGAGCAGGAAGCGAGTTGAAAGAGACTTACTGTCTTCAGGCCGGACGTTCTCCAACTCAAAGAGCAGCGGAATGTAGTGATCTACATTAAGCCGCTCGTTTTCATGGAGCGTATAGGTCTCCATCTCAATCTTGTTGACAACGACTTGCTGAAAAACTTCCTCTGACCGCACCTGCGGGTTAGGATTTAACAAGCCAAGTCGGCCTTCAAATATCAAGTACCTCTCTGACCAGTTCGTAACCTTGTTCGTAACCTTGTTCGCAAGGTTGACCATCTTCAAGCCCGTACAGCCAAAGTACAATTGGCCCTTGAACACCTTCGTCTCAGAATCGGGGATAGCTCGCACCGAGAAGATCTTCCTGAAAAGGTCCATTGAAAAGCGGACCTTCTCAGACCGCAGGTAGGAGATAAAGCTACATATGGCCGCTATCGAGTTGGGGGAGAGTTGCCCGGGAACAACCCCATATTGGTTAAAAACCATGGCGACTTCAATGGGGATTGGGATCCTGAAGCCGCAGTCAAAGTGGTCGATTGGGATGGCGATTTGATTGGGGGCAGAAGAGTTTATCCGCTCGCCACAGAGTGGAAGCCGCGCGAGCAGTGGACTCCCTACCATGTGTTTTTCTACGAACTCGTCCAGCTCCGCCTTGGTTAAGCGGCATTCCTCATGGTCGGCCGAATGGAAAGCCAAGGCCTCATCAGACCGCGTGGCGGATATCTTTTCAGGTCGCTTCGGCTGGTGCTTAGCTCCCATCTTAAGATTCTGTTGAATGAGTCTTCGGAAGAGCCGCTACTTATAGAGTCAGTGATCTGCATTTAGCATGGTCAAATCACGGCTAACATAACTAACCCGCGTGGGCAGATTTTCACGTACTTAAGCCAGTTTATGAACAACAAACCACAAAAAAACAAAATTAATGCAAGTGGTTTAAAGAACAGCAAAAACAAGCCGCTCGACTTACAGAGCAATTCACAGACGTCAATATATTCTAAGGAAGAAAATATCAGCATTCAAATTGCAGACCGCACGGTCTACAGAGCAAGTAAGACATCAGAAAATTGAGTTCAGTGTTTAAGGTTGTCCCAAGGTCCGAATAAAATAATATTACAAACATTGTCTAAAAACCGCTCATTACTAGTGGGCATCATTCGGAGCATCCTCTCGGTGAAGTCGCGCGACATGATCGCCGACTTGAAGAACAGTACCATGCATCTGATTGATACTATGATGAAGGTGGTTAATAATGCTGTGAAGCCGCGCAGCATCTCACTCTACTCGTGCGGCCGGAATCATGCGAGCAGGCAAGGCCGCTGCGGTCTCACTTACATTAGCAACGGGATCAGCCATCCCGGCCGCTGGAAGAGCTGAACTCATCCCAACAGCCGGGCGGTTTGATCCACGGCGTCCTTCATCAGTCGTATTAAAAGTTCGTCGGCTTCCGCCGACTTCCCTTGTCAGATGGAGGAATTTATCCCTATAATATGCACATTCATCTTTGAGCTTTCGGATCTCCTTCTTTCCGTTGTCAAGTCGAACGGTCAACGCAGCAACCTAGTCCTGCTGCGCCTCTCCTTCCCCATCTCTCTTTCCTTTCGGCCTCTAGCGCAACCCGCATTGCAGTCTTTTCATCCTGGGCGGCCTTCTCCCGCTCCTCGAGGTCTTTAACTTGGTGCTTGAGGATCTCAAAGTTGCCTTGAAGAGCGGCTAGCTCCTCCTCCATCCGGGTATCCGGGTTCAATAATGAGCTTGGAATGCATGAACTCAATAGAGGAAGGCAAGCCACCGAGTCGCCTGGCTCCGGAGCGGGTTCTTGGTCGTCTGCAGCAAAAAAGATGCGGTCAGAAAGATTGAGCGCATATAATTCTATACAAAAGGGGCATCACTGAATGAAGACCGCTCATTCCGAATTCTCCTCGCTTACTAGCCGCAACGGTGGGATTAAAGTTCGGAATGACAGATCGCATAGCATGCTCAGTGTTGAATCCGAAAATGCACCTCCGAAGGAAATCGGAGGCTGCGGACTGTCGGTTACTATTTGAGCAGAGAAAACTAGACCGCTGGCAGCGGTCGAGGCCAAACTTCGCCCATCACGGCGAATGCCACTCCTGTGACGGGCTTTCCTTTGATTCAAATGAAGAAGTTACAGCGGGTTACAGAAGCAGGAAAGAAGAAGTCGGCCGGTCAGACAAGTCGCAAGACAGGAAACTCGAGACCGCAGCTCTAACAAGCGAGCTCCCGGATTTATAAGCTCGGGGGCCTGCCAGAATGGGCAGGGATTAAATAACCGCCTGCCCGGGTACAGGAGAATCGGGCAGGCGGTGACTGGATACATAAAGGAGAAAAGAAATAAGCCGCGCGGTCTTGGCGGCTTGCGCTTCCGATCTGTCCTGGCCAGAGATCAAAGATACTGCGATCAAGGCAATGGTGCAACATGGGCGGCCTCAGACCTGAGACCGCGGCTTGCCTTCTGGACTTGGGTCTTGATAGTCTTCATGATACAACCCGGGAGGCCTCGGACCTGAGATCGCGGCTTGCCATCTGGACTTGGGTCTTGATAGTCTTCATGATGCAACCCTGGCGGCCTCTAACCTGAGACCGCAGTTTCCTTCTGGACTTGAGCCTTGATAGTTTTCAATCCTTGGAGGCGGCCTGAATTCTATCAGATAGCACGGTTTGTACTAGCTGAGCCGATAGACCTTGTTGAACCCAAACCGGGAGACTCGTCTCATCAGACCGCCCGGTATGCGATAAGTTCTGTCCGAAGGCGGTCTTCTGGGTAAACATAATCCCCTCATATTTTTAAATCCCGAAGAGATTTCGAAAATATTAGTTCTAGTCGGAGACCGCGCCGACTTTGCCTCGCTGGTTATAAAATGTTCTGGAAGCTTCTTTTTCGCATAATTGTGACGCTACCACGAGTCACTACTCGCCCTTTGTGGTCAGAACCTTCCGACTAAACAGTCCCATCAAGATGGTTAATCTTATGGCCGAGCTCAGAAGCAGTCAAAAGAAAGATAATGACTGCGGGGGAGACCGCTCAAAGAAGAAGAAAAGGAAGCCCCATTAGCCTGAGAAAGTTGATCTGACCGTTACTATCGCTTCTGTGGGCAAGACGGCCGACCTGCCCCATGTGCCAACAGACAATTTGTTGACCAAAGATGAAGCGGGTTGTTCCAACCCACCCCCAGTTGATTCGCCCGCCCCTTCTAACATGGCGACCGATCCGCCTGCTCTTTCAGACAAGATGAATTCCGAAGTCATTCTCTCGAAGACTGACATCGGCGATTCCTTCAATATGGATATCACTCCCTCTTGGGGATTTAATCTGAAGATTAGAGATGATGGAGAGGAGAGGCGGTCGAATCTCCCAAGCCGACCGAGCAATAAAGCTCGGTGCTGCTGGTGAATGTCGAGGACAGCCCTATCTGTTCGCAACAAGCCGATCAAGAGTCGGCTAAGAAGAGGAAGAGGGCTGAGACGACCACAGAATTACTTTTGAGGAAAGCCAAGAGTTTGAAAGCCAAGAATAGAGCGGCCTCAAGGAAATCGGGAGCGGGTAGCCTTCAAAGCAAGGCACGTCATAGAGACATGACCCGGATTGACTGTGAGTGATATCATCAAGGATTTCTACCTCTCCCAAGCCGGGCGACCGGGTTTCTACCTCTGCTCATAGCATGACTGTGAGTGATATCATCAAGGATTTTGACACTCTTAAGAAGCAGGACAAACTACTTGACAACTCTACCGATTTGAACGAGGCTGACCACCCCGGCGAGGACATGACCCGGATTGAGAAGGCCGCACCGGCTCCCGAGCACCCTGTGATGATCGGGCTTGCGATTTATAAAAGCGAAGGCGGAGAAAGTGAGAGAGCAACTGGACAAGCCGCTGCCGCCACTCAATCTTCTTGCACAAGGTAAAGAAGTCGCAGGCTACCGCCCTATTCATTTTTTCCAAACGCGGTCTCGAAAAAAGCTGAATGACTTGACACTGAACCTGCCACAGAGTTATTTTCCCTCCGCCGCTCAATTTTCCGCTGCTAGGCAGAGGCAGAACGAGGGGTCGTGGAGAGAGCAGCGCTGAAGGATGGATTCTGAGCAGACGAAGCGATCTGTTATTCCGAACTTTAATCCCACCATTGCGGCTAGTAAGCGAGGAGAATTCGGAATGAGCGGTCTTCATTCAGTAATGCCCCTTTTGTATAGAAATATATTTGCTCAGTCTTTCAGACCGTGTCTTTTTTGATGCAGATGATCAAGAACCCACTCCGAAGTCGGGCGACTTGGTGGCTTACCTTCCTCCATTGACTTCATCCCTTCCAAGCTCCTTATTGAACCCGGACACCTGGATGGAGGAGGAGATGGCCGCTCTTCAAGGCAACTTTGAGATCCTTAAGCAACAGGTGAAGATCCTCGAGGATCACAAGAAAACTGCCCAGGGTGAAAAGACTGCAATGCGGGTTGTGCTAGAGGCCGAAAGGAAAGAGAGATGGGAGAAATAGAGGGAGCAGCAGGACCAGATTGCTGCGCTGACCGCCCGACTTGATAAAGGGAAGAAGGAGATCCACAAGCTTGAGGATGACTGCACATACTACAGAGACAAAGTACCTCCATCTAACGAGGGAAGTCGGTGGAAGTCGGCGAACCTTTAATACGACTGATGAAGGACGTCGTGGATCAAGACGCATGGCTGTTGGGACGAGTTCAGCTCTTCCAGCGGTCTGGATGGCCGATCCAGCTGCTATTGTAAGTGAGGTCGCAGAGGCCTTGCCTGCTCGCATGATCCCGGCCACGCGAGTAGAGCAAGATGCTACGCGGCTTCACAGCATTATCAACCACCTTCATCATAGTATTAATCAGATGCATGGTGCCGTTCTTCAAGTCGGCGATCATGTCGCCCGACTTCATCGAGAGGATGCTCCGAATGATGCCCGCCAGTAATGAGCGGTTTTAAACAATGCTTGTAATATTATTTTATTCGGTCCTTTGGACAACTTCGAACATTGAACTTAACTTTATGATGTCCGACTTGCTCTGCAAACCGTGCGGTCTGTTATTTGAATGCTTATATTTTCTTCCTTAGAATATATAGACGTCTGTGAATTGCTCTGAGCGGCTTATTTCTACTGTTCTTTTAAACCGCTTGCCTTAATTTTATTTTTTGTGGTTTGTTGTTCGTAAACTGAGTTAGCTATTTGAAATTATGCCCGCGCGGGTTGGTTATGCTAGCCGCGATTTGACCTTGCTAAATGCAGATCACTGACTCTATAAGTAGCGGCCCTGCCGAAGACTCATTCAACAGAATTTTGAGATCGGAGCTAAGCGCCAGCCGAAGCGACCTGAAAAGGTGTTCGCCACGCGATCTGAAGCGTCCTTAGCTTTCCATTCGGCCGACCATGAAGAATGCCGCTTAACCAAGGTGGAGCTGGACGAATTCGTAGAAAAACATATGGTAGGGAGTCCACTGCTCGCGCGGCTTCCACTTCGCGACGAGCGAATAAATACTTCCGCCCCCAATCAAATCGCCATCCCAATCGACCACTTTGACTGCGGCTTCAAGATCCCAATCCCTATTGAACTCGCCATGTTTTTCGACAATTACGGGGTTGTTCCCGGAAAACTCTCCCCCAATTCGATATCGGCCATATGTAGTTTTATCTCCAATCTGCGGTTTGAGAGAGTCCGCTTTTCAATGGACCTTTTCAGGAAGATCTTCTCGGTCTGGGCTATCCCTGATTCTGAGACGAAGGTGTTCAAGGGCCACTTATAGTTTGGCTGTAGGGGGTTGAAGATGATCAACCTCGCGAACAAGGTTACGGACTGGTCGGAGAGGTACTTGATATTTGAAGGCCGACTTGGCCTGTTAAATCCCAACCCGTAGGTGCGGTCAGAGGAAGCTTTTCAACAAGTCGTTGTTAACAAGATCGAGATGGACACCTACACGCTCATTAAAAATGAGAGGCTTAAGGTAGGTCACTACATTCCGCTGCTCTCTGAGTTGGAGAACGTCCGACCTGTAGACAGTAAGTCTCCTTCAACCCGCTTCCTGCTCTGATATTGATTGCGCGACCTCTAGTTCTGATACCTCTACTTCTCTTTTTTAGCCGAGGCCATCGTTCCTAGGAACAAGCTGGTCAGTCCGGCCGGCTTGATCCTGACTCAGAGGGAATAGAGGCAGAGGCAGGGAAAAAACAAGTCGCTGATGTCTGATGGCGAGGATTCGGCCTCTTCTGGCGACTTCTCTTCTCTCCGTTCTTTTAGCAAGGTGAAGAACTTGAAAGGCCGCACGGTCTTGTCCTGGCACCCAGATGGTGATGGTGTCCAAGTCTCCACCGCGCTTCCCCACTAGTAGAATGAAAAATCTGGGCGACATGTAGAAGCCGCCGGCATTGCCCTATATGGCCGGCGAAACTTCAGGAGGCTAAGGAGGATCCCTGAGGAAGTGCTCGCTCGGCAGGCCGCGCGGGTTGGTGATGAGAGCTTCATCGCCAATCATTTCATGAGTATGACCTTCAAAAGATTGATCAGGGAAAATGATCATCTGGGGAAGGTGAATATTGAGTTGAAAAAAGAGGTTGAGCGCCTAAAGGAGGCGGACTTGGTAAGTTATCACCTTGTTAGCCAACTTTCTCATTTCTCAGACCGTGCGGTCTCACCATTATTCCTTTTTGCAGAAAAAATATGATGAGACGGATCCGGTCTATCAAGAGGAGCTCTTCCCTCATGTCGCAGAGGGAATTGACGGAGCCTTTGACCGCCTGAGAGAGCTCGGTGGGTTTGCGCCCGGTTTCGAGAATTTCACCTTCTCGGACGCCTACCCGACCTTGTAGAAGAAATTGGACAAGATCAGGCGGAAAGCCAAAGGAAAAAATAAGGTCGATGGAACCAGCTCGGAAGAGGAGGAGAGTGACAATGAGGATGAAGAAGACGCTGAGAAGCCCGCTGTGGCTGACGGGGAGGAAGAATGCAGCTCGGGTTCAAAGTCCAGCGACTCTGGAGAAGAAACCGAGCCGCGCAAGTCGGGCGACTTGGACAACTCATCCTCGTTGGGTAGCGAAGGATACTCTCCTGATGTTGTGATTGAAGGTAGCGAAGATTCAAGCTCTCCTGCGTCAAAAAAGCTCAAGCCGGACGAGCAATCATAATTGTTATCTTTTGTATTTTGCTTTTATTTTGCATAACCGGTGACTTGATTTTGTTAGCCGGTCGGTTATAAAATGATGTAAAGACATTTTGACAATAAATGAAAAGTTTTACCTGTTTAGCTATTCATTTTCTGTGACTTATGATCGTTGCGGTCTCTTTCTTCTTTAGACAATTCACTCTTTCATCTAGGTCGTGCGGTTTGATAACAACCCGGTCGATCAGAGCATTGAACTTATTAGAATTCCAATTAGACAGCCATTCGAACACCGTAAAGCCTGTTCGCACGGCCTATCTCTGCTATCCTGATTCGGCGAATTCGATATAACCCAAAAAAACATCAATCACGACATCTTGACGAATAATCGATGCAGTTTCAATATATAATTGAGCGGATAGAAATTCAAGCTCTGGAGGATCTTGTTATGAATATCTGGAGATAACCAGAAACCGAACACAACTTTAAGCCGCAATAGAATCCCGATTATGGATTATGCGACTTGAATGTGTCCTGTGCGATTAGATGGCTCCGTATATTTGAGACCAAGCCGCGCGATTATTACCCGGCTTTAAATAATTGCTTCGCAAAATAAAGAATACCAAGTCATAAGAAAATAACCAACAGGTCGCGCGGTTAGTATTCAATTCGAACGACCTGTAATTCAGATTTCTGTAAGGCCTATCCTTGTGAGTATAAACATTAATTGATAAGCTCGTGCGGTCTATATGTAGCTCGGGCGGTTAGTGACTTAATACTTGGTAATGATTTCCATCCCCATAAGAATCATAATCACTTTCCTGTGAAGAACCCGTTTTTAAACGAGCGGATAGAACTGATACCCATAAGAATGATAGATTACTGATCGAATGAAAAGACCGACCGGCCGCGGTTATACTTGATATCTTGACCCTTGCCTTAGGGCATTTTATGGCAACCCGTTTTAAAACTTGTCGGTTTAAAACCACATGATATAGAATAATCGCCTGATATGACTAAACCGATTGGTTTAAATATTTCAAACCGCCTGATACATTATGCTTTACCTGCTTATCTTAAACTGACCGGTTTAATAATCAAACTGCCTGATACATTATGATGTACCTGCTTATTTCAAACCGACCGGTTTAATAATCAAACTGCCTGGTCTGCTATATACCTATTAAAATCCTGTTTTCTCCCAAATGGTCCAGAAAGACCATATGAGATGAGATAACTTCCTGTAATGAAATAAAAAATGGCTACAGACTCAGATCACCAAGTGGGCAGGTGGGCCTAGGAGGCGAACATTGCTTTCCTCGAGTGGTCATAAGAGCTGTAGAAATAAAGGAAAAGGTAAGTACAGACCCAGATGACCAAGTGGGCAGGTGGGCCTAGGCGGCGAACATTGCTTTCCTCAAGTGGTCATAAGGGCCGTAAGTGACTCAACTGCTCTCTTGCCTAGGGTTACAAGCCGAGTTGATCAATTGGGCATGTAGGCCTAGGCAGCGAACATTGCTTTCCTCAGAGAGATCAACTCATTTGTGGGTCCCGTTTAGGCATCGCTTGAGAGTACCTAGGAGTATTCGATAGTCACAGACTAAGATGATCAATTGGGCAGGTGGGCCTAGGCGGCAAACATTGCTTTCCTCAGAAAGATCATCAAAGCTGTAACTATCCCTCTCGGGGCAAAATAGAGCTAATATTCACCTTGACCTCCCTTGATGCAGGGGTGTGTTAGATATCAGCCGGGATCCAAGGTTCTGAAGACCACCGCACGGGAATTGGCAAGCTTCCACTACACGTGTGCGGAAACTCCCCGCTACACATGATCTTCATGGTTTTAAAACCACATGATATAGAATAATCGCCTGATATGACTAAACCGATTGGTTTAAATATTTCAAACCGCCTGATACATTATGTTGTACCTGCTTATCTTAAACTGACCGGTTTAATAATCAAACTGCCTGATACATTATGATGTACCTGCTTATTTCAAACCGACCGGTTTAATAATCAAACCGCCTGGTCTGCTATATACCTGTTAAAATCCTGTTTTCTCCCAAATGGTCCAGAAAGACCATATGAGATGAGATAACTTCCTGTAATGAAATAAAAAATGGCTACAGACTCAGATCACCAAGTGGGCAGGTGGGCCTAGGAGGCGAACATTGCTTTCCTCGAGTGGTCATAAGAGCTGTAGAAATAAAGGAAAAGGTAAGTACAGACCCAGATGACCAAGTGGGCAGGTGGGCCTAGGCGACGAACATTGCTTTCCTCAAGTGGTCATAAGGGCCGTAAGTGACTCAACTGCTCTCTTGCCTAGGGTTACAAGCCGAGTTGATCAATTGGGCATGTAGGCCTAGGCAGCGAACATTGCTTTCCTCAGAGAGATCAACTCATTTGTGGGTCCCGTTTAGGCATCGCTTGAGAGTACCTAGGAGTATTCGATAGTCACAGACTAAGATGATCAATTGGGCAGGTGGGCCTAGGCGGCAAACATTGCTTTCCTCAGAAAGATCATCAAAGCTGTAACTATCCCTCTCGGGGCAAAATAGAGCTAATATTCACCTTGACCTCCCTTGATGCAGGGGTGTGTTAGATATCAGCCGGGATCCAAGGTTCTGAAGACCACCGCACGGGAATTGGCAAGCTTCCACTACACGTGTGCGGAAACTCCCCGCTACACATGATCTTCATGGTTTTAAAACCACATGACATAGAATAATCGCCTGATATGACTAAACCGATTGGTTTAAATATTTCAAACCGCCTGATACATTATGCTGTACCTGCTTATCTTAAACTGACCGGTTTAATAATCAAACTGCCTGATACATTATGATGTACCTGCTTATTTCAAACCGACCGGTTTAATAATCAAACCGCCTGGTCTGCTATATACCTGTTAAAATCCTGTTTTCTCCCAAATGGTCTAGAAAGACCATATGAGATGAGATAACTTCCTGTAATGAAATAAAAAATGGCAACAGACTCAGATCACCAAGTGGGCAGGTGGGCCTAGGAGGCGAACATTGCTTTCCTCGAGTGGTCATAAGAGCTGTAGAAATAATGGAAAAGGTAAGTACAGACCCAGATGACCAAGTGGGCAGGTGGGCCTAGGCGGCGAACATTGCTTTCCTCAAGTGGTCATAAGGGCCGTAAGTGACTCAACTGCTCTCTTGCCTAGGGTTACAAGCCGAGTTGATCAATTGGGCATGTAGGCCTAGGCAGCGAACATTGCTTTCCTCAGAGAGATCAACTCATTTGTGGGTCCCGTTTAGGCATCGCTTGAGAGTACCTAGGAGTATTCGATAGTCACAGACTAAGATGATCAATTGGGCAGGTGGGCCTAGGCGGCAAACATTGCTTTCCTCAGAAAGATCATCAAAGCTGTAACTATCCCTCTCGGGGCAAAATAGAGCTAATATTCACCTAGACCTCCCTTGATGCAGGGGTGTGTTAGATATCAGCCGGGATCCAAGGTTCTGAAGACCATCGCACGGGAATTGGCAAGCTTCCACTACACGTGTGCGGAAACTCCCCGCTACACATGATCTTCATGGTTTTACGCTAATGACTACAATCCGAGGGGGTTCGGGCAGAACTTGGCGATGTCTCCGTGGTTCAGTGAGGGAGATATATATAAAAAATTGTAAAAGATTCACCAGACAAGGAGAAGTGTCAGTATGGGGCTTTTTATTGAATATCCAAAAAATGCAAGAAATGAAGAAGACATTTTAAGGATAGAACAGTTTGAGATCGTCACCGCTCCACGTGCGTGAAATGTCCTTGCCTTCGCTTGTCTGGAGGCGATAAGACCCGCTCTTTAGTACCTCTTTGACAATTAAAGGCCCTGCCTAGTTGGGATTTAGTTTTCCGACATTTCCTGTCCTGGCTGCAGCATCAACTTTCTTTAGCACAACATCACCAACTGCAAAGTGTTTAACCCTGATATTTCTGTCAAAGTACTTGGCCATTCTCCTTTTCACTTCCTCCTGTCTAATTGTTACTTCGTCCTGAAGCTCTTCAATCAAATCCAGTCTGTATTTGATAGCCTCATCATTGGCATCTATCCATGCTTCTCCTCCCTCCTTTGCATATACAACTCTAGGGGTGACCACTTCAAATTCTATAGGAACAACTGCCTCCGAGCCATGAGATAATTTGAATGGTGTCTCTTCCGTAGCTGAAGATGGAGTAATACGGAGAGTCCACAGGATGGAAGGAAGTTGTTCTGCCCAATTCCCTCTTTGATTCAAAATTCTCTTCATCAAAAGCTGTTGGATTTGCCTATTTGCTGCTTCCACTGGCCATTCGACCTGGGATGATGTGCCAAGGAGAAGCGAAGATCAATTCCAACCTAATCACAGAAGTTTATCATTTCTGAATTGTTGAACTGTGGACCATTGTCAGTGACAATTGCTAGCGGGATTCCATGCCGACAAACTATTTCTCCCCAGATGAAGTTTTTGATGACCTGCGTTGTATTCTTTGCCAATGCCTTTGCCTAAATCCACTTGCTGAAATATCAATCATTACAATTATAAAACGACGCTGGCCGCTAGCCATTGGGAAGGGTCCGATGTGATCCATCCCCCAAACTGCGAAAGGCCAAGGCACAGTTATTGATCTAAGTGATTGAGCGGGCAAATGCTGAAGAGAAGCAAACTTCTGACACTGAACACATCGCATGGCAAATGCTTCGGCATCTTTTATCATAATTGGCCAGAAATAACCCTGCCTCAAAATCATTTTCTCCAAAGTCGTTCCCCCTGAATGACTGCCGCATTCTCCGGAATGAACCTCCTAAAGTATGGTTGGAATTTCTTCCTCAGAAACACACCGCGCCAAGGAAGAAATCAATGTTTTCCTGTACAGGATTCCTGCTATTAAGTGATAATAGGCTGCCTTTCTTCTGAATCTCTTTCTGCCCTAGATGGATTGATGAAATTCCTATGTTGATAAGAATAGCTCATAAGGATCCTTCCAGGAAGGATTCTGATCATTCTGCATAAGTTCCCCTTCTTCTGTTGCCGGATGGAAAGGTTCAGAGGTCACTCCCCTTGATGGAAGACCGAACTTTGACAACTCACCTGCTTCTTCGTTCTGTGTCCTGGGAATATGCTCGATGATAAATGATCTCAATCTTCCAATCTCCCCCTTAGCTAGCAGCAGATACTTCCTCAGCATTGGTTCTCTTGTTTCATAATTCCCCAAAACTTGAGAGGCCATTAGTAGCGAATCAGTTTTGACATGCATGTGTTCTATCCCCAGTTCCTTTGCAAGTCTTAGACCGGCTAGAAGTGCCTCGTATTCTGCCTGATTATTTGTGACCAGAGAGAAGAACTTGATAGCCTGCCCAAGCTTGATGCCATTCGGGCTGATTAAAACTACTCCGACTCCCACAGAGTTTTTACCAGAAGCCCCATCCACATAAACGATCCAAGACAAAGGGGATTTCTCTACTTGTTCAGGACTGGATTCCGTTGTTAATGATGTGGGCCCCCTGGGGGACATTTATTGCATTCATGGAGGAGCTGGGGCTGAATCGTCTCGTAAATCCAGTATTGCGAGAGTTCTGAAATGAGAAGTGGCAGCAACCACGAATTCCCCTCCTGAAAGCACCATTGTCACTTTTGGTCAGGACAACCTTCCTCCAAACGCCAATCCCTTCGATGATGTCGTGGTCATCAAGGCCGTCATCGAAAATTATACTGTTCACAAGATCCTGATCGACACAGGCAGCTCTGTTAACCTCCTTTTCCGCCCAACCTTTGAAGCCCTGGAGACTGGGAAGCCTCTGCTTTCCACCGATGGGCCCCTCTATGGTTTTTATGGAGAGAAGAAAGAAGTGGAGGGTTCAGTAAAGCTCCTAGTCTCTCTTGGGGGAGTAATAAAGCTGATCAACTTCGTGGTGGTGGATGCCCCAAGCAACTACTGCGCCATCTTTGGGAGGCCAATTCTTAATGCATACAGAGCGATAGTATCCACTTTCCTCCTTGCTCTTAAATTTGCTGCCGAGGGAAGGCAGTATCGGATCAGAAGCACCCCGAAGATTGCTCAGGAGTGTTACGTGTGAACCATCAACATGATCACCGGCGTTTCACTTCCCGAGGCCACGGTTTAAGTTCTTGAAATTGCTGAATCTTCAGAGGCTGCTGAAGAAGGGAATGATCGAGAAGGGGCTCACCTGGAACATGCCCAGGCGACCCAAGAGGTCCCTATTACCGAAGGAGAAGACAAGAAGCTAATCATCAATGCTGAGTTGTTGGAAGAGGAGAAAGAGCAGTTGATCTCCTGTCTTTTGGAGAACCTGGATATCTTCGCCTGGTCGGCGGAGGATATGTAAGGAGTGGATCCGGACGTGGCTTGCCATCATCTAAACATATCTCCTGAGTTCAAGCCAGTCCATCAGAAGAAGAGAGAAGTGGCAACCAAGCTGGCAGTGCCCATCAGAGAGGAGGTTGCCAAACTCCTGAAAGCAGGCTTTATTTCTGAAATTCAGTATCCCACGTGGATGTCGAATGTTGTTATGGTTAAGAAATCCGGTGGAAAGTGGCGCATGTGCGTGGACTTTACCAAACTAAATAAAGCATGCCCCAAAGATTGCTACCCTCTGCCTCGGATAGATGTCTTAGTAGATTCCGCGGTTGGGTATGATTTTATGAGCTCTCTCGATGCTGTCTCTGGGTACCATCAAATTAAAATGCACAAACTGATATCTCGCACACCTCATTTATCATGAACGATGGGTGTTACTGCTATCTTATAATGCCCTTCAGCCTTAAAAATGCGGGTGCAACATATCAAAGATTGATGGATACCGTCTTTAAACATCAAAAAGGCAGGAACCTTGAAGTTTACATTGACGATCTCCTCCTAAAAAGTAAAACATTTTCAACACATTTGAAAGAGCTCGTAGAGACGTTCGCTACTCTATGGAGGTTCAGATTAAAATTGAACCCATTAAAATGTGTGTTCGGAGCAAACAAGGGAAAGTTTCTCGGGCATCTCTTAACACCCGATGGCCTTGCATCGAACCCAGATAAGGTAAAGGCCATTCTTGATATGACTCCTCCTCATGATACTAAGGAAGTCCAGCAACTTGGAGGAAGGTTGGCGGGGCTGAGCAGGTTTATCTCCAAATCAGGAGATAAAAGTGCCCCATTCTTTAAAGTTCTCTGGGGCGGATCAAAGTTTGAATGGAATGAAGAGTGCAATAGGGCTTTCGAACAGTTAAAATTGCAGTTAACTTCAACTTTGCTACTTCAGAGCCCCCGTGAAGGGGAAATATTATTCTTATATTTGGGGGTCGGTCCAGATGCAGTAAGTTCTGTCCTCATCCGGGAGGAAAAGAAGAGGCAATTTCCGATATACTATGTCAGCCATATCCTCAAGGATGCAGAAACAAGATATTCGATCTTGGAAAAGTTGGCCTTAGCTTTGGTCATGTCATCACGAAGGCTTTGTCCTTATTTTCAAGCTCATCCTGTCCAAGTAATCACAGATCATCCTTTGAGAAGTATTCTTGAAAAGCCAGATCATTCATGGAGGCTGGCCAAATGGGCTATCAAACTAAGCGAGTTTGAGATATCTTATATTCCCAGAACGGCGATCAAAGCGCAGGTCTTGGCAGATTTCTTGGTTGATACAACAGAATCCAGTCCTGAACAAAGGGTGAAATCTCCTTTGGCTTGGGTCGTTTATGTGGATGGGGCTTCTGGTAAAAACTCTGTGGGAGCCGGAGTGGTTTTACTTAGCCCAAACAGCATCCAGCTCAAACAGACAATCAAGTTCTTCTTTCCGGTTACAAATAACTAGGCAGAATATGCGGCACTTCTGGCTGGTTTAAGGCTTGCCAAGGAACTGGGCATAGAACACTTACATGTTAAAACTGATTCACTTGTAATGGCTTCCCAGGTTCTGGGGAATTTTGAGATAAGAGAACCAATTTTGAGGAAGTATCTACTGCTAGCTAAGAGAGAGATCAGAAAATTCAAATCGTTTATCATTGAACATATTCCAAGGACACAAAATGAAGAAGCAGACGAGTTGTCAAAGTTCGGTCTTCCATCAGGGGGAGTGACCTTTGAACTTTTTCATCCGGCAACAGATGAAGGGGAACTTATGCAAATCGATCAGAATCCTTCCTGGAAGGATCCTTTCGAGCTATTTTTTATCAAAAGGATAATTCCATCATTCCATCAAGGACAAAAAGAGGTTCAGGAGAAAGGCGGCATATTATTATTTAATAGCAGGAGTTCTTTACATGAAAACTTTGATCTCTCCCTCAGCGCGGTGTGTCTCTAAGGACGAAATTCCAACCATGAGGAAAGATGTCGAAGCATTTGTCAAGCGATGTGTTCAGTGTCAAAAGTTTGCCCCTCTTCAGCATTTGCCTGCTCAATCGCTTAGATCAATAACTGCACCATGACCCTTCGCAGTTTGGGGGATGGATCTTATCGGACTCTTCCCAATGGCTAGTGGCCAGCGTCGTTTCATAATTGTAATGATCGATTATTTCAGTAAATGTATTGAGGCAAAGGCACTGGAAAAAACCACGACGCAGGTCATCAGCAAATTCATCTGGGGAGAAATAGTTTGCCGACATGGAATTCCACTAGCAATTGTCACTGACAATGGTCCGCAGTTCAATAATTCGGAGATGATAACCTTCTGTGATCAGGTTCGAATTGATCTTTGGTTCTCCTCCGTACATCATCCAAGGACTAATGGTCAGGTAGAAGCAGCAAATAGGCTGATATCTGACACACCCCTGCATTAAGGGAGGTCTAGGTGAATGTTAGCTCTATCATGCCCCGAGAGGGATATAGTTACAGCTTTGATGATCTTTCTGAGGAAAGCAATGTCGGTATGGTCTTCGCGGCATAACCACACCTGCCCAACTGATCATCTTAGTCTATGAACATCGAATACTCCTAGGTACTCTCAAGCGATGCCTAAGTGGGACCCACAACTGCAACCTCTCTGAGGAAAGTAATGTCAGTATAGCCCCCGCGGCATTACCACACCTGCCCAATTGATCAACTCGGCTTGTAACCCTTGGCAGGAGAGCAGTTGAGTCGCTTACAGCCCTCATGACCACTTGAGGAAAGCAATGGTTGCCGCCTAGGCCCACCTGCCCACTTGGTCATCTGGGTCTGTACTTATCTTTTTTCTTTATTTCTACAACTCTTATGACCATCTGAGGAAAGCAATGGTTGCCGCCTAGGCCCACCTGCCCACTTGGTCATCTGAGTCTGTAGCTACTTTTTACCACATTACAGGAAGTTATCTCATCTCGTATGGTCCTTCTGGACTATTTGAGGAGAAAACAGGATTTCTACAGGCATATCGCAGACCGGGCGGTTTGTTTTTTAAACCTTGCGGTTTGAAATGAGCAGGTACAATAGTTATCGGGTGGTTCGGTTGTGAAACCGATCGGTTTTAATAAGCAGGATATCATAAAATGCCATAAGGTAGGTATCAGGGGATCAAGCATAACCATGACCGGTCGGTCTCATCATTCGACTTGTAAATCTATCATCCTTGTGGGAGTCAATTCGATCCGTTCGGTTAATAACGGGCTCTTCACAGTTAAGCAATTATGGTTCTTATAGAATGAAGATCATTACAAATGTCAAGCCACTAACAGCCCGAAGTATATATAGATCGCGCGGGTTTATCAGTTAATATTACATAAAGCTGAGTTACATAAATCCGTTCGGGTTTATTCAGAATGTGATTTACGGAAATCTGAGTTACATAAATCGTTCGGATTAAATACTAATCGCACGACCTGTTGATTGTTTTCTTATGACTTGACACTATCTTGTGAAGTAATTATGGGAAGTCAGGTAATAATTGCGCGACTTGGTTATGTTCGGTTTTCTGGTTATTACGAGGCATTCATAATGAGATGAGGCAGGGCTTCAATTTTTATCCGCTCAATTATATATTTAAACCGCGTCGACTACGCAGTGAAGTATCATAGTTGTTATTTTTTGGGATATATCAAATTCGCTTAATCCGAATTGAAGAAATAAGCCGTGCGAACAGGTTTTCTAAATGTACAAATGGCTATCCAATTGGAATTCTATGGAGTTCAACGCTCTGATCGAACAGGTTACTATTAAACCGCACGACCTGGTTAAAAGAAGAGAAGATCGCAACAAACACAAGTAAGTCGTAGGAAATGAACAATTATACAGGTAAAAACATTCCATTTCATCATCAAAATGTCTTTACATTGTTTTGTGACCGACCGGCTAACAAAACCTAGCCGTCGGCTATGCAAAATAAACAAAATACAAAAAATAATGATCACAGCTATTCGTCTGGTTTGAGCTTTTTGGCTGCAGGAGAACTTGAACCTTCGCTGCCATCTATGTCTATGTTGGGCGAGTATCCTTTGCTGGAAGATGAACTTGAGAAACTGCTACCCGAGCTACTCGAGCTACCCGAGCCGCCCGACTTGCGGGACTTAGACCGCCCGATTTCATCGGAATCAGTGGACTTTGCATCAGAGCCTTCTTTTTCTTCGGCAACCGCTGCGGGTTCCTTTACAACCTCTTCATCGTCACTCTCTTCCCCTGAACTACTGGACTCGACTTTGTCCTTCCCCTTGGCTCGGTGGGTTACTTCATCTAGTTTGTCCTTCAAACCGAGATAAAGGTCCGAGAAGGTTGTATCTTCAAAACCTTCAGCCAGGCCATCCTGACCTCTCAGGCGATCTAGGGCACCATCAATCCCCTTAGCAACATGGGGGAAGACCTCGTCCTGGAAGTCCGGATTGACCATATCGTATTGATGCTATAAAAAGAAATGAGTCAGATCACTCGGCCTGAAAATGATAAGCCCGAAGTGTTCGACAAACGACTTACCGCTATGATCTCCTTTAGTCTGGCGATCTCGTCAGCCTGGTCGGCAGACTTCTTCTCTAGGTAGGTGTGGGCTGAGACTAGCTGCTTATATGAAAGCGCCATGAAGTGATTAGACGCAAAGCCCCATGCACCGGCCTGCGCGGCTACTCGGGAAAGCTCTTCTTCAGGAATCTTCTTCAGCCTCTTCAACGTTTTCCGACCATACATAGCAGCTCCAGCGGCTAGTGCATGTCGTCTAATCTTGTCGCTCCTCCAGAATGGGAGAGCAGTGGATACTTGCACACACTCCTCATCCTTGTGCCAAAGGACTGTCGGCTTGCCCCGCAGGTCGCGCAGATTGCTACAAGAACGAAGGAGCTCGAACTCGCCTGAGGAGGCCGGGCCATGCTCATCAGATGACTGTGGGTCGCTCTTCCTCCGTCGCTTCTCCCTTTGGGTTAGAACTGGGTCGGCCGGACTGACCGGTTTATTCAGAGGAACGACGGTGGCGGCTGCAAAAACTGAAAACTTAGAAAAACAGTCCGCACGGTTATAGAGTGACGAGTTGAGAAAAGCTTACTATCCTCAGGGCGGACGTCTGCCAGCTCCGTGAACAGTGGAATGTAGTGATTCACGTTAAGCCGCTCATTCTCAAGAGATTCAAAGATCCACCGCACTTTTTATCTGCGGGTTGACTTGCAATAACCCAAGGGGGCCTTCGAACATTATGTATCGCTCAGACCAACTCGCTACCTTGTTCGCGAGATTGACGGCTTTCATCCCCCGACATCCGAAATAAATATGACCTCTGAAAATGGAGGTTCCGGCGTCCGGAATAGACCGCACAGAGAAGAATTTTTGGAACAAGGAAATTGAAAACTTGACTCGTTCTGACCGCAGATACGAGATAAAACTATAGATAGAAGCAATGGAATTCGGCGGGAGTTGTCCGGGCACAACCCCATAGTGATCAAAAATAGCAATGACCTCGAGTGGCGGGGGGAATCTGAAGCCATATTTGAAGTGGTCAATGGGGACGACAATTTTTGTGGAAGACGAGGAGTTAATCCGCTCGTCGCGTGATGGAAGCCGGGCGGTTAGATTACTTCCAACCATATACTCTTTAATAAAGTCGTCCAACTCGCCTTGAGTTAAATGACATTCTTTGTGATCGGCTGATCGAAAGGCAGAGGCCGCATCAGTTCGGACCGCATGGATCTTCTCAGACCACTTCGACTTACTCTTAGCTCGCGCCATTCTGAAAACGTGAATGAGTCTCCGTGATGGTTACTACTTATAAAGAGTCGGCGAACTGCAAATAGCGAAATTATGGCGCGAATATCGAATCAAACCGCGCGGTCATCAACGCGTTCGAGGAATATAGAGCAAGAATGTCCAAGGGTTTGCACATATAAGATAAATCGAATGACAAAGCAGCGGATAAAGTATAGTAAATCGGTCGAACAGCAGATTGCATCATAATGTTAGTAGAGTTCAACAAAAATCTCAAGCATTTAGCGCAGGTCGCGCGACCTTCATAACAATTCGAATTATGAAGGCAAAAGCCTAGACTACTTAAACACAAATCGTACAGATTAAGGGGCATCAGAAAGTATTAAAGGAAAATATTGTCCAACAGACCCAGTCATCAGATCGTCTCGAGAAGCAAACGAAATAATATTACAAATATTGTTCTCAAAGTTAAAAGTCGTTCACGGATGATGATGCTCTGGAGAGGGATCTTCGCGATGAAGGCGAGCGACCTGGTTGCCGGTTTGAATAAGGAGACTATATATCTGGCTTGAATAATAATGAAGGTGATTAAGCATGCTATGTTGTCGCGCGGCATCCCGTTCTACCCGTACAGCAGTAACCGTATGAGCAGAAGGAGCCCCAGCGGACTCATTAGTAGCAGGGTCGTCCGCCCTGACTGGCGGGGGATTTGAGCTCGACCCAACAGCCGGGCGGTTCGATATCCTCATCCTTTCATCATTAACAGAAGACCGGCTTCCACCGGCTTCCCTGGTCAAGCGAAGATATTTCTCTTGATAGTATTTGCAATCTTCTTCAAAATTCGAGACCTTTTTCTTTTCCCTATCAAGTCGCGCGGTTATGACGACAATCTGCTCTACCAGCATCTTTTCCTTGTCAAGCCGCGCCTTCTTCTCGATTTCAAGCTGAGTCGCTAGCTCCTTCTCCCTCTCCGGCTGTGCATTCTTCTCGGCCTCAAGTGCAGCCCGCGAGGCCTCCAGTTGAGCCCTAAGCGCCTGTTGTTCCTCTTGCCGCTCCTTCTTCTCGACCTCTAGAGCAACCCGGGTAGCTTCTTCTCGGCCTTCAATCTCCCTTATCTTCACCTCCAAGCCTCTTAGAAGGTGTTGTAAATTGGCAAGATCCTCCTACCCAGAGTTTGAGCTCTGTGCGAGGCTTGGCACCTGAGACAGTGGCGGAAGGCTAGATACAAGGTCGCCCGGTCTCATTGTCTCATCCGGTTTGTCTGCAAGGAAGAAGGAAAAATGCGGTTAGGACAGCCGAAAATGAAACATACGACAAAGTATAAGATAAAATGCCTGAATGCACTGGTCGTCGCGACTTTTCAGGATCCATCCTATGGCGATGTTCCCTCCAAAACCGCTCATTCTGCTTTCTCTTGATAACAGAAATTTGAGCCATAGATGGGAAAAAAACTCGGAAGCGGGTTCAACAGCAAAGCGTTCTTTTGAGGTCGTGGGAGGAAGAAGCGGATAGTGTTACAGCCCGCGTCGCGCTTACCTGGTGCTAAAGGATTTGGTGGCAGCGGCTTGTCAAGGGCCCGCCTCCTCTCCTCCGCTTTCACTCTCATCAAACGCAACTCGGTCATCGTCGGGTCATCTTCCTTTGAGACAGGCTTTTCGGGTTCATCAGCATTCTCGCCAGGGGGGATAACTCGGCTCGAAGTCGCGGGACTGTCGAGTAGCTCATCTTGCTTCAGGATTTGGTGGCAGCGGCTTGTCAAGGGCCCGCCTCTTCCTCCGCGGCTTTAAACTTTGACTCCTCCTCCTCCGCGGCTTTAGCATTTGCCGCCTCCTCCTCCGCGGCTTTAGCCTTTGCCGCCTTTTCCTCTGCGGCTTTAGCCTTGGCCATCTCTTCCTCCGCAATCCTTTTTCTGACCATCAACTCCTCGGCGGCCTTTTTCTCCTCTGCAGTTTTCTCTCCAGTATTCTTCTTAGAGCCAGAAGGTTCCACTATAGGAGACCGTCCGGTCTTCTCAGATCGATGACCCTTCTTCCTCTTCTGGGCATTCTTCTCCTTTCGGTCATCGTCCTTTTTCCTATCGCTGCCCTTACCCACACGGGTTTGGAGTGAATCCAGGAAATCCATCTTGATCAAAGAGACGCCGGTTTGAAAAATATTAATTGCAGTCGGCGAGTAGCGTCCCGTGGTTTCAGAGGAATTATGTAAAGTGGAGAGCTCTCAGGAAATTTTATAGGCTAGAGTACAAGGCGGCTGCGGTCTCCTAGCTAGAACTAATATTTTCGAAATCCCTTCGGGATCTGAAAATATGCGGGGATTATGTTTACCCAGGAGACCGCCTACGAATAGCACTACTCGCAGACCGGGCGGTCTGAAGATGCAAGTCGCCCAGTTTAGATTCAGTAGGGTCCATCAGCACCAGCCAGCACAAACCGGGCGGTCTGATAGAATTCAGATCGCCTCCAAAGACTGAAGAATCACCAAGGCCCAAGTCCAGAAACCAAGCCGCGGTCTCAAGTCGGAGGCCGCCCAGTATATATTATGAAGATTGCCAAGGCTCAGGTCCAGGAGGCAGGCCGCAGTCTCAAGTCGGAGGCCGCCCGGTTTGCATCATCGCCTTGGTGACAACATCCTCAGTCCTCGACCAAGCAGATCAGAAGCGCAAGCCGCCAAGCCGCGCTGCTTCTTTCTTTTCTCCTTTCTGTATCCCGTCACTGCCTGCCCGATTCTCCTGTACCCGGGCAGGCGGTTATTTTATCCATGCACGTTCAGGCAGGCCCCCGAGCCTATAAATAGGGGGCGGCAACATTCCCAAGGAACGCACACTCGAATCTAGGAGCTCGCTTGTTTGAGTTGAGGTCTCGAGTTTCCTGTCTTGCGACCTGTCTGATCGGCCGGCTTCTGCTTTCCTACATCTGTAACCCGTTGTAACCACTTCTTCTCAATCAAAGGAAAACCTGTCATAGGAGTGGCATTCGCCGTGACGGGCGAAGTCTGGCCTTGACCGCTGCCAGCAGTCTCGTTTCTTCTACCTAAAAAGTAACCGGCAGCCCGCAGCCTCCGATTTCCTTCGGAGGTGCAATTTCAGATTCAACATTCGTACTACTCCATCCTCAGCTATAGGAGAATCACCTTTCAAGTTAACACATGGCTCAGAGGCGGTTATTCCTATAGAATTTGAAGTGTTTACGCCCAGGGTGGTGTATGCAAATGAGGGAGAAGAAGCGTGGATTCAGCATAATGACGAAGCCATCAAATACAGTCTGGATCTGATCGAAGAACTTCAGGATGAGGCAACAATCAGACAGGAGGAAGTAAGAAGGAGAATGGCCAAGTACTTTGACAAGAATGTCAGGGTAAAACATTTTGCAATCGGAGACATTGTGCTAAAGAAAGTTGATGCAGCGGCCAGAACAGGCAACGTCGGAAAGCTAAATCCCAACTGGGCTGGACCATTCAACGTCAAGGAGGTGCTAAAAAGCGGGGCTTATCGCCTCCAGACAAGCGAAGGAGAGGACATCTCACGCACCTGGAGTGGTGACGACCTTAAACAGTTCTATTTTAAAATGTCTTCTTTATTTCTTGCATTTTTGGATATTCAATAAGAAGCCCCATACTGACACTTCTCCATGTCTGATGATTTTTTTGCACTTTTTTATACATATATCCTCCTCACTGGACCACGGAGACATCGCCAAGTTCTGCTCGAACCCCCTCGGATTGTAGTCATTAGCGTTAAACCACAAAGATCATGTGTAGCGGGGAGTTTTTGCACACGTGTAGTGGTAGCTTTCCAATTCCCGTGCAGTGGTCTTCAGAATCTTGGATCCCGTCTGATATCTTACACACCCCTGCATCAAGGGAAGTCTAGGTGAATGTTAACTCTATCATGCCCCGAGAGGGATATAGTTACACCTTTGATGATCTTTCTGAGGAAAGCAATATCGGTATAGCCCCCGCGGCATAACCACACCTGCCCAACTGATCATCTTGATCTGTGACCATCGAATACTCCAAGGTACTCTCAAGCGATGCCTAAGCGGGACCCACAATTGAGTTGATCTCTCTGAGGAAAGCAATGTTCGCCGCCTAGGCCCACCTGCCCAATTGATCAACTCAGCTTGTATCCCTAGGCAAGAGAGCAGTTGAGTCGCTTACAGCCCTTATGACCACCTGAGGAAAGCAATGTTTGCCGCCTAGGCCCACCTGCCCACTTAGTCATCTGGGTCTGTACTTATCTTTTTCTACAGCTCTTATGACCACTTGAGGAAAGCAATGTTCGCCGCCTAGGCCCACCTGCCAAATTGGTCATCTGAGTCTGTAGCTGTTTCTTGTTACATTACAAGAAATTATCGCATCTTATATGGTCACTCTAGACCATTTGAGAGAAAACAGGACTTTTATAGGTACATCGTAGACCGATCGATTTGATGTTTAAACCGGGCGGTTTGAAATAAACAGGTACCAAAGTTATCGGGCGGTCTGGTTATTAAGCCGGGCGATTTGAAATCAGGATATCATAATATGCCATGAGGCCTATCAGGTTATTGAGCACAACCATGACCGGTCGGTCTTATCATCCGGTTTATAATCTATCATCCTTATGAGTATTGGTTCTATCCGTTCGGATAGAAACAGGTTTTTCGCAGGAAAGTAATTATGGTTCTTGCTAGATGGAAATTATTACAAGTATCAAGCCATTAACCGCCCGAGATATATACAGATCGCACGGGTTTATCAGTTAAAGCTTATACTCAATAATGGAACTCACAGAAATCTGAAATTACAAGTCGCTCGAATTAAATACTAACCGCACGACCTGTTGATTGTTTTCTTTTGACTTGGTATTCTCTATCTTGCGAAGTGATTATGCAAGGCCGGGAATTAGTCGCGCAGCTTGAATTCACATATACAGATACATCTAGTCACATGAGATGCATTCAAGTCGCATAGTTGGCGATCAGGATATAATCATCGTAGCGACTTAAAGCTGCATTCGGTTGACTCAGGGTATTCATATTAAGAACCTACAGAGTTCGAGTTTCTATCCGTCCGACTATATATTATAATAACGTCAAATTATTATCAAGGTATGAATGGTTAGTATTCTTTACGGTTATATGGCATTTGCTGAGTCGAGATCGAAGAAACTGGCCGTCCGAACAGGATTTATAGCATTCGAATGGCTATCAAATTGGAATTCTGAAGGTTCAGTACCCGAACCGACTGGGTTATTGTTAAGTCGCAAGACTTGATTAAAGGAAAGTTAATTATCCAAAACAGAAAGAGATCGCAAACACAAGTAAGTCACAGAAAGCGAACAACTAGACAGGTAAGAACTTTTCATTTCATTAACAAAATATCTTTACATTATTTTATAACCGACCGGTTAACAAAACCAAGCCGTCGGCTATTCAAAATAAAAAACAAAATACAACTACTGCCCGTCCGGCTTGAGCCTTTTCGATGCAGGGGTGCTCGAGTGTTCGCTGTCGCCGATCAAAACATTGGGAGAATAGCCCTCGCTGCCCGACGAAGACGAGCCGCTCAGTTCGCCCGACTTGCGTTCAGCTTTTTCTTCAGAACCACTGGACTCGGAGTCCGAGCCGCTCTCTCCCTCCTTAGCCGCAGCGGGCTCTTCAGCTTCATCGTCCTCATCATCACTCTCCTCCGAACTGGTCCCGTCGACCTTATTCTTTCCTTTTGCTTTCCGCATAAGCTTTTCTAGCTTCTTTTGTAAGGTCGGATAGTTGTCCGAGAAAGTGAAGTTCTCGAAGCCGGGCGCCAACCCGCCAAGCTCCCTCAGGCGGTCAAATGCTCCATCAATCCCCTCAGCTATGTGGGGGAAGAGTTCATCCTGATAGACAAGGTTGGTCTCATCATACTTTTTCTGCAAAAAGAAATAAAGGTAAGACCGCACAGTCTGGAAAATAAGAAAGTCGGCTAACAAGGTGATAACTTACCAACTCCCCTCCTTTAGTCGTTCGACTTCCTTTTCCAATGCAGCGACCTTTTCTAAATGATCGTTTGCTCTGATTAACCTCTTGAAGGTCATGCCCATGAAGTGGTTGGTGATAAACCTTTCAGCACCAACCCGCGGCCTGCCGGGCGAGCTCCTCTTCAGGAATCTGTCTTAATCGCCTGAAGTTCTGCCAACCATACATGGCAATGCCGGCGGCCTCTGCGTGTCGGCCGGATTTGTCATTTATCAAGTGGGAGAGTGCAGTGGAGACCTGGACACCATCACCGTCCGGGTGCCAGGACAAGACCATGCGGCCTTTCAAATACTTCACTTTGCTGAAGGATTGAAGAGAAGAGAAGTTGCCGGAGGAGGCCGAATCCTCGCCGTCAGACACCGGCGGCTTGTTTCTCCTCTGCCTTTTTTCCCTCTGAGTTAGAACCAAGCCGGCCGGGCTGACCGGCTTGTTCTTGTGAACTACAGCCTCAGCTGGAAAAAAGAAGTGGAGATATCAGAACAGGAGGTCGCGCGATCAATATCAAAACAGGAAGCGGTTTGATGAAAACTTACTGTCCTCAGGCCGGATATTCTCCAGCTCAGCAAGCAGCGAAATGTAGTGGCTTACATTAAGCCGCTTGTTCTCAAGAAGTTTGCAGGTCTTCATCTCAACCTCGTTGACGACAATCTGTTGAAAGGCCTCCTCCGGCCGAACCTGCGGGTTGGGGTTTAGCCGGCTGAGGCGGCCTTCAAATATCAAGTATCTTTCTGACTAGGTCGTGACCTTGTTCGCAAGGTTAACCAATTTCAATCCCCTACAACCGAAGTGCAAATGGCCTTTAAATACATTCGACTCGGAATCCGGGATAGCCTGCACCGAGAAGATCCTTCTAAAGAGGTCCATCGAGAAGCGGACTCTCTCAGACCGCAGATAAGCAATGAAGCTGCATATGCCGGCCATCGAATTGGGGGAAATTTGACCGGGAACAACACCGTAATGGTCAAAGACCATGGCGAGTTTGAGGGATATTGGAATTTTGAAGCCGCAATTGAAATGATCGATTTGGATAGCGATCTGGTTTGGTGCGGAATAATTTATTCGCTCATCATGGAATGGAAGCCGCGCGAGTAGCGGACTCCCTACCATGTGCTTCTCCACGAACTCATCAAACTCTGCTTTGGTCAACCGACATTCCTCATGGTCTGCCGAGTGGAATGCTAAAGCGGCTTCAGATCGGGTAGCGGACACCTTCGCAGGTCGCTTCGGCTGACGCTTCACTCCCATCTTGAGATTCTGCTGAAAGGGTCTTCGGAAAGGCGCTACTTATAAGAATAAGTGATCTGCAATTCGCAAAGGTCAAATTGCGGCTAGCCTAATCAGCCCGCGCGAACAAATTTTCGTACAGAAAGCTAACTCATTAGCACCAAATCACAGGAAGTAAAATCCAATCAAGCGGTTTAAACACCGCAGAAACAAGCCGCTCGGCTTGCAAAGCAATTCACAGGCATCCATCAATATACAAAGGAAGAAAATGAACGCATTCAAATAAACAGACCGCACAGTCTGCAAGACAAACCGAATATCATAAAGTTAAACGCAAGCAGTTAAGTTGTCCGAAGGACCGAATAAAAAATTACAAATGATTGTCTTAAAACCGCTCATCACTAGCGGGCATCACTCGACGCATCCTCTCTATGAAGTCGCGTGACATGGTCACCGATTTGAAGAACAGTTCCTTGCATCTGATTAATACTATGATTAAGGTAGTTGATCATGCTATGAAGCCGCGCGGTATCCCGCTCTACTCGCGCTACCGGGATCACGCGAGCAGGTAAGGCTGCTGCGGCCTCATTTACATTAGCAACAGGGTGGATCATCCCAACCGCTGGAAGAGTTGAGCTCGTCCCAACGGCCGGGCGGTGTGATCCACGCCGACCTTCATCAACTATATTATGAGGACGTCGGCTTCCGCCGACCTCCCTTGTCAAATGAAGATACTTTTCTCTATAGTAAGCACAGTCCTCCTCGAGTTTGTGGATTTCCTTCTTTCCCCTATCAAGCCGTGCGTTCAGCGCAACAACCTGTTCTTGCTGCGCCTTCTCCTTCTACCACCGTTCTTTCCGCCCGGCCTCCAGCGCAGCTCGACTCTCTTTCCGCTCAGCTTCCATCTCAGCCCGCATGGCAGCCTTTTCGTCCTGGGCAGCTTTCTCCCGCTCTTCGAGGGCCTTCAACTGCTTCTTGAGGATTTCAAAATTCTCTTGGAGACCGGCCACCTCCTCCTCCATCCTGGTATTCGGGTTCACTGAGGAACTCGGGAAGGATGAATCCAGTGGGGGAAGATAAGTCACCAGTTCGCCCGGCTTCGGAATAGAATCATGATCGTATGCAGAAAAAAAACAGTCAAAAAGGTCAGGCGAACATAGCTTTATATAACAGGAACATTGTCAAACGAAGACCGCTCTTTCCAAATACTCCTTGCTTACAAGCCGCAGCAGTTCGGGTAAAGTTCAGACGGATAGGCCGTCTCGCTTGCTCGGAATCGATCTTTTGACGATGCTCTCTCCACGACCTCTCGTTTTGTCTCCACTTGGCAGCAGAAAATTGAGCAGCGGAGGGAAAGAAACTTGGTGACGGGTTCAGTAACAAGTCGTGCGACTTGTTTCGAGACTGCATTTTGAAAAAACGAACAGGGCGGTAACTCGCAACCCCTTTACCTGGCATAAGAAGATTAAGTGGCGGTGGTGGCGGCTTATTCAGTTGATCTCGTACTCTCTTCGCCTTCACTTTCATCATCCGCAGCCCGGTCCTCACAGAATCCTCGGAAGCTGGTGCGGCCTTCTCAACTCTGACCGCATCCTCAGCCCGGGCGGCCTCCTTAGCTCTGGTTGCATATTCTCCAGGGAAGTCACCCGCATTCAGGTCGGCAGAAGTCCCAAGCGGTACATCATGCTTCTTAAGGGTTTCAAAATCCTTAATAATATCGCTCAGAGACGTGCTATGAGTAGGGGCAGGGACCTGGTCGTCCGGCTTGGGGGAGGGGGTTGTTAGGCCCTCAGACACTTCCCTTTCACGTGCCTTGCCTTGAAGATTACCCGTTCCCGGCTTTCTTGAAGCCGCTCTATTCCTCGCCTTCAGACTCTTGGCTTTCCTCAAAAGCCTCTCTGTGGTTGTCTCTGCTCTCTTCCGCTTCTTCGCCGACTCTTGTTCGGCTTGTTGCGAGTGGGCAGGGGCTATCTTCAACATTCACCGGCGGAATCGGGCTTTGCTGTTCGTTCGGTTTGGGAGAGTCAACCGCCTCTCCAACATCCCTTATCTTCAGATTGAAACCCCCAAAATGGGTGATCTCCATATTAAGAGAATCGCCGCCGTCAGTTTTCGAGAGGGCGGCTTCGGATTTTATCCGGTCTGCAAGAACAGGCAGATTGTCCTCCTTATTAGGAGGGGTAAGCAAATCAGCTGGGGCGGCTTGGAGCCACCCGCTTCATCTTTGGTCAAATCAATAGTTAACTCAGGGGGCATGTCGGTCGGCTTGCCCTTGGAAGCGATCGTAACAGTCAGATCAACCTTTTCAAGCCGATGGGCCTTTTTATTTTAAATCTTCTTCTCTTTCTCACGGTCTCCACGGTCTTTGGCCGACTTCTGGCGGTTTTCGAGCTCGGCCATAACGTTCACCATTTTGATCGGGCTTGTTAGCCGGAGTGTTCTGACCGCAAGAGGCGAGTAGCGATCCGTGATAAAACATCAATTATGCAGAAACAGAAGCTTCCAGAACATTTATAACCCACGAGGCAAGATTGGCGCGGTCTCCGGCTAGAACTAATATTTTCGAAATCTCTTCGGGATTTGAAAATATGTGGGAATTATGTTTACCCAGAAGACCGCATCCGAGTTGCCTTTCTCACAGACCAGGCGGTCTGAGAATGCAAGTCGCCCGGTTCAGATTCAACAAGGTCCATCAGCACCAGCAAACACAAATCTAGCGGTCTGGTAGAATTCAGATCGCCCCCAAAGATTGAAGATCACCAAGGCACAAGTCTAGGAGGCAAGCCGCGGTCTCAAGATGGAGACCGCTCAGGTTGCGCCATGAAGGCTATCAAGGCTCAAGTCCAGGAGGTAGGCCGCGGTCTCAAGACAGAGACCGCTCGGGATGCATCATTGCCTTGGCCGCAGCATCTTCATTCTCCGGCCAGGACAGACCGGGAGCGCAAGCCGCCAAGCCGCCAAGCCGCCAAGCCGCGCGGCTTATCTTTTCTCCTCTCTGTATCCCGTCACCGCCTGCCCGATTCTCCTGTACCCGAGCAGGCGGTTATTTTATCCCTGCTCATTCGGGAAGGCCCCCGAGACTATAAATAGGGGGCAGCAATGTTCCCAAGACACGCACACTCGAATCCAGGAGCTCGCTTGTTTGAGCTGTGGTCTCGAGTTTCCCGTCTTGCGACCTGTCTGACCGGTCGGCTTCTTACTTTCTGCTCTAGCAGCCCACTGTAATCTCTTTATTTCAATCAAAGGAAAGCTCATCACAGGAGTGGCATTCGCCGTGACGGGCGAAGTCTAGCCTTGACCGTTGCCAGCGGTCTCAATTTCTCTAACCAAAAAGTAACCGACAGCCCGCAGCCTCCGATTTCCTTCGGAGGTGCGATTTCGGATTCAACAATACTGGCATTATTTTTGGAATGGGAATGGATGGAGCGGATGCGATGGCCAACGGTGGTTTCTGATCCTGAAACCGTTGATGGCCGATGAAAGGTTGTTTGTGCTTGTAATTCCTACCCCTCTGGGAATGAGGCTCGAAATGGGGTTGGTTTGCTTGTGGATGGATGAAGGATGAGTTGGATTGCTCCTTGTCTCTCACCAATTTCGCGATGTACCCGGGGTTGCTTTTCTCCCCCCTTATGAACATATTAGCCAAACTTATCATTTCTTGATAAGTCCTTGGCTCCCTAATATTTGCTTCAAATTTCAGAGGGCCTTCTCTCAAGCCATGAATCAAGGCCACCCTGTAAAATTCTGGATCTACATTCTGAACCTTCATGATTTCCTTCTGGAAACGATCCATGAAACGGGCCCACGTTTCGTCTTCACGCTGCCTAATTTCAAAAAGGGACGCCAAACCACTTTTTCTCTTTCTAGAAGTGGAAAATCTGAGCAGAAACTCCATGCGCAACTCAGCGAAGCAGCTAATTCTCGGATGCAACCCATAGAACCACTCCCTTGCTTGTCCATCAAAGGATGTCACAATGAGTTTGCATTTGGTTGCATCCGAGAGAGTTCTTAAGGCGATGGTCGACTCAAAGGCCTGAAGATGAACAGCAGTTTCTCCATTGTATGCCGACAGACGTGGCTCTCTGAAATTATTTGGGGCTGGCTCCCCTCGGACTTCGTCCACGAAGGGAGAATTTTCTTCAGCATCCTCATATAGAAAAGGAGCAGAGTAGTAAGCCGCCTGAGTTGCGGCTACTCGCGGACAAGCCGCCTGATAGGAAGAGCGGGCAGCAACTTCTGTCGGGTAGGAAAGACGGGCAGCACCCTTTGGTGGGTAGGAGAGGAGGGCAGCGTGAGAAGCCAATTTCCAACTGCTACTACTTTTGGCGGGCTGCCCGCAAAAAATCATTTGTGCGGCCTCTTGATAAAAGTTTTGTCGGGCTGCAAAACCTTCTTGTAGCGGTTGGAAATTGGCGACTTGTGGTAGCGGGTATGGAGGTGAGGAGGAGGGACCGGAGTCACCGCCTGGTTAACCGCGGTCTGCTGAGGGACCAACCGCTTCGTTAACAGTGCCAGAGCCTGACTGATCGTGTCCAGACGCTAACCAGCCGCCTTTTGAGCCCGCTCGGCTTCTCTCTTCGACTGCTCCAAAGCCTCCCACAGGGAATCTTCACTCTGGTCGGAGCGGTCTCCCAGAGGGAACTGGCGGTCTGACATCTTCTTCAAAGATTTCGCTAATAGTCCGCGATCCGAAGGTCGCGTGTTTCTGTTGAATCCGAAAATGCACCTCCGAAGTAAATCGGAGGCTGCGGGCTGTCGGTTACTATTTGAGCAGAGAAAACTAGACCGCTGGCAGTGGTCAAGGCCAATCTTCGCCCGTCACGGCGAATGCCACTCCTGTGATGGGCATTCCTTTGATTCAAATGAAGAAGTTACAGCGGGTTACAGAAGCAGGAAAGAATAAGCCGGCCGGTCAGACAAGTCGCAAAACAGGAAACTCGAGACCGCAGCTCTATCAAGCGAGCTCCCGAATTCGAGTGTGCGTGCCTTGGGAACGTCACCTCCCACTATTTATAGGCTCGGGGGCCTGCCCGAACGGGCAAGGATAAAATAACCGCCTGCTCGGGTACATGAGAATTGGGCTGGCGGTTACTGGATATTGAAAGGAGAAAAGAAATAAGCCGCGCGGTCTTGGTGGCTTGCGCTTCCGATCTGTCCTGGCCGGAGATCAAAGATACTGCAATCAAGGCAATGGTGCAACCCGGGCGGCCTCGGACCTGAGACCTTGGCTTGCCTTCTGGACTTGGGTCTTGAAAGTCTACATTATGCAACCCGGGCGGCCTCGGACCTGAGACCGCGGCTTGCCTTCTGGACTTGGGTCTTGATAGTCTTCACGATGCAACCCGGGCGGCCTCGGACCTGAGACCGCGGCTTGCCTTCTGGACTTGGGTCTTGATAGTCTTCACGATGCAACCCGGGCGACCTCTAACCTAAGACCGCGGCATGCCTTTTGGACTTGAGCCTTGATAGTCGACCACTTAATGAACTCAATCGAGTAAATCCTATTCTCCATAGGATGTATGGCTCTGAGCTCATACTGAAAAGGTGTTTTGGGCAAAATCCGGACAACCAGATCAATAGTTATAGTTGTTTGAAGTTTAGGTGTTGGTCGGAGCCAAATCCCACATTACCATTGCAACTCATTGTATATCGACCGCTAAATGAACAAGATTTGGTAAAGCTTTCTCTCCAATGAATGTATGGCTCAGAGCTCATTTCGAAGAGGTTTTGTGGGCAAAAATTAGACAACCTGATCAAAAGTTATGGTTATTTCAAGTTTATGTGTCATTTGGAGCTAAATTTTGCATTACTAGTGCAACCCGCTATATATCGACAACTAATTGAACTGCATTGGGTAAAACTTATGCTTGAATGAATGTAGTGCTCCGAGCTAGTTCCTAAAAGGTGTTAAATGGGTAAAATCAGATAACCGGATCAAAAGTTATTGCTGTATAATGTTTGAGTGTCATTTGGAGGTAAATCTCTCTTTTTCACTACAACCAGCATTACAAATTCCATCATTTTGATGTGTATGTGTCATTTGGAGCTAAATCTCATATTACCACTACAACTCACTGTATATCGACCTCTAAACGAGCTGGAATGGGTTAAAATTGTTCTCTTGGATTTTGGGCTCCGATCTCATTCCGAAAAGGTATTGTGGGCAAAAATTGGACTACCGGAAAGGTGTAGTCTTATTCTAGAATGGGTAAATCTTATTCTCTGTTGGATGGAGAATACGAGCTCTTTCCGAAAAAGTGTTGTGCAAAAAAATCGAACAACCGGATCAAAAGTCATGGCTGCTTGATGTTTAGGTGTAATTTGGAGCTAAATCCCGCATTACCACTGGAACCCACTGTATATCAAACAATAAACGAACTTGAATGGTTATATCCTACTATACATTGGATATTGGACTCTTAGCTCATTCTAAAAAGGTATTATGGGCAAAAATTGGGCCACTTGATCAAGAGTTCTGTCTGTTTGAAGTTTATGTGTCATTTGGAGCTAAATCCCCCATTAGCACTGTAACTCACTGTAGATCAACCACTAAACGAACTGGAATGGGTAAAACTTGTTGTCCATTCGATGTAGGGCTCCGATCTCATTTCGAAAAGGTGTTGTGGGCAATAACCTAACAACTGGATCAAAGTTATGGATGTTTGAAGTTTAGGTGTCAGTTGGAGCAAAATCCCTCATTTTCTCTGCAATCCACTAGTTGTCGACCACTAAATGAACTCGATCGGGTAAATCCTATTCTCCATAGGATGTATGGCTCTGAGCTCATTCCAAAAAGGTCTTTTGGGCAATATCTGGACAACTGGATCAATATTTATAGCTGTATGAAGTTTAGGTGTTAGTTGGAGCTAATTCGCACATTACCACTGCAACTAAATGTATATCGACCACTAAATGAACTAGATTGGGTTAAACTTGCTCTCCATTGAATGTATGGCTCAGAGCTCACTCCGAAGAGGTTTTGTGGGCCAAAATCAGACAACCTGATAAAAAACTATGGCTGTTTCAAGTTTAGGTGTCATTTGGAGCTAAATTTTGCATTACCAGTGCAATCCGCTATATATCGACAACTAAACGAACTGCAATGTGTAAAACATGTGCTTCAATTAATGTAGGGCTCCGAGCTCATTCCAAAAAGGTGTTGTGCGCAAAAAACGGACAATAAGATCAAAATTTATGGTTCTTTTAGTTTATGTGTCAAGAGGAGCTAAATCCCTCATTACCATTGCAACCTGCTGTATATTGACCACTAAAATGAGTTGGAATGGTTTAAAATGGTGCTCCATTGGATGCATGCCTCCGAGCATATTCTGAAAAGGTGTCATTTGGAGCTAAATTTCGCACTACCGCTGCAACACGCTATATATCGACAACTAAATGAACTGGAATGGCTAAAACTTGTGCTCCAATGAATGTAGTGCTCCGAGCTCATTCCGAAAAGGTGTTATGGGGGCAAAAAAAGACAACCGCATTAAAAGTTATTGCTGTTTAATGTTTGAGTATCATTTGGAGCTAAATCTCTCAATTTTACCACAACCAGCATAAAAAATTATGTCATTTTGAAGTGTATATGTCATTTGGAGCTAAATCTCATATTACCACTACAACTCACTGTATATCGACCTCAAAATGAGCTGGAATGAGTTAAAATTGTTCTCCATTTGATTTAGGGCTCCGATCTCATTCCGAAAAGGTATTGTGGGCAAAAATTGGACAACCGAAAAGGTGTTGTCTTATTGTAGAATGGTAAATCTTATTCTCTGTTGGATATAGAATACGAGCTCTTTCCGAAAAAGTGTTGTGCAAAAAACTCGAACAACCTGATCAAAAGTTATGGTTGCATGAAGTTTAAGTATAATTTGGATATAAATCTCTCATTACCACTGGAACCCACTCTATATCGAACAATATATGAACTTGAATGGTTATATCCTACTCTACATTGGATGGCGGGATCTTAGCTTATTCTAAAAAGGTATTGGGGGCAATAATTGGGCAACTGGATCAAGAGTTCTGTCTGTTTGAAGTTTATGTGTCATTTGGAGCTGAATCCCCCATTACCTCTGTAACCTACTGTAGATCAACCTCTAAATGAACTGGAATTGGTAAAACTTGTTGTCCATTGGATATAGGGCCCAAATCTCATTCCGAAAAGGTGTTGTGGGAAATAACCTGACAACCGGATCAAAGTTATGGATGTTTGAAGTTTGGTGTCAATTGGAGCAAAATCCCTCATTTCCACTGCAATCCACTATCCGTCGACCACTAAATTAACTCGATCGAGTAAATCCTATTCTCCATAGGATGTATGGCTCTGAGCTCATTCCGAAATGGTGTTTTGGGCAAAATACGGACAACCGAATCAATAGTTATGCTGTTTGAATTTTAGGTGTTGGTTGGAGCCAAATCCCACATTACCACTGCAACTCAATATATATCCACCACTAAATGAACTAGATTGGGTAAAGCTTGCTCTCCATTGGATGTATTGCTAAGAGCTCATTTCGAAGAGGTATTGTGGGCAAAAATTAGACAACCTGATCAAAAGTTATGACTGTTTCAAGTTTAGGTGTCATTTGTAGCTAAATTTTGCATTACTAGTGCAACCCGCTATATATCGACAACTAACTAAACTGCATTGGGTAAAACTTGTGCTTCAATGAATGTAGTGCTCCGAGCTCATTCCTAAAAGTTGTTGTGGGGGTAAAATCAGACAACCGGATCAAAAGTTATTGATGTATAAAGTTTTAGTGTCATTTGGAGCTAAATCTCTCATTTTCCCTACAGCCAGCATTAAAAATTCTGTCATTTTGAAGTGTATGTCATTTGGAGCTAAATCTCGTATTACTACTACAACTCACTGTATATCGACCTCTAAACGAGCTGGAATGGGATAAATTGTTCTCCATTGGATTTAGGGCTCCGATCTCATTCCGAAAAGGTATTGTGGGCGAAAATTGGACTACTGGAAAGGTGTTGTTTTATTCTAGAATGGGTAAATATTATTCTCTGTTGGATGGAGAATACGAGCTCTTTCCGAAAAAGTGGTGCAAAAAAATCGAACAACCGGATCAAAAGTTTTGGCTCTTGAAGTTTAGGTGTAATTTGGAGCTAAATCCCGCATTACCACTGGAACCCACTGTATATCGAAGAATAAACGAACTTGAACGGTTATATCCTACTGTACATTGGATGTAGGACTCTGAGCTCATTTTAAAAAGGTATTATGTGCAAAAATTGGGCAACTTGATCAAAAGTTCTGTCTGTATGAAGTTTATGTATCATTTGGAGCTAAATCCCTCGTTAGCACTGTAACTCACTGTAGATCAACCACTAAACGAACTGGAATGGGTAAAACTTGTTGTCCATTTGATGTAAGGCTCCGATCTCATTTTGAAAAGGTGTTTTGGGCAATAACCTAACAGCTAGATCAAAGTTATGGATGTTTGAAGTTTAGGTGTCAATTAGAGCTAAATCCCTCATTTCATCTGCAATCCACTAGCTGTCGACCACTAAATGAACTCGATCGGGTAAATCCTATTCTCCATTGGATGTATGGCTCTGAGCTCATTCCAAAAAGGTGTTTTGGGCAATATCCGAACAACTGGATCAATAGTTATAGTTGTTTGAAATTTAGGTGTTAGTTGGAGCTAAATAGCACATTACCACTGCCACTCAATGTATATCGACCACTAAATGAACTAGATTGGGTTAAACTTGCTCTCCATTGAATCTATGGCTCAGAGATCATTTTGAAGAGGTTTTGTGGGCCAAAATAAGACAACTTGATCAAAACTTATGGCTGTTTCAAGTTTAGGTGTCATTTGGAGCTAAATTTTGTTTTACCAGTGCAACCCGCTATATATCGACAACTAAATGAACTGCAATGGGTAAAACTTGTGCTTCAATGAATGTAGGGCTCCGAGCTCATTCCAAAAAGGTGTTGTGCACAAAAATTGGACAATAAGATCAAAAGTTATGGTTGTTTTAGTTTGTGTCAAGAGGAGTAAAATTCTCTCATTACCATTGCAACCTACTGTATATTGACCACTAAAATGAGCTGGAAAGGTTTAAAATGGTGCTCCATTGGATGTATTCCTCCGAGCATATTCTGAAAAGGTGTTGTGGGCAAACATTATACATACAAATCAAATGTTATGGACGTTAGAAGTTTAGATGTCATTTGGAGCTAAATTTCGCATTACCACTGCAACACGCTATATATCGATAACTAAATGAACTGGAATGGGTAAAACTTGTGCTCCAATGAATGTAGTTCTCCGAGCTCATTCCGAAAAGGTGTTGTGGGGGCAAAATAAGACAACTGCATCAAAAGTTATTGCTGTTTAAAGTTTGAGTATCATTTGGAGCTAAATCTCTCATTTTCACCACAACCAACATAAACAATTATGTAATTTTGAAGTGTATGTATCATTTGGAGCTAAATCTCATATTACCACTACAACTCACTGTATATAGACCTCTAAATGAGCTGGAATGGGTTTAAATTATTCTCCATTGGATTTAGGGCTCCGATCTCATTCCGAAAAGGTATTGTGGGCGAAAATTGGACAACCGAAAAGGTGTTGTCTGATTCTAGAATGGGTAAATCTTATTCTCTGTTGGATGGAGAATATGAGCTCTTTCCGAAAAAGTGTTGTGCAAAAAAATCAAATATCCGGATCAAAAGTTATGGCTGCATGAAGTTTAAGTGTAATTTGGAGCTAAATCTCGCATTACCACTGGAACCCACTCTATATCGAACAATATACGAACTTGAATGGTTATATCCTACTCTACAATGGATGTAGGGATCTGAGCTTATTCTAAAAATGTATTGGGGGCAATAATTGGTGAACTGGATCAAGAGTTCTGTATGTTTGAAGTTTATGTGTCATTTGGAGTTGAATCCCCCATTACCAATGTAACCTACTATAGATCAACCACTAAATGAACTGGAATGGATAAAACTTGTTGTCCATTGGATATAGGGCTCCAATCTCATTCTGAAAAGGTGTTGTGGGGAATAACCTGACAACCAGATCAAAGTTATGGATGTTTGAAGTTTAGGTGTCAATTGGAGCAAAATCCCTCATTTCCACTGCAATCCACTATCCGTCGACCACTAAATGAACTCGATCGAGTAAATACTATTCTCCATAGGATGTATGGCTCCGAGCTCATTCCGAAATGGTGTTTTGGTCAAAATTCGGACAACCGAATCAATTGTTATAGCTGTTTGATGTTTAGGTGTTGGTTGGAGCCAAATCCCACATTACCACTGCAACTCAATGTATATCGACCACTAAATGAACTAGATTGGGTAAAGCATGCTCTCCATTGGATGTATGGCTCAGAGCTCATTTCGAAGAGGTATTGTGGGCAAAAATTAGACAGCCTGATCAAAATTTATGGCTGTTTCAAGTTTAGGTGTCATTTGTAGCTAAATTTTATATTACTAGTGCAACCCGCTATATATCGACAACTAACTAAACTGCATTTGGTAAAACTTGTACTTCAATGAATGTAATGCTCCGAGCTCATTCCTAAATGTAGTTGTGGGGGTAAAATCAGACAACCGAATCAAAAGTTATTGATATATAAAGTTTTAGTGTCATTTGGAGATAAATCTCTAATTTTCACTACAACCAGCATTAAACATTCTGTCATTTTGAAGTGTATGTCATTTGGAGCTAAATATCGTATTACCACTACAACTCACTGTATATCGACCTCTAAACAATCTGGAATGGGTTAAAATTGTTCTTCATTGGATTTAGGGCTCCGATCTCATTCCGAAAAAGTATTGTGGGCGAAAATTGGACTACTGGATAAGTGTTGTCTTATTTTAGAATGGGTAAATCGTATTCTCTGTTGGATGGAGAATACGAGCTCTTTTCAAAAAAGTGTTGTGCAAAAAAATCGAACAACCGGATCAAAAGTTATGGCTGCTTGAAGTTTAGGTGTAATTTGGAGCTAAATCCCGCATTACCACTGGAACCCACTGTATATCCTATTCTCCATATGATGTATGGCTCTGAGCACATTCCAAAAGGTGTTTTGGGCAATTTCCGGACAACTGGATCAATAGTTATAGCTGTTCGAAGTTTAGGTGTTAGTTGGAGCTAAATCCCACATTACCACTGCAACTCAATGTATATCGACCACTAAATGAACTAGATTGGGTTAAACTTGCTCTCCATCGAATGTATGGCTCATAGCTCATTTCGAAGAGGTTTTGTGGGCCAAAATCAGATAACTTGATCAAATGTTATGGCTGTTTCAAGTTTAGGTGTCATTTGGAGCTAAATTTTGCATTACCAGTGCAACCCGCTATATATCGACCACTAAATGAACTGCAATGGGTAAAACTTGTGCTTCAATGAATGTAGTGCTCCGAGCTCATTCCAAAAAGGTGTTGTGCGCAAAAATCGGACAATAAGATCAAAAGTTATGGTTGTTTTTGTTTATGTGTCAAGAGGAGCTAAATCCCTCATTACCATTGCAACCTGCTGTATATTGACCACTAAAATGAGCTGGAATGGTTTAAAATGGTGCTCCATTGGATGTATTCCTCCGAGCATATTCTGAAAAGGAGTTGTGGGCAAACATTATACATACAAATCAAATGTTATGGACGTTAGAAGTTTAGGTGTCATTTGGAGCTAAATCTCGCATTACCGCTGCAACACGCTATATATAGACAACTAAATGAACTAGAATGGGTAAAACTTGTGCTCCAATGAATGTAGTGCTCCGAGATCATTCCGAAAAGGTGTTGTGGGGGGCATAATAAGACAACCACATCAAAAGTTATTGCTGTTTAAAGTTTGAGTATCATTTAAAGCTAAATCTCTCATTTTCACCACAACCAGCATAAAAAAATTATGTCATTTTGAAGTGTATTTATCATTTGGAGCTAAATCTTGTATTACCACTACAACTCACTGTATATCGACCTATAAATTAGCTGGAATGGGTTTAAATTATTCTCAATTGGATTTAGGCTCCGATCTCATTCCGAAAAGGTATTGTGGGCAAAAATTGGACAACCGAAAAGGTGTTGTCTGATTCTAGAATGTGTAAATCTTATTCTCTGTTGGATGGAGAATACGAGCTCTTTCTGAAAAAGTGTTGTGCAAAAAAATCAAATATCCGGATCAAAAGTTATGTCTGCTTGAAGTTTAAGTGTAATTTGGAGCTAAATCCCGCATTACCACTGGAACCCACTCTATATCGAACAATATACGAACTTGAATGGTTACATCCTACTCTACATTGGATGTAGGACTCTGAGGTTATTCTAAAAAGGTATTGGGTGCAATAATTGGGGAACTGGATCAAGAGTTCTGTCTCTTTGAAGTTTATGTGTCATTTGGAGTTGAATCCCCCATTACCACTGTAACCTACTGAGATCAACCACTAAATGAACTGGAATGGGTAAAAATTGTTGTCCATTGGATATAGGGCTCCAATCTCATTCTGAAAAGGTGTTGTGGGCAATAACCTGACAACCGGATCAAAGTTATGGATGTTTGAAGTTTAGGAGTCAATTGGAGCAAAATCCCTCATTTTCACTGCAATCCACTATCCGTCGACCACTAAATGAACTCAATCGAGTAAATACTATTCTTGATAGGATGTATGGCTCTGAGCTCATTCCAAAATGGAGTTTTGGTCAAAATCCGGACAACCGAATCAGTAGTTATAGCTGTTTGAAGTTTAGGTGTTCGTTGGAGCCAAATCCCACATTATCACTACAACTCAATGTATATAGACAACTAAATGAACTAGATTGGGTAAAGATTGCTCTCCATTGGATGTATGGCTCAGAGCTCATTTCGAAGAGGTATTGTGGGAAAAAATTAGACGACCTGATCAAAATTTATGGCTGTTTCAAGTTTAGGTATCATTTGTAGCTAAATTACGTATTACTAGTGCAACCCGCTATATATCGACAACTAACTAAACTGCATTAGGTAAAACTTGTGCTTCAATGAATGTAATGCTCCGAGCTCATTCCTACAAGTTGTTGTGGGGGTAAAATCAGACAACCGAATCAAAAGTTATTGATGTAAAAAGTTTTAGTGTCATTTGGAGCTAAATCTCTCATTTTCACTACAACCAGCATTAAACATTCTGTCATTTTGAAGTGTATGTGTCATTTGGAGCTAAATCTTGTATTACCACTACAACTCACTGTATATTGACCTCTAAACAATCTGGAATGGCTTAAAATTGTTCTCCATTGGATTTAGGGCTCCGATCTCATTCCGAAAAGGTATTGTGAGCAAAAATTGGACTACTGTAAAGGTGTTGTCTTATTATAGAATGGGTAAATCTTATTCTCTATTGGATGGAGAATACGAGCTCTTTTCGAAAAAGTGTTGTGCAAAAAAATCGAAAAACCGGATCAAAAGTTATGGCTGCATGAAGTTTAGGTGTAATTTGGAGCTAAATCCCGCATTACCACTGGAACCCACTGTATATCGAACAATAAATGAACTTGAATGGTTATATCCTACTCTACATTGGATGTAGGACTCTGAGCTCATTCTAAAAAGATATTATGGGCAAAAATTGGTCAACTTGATCAAGAGTTCTGTCTGTTTGAAGTTTTTGTGTCATTTGGAGCTAAATCCCCCATTAGCACTATAACTCACTGTAGATCAACCACTAAACGAACTGGAATGGGTAAAAATTGTTGTCCATTCGATGTAGGGCTCCAATCTCATTTCGAAAAGGTTTTGTGGGCAATAACCTAACAGCTGGATCAAAGTTATGGATGTTTGAAGTTTAGGTGTCAATTGAAGCAAAATATATCATTTCCTCTGTAATCCACTATCTGTCGACCACTAAATGAACTCTATCAGGTAAATCCTATTCTCCATAGGATGTATGGCTCTGAGATCATTCTAAAAAGGTGTTTTGGGCAATATCCGGACAACTAGATCAATAGTTATAGCTGTTTGAAGTTTAGGTGTTAGTTGGAGCTAAATTGCACATTACCACTGTAACTCAATGTATATCGACCACTAAATGAACTAGATTGGGTTAAACATGCTCTCCATTGAATGTATGGATCAGAGCTCATTTCGAAGAGGTTTTGTGGGCCAAAATCAGATAACCTGATCAAAAGTTATGGCTGTTTCAAGTTTAGGTGTCATTTGGAGCTAAATTTTGCATTACCAGTGCAACCCGCTATATATCGACCACTAAATGAACTGCAATGGGTAAAACTTGTGCTTCAATGAATGTAAGGCTCCGAGCTCATTCCAAAAAGGTGTTGTGCGCAAAAATCAAACAATAAGATCAAAAGTTATGGTTGTTTTAGTTTATGTGTCAAGAGGAGCTGAATCCCTCATTACCATTGCAACCTGCTGTATATTGACCACTAAAATGAGCTGGAATGGTTTAAAATGGTGCTCCATTGGATGTATTCCTCCGAGCATATTCTGAAAAGGAGTTGTGGGCAAAAATTATACATACAAATCAAATGTTATGGACGTTAGATGTTTAGGTGTCATTTGGAGCTAAATTTCGCATTACCGCTGCAACACGCTATATATCGACAACTAAATGAACTGGAATAGGTAAAACTTGTGCTCCAATAAATGTAGTGCTCTGAGCTCATTCTGAAAAGGTGTTGTGGGGGCAAAATAATACAATCGCATCAAAAGTTATTGCTGTTTAAAGTTTAAGTATCATCTGGAGCTAAATCTATCATTTTCGCCACAACCAACATAAAAAATTCTGTCATTTTGAAGTGTAAGCGTCATTTGGAGCAAAATATTGTATTACCACTACAACTCACCGTATATCGACCTCTAAACAAGCTGGAATGAGTTTAAATTGTTTTCCATTGGATTTAAGGCTCCGATCTTATTCCGAAAAGGTATTGTGGGAAAAAATTGGACAACCGGAAAGGTGTTGTCTTATTCTAGAATGGGTAAATCTTATTCTATGTTGGATGGAGAATACGAGCTCTTTCCGAAAAAGTGTTGTGCAAAAAAATCGAACAACCGGATCAAAAGTTATGGCTGCTTGAAGTTTAAGTGTAATTTGGAGTTAAATCCCGCATTTCCACAGGAACCCACTGTATATCGAACAATAGATGAACTTGAATGGTTATATCCTACTCTACATTGGATGTAGGGCTCTAAGCTTATTCTAAAAAGGTATTTGGGGCCAAATTTGGGCAACTGGATTAAGAGTTCTGCCTGTTCGAAGTATATGTGTCAATTGGAGCTGAATCCCCCATTACCACTACAACCTACTGTCGATCAACCACTAAATGAATTGGAATGGCTAAAACATGTTGTCCATTGGATATAGGGCTCCAATCTCATTCCAAACAGGTATTGTGGGCAAATAACCTGACAACCGGATAAAAGTTATGGATGTTTGAAGTTTAGGTGTCAATTGGAGCAAAATCCCTCATTTCCACTACAATCCATTATCCGTCGACCACTAAATGAACTCGATCAAGTAAATCATATTCTCCATAAGATGTATGGCTCTGAGCTCATTTACGAAAAGGTGTTTTGGGAAAAATCCGGAAAACCGGATCAATAGTTATAGCTGTTTGAAGTTTAGGTGTTGGTTGGAGCCAAATCCCACATTACCACTACACTCAATGTATATCGACCACAAAATGAACTAGAATGGGTAATGCTTGCTCTCCATTGATTGTATGGCTCAGAGCTCATTTTGAAGAGGTTTTGTGTGCAAAAATTAGACAACCTGATCAAAGTTATGGCAATTTCAAGTTTATGTGTCATTTGTAGCTAAATTTCGCATTACTAATGCAACCCACTATATATCGACAAGTAACTGAACTGCATTGGGTAGAACTTGTGCTTCAATGAATGTAGTGCTCCGAGCTCATTCCTAAAAGGTGTTGTGGGGGTAAAATCAGACAACCGGATCAAAAGTTATTGATGTATAAAGTTTTAGTGTAATTTGGAGCTAAATCTCTCACATTCACTACAACCAGCATTAAAAATTCTGTCATTTTGAAGTGTATGTATCATTTGGAGCTAAATCTCGTATTACCACTACAACTCACTGTATATCGACCTCTAAACGAGCTGGAATGGTTTAAAATTGTTCTCCATTGGATTTAGGGCTCTGATCTCATTCCGAAAATGTATTGTGTGCGAAAATTGGACTACTGGAAAGGTGTTGTCTTATTCTAGAATGGGTAAATCTTATTCCCTGTTGGATGGAGAATACGAGCTCTTTTCGAAAAAGTGTTGTGCAAAAAAATCGAACAACCGGATCAAAAGTTATGGCTGCTTGAAGTTTAGGTGTAATTTGGAGCTAAATCTCGCATTACCATTGGAACCCACTGTATATCGAACAATAAACAAACTTGAATGGTTATATCCTACTCTACATTGGATGTAGGACTCTGAGCTCATTCTAAAAGGTATTATGGGCAAAAATTGGGCAACTTGATCAAGAGTTCTGTCTGTTTGAAGTTTATGTGTCATTTGGAGCTAAATCCCCCATTAGCACTGTAACTCACTGTAGATCAACCACTAAACGAACTGGAATGGGTAAAACTTGTTGTCCATTAGATGTAGGGCTCTGATCTTATTTCTAAAAGGTGTTGTGGGCCATAACCTAACAGCTGGATCAAAGTTATGGATGTTTGAAGTTTAGGTGTCAATTGGAGCAAAATCCCTCTTTTCCTCGGTAATCCACTAGCTGTCGACCACTAAATGAACTCGATCGGGTAAATCCTATTCTCCATAGGATGTATGGCTCTGAGCTCATTCCAAAAAGGTGTTTTGGGTAATATCAGGACAACTGGATCAATAGTTATAGCTGTTTGAAGTTTAGGTGTTAGTTGGAGCTAAATCGCAAATTACCACTGCAACTCAATGTATATCGACCACTAAATGAACTAGATTGGGTTAAACTTGCTCTCCATTGAATGTATGGCTCAGAGCTCATTTCGAAGAGGTTTTGTGGGCCAAAATCAGACAACCTGGTCAAAAGTTATGGCTGTTTCAAGTTTAGGTGTCATTTGGAGCTAAATTTTGCATTACCAGTGCAACCCGCTATATATCGCAACTAAATGAACTGCAATGAATGTAGGGCTCTGAGCTCATTCCAAAATTGTGTTGTGCGCAAAAATCGGACAATAAGATCAAAAGTTATGGTTGTTTTAGTTTATGTGTCAAGAGGAGCTAATTCCCTCATTACCATTGCAACCTGCTGTATATTGACCACTAAAATGAGCTGGAATGGTTTAAAATGGTGCTCTATTGGATGTATTCCTCTAAGCATATTCTGAAAAGGTGTTGTGGGCAAAAATTATACATACAAATCAAATGTTATGGACGTTAGAAATTTAGGTGTCATTTGGAGCTTAATTTCGCATTACCGCTGCAACACGCTATATATCGACAACTAAATGAATAGTAATGGGTAAAACTCGTGCTCCAATGAATGTAGTGCTCCGAGCTAATTCCGAAAAGGTGTTGTGGGGGCAAAATAAGACAACCGCATCAAAAGTTATTGCTATTTAAAGTTTAAGTATCATTTGGAGCTAAATCTCTCATTTTCACCACAACCAGCATAAAAAATTCTGCCATTTTGAAGTGTATGTGTCATTTGGAGCTAAATCTCGTATTACCACTACAACTTACTGTATATCGAACTCTAAACAAGCTGGAATGGGTTTAAATTGTTCTCCATTGGATTTAGGGCTCCGATCTCAATCCGAAAAGGTATTGTGGGCAAAAATTGGACAACCAGAAAGGTGTTGTCTTATTCTAGAATGGGTAAATCTTATTCTATGTTGGATGGAACATACGAGCTCTTTCCGAAAAAGTGTTGTGCAAAAAAATTGAACAACCGGATCAAAAGTTATGGCTGCTTGAAGTTTAAGTGTAATTTGGAGCTAAATCCCGCATTTCCACTGGAACCCAGTGTATATCGAACAATAGATGAACTTGAATGGTTATATCCTACTCTACATTGGATGTAGGGCTCTGAGCTTATTCTAAAAAGGTATTGGGGGTAAAAATTGGGCAACTGGATTAAGAGTTCTGTCGGTTTGAAGTTTATGTGTCATTTGGAGCTGAATCCCCCATTACCACTGTAACCTACTATAAATCAACCACTAAAGGAACTGGAATGCCTAAAACTTGTTGTCCATTGTATATAGGGCTCCAATCTCATTCCAAAAAGGTGTTGTGGGCAAATAACCTGACAACTGGATCAAAGTTATGGATGTTTGAAGTTTAGGTGTCAATTGGAGCAAAATCCCTCATTTCCACTACAATCCACTATCCGTCGACCACTAAATGAACTCGATCGAGTAAATCCTATTCTCCATAGGATGTATGGCTCTGAGCTCATTATGAAAAGGTGTTTTGGGAAAAATCCGGACAACCGGATCAAAAGTTATAACTGTTTGAAGTTTAGGTGTTGGTTGGAGCCAAATCCCACATTACCACTACAACTCAATGTATATCGACCACAAAATGAACTAGATTGGGTAAAGCTTTCTCTCCATTGACTGTATGGCTCAGAGCTCATTTCGAAGAGGTTTTGTGGGCAAAAATTAGACAACCTGATCAAAAGTTATGGTTGTTTCAAGTTTAGGTGTCATTTGTAGCTAAATTTCGCATTACTAGAACAACCCGCTATATATCGACAACTAACTGAACTGCATTGGGTAGAACTTGTGCTTCAATGAATGTAGTGCTCCGAGCTCATTCCTAAAAGGTGTTGTGGGGGTAAAATCAGACAACCGGATCAAAAGTTATTGATGTATAAAGTTTTAGTGTCATTTGGAGCTAAATCTCTCATTTTCACACAACCAACATTAAAAATTCTGTCATTTTGAAGTGTATATGTCATTTGGAGCTAAATCTCGTATTACCGCTACAACTCACTGTATATCGACCTCTAAACGAGCTAGAATGGGTTAAAATTGTTCTCCATTGGATTTAAGGCTCCGATCTCATTCCGAAAAGGTATTATGGGCGAAAATTGGACTACTGGAAAGGTGTTGTCTTATTCTAGAATGGGTAAATCTTATTCTTTGTTGGATGGAGAATACGAGCTCTTTGAAAAAAAGTGTTGTGCAAAAAAATCGAACAACCTGATCAAAAGTTATGGCTGCTTGAAGTTTAGGTGTAATTTGGAGCTAAATCCCGCATTACCAGTGGAACCCACTGTATATCGAACAATAAACGAACTTGAATGGTTACATCCTACTATACATTGGATGTAGGACTATGAGCTTATTCTAAAAAGGTATTATGGGCAAAAATTGGGCAACTTGATTAAGGTTACGTCTGTTTAAAGTTTATGTGTCATTTGGAGCTAAATCCCCCATTAGCACTTTAACTCACTGTAGATCAACCACTAAACGAACTGGAATGTGTAAAACTTGTTGTCCATTCGATGTAGGGCTCCGATCTCATTTCGAAAAGGTGTTGTGGGCCATAACCTAACAGCTGGATCAAAGTTATGGATATTTGAAGTTTAGGTGTCAATTGGAGCAAAATCCCTCATTTCCTTGGTAATCCACTAGTTGTCGATCACTAAATGAACTCGATCGGGTAAATCCTATTCTCCATAGGATGTATGGCTTTGAGCTCATTCCAAAAAGGTGTCTTGGGCAATATCCGGACAACTGGATCAATAGTTATAGTTGTTTGAAGTTTAAGTGTTAGTGGGAGCTAAATCGCACATTACCACTGCAACTCAATGTGTTGAATCCAAAATGGCACCTCCACGATTTACTCGAGGGAATAGGGGGAAAAGGAGGCCGCGAGCAGCTGGTTACTTGAGTCGCGAGTGAAGAGCGGAGAAGAAGAGAGGGCCGCTAGCTTGCGGCGAGGCCAGACTTCGACCGTTGCGGCAAAAGCCACTCATGCGACGGGCTTTTCCTTTATTCAATAATATGTATTACAACTTGCCGCTTTTAGTACATGTAAATGAAATGAATACAAGAGGATGATATATATAAAAAGTTAGCTGCCCGGGCTGTTTGCTGAGGCCGCCCGGCCTGTTGTTGAGACCGCCCGAACTAGTCGCCCAGGCTGTTTGCTGAGGTCGCCCGACCTGTTGCTGAGGCCGCCCGGCCTGGCAGTTAGGAGGTCGTCGGACAAGCCGCCATTAGGTGCAGTCTGACTGTTTCTAGTCGCTGATTTTGTCCCCCAACTTGCATATCCTTTGTTCATGGTCGAGGGTCCTATTTATAGGATCTGGGTCGATGTTGTCACCGCCGGTGAGCCGCTGACTGCATTTCTACCCGCGCGGTTTGAAGATGGAGGTCGTCACCTTAGCGACTTGAAGGGAGAAGCCACCCCACCTGGGCGACTTGAAGGGAGAAGCCGCCCCACCTGGGCGACTTGAAGGGAGAAGCCGCCCCACCTAGGCGACTTGAAGGGAGAAGCCGCCCCACCTGGGCGACTTGAAGGGAGAAGCCCCCCACCTGGGCGACTTGAAGGGAGAAGCCGCCCCACCTGGGCGACTTGAAGGGAGAGGCCGCCCCACCTGGGCGACTTGACGGGAGAGGCCGCCCCACCTGGGCAGTTTGAAGGGAGACGCCGCCCCACCTAGGCGGTTTGAAGAAGTAGGCCGCCTCACCTGGGCGGTTTGAAGGAGGAGGCCGCCCCTTCTTACCACTTTGGGTGTAAAAAGAGCCTTTGCGTGAGGTCTAATCCTTCCCGGGCGCGTAATCTGCAAAAATGTAGCAAAAGAGGCCTCCCAGGGGAGGATCTCCGATTTCCAGGTCAACATAATCTCCGCACGTTTTCAAATTTCCAAGAAACTTCGAAAAAGTAGGTATTGACCCACAAAAATCGTGATCCGCTACTGGTAAACTATCAAAAAGAGTGGAAAACACAAAGAGGGATGAGTACCTGATGCCTCTCTACAAAGGAACTAGTGAATGCTTATTCTTTCTCCTGCGAGGGAGGAGAGTCATGGCAAATATAAAACACAATTCACAAGTACCTGAAGGGAACTTGCGAACATCGGCTCACTTTGTCATCTGAGGTAGATTAGTAATCATCTACTAGTCTCTGAGGAGAACTTGATATGTAAAGAAAGAACGTGGCGCGAGTACCTGAAGGGAACTCGCGAATACCTGCTAACCACTGCAAAAGAGAACTCAAAGAAGGTATAAGAGAAACTATAACGCGAGTACCTGAAGAGAACTCGCGAATACCTGCTAACCTCTTCAAAAGAGAACTCAAAGCAGGTATAATTGAAACTATAACGCGAGTACCTGAAGAGAACTCGCGAATACCTGCTAACCTCTGCAAAAGAGAACTCAAAACAGGTATAAGAGAAATCATAACGCGAGTACCTGAAGAGAACTCGCGAATACCTGCTAACCTATGCAAAAGAGAACTCAAAGTAGGTATAAGTGAAACAATAAGGCGAGTACCTGAAGAGAACTCGTGAATACCTGCTAACCTCTGCAAAAGAGAACTCAAAGCAGGTATGAGTGAAACTATAACGCGAGTACCTGAAGAGAACTCGCGAATACCTGCTAACCTCTGCAAAAGAGAACTCAAAGCAGGTATAAGTGAAACAATAACATGAGTACCTGAGAAGAACTCGCGAATACCTGCTAACCTCTACAAAAGAGAACTTAAAGCAGGTATAAGAGGAACTATAATGCGAGTACCTGCTAACCTCTCTGCAAAAGAGATCTCAAAGCAGGTATAAGAGAAACTATAACGCGAGTACCTGCTAACCTCTCTGCAAAAGAGATCTCGAAGCAGGTATAAGAGAAACTATAACGCGAGTACCTGAAGAGAACTCGCGGATACCTGCTAACCTTTGCAAAAGAGAACTCAAAGCAGGTATGAGTGAAACTATAACGCGAGTACCTGAAGAGAACTCGCGAATACCTGCTAACCTCTGCAAAAGAGAACTCAAAGCAGGTTTAAGAGAAACTATAACGCGAGTAACTGAAGAGAACTCGTGAATACCTGCTAACCTCTGCAAAAGAGAACTCAAAGCAGGTATAAGTGAAACTATAACGCGAGTACCTGAAGAGAACTCCCGAATACCTGCTAACCTCTGTAAAAGAGAACTCAAAGCAGGTATAAAACATAACGCGAGTACCTGAAGAGAACTCGCGAACACCTGCTGATCTCTGCAAAAGAGAATTCAAAGCAGGTATATAAAATATAACGCGAGTACCTGAAGAGACCTCGCGAATACCTGCTAATCTCTGCAAAAGAGAACTCAAAGCAGGTATAAAATGCAATATAATGCGAGTAGCTGAAGAGACCTCGCGAACACGTGATAATCTCTGCAAAAGAGAACTAAAAGCAGGTATAAAACATAATGTGAGTACCTGTCAATCTCTGTACAAGAGAACTTACAACAGGTGTAAAGCAAACTACAGCGCGAGTACCTGAAGAGAACTCGCGAACACCTGCCAATCTCTGCACAAGAGAACCCAAAGCGGGTATAAAAGAGAATATAACGCGAGAACCTGAAAAGAACTCGCGAACACCTGCTAATCTCTGCAAAAGAGAACTCAAAGCAGATATACAATATAACGTGAGTGCCTGAAGAGAACTCGTGAACCCCTGCTAATCTCGCAAAAGAAAACTCAAAGCAGGTATAAAATACAATATAACACGAGTACCTGAAGAGACCTCGCGAACACCTGCTAATCTCTGCAAAAGAGAACTAAAAGCAGGTATAAAACATAACGCGAGTACTTGAAGAGAACTCGCGAACGCCTGCTGATCTCTGCAAAAGAGAATTCAAAGCAGGTATATAAAATATAACGCGAGTACCTGAAGAGACCTCTCGAATACCTGCTAATCTCAGCAAAAGAGAACTCAAAGCGGGTATAAAACATAACGCGAGTACCTGAAGAGAACTCACAAACACCTGTCAATCTCTGCACAAGAGAACTTAAAACAGGTGTAAAGCAAACTACAACGCGGGTACCTGAAGAGAACTCGCGAACACCTGTCAATCTCTGCACAAGAGAACCCAAAGCGGGTATAAAAGAGAATATAACGCGAGTACCTGAAAAGAACTCGCGAACACCTGCTAATCTCTGCAAAAGAGAACTCAAAGCAGATATACAATATAACGCGAGTACCTGAAGAGAACTCGTGAACCCCTGCTAATCTCTGGAAAAGAGAACTCAAAGCAGGTATAAAATACAATATAACGCGAGTACCTGAACAGACCTCGCGAACACCTGCTAATCTCTGCAAAAGAGAACTAAAAGCAAGTATAAAACATAACGCGAGTACCTGATAAGAACTCGCGAACACTTGCTGATCTCTGCAAAAGAAAATTCAAAGCAGGTATATAAAATATAACGCGAGTACCTGAAGAGACCTCGCGAATACCTGCTAATCTCTGCAAAAGAGAACTCAAAGCGAGTATAAAACATAACGCGAGTACCTGAAGAGAACTCGCGAACACCTGCTGATCAAAGCAGGTATATAAAATATAACGCGAGTACCTGAAGAGACCTCGCGAATACCTGCTAATCTCTGCAAAAGAGAACTCAAAGCAGGTATAAAATACAATATAATGCGAGTTCCTGAAGAGACCTCGCGAACACCTGCTAATCTCTGCAAAAGAGAACTAAAAGCAGGTATAAAACATAACGCGAGTACCTGAAGAAAACTCGCGAACACCTGCTACTCTCTGCACCAGAGAACTTAAAACATGTGTAAAGCAAACTACAAAGCGAGTAATTGAAGAGAACTCGCGAACACCTGTTATCTCTGCACAAGAGAACTTAAAACAGGTTTTAAACAAAGTATAACGCGAGTAACCCAAGAGAACTCGCGAACACCTGCTAATCTCTGCACAAGAGAACTTAAAAAGGTATAAAACAAACTACAATGTGAGTACCTGAAGAGAACTCGCGAACACCTGCTAATCTCTGCACAAGAGAACTTAAAACAGGTATAAGCAAACTACAACGCGAGTACCTGAAGAGAACTCGCGAACACCTGCTAATCTCTGAACAAGAGAACTTAAAACAGGTATAAAACAAACTACAACGCGAGTACCTGAAGAGAACTCGCAAACACCTATAATCTCTGCACAAGAGAACTTAAAACAGGTGTAAAGCAAACTACAACGCGAGTATCTGAAGAGAACTCGCGAACACCTGTCAATCTCTGCACAAGAGAACTTAAAACAGGTGTAAAGCAAACTATAACGTGAGTACCTGAAGAGAACTCGCGAACACCTATCAATCTCTGCATAAGAGAACTTAAAACAGGTCTAAAACAAACTACAACGTGAGTACCTGAAGAGAACTCGCGAACACCTGTTAATCTCTGCACAAGAGAACTTAAAACAGGTGTAAAGCAAACTACAACGCGAGTACCCGAAGAGAACTCGCGAACACCTGTCAATCTAAGCACAAGAGAACTTAAAACAGGTATAAAACAAAGTACAACGCGAGTACCCCTAGAGAACTCGCGAACACCTGTCAATTTCTGCACAAGGGAACTTAAAATAGGTGTAAAGCAAACTACAATGCGAGTACCGGAATAGAACTTGCAAACACCTGTCAATCTCTGCACAAGAGAACTTAAAACAGGTATAAAACAATGTACAACGCGAGTACCCCAAGAGAACTCGCGAACCCCTGCTAATCTCTGCACAAGAGAACTTAAAACAGGTATAAAACAAACTACAACGCGAGTACCTGAAGAGAACTCGCGAACACCTGCTAATCTCTGCAAAAGAGAACTAAAAGCAAGTATAAAACATAATGCGAGTACCTAAAGAGAACTCGCGAACACCTGCGAATCTCTGCACCAGAGAACTTAAAACAGGTGTAAAGCAAACTACAAAATGAGTACCTGAAGAGAACTCGCGAACACCTGTCAATCTCAGCACAAGAGAACTTAAAACAGGTATAAAACAAAGTACAACGCGAGTACCCCAAGAGAACTCGCGAACACCTGCTAATCTATGCACAAGAGAACTTAAAATAGGTATAAAACAACTACAATGCGAGTACCTAAAGAGAACTCGCGAAAACCTGCTAATCTCTGCACAAGAGAACTTAAAACATGTATAAAACAAACCACAACGCGAGTACCTAAAGAGAACTCGCGAACACCTGCTAATCTCTGCACAAGAGAACTTAAAACAGGTATAAAACTAACTACAATGCGAGTACCTGAAGAGAACTCGCGAACACCTGCTAATCTCTGCACAAGAGAACTTAAAACAGGTATAAAACAAACTACAACGCGAGTACCTGAAGAGAACTCGCAAACACCTTCTAATCTCTACACAAGAGAACTTAAAACAGGTGTAAAGCAAACTACAACGCTAGTATCTGAAGAGAACTCGCGAACACCTGTCAATCTATGCACAAGAGAACTTAAAACAGGTGTAAAGCAAACTATAACGCGGGTACCTGAAGAGAACTCGTGAACACCTGTCAATCACTGCACAAGAGAACTTAAAATAGGTATAAAACAAACTACAATGCGAGTACCTGAATAGAACTCGCGAACACCTGCTAATATCTCCACAAGAGAACTTAAAACAAGTGTAAAGCAAACTACAACACGAGTACCCGAAGAGAACTCACGAACACCTATCAATCTCAGCACAAGAGAACTTAAAACAGGTATAAAACAAAGTACAACGCGAGTACGCCAAGATAACTCGCGAACACCTGTCAATCTCTGCACAAGAGAACTTAAAACAGGTGTAAAGCAAACTACAACGCGACTACCTGAAGAGAACTCGGGAACACCTGTCAATCTCTGCACAAGAGAACTTAAAACATGTATAAAACAAAGTACAATGCGAGTACCCCAAGAGAACTCTCGAACACCTGCTAATCTCTGCACCCGAGAACTTAAAATAGGTGTAAAGTAAACTACAACGCGAGTACCTGAAGAGAACTCACGAACACCTGTCAATCTCTGCACAAGAGAACTTAAAACAGGTATAAAACAAAGTACAGCGCGAGTACCCCAAGAGAACTCGCGAACACCTGCTAATCTCTGCACAAGAGAACTTAAAACAGTTATAAAACAAAGTACAATGCGAGTACCTGAAGAGAAATCGCAAACACCTGCTAATCTCTGCACAAGAGAACTTAAAACAGGTGTAAAGCAAACTATAACGCTAGTACCTGAAGTGAACTCGCGAACACCTGTCAATCTCTGAACAAGATAACTTAAAACAGGTATAAAACAAACTACAACGCGAGTAGCTGAAGAGAACTCGCGAACACATGCTAATCTCTGCACAAGAGAACTTAAAACAGGTGTAAAGCAAACTACAACGCGAGTACCCCAAGAGAACTCGCGAACACCTGTCAATCTCTGCACGAGAACTTAAAACAGGTGTAAAGTAAACTACAACGCAAGTACCTGAAGAGAACTCGCGAACACCTGTCAATCTCTGCACAAGAGAACCCAAATCAGGTATAAAAGAGAATATAACGCGAGTACCTGAAAAGAACTCGCGAACACCGGCTAATCTCTGCAAAAGAGAACTCAAAGCAGATATACAATATAACGCGAGTGCCTAAAGAGAACTCGCGAAACCCTGCTAATCTTTGCAAAAGAGAACTCAAAGCAGGTATAAAATACAATATAACGCGAGTACCTGAAGAGACCTCGCGAACACCTGCTAATCTTTGCAAAAGAGAACTAAAAGCAGGTATAAAACATAACGTGAGTACCTGAAGAGAACTCGCGAACACCTGCTGATCTCTGCAAAAGAGAATTCAAAGCAGGTATATAAAATATAACGCGAGTACCTGAAGAGACCTCACGAACACCTGCTAATCTCTGCAAAAGGGAACTCAAAGCGTGAATAAAATATAACGCGAGTACCTGAAGAGAACTCGCGAACACCTGCTGATCTCTGCAAAAGAGAATTCAAAGCAGGTATATAAAATATAACGCGAGTATCTGAAGAGACCTCGCGAATACCTGCTAATCTCTGCAAAAGAAAACTCAAAGCAGGTATAAAATACAATATAACGTGAGTACCTGAAGAGACCTCGCGAACACCTGCTAATCTCTGCAAAAGACAACTAAAAGCAGGTATAAAACATAACGCGAGTACCTGAAGAGAACTCGCGAACACTTGCTAATCTATGCAAAAGAGAATTCAAAGCAGGTATAAAACGTAGCACGAGTACCTGAAGAGACTTCGCGAATACCTGCTAATCTTTGCAAAAGAGAACTCAAAGCAAGTATAAAATACAATATAACGTGAAAGAGACCTCGCGAACACCTGCTAATCTCTGCAAAAGAGAACTAAAAGCAGGTATAAAACATAACGCGAGTACTTGAAGAGAACTCGCGAACACCCGCTAATCTCTACAAAAGAGAACTCAAAGCATCCATACAAAATATAACGCGATTACCTGAAGAGACCTCGCGAATACCTGCTTATCTCTGCAAAATAGAACTCAAAGCAGGTATAAAATACAATATAACGCGAGTACCTGAAGAGACCTCGCGAACACCTGCTAATCTCTGCAAAAGAGAACTAAAAGCAGGTATAAAACATAACGCGAGTACCTGAAGAGAACTCGCGAACACCTGTTAATCTCTACAAAAGAGAATTCAAAGCAGGTATAAAACATAACGCGAGTACAACGCGAGTACCCCAAGAGAACTCGCGAACACCTGTCAATCTCTGCACAAGAGAACTTAAAACAGGTGTAAAGCAAACTACAATGCGAGTACCTGAAGAGAACTCGCGAACACCTGTCAATCTCTGCACAAGAGAACTTAAAACAGGTATAAAACAAAGTACAACGCGAGTACCCTAAGAGAACTCGCGAACACCTGCTAATCTCTGCACCAGAGAACTTAAAACAGGTGTAAAGCAAACTACAACGTGAGTACCTGAAGAGAACTCACGAACACATGTCAATCTCTGCACAAGAGAACATAAAACATGTATAAAACAAAGTACAACGCGAGTACCCCAAGAGAACTTGCGAACACCTGCTAATCTCTGCACAAGAGAACTTAAAACAGGTATAAAACAAACTACAACGTGAGTACCTGAAGAGAACTCGCGAACACCTGCTAATCTCTGCAAAAGAGAACTAAAAGCAGGTATAAAACATAACGCGAGTACCTGAAGAGAACTCGCGAACACCTGCTAATCTCTGCACCAGAGAACATAAAACAGGTGTAAAGCAAACTACAACGCGAGTACCTGAAGAGAACTCACGAACACCTGTCAATCTCTGTACAAGAGAACTTAAAACAGGTATAAAACAAAGTACAACGCGAGTACCCCAAGAGAACTCGTGAATACCTGCTAATCTCTGCACAAGAGAACTTAAAACAGGTAAAACAGACTACAACGCAAGTACCCGAAGAGAACTCACGAACACCTGCTAATCTCTGCACAAGAGAACTTAAAACAGGTATAAAACAAACTACAATGCGAGTTCCCGAAGAGAACTCGTGAACACCTGCTAATCTCTGCACAAGAGAACTTAAAACAGGTATAAAACAAACTACAATGCGAGTACATGAAGAGAACTCGCGAACACCTGCTAATCTCTGCACAAGAGAATTTAAAACAGGTATAAAACAAACTACAACGCGAGTACCTGAAGAGAACTCGCGACCACCTGCTAATCTCTGCACAAGAGAACTTAAAACAGGTGTAAAGCAAACTACAACGCGAGTATCTGAAGAGAACTCGCGAACACCTGTCAATCTCTAAACAAGAGAACTTAAAACAGGTGTAAAGCAAACTGTAATGCGAGTACCTGAAGATAACTCGCGAACACCTGTCAATCTCTACACAAGAGAACTTAAAACAGGGATAAAACAAACAACAACGCGAGTACCTGAAGAGAACTCGCGAACACCTGCTATTCTCTGCACAAGAGAACTTAAAACAGGTGTAAAGCAAACTACAACGTGAGTACCCGAAGAGAACTCGTGAACACCTGTCAATCTCTGCACAAGAGAACTTAAAACATGTATAAAACAAAGTACAACGCGAGTACCCCAAGAGAACTCAGGAACACCTGTCAATCTCTGCACAAGAGAACTTAAAACAGGTGTAAAGCAAACTACAACGTGAGTACCTGAAGAGAACTCGCGAACACCTGTCAATCTCTGCACAAGAGAACTTAAAATAGGTAAAAAAATAAATTACAACGCGAGTACCCCATGAGAACTCGCAAACACCTTCTAATCTCTGCACCAGGGAACTTAAAACAGGTGTAAAGCAAACTACAACGCGAGTACCCGAAGAGAACTCACGAACACCTGTCAATCTCTGCACAAGAGAACTTAAAACAGGTATAAAACAAAGTACAACGCGAGTACCCCAAGAGAACTCGCGAAACCTGCTAATCTCTGCACAAGAGAAATTAAAACAGGTATAAAACAAACTACAACGCGAGTACCTGAAGAGAACTCGCGAACACCTGCTAATCTTTGCACAAGAGAACTTAAAACAGGTGTATAGCAAACTATAACGCGAGTACCTGAATTGAACTCACGAACACCTGTCAATCTCTGCACAAGAGAACTTAAAACAGGTATAAAACAAACTACAACGCGAGTACTTAAAGAGAACTCGCGAACAAATGCTAATCTCTGCAAAAGAGACGAAATTAAAACAGGTGTAAAGCAAACTACAACGCGAGTACCCCAAGAGAACTCGCGAACACCTGTCAATCTCTGCGCAAGAGAACATAAAACAGGTGTAAAGCAAACTACAACGCGAGTACCTGAAGAGAACTCGCGAACACCTGTCAATCTCTCCACAAGAGAACCCAAAGCGGGTATAAAAGAGAATATAACGCGAGTACCTGAAAAGGACTCACGAACACTTGCTAATCTCTACAAAAGAGAACTCAAAGCAGATATACAATATAACGCGAGTACCTGAAGAGAACTCGCGAACCCCTGCTAATCTCTGCAAAAGAGAACTCAAAGCAGGTATAAAATACAATATAACGCGAGTACCTGACGAGATCTCGCGAACACCTGCTAATCTCTCCAAAAGAGAACTAAAAGCAGGTATAAAACATAACGTGAGTACCTGAAGAGAACTCGCGAACACCTGCTGATCTCTGCAAAAGAGAATTCAAAGCAGATATATAAAATATAACGCGAGTACCTGAAGAGACCTCGTGAATACCTGCTAATCTCTGCAAAAGAGAACTCAAAGTGGGTATAAAACATAACGCGAGTACCTGAAGAGAACTCGCGAACACCTGCTGATATCTGCAAAAGAGAATTCAAAGCAGGTATATAAAATATAATGCGAGTACCTGATTAGAACTCGCGAATACCTGCTAATCTCTGCAAAAGAGAACTCAAAGCAGGTATAAAATACAATATAATGCGAGTACCTGAAGAGACCTCGCGAACACCTGCTAATCTCTGCAAAAGAGAATTCAAAGCAGGTATAAAACATAGCACGAGTACCTGAAGAGACCTCGCGAATACCTGCTAATCTTTGCAAAAGAGAACTCAAAGCAGGTATAAAATTCAATATAACACGAAAGAGACCTCGCGAACACCTGCTAATCTCTGCAGAAGAGAACTAAAAGCAGGTATAAAACATAATGCGAGTACCTGAAGAGAACTCATAAACACCTGCTAATCTCTACAAATGAGAACTCAAAGCAGGTATATAAAATATAACGCGATTACCTGAAGAGATCTCGCGAATACCTGCTAACCTCTGCAAAAGAGAACTCAAAGCAGGTATAAAATACAATATATCACAAGTACTTGAAGAGACCTCGCGAACACCTGCTAATCTCTGCACAAGAGAACTTAAAACAGGTATAAAACAAACTACAACGCGAGTACATGAAGAGAACTCGCGAACACCTGCTAATCTCTGCACAAGAGAATTTAAAACAGGTATAAAACAAACTACAACGCGAGTACCTGAAGAGAACTCGCGAACACCTGCTAATCTCTGCACAAGAGAACTTAAAACAGGTGTAAAGCAAACTACAACACGAGTATCTGAAGAGAATTCGCGAACACCTGTCAATCTCTGCACAAGAGAACTTAAAACAGGTGTAAAGCAAACTGTAATGCGAGTACCTGAAGATAACTCGCGAACACCTGTCAATCTCTGCACAAGAGAACTTAAAACAGGTATAAAACAAACAACAACGCGAGTACCTGAAGAGAACTCGCGAACACCTGCTAATCTCTGCACAAGAGAACTTAAAACAGGTGTAAAGCAAATTACAACGTGAGTACCTGAAGAGAACTCGTGAACACCTGTCAATCTCTGCACAAGAGAACTTAAAACAGGTATAAAACAAAGTACAACGCGAGTACCCCAAGAGAACTCGCGAACACCTGTCAATCTCTGCACAAGAGAACTTAAAACAGGTGTAAAGCAAACTACAACGCGAGTACATGAAGAGAACTCGCGAACACCTATCAATCTCTGCACAAAAGAACTTAAAACAGGTAAAAAAATAAATTACAACGCGAGTACCCCATGAGAACTCGCAAACACCTTCTAATCTCTGCACCAGAGAACTTAAAACAGGTGTAAAGCAAACTACAACGCGAGTACCTGAAGAGAACTCACGAACACCTGGCAATCTCTGCACAAGAGAACTTAAAACAGGTATAAAACAAAGTACAACGCGAGTACCCCAAGAGAACTCGCGAGCACATGCTAATCTCTGCACAAGAGAACTTAAAACAGGTATAAAACAAACTACAACGCGAGTACCTGAAGAGAACTCGCGAACACCTGCTAATCTTTGCACAAGAGAACTTAAAACAGGTGTATAGCAAACTATAACGCGAGTACCTGAATAGAACTCACGAACACCTGTCAATCTCTGCACAAGAGAACTTAAAACAGGTATAAAACAAACTACAACGCGAGTACCTAAAGAGAACTTGCGAACAAATGCTCATCTCTGCACAAGAGAACTTAAAATAGGTGTAAAGCAAACTACAACGCGAGTACCCCAAGAGAACTCGCGAACACATGTCAATCTCTGCACAAGAGAACTTAAAATAGGTGTAAAGCAAACTACAACACGAGTACCTGAAGAGAACTCGCAAACACCTGTCAATCTCTGCACAAGAGAACCCAAAGCGGGTATAAAAGAGAATATAACGCGAGTACCTGAAAAGGACTCGCGAACACCTGCTAATCTCTACAAAAGAGAACTCAAAGCAGATATACAATATAACGCGAGTACCTGAACAGAACTCGCGAACCCCTGCTGATCTCTGCAAAAGAGAACTCAAAGCAGGTATAAAATACAATATAACGCGAGTACCTGAAGAGACCTCACGAACACCTGCTAATCTCTCCAAAAGAGAACTAAAAGCAGGTATAAAACATAACGTGAGTACCTGAAGAGAACTCGCGAACACCTGCTGATCTCTGCAAAAGAGAATTCAAAGCAGGTATATAAAATATAACGCGAGTACCTGAACAGACCTCGCGAATACCTGCTAATCTCTGCAAAAGAGAACTCAAAGTGGGTATAAAACATAACGCGAGTACCTGAAGAGAACTCGCGAACACCTGCTGATATCTGCAAAAGAGAATTCAAAGCAGGTATATAAAATATAATGCGAGTACCTGAAGAGAACTCGCGAATACCTGCTAATCTCTGCAAAAGAGAACTCAAAGCAGGTATAAAATACAATATAACGCGAGTACCTGAAGAGACCTCGCGAACACCTGCTAATCTCTGCAAAAGAAAACTAAAAGCAGGTATAAAACATAACGCGAGTACCTGAAGAGAACTCGCGAACACCTGCTAATCTCTGCAAAAGAGAATTCAAAGCAGGTATAAAACATAGCACGAGTACCTGAAGAGACCTCGCGAATACCTGCTAATCTTTGCAAAAGAGAACTCAAAGTAGGTATAAAATTCAATATAACATGAAAGAGACGTCGCGAACACCTGCTAATCTCTGCAGAAGAGAACTAAAAGCAGGTATAAAACATAACGCGAGTACCTGAAGAGAAATCGTGAACACCTGCTAATCTCTACAAAAGAGAACTCAAAGCAGGTATATAAAATATAACGCGATTACCTGAAGTGACCTCGCGAATACCTGCTAATCTCTGCAAAAGAGAACTCAAAGCAGGTATAAAATACAATATAACACAAGTACCTGAAGAGACCTCGCGAACACCTGCTAATCTCTGCAAAAGAGAACTAAAAGCAGGTATAAAACATAACGCGAGTACATGAAGAGAACTCACGAACACCTGCTAATCTCTGCAAAAGAGAACTAAAAGCAGGTATAAACATAACACGAGTACCTGAAGAGAACTCGCGAACACCTGCTAATCTCTAAAAATGAAAATTCAAAGCAGGTATAAAACATAACGTGAGTACCTTAAAAGAACTCGCGAACACCTGCTAATCTCTGCAAAAGAGAACTCAAAGCAGGTATATAAAATATAACGCGAGTACCTTAAGAGACCTCGCGAATACCTGCTAATCTTTGCAAAAGAGAACTCAAAGAAGATATACAATATAACGCGAGTACCTGAAGAGAACTCGCGAACCCCTAGTAATCTCTGCAAAAGAGAAGTCAAAGCAGGTATAAAATACAATATAACGCGAGTACCTGAAGATACCTCGAGAACACCTGCTAATCTCTGCAAAAGAGAACTCAAAGCAGGTATAAAATACACTATAACGCGAGTACCTGAAGATACCTCGAGAACACCTGCTAATCTCTACAAAAGAGAACTAAAAGCAGGTATAAAACATAACGCAAGTACCTGAAGAGAATTCGCGAACACCTGCTGATCTCTGCAAAAGAGAATTCAAAGCAGGTATAAAAAACATAACACGAGTACCTGAAGAGAACTCGCGAACACCTGTTAATCTCTGCAAAAGAGAACTAAAAGCAGGTATAAAAAATAACGCGAGTACCTGAAGAGAACTCGTGAACACCTGCTAATCTCTGCACCAGATAACTTAAAACAGGTGTAAAGCAAACTACAAAGTGAGTACCTGAAGAGAACTCGCGAACACATGTCAATCTCTGCACAAGAGAACTTAAAACAGGTATAAAACAAAGTACAACACGAGTACCCTAAGATAACTCACGAACACCTGCTAATCTCTGCACAAGAGAACTTAAAACAGGTATAAAACAAACTACAACGCGAGTACCTGAAGAGAACTCGCGAACACCTGCTAATCTCTGCACAAGAGAACTTAAAACAGGTATAAAACAAACTACAACGTGAGTACCTGAAGAGAACTCGCGAACACCTGCTAATCTCTACACAAGAGAACTTAAAACATGTATAAAACAAACTACAACGCGAGTACCTAAAGAGAACTCGCGAACACCTGCTAATCTCTGCACAAAAGAACTTAAAACAGGTAGAAAACAAACTACAATGCGAGTACCTGAAGAGAACTCGCGAACACCTGCTAATCTCTGCACAAGAGAACTTAAAATAGGTGTAAAGCAAACTACAACGCGAGTATCCGAAGAGAACTCGCGAACACCTGTCAATCTCTGCACAAGAGAACTTAAAATAGCTGTAAAACAAACTATAACGCGAGTACCTGAAGAGAACTCGCGAACACCTGTCAATCTCTGCACAAGAGAACTTAAAACAGGTATAAAACAAACTACAACGCGAGTACCTAAAAAAAACTCGCGAACACCTGCTAATCTCTGCACAAGAGAACTTAAAACATGTGTAAAGCAAACTACAACGCGAGTACCCGAATAGAACACGCGAACACCAGTCAATCTCTGCACAAGAGAACTTAAAACAGGTATAAAACAAAGTACAACGTGAGTACGCCAAGAGAACTCGCGAACACCTCTCAATCTCTGCACAAGAGAACTTAAAACAGGTGTAAAGCAAACTACAATGCGAGTACCTGAAGAGAACTCGCGAACACCTGTCAATCTCTGCACAAGAGAACTTAAAACAGGTATAAAACAAAGTACAATAGGAGTACCCCAAGAGAACTCGCGAACACCTGCTAATCTCTGCACCAGAGAACTTAAAACAGGTGTAAAGCAAACTACAACGTGAGTACCTGAAGAGAACTCACGAACACCTGTCAATCTCTGCACAAGAGAACTTAAAACAGGTATAAAACAAAATATAATGCGAGTACCCCAAGAGAACTCGCGAACACCTGTCAATCTCTGCACAAGAGAACTTAAAATAGGTATAAAACAAACTACAACGCGAGTACCTGAAGAGAACTCGCGAACACCTGCTGATCCCTACAAAAGAGAATTCAAAGCAGGTATATAAAATATAACGCGAGTACCTGAAAAGACCTCACGAAAACCTGCTAATCTCTGCAAAAGAGAACTCAAAGCAGGTATAAAATACAATATAACGCGAGTACCTGAAGAGACCTCGCGAACACCTGCTAATCTCTGCAAAAGACAACTAAAAGCAGGTATAAAACATAACGCGAGTACCTGAAGAGAACTCGCGAACACCTGCTAATCCCTACAAAAGAGAATTCAAAGCAGGTATAAAGCATAGCACGAGTACCTGAAGAGACCTCGCGAATACCTGCTAATCTTTGCAAAAGAGAACTCAAAGCAGGTATAAAATTCAATATAACACGAAAGAGACCTCGCGAACACCTGCTAATCTCTGCAAAAGAGAACTAAAAGCAGGTATAAAACATAACGCGAGTACCTATAGAGAACTCGCGAACACCTGCTAATCTCTACAAAAGAGAACTCAAAGCAGGTATATAAAATATAACGCGATTACCTGAAGAGACCTTGCGAATACCTGCTAATCTCTGCAAAAGAGAACTCAAAGCAGGTATAAAATACAATATAACGCGAGTACCTGAAGAGACCTCGCGAACACCTGCTAATCTCTGCAAAAGAGAACTAAAAGCAGGTATAAACATAACGCGAGTACCTGAAGAGAACTCGTGAACACCTGCTAATCTCTGCAAAAGAGAATTCAAAGCAGGTATAAAACATAACGCGAGTACCTGAAGAGAACTCGCGAACACCTGCTAATCTCTGCAAAAGAGAACTCAAAGCAGGTATATAAAATATAACGTGAGTACCTTAAGAGACCTCGCGAATACCTGCTAATCTTTGCAAAAGAGAACTCAAAGCAGATATACAATATAACGCGAGTACCTGAAGAGAACTCGCGAACCCCTGCTAATCTCTGCAAAAGAGAACTCAAAGCAAGTATAAAATACAAAATAACGCGAGTACCTGAAGAGGCCTCGAGAATACCTGCAAATCTCTGCAAAAGAGAACTAAAAGCAGGTATAAAACATAACGCAAGTACCTGAAGAGAACTCGCGAACACCTGCTGATCTCTGCAAAAGAGAATTCAAAGCAGGTATATAAAATAAAACGTGAGTACCTGAAGTGACCTCACGAATACGTGCTAATCTCTGCAAAAGAGAACTCAAAGCGGGTATAAAACATAACACGAGTACCTGAAGATAACTCGCGAACACCTGCTAATCTCTACAAAAGAGAACTAAAAGCAGGTATAAAACATAACACGAGTACCTGAAGAGAACTCGCGAACACCTGCTAATCTCTGCACCAGATAACTTAAAACAGGTGTAAAGCAAACTACAAAGCGAGTACCTGAAGAGAACTGGCGAACACCTGTCAATCTCTGCACAAGAGAACTTAAAACAAGTATAAAACAAAGTACAACGCGAGTACCCCAAGAGAACTCGCGAACACCTGCTAATCTCTGCACAAGAGAACTTAAAACAGGTATAAAACAAACTACAACGCGAGTACATGAAGAGAACTTGCGAACACCTGCTAATCTCTGCACAAGAGAACTTAAAACAAGTATAAAATAAACTACAACGCGAGTAGCTGCAGAGAACTCGCGAACACCTGCTAATCTCTGCACAAGAGAACTTAAAACATGTATAAAACAAATTACAACGCGAGTACCTGAAGAGAACTCGCGAACACCTGCTAATCTCTGCACAAGAGAACTTAAAACAGGTATAAAACAAACTACAACGCGAGTACCTGAAGAGAACTCGCGAACACCTGCTAATCTCTGCACAATAGAACTTAAAATAGGTGTAAAGAAAACTACAACGCGAGTACCCCAAGAGAACTCGCGAACACCTGTCAATCTCTACACAAGAGCACTTAAAACAGGTGTAAAGAAAACTATAACGCGAGTACCTGAAGAGAACTCGCGAACACCTGTCAATCTCTGCACAATAGAACTTAAAACAGGTATAAAACAAACTACAACACGAGTACCTGAAGAGAACTCGCGAACACCTGCTAATCTCTGCACAAGAGAACTTAAAATAGGTGTAAAGCAAACTACAACGCGATACCCGAATAGAACTCGCCAACACCTGTCAATCTCTGCACAAGAGAACTTAAAACCGGTATAAAACAAAGTACAACTCGAGTACCCCAAGAGAACTCGCGAACACCTGTCAATCTCTACACAAGAGAACTTAAAACAGGTGTAAAGCAAACTACAACGCGAGTACCTGAAGAGAACTCGCGAACACCTGTCAATATCTGCACAAGAGAACTTAAAACAGGTCTAAAACAAAGTACAACGCGAGTACCCAAAGAGAACTCGCGAACACCTGCTAATCTCTGCACAAGAGAACATAAGACAGGTGTAAAGCAAACTATAACGCGAGTACCTGAAGAGAACTCGCGAACACCTGTCAATCTCTACACAAGAGAACTTAGAACATGTATAAAACAAACTACAACGCGAGTACCTGAAGAGAACTCGCGAACACATGCTAATCTCTGTACAAGAGAACTTAAAACAGGTGTAATGCAAACTACAACGCGAGTACCCCAAGAGAACTCGCGAACACCAGTCAATCTCTGCACAAGAGAACTTAAAACAGGTGTAAAGCAAACTACAACGCGAGTACCTAAAGAGAACTCGCGAACACCTGTCAATCTCTGCACAAGAGAACCCAAAGCTGGTATAAAAGAGAATATAACGCGAGTACCTGAAATGAACTCGCGAACACCTGCTAATCTCTGCAAAAGAGAACTCAAAGCAGATATACAATATAACGTGAGTACCTGAAGAGAACTCGCAAATCCCTGCTAATCTCTGCAAAAGAGAATTCAAAGCAGGTATAAAATACAATATAACGCGAGTACCTGAAGAGACCTCACGAACACCTGCTAATCTCTGCAAAAGAGAACTAAAAGCAGGTATAAAACATAACGCGAGTACCTGAAGAGAACTCGCGAACACCTGCTGATCTCTGCAAAAGAGAATTCAAAGCATGTATATAAAATATAACGCAAGTACCTGAAGAGACCTCGCGAATACCTGCTAATCTCTGCAAAAGAGAACTCAAAGTGGGTATAAAATATAACGCGAGTACCTGAAGAGAACTGGCAAACACCTGCTGATCTCTACAAAAGAGAATTCAAAGCAGGTATATAAAATATAACGCGAGTACGTGAAGAGACCTCGCGAATACCTGCTAATCTCTGCAAAAAAGAACTCAAAGCAGGTATAAAATACAATATAACGCGAGTACCTGAAGAGACCTCGCGAACACCTGCTAATCTCTGCAAAAGACAACTAAAAGCAGGTATAAAACATAACGCGAGTACCTGAAGAGAACTCCCGAACACCTGTTAATCTCTGCAAAAGAGAATTCAAAGCAGGTATAAAACATAGCATGAGTACCTGAAGAGTCCTTGCGAAAGAGACCTCGCGTACACCTGCTAATCTCTGCAAAAGAGAACTAAAACAGGTATAAAACATAACGCGAGTACCTGAAGAGAACTCACGAACACCTGCTAATCTCTACAAAAGAGAACTCAAAGCAGGTATATAAAATATAACGCGATTACCTGAAGAGACCTTGCGAATACCTGCTAATCTCTGCAAAAGAGAACTCAAAGCAGGTATAAAATACAATATAACGCGAGTACCTGAAGAGACCTCGCGAACACCTGCTAATCTCTGCAAAAGAGAACTAAAAGCAGGTATAAAACATAACGCGAGTACCTGAAGAGGACTCGTTAACACCTGTTAATCTCTGCAAAAGAGAACTAAAAGCAGGTATAAAACATAACGCGAGTACCTGAAGAGAACTCGCAAACACCTGCTAATCTCTGCAAAATAGAATTCAATGCAGGTATAAAACATAACGCGAGTACAAAGCGAGTACCCCAAGAGAACTCGCGAACACCTGTCAATCTCTGCACAAGAGAACTTAAAACAGGTGCAAAGCAAACTACAACGCGAGTACCTGAAGAGAACTCGCGAACACCTGTCAATCTCTGCACAAGAGAACTTAAAACAGGTATAAAACAAAGTACAACGCGAGTACCCCAAGAGAACTCGCGAACAGCTGCTAATCTCTGCACCAGAGAACTTAAAACAGGTGTAAAGCAAACTACAACGCGAGTACCTGAAGAGAACTGACGAACACCTGTCAATCTCTGCACAAGTGAACTTAAAAGAGGTATAAAACAAAGTACAACGCGAGTACCCCAAGAGAACTCGCGAACACCTGCTAATCTCTGCACAAGCGAACTTAAAACAGGTATAAAACAAACTACAACGCGAGTACCTGAAGAGAACTCGCGAACACCTGCTAATCTCTGCAAAAGAGAACTAAAAGTAGGTATAAAACATAACGCGAGTACGTGAAGAGAACTCGCGAACGCCTGTTAATCTCTGCACCAGAGAACTTAAAACAGGTGTAAAGCAAACTACAAAGCTAGTACCTGAAGAGAACTCGCAAACACCTGTCAATCTCTGGATAAGAGAACTTAAAACAGGTATAAAACAATGTACAATGCGAGTACCCTAAGAGAACTCGCGAACACATGCTAATCTCTGCACAAGAGATCTTAAGACAGGTATAAAACAAACTACAACGCGAGTACCTGAAGAGAACACGTGAACACCTGCTAATCTCTGCACAAGAGAACTTAAAACAGGTATAAAACAAACTACAATGCGAGTACCTGAAGAGAACTCGTGACCACATGCTAATCTCTGCACAAGAGAACTTAAAACATGTATAAAACAAACTACAATTCGAGTACCTGAAGAGAACTCGCGAACACCTGCTAATCTCTGCAAAAGACAACTAAAAGTAGGTATAAAACGTAACGCTAGTACCTGAAGAGAACTCCCGAACACCTGCTAATCTCTGCAAAAGAGAATTCAAAGCAGGTATAAAACATAGCACGAGTACCTGAAGAGACCTCGCGAATATCTGCTAATCTTTGCAAAAGAGAACTCAAATCAGGTATAAAATACAATATAACGCGAAAGAGACCTCGCATACACCTGCTAATCTCTGCAAAAGAGAACTAAAACAGGTATAAAACATAACGCGAGTACCTGAAGAGAACTTGCGAACACCTGCTAATCTCTACAAAAGAGAACTCAAAGCAGGTATATAAAATATAACGCGATTACCTGAAGGGACCTCGCGAATACCTGCTAATATCTGCAAAAGAGAACTCAAAGCAGGTAAAAATACAATATAACGCGAGTACCTGAAAAGACCTCGCGAACACCTGCTAATCTCTGCAAAAGAGAACTAAAAGTAGGTATAAAACATAATGCGAGTACCTGAAGAGAACTCGTGAACACCTGCTAATCTCTGCAAAAGAGAACTAAAAGCAGGTATAAAACATAACGCGAGTACCTGAAGAGAACTCGCGAACACCAGCTAATCTCTGCAAAATAGAATTCAAAGCAGGTATAAAACATAACGCGAGTACAACGCGAGTACCCCAAGAGAACTCGTGAACTCCTGTCAATCTCTGCACAAGAGAAATTAAAACAGGTGTAAAGCAAACTACAACGCGAGTACCTGAAGAGAACTCGCGAACACCTGTCAATCTCTGCACAAGAGAACTTAAAACAGGTATAAAACAAAGTACAACGCGAGTACCCCAAGAGAACTCGCGAACAACTGCTAATCTCTGCACCAGAGAACTTAAAACATGTGTAAAGCAAATTACAACGCGAGTACTTGAAGAGAACTGACGAACACCTGTCAATCTCTGCACAAGAGAATTTAAAAGAGGTATAAAAAAAGTACAACGCGAGTACCCCAAGAGAACTCGCGAACACCTGCTAATCTCTGCACAAGAGAACTTAAAACAGGTATAAAACAAACTACAACGCGAGTACCTGAACCGAACTCGCGAACACCTGCTAATCTCTGCAAAAGAGAACTAAAAGAATGTATAAAACATAACGCGAGTACGTGAAGAGAACTCGCGAACACCTGTTAATCTCTGCACCAGAGAACTTAAAACAGGTGTAAAGCAAACTACAAAGCGAGTACCTGAAGAGAACTCACGAACACCTGTCAATCTCTGGATAAGAGAACTTAAAACAGGTATAAAACAAAGTACAATGCGAGTACCCCAAGAGAACTCGCGAACACCTGCTAATCTCTGCACAAGAGAACTTAAGACAGGTATAAAACAAACTACAATGCGAGTACCTGAAGAGAACTCGCGAACACCTGCTAATCTCTACACAAGAGAACTTAAAACAGGTATAAAACAAACTACAACGCGAGTACCTACAGAGAACTCGCGAACACCTGTAAATCTCTGCACAAGAGAACTTAAAACAGGTATAAAACAAACTACAATGCGAGTACCTGAAGAGAACTCGCGAACACATGCTAATCTCTGCACAAGAGAACTTAAAACAGGTATAAAACAAACTACAACGCGAGTACCTGAAGAGAACTCGCGAACACCTGCTAATCTCTGCACAAGAGAACTTAAAACAGGTGTAAAGCAAACTACAACGCGAGTATCTAAAGAGAACTCGCGAACACCTGTCAATCTCTACACAAGAAAACTTAAAACAGGTGTAAAGCAAACTATAACGCGTGTACCTGAAGAGAACTCGCGAACACCTGTCAATCTATGCACAAGAGAACTTAAAACAGGTATAAAACAAACTACAATGCGAGTACCTGAAGAGAACTCGCGAACACCTGCTAATCTCTGCACAAGAGAACTTAAAATAGGTGTAAAGCAAACTACAACGCGAGTAACCGAAGAGAACTCGCAAACACCTGTCAATCTCTGCACAAGAGAACTAAAAACAGGTATAAAACAAAGTACAACGCGAGTACCCTAAGAGAAATCGCGAACACCTGTCAATCTCTGCACAAGAGAACTTAAAATAGGTGTAAAGCAACTACAACGCGAGTACCTGAAGAGAACTCACGAACACCTGTCAATCTCTGCACAAGAGAACTTAAAACAGGTATAAAACAAAGTACAGCTCGAGTACCCCCAAGAGAACTCGCGAACACCTGCTAATCTCTGCACCAGAGAACTTAAAACAGGTGTAAAGCAAACTACAACGCGAGTACCTGAAGAGAACTCATGAACACCTGTCAATCTCTGCACAAGAGAACTTAAAACAGGTATAAAACAAAGTACAACGTGAGTACCCCAAGAGAACTCGCGAACACCTGCTAATCTCTACACAAGAGAACTTAAAATAGGTATAAACTAACTATAATGCGAGTACTTGAAGAGAACTCGCGAACACCTGCCAATCTCTGCACAAGAGAACTTTAAACAGGTATAAAACAATCTACAATGCGAGTTCCTGAAGAGAACTCGTGAACACATGCTAATCTCTGCAAAAGAGAACTTAAAAAGGTGTAAAGCAAACTACAACGTGAGTACCCCAAGAGAACTTGCGAACACCTGTCAATCTCTGCACAAGAGAACTTAAAATAGGTGTAAAGCAAACTACAACGCGAGTACCTGAAGATAACTCGCGAACACCTGTCAATCTCTGCATAAGAGAACCCAAAGCGGGTATAAAAGAGAATATAACGCGTGAGTTTTCTGGAGAGGGAGAGCTGTAAGGTAGAAGCCCTTTTCAATTTGTTTATACCATTTCTTTTGTTTATTTTAGTGTTAAAATTTGATATTTCTATTTCATTTCCTCCTTTATCTAGTTTCGGCTTTTCTATAGCAGGTGTTCATTTAATTCTGGTTGCGTGTAGTTTTATTTTGCAAGGAATTGTTGATTTTTGTTTAATCCACATATTTCTGTGATGTATTCTGAAGCCGAGTGTCGCCTCTATGACACTTTGCGTCGATACATCGACGCCATGACTGCTTTAAATGCTGAGCATTGTATTAGGTGCTTGCTATGTCAAGGTTTAGGCCATATGGTGAAGGATTGCCCTCGTCTGTGCGATCCTTCCCCCTCTGAGGACGTGTACGCAGCATCCCCCCGTTTACGGGAGACTACTGTGGACAGGCCCACCAGAGTGTTGCCTGGCCCCTACACTGACATCGCACATCTTGCTCGATCTTTGCCCTTGGAGATTACCGAGGAATCTCTCGCCGCGTACAGCTCTTTCATGGGTCCCTCAATCCCCTTTTATGAGCTTCCCTTGAGTGACGATGTGCAGTCATTCGATGGTCAACAGGGAGAGGATTGGGAACTCATGGATGCACCAGTATGGTGTGCAGATTCTGGTTCTTCCTGCGGGGAGGCGTCTGTGGATATTTTTGCGGAGGCGACTGCTCATTTATTTTCTGATCATAAGAGCAGTCTGGTGCCTCCGCATTCCTTGCAAAAGTCATCTACTCCTATCTTTATTGAGTCGGCTGATGATGTCGTGCGGGTGGTTGATTCGGCGCCTGAGGTTGCGCCAAAGTGGGACGAGGATTTCATTCTCTCTGATGGGGAGTGTGATACCTTTGAACAAGATGACGCACCGCGGTGGGATGAGGAGGATTCTCTTTCCGAGGAGGAGGTATTTACTTACTTATTGGATGGGGACATCCAGCTCACCACCGAGGACCCCGAGCTCTTGGGTTCCCCTCATTACGACTCATATGATACCGACAGTGATCTGTGCTTGGATCCTGCCAGGACTGAAACCGGGATCACTCCTCCTTTGTTTGATTCTTTTAGTTCTTCATCCATTTTATTTCCTAATCAACCTTCCTATAATGCTGATATTGATAAGTTCATCCTTCCTGCTTGCCCGCCTGCTTTAATGTCTGATATTTCATTTATCCCCCTGCAGATGCTTGAATATCTAGACCCATTTTGGGTAAGTCTGAGTGGCAGTCTTTGAAGGAAGAGCAAATGACAATGATAAATTCAATCGTCTATTCCACTTCATCATCATTGCCTGCTTTTTCCTTGAAAGACTGGGTGCAGGGTGGAAAGCGCTACTTCATCCATGACCGCCGATTGGTGGAGAGGAAGAGGATGAAGAAAGACGAAATATGGAGATGGAAAGCTCCTGATCCTCTTGACTGCTGTTGTTGGGTCTTCAGACCCATTTCTTTTATTTCTAGTTACTATTTTAAATCAACTTATAGTTGATTATTTTGAGGCATGTAATATTTAGGATTTACTACCTTTTGCTTTATGCTTAGACTATTATTAAAACTGCTTAATATAGGTATTAAGTCCAGCTTAAGGACGGTAAACAAAAGCGCTGCTGGGAGACAACCCAAGTTTTTGTTGCTAACCCGTTAATTGTTTAGTGTTATATATTTTTTGCTTGGAGCCTTTTTGCCTGCAGGTGTGCGGCAATTTCTTTTGGTGACGGACTTGGATTCCCTTCGCAGTATTAATGCCAATCTTCTGGTATGCTCATATCTGAGCATAGGTACCCTCTTCCCTAGCATTTCTTTATTCTCATTATCATAATTTATGTGATTGTCCAATTCAAGTCTGGAGGGGAGTGTACCGAGTGTTCACTACACGTGTACACATTTTAGCTTACCAGAAGTATATTTTTATTTATGTCATATTGTAGCACGCACACACTGCACCCACTATGCACGCACTTACTTGCGAGTGCTACCGTGCCAAATTTCCTTTTGGAATGGAGCCAGGAAGTCAATTGTGTTAGCTAGGAATTGTGGTTTGGAGTATGATGTCGACTCCAGTAGTGTTCTAATCGAATACTCATGTTTTGCATATAATTTTGTGTAGAAGTTATTTCTATTTTCATGCTTTGTATCTTTACTCTTATCTAATCTAGTAATTAGAGTTTTTATTTTACTCAAAGCATGAACCTGTGTCGATCTACCGGTAGTGTAGGTGAGTTGGTATTGAACGCTAGATTAATATTTCTCGAGTCGGGAGAAAGAGTTATCTTTCTCGGTGGCTAAGAACTTGCCCCTAGCGACTCTCGAAAACATAGGCATCGAGTAGTTCTAACGCATTAGCATGATGTAGGCCATTCTTTGGACCGTTTGAGCTTTGAGCCAAAACCAAAAATTCACCCTTGCTAACCAATTTTGAGCCTATCCCACCTTTTCTATTTAGCTCCATCGCTCTCGCTTAAGCCAAGATCACCAAACCTGTATACGCACGTGTTTTGAGCTTTATAGTATAACTAATTATTGTGACGTGGTGTTATTGGCTAAGTTGAAGAAAAAATAAAAAAATAAAAATAAAAAAAGTATTAGTGAGCTAAAAATTGAAAAGATTAGCGCTCCAAAAGAAAAAAATCCGAGTTCTTTATATTCTAATTCAGAAGTTCTGAATTGTTTGATAGGAATTACTTTATATTGGGTGTTGGCGAGTAATACATCAGCTTTATTTGTTGCCGGGGTTTACAAATTATATTGCTCAAATGTGTTAGGTGCGTTAGCCTCCGAGTTTATCATTGTATACCATACCGCAACCTAAGCCACATATTTACCCGAAAGCCCTATTGACTTGTGCGTAGTTTTACCTAATGCTGTGGAGAGAGTGCAAAAGTGTGAGCTTATGGCTCCCGCACCGATGGATTTCGGTGGAGTTAGTTCCGTATCCGGTATTTTTCGAAATATTCGTCTGAGCGCGTCTCTACATTCTCCCTACACGTGACTGGCAGATCACACTTGGTTCAGCTTTTGAGTAAACTAATCTCTTCTTTACTATTTTAGATATTTGTAAATTACATTGCATAATAGAAATTTCTTCTACTAGAATTTTATGCACATGATTATCTGATTTCGCATATTGCTCCTAGCCACAATCACCTCTCTAACCCTTGTTTTTCCCGTCCGCCGAAAGTAGTTTGCTCGGGACGCGCAAATAGGTAAGTCTGGGGGTGTGATGAGTCCCAATTATATACATATTTTCGGACTCCTTTGGGCCGATTTTCTAGTCTATGAACCACATTTTAGGCACGTTTTCATTCATTTGTACTATTCCATGCTAGGTGCACTTTTAAGCCCATTCCGGTGTGCAATTGCGCTCCTTGTTGTTGGGGGTAAGCACATGGCGCTCCCCTTCCCTTCTTCTATGTTTTTCTGATGCTGGACGTGTATTCCCAGCCATTGTATCTTGTATGCAGGTGACCGGATCGTCCCGTTTTCCGCAGAAGTAATGTCTGTGCATATCGCACGGTCGTGCATTTCCTTGACGCATAGTTGGTTGCGGTCGTGCATTTGTGTCTGGGCAGAAAACGGAGCGTCGGAGTTTACTCGTGCGTTTTTACGCACGGGCGGTTTGCCCGTGCGTGAGTAAAATGCACGGTCGACCTGTGTATTCTTGATTTCAGAGCGTCGGATTTTGCCCTGTGCGTTTGAACGCATGGGCGATATTGGTCGTGCGTGAGCAATTCGCACGGGCGGCGCAGCGTCTTCCCCAAGTCAAGTTTTATCATTTAATAACGCACGGTCTGCGCACGGTCGTGCGTTCGACCGCGCGTGACCATTTTCTGACAGAATTTCTATTTAAGTCGCAGGTCTTGCCCTATTCTGATAGATCATTTTTCCCGCTCCGAGAGCTCCAGTTCCGCGCCCTTTACGCCGTCCATCGCCGCCCACCTTCAGGAGGTGCTCCAGGGCTTGTTCTTCACGCTAATCTCGAGCCGGAGTATCCTCTCGTCCTCCTCCTTCATCCTAGAGCTTCAAAGGAAGATTTAGCTGCCATTGCCTTCAAGCAAGGGGAAGTTTGCAACCTTTATCGGATCGTGAGACGATGAAGACGGGCTCATTGGAGAGTCGTGACAGCTCTCTCTACCCCGGACGTAGTTGTGGACCGAGCTTGGACGCGGATTGACAACCCGGCGATTCCAACCGTGAATCTACAACGATCCTTCGGATTCGATCGATTTCTTGCCTTGTTCTTCTGTTATTGATGTGTGTATGTAGTTAGATCTTTATATTATGATGAAGTGGCACTTAAACTTGTTTGTATTTTTATATTTCATGTCAATGTGAAATGCTTTGGTGTTTAAGTTGCTCGAGGAGCGCCTACTTTTTTATTCCATTCCGTCGTCACAGTTCGTGTGCCACACTAGCAATTGCTAGTGGCGTGCTTGTCGACGAGGTGCTTGCGACCCTCATCTGTATGCCCACTCTTCCATCTGCCTAGCGAAGCGTGGCATAGCGGCCCGTGTAATCCATTCGCCTAACGAAGCAGCGCGCTCAAGGCCTGCACAGTTCGATTCTGCTTGCCTACTCGTCTATCCGCCCTTGCGACGCAGTGCGCTCAAGGCCTGCCTAGTCTCCATCCCGCCTAGCGAAGCATTGCATAGCGGCATTGCATAGGAGCAGTTATAGTTATTTTCTCTTTATTTTCCACAATCCAAAACCCCCATTTCCGCATCCATCCGACTTAAAGGACTTCAATCTCAAGTCCTTCCTCAATAGATAACTCCACCTTACTGTGTTCCTTTGAGATTCGATACTCGGGGATTACTCCTCATTTTATATTACTTGAATGATCGGTACCCTGCCGTTTCGTGCCGCAGTCTTACTACCGCCTATAGCGGTGTACTAAGATTTGCGCATCAAGTACCTGAAAAGAACTCGCGAACACATGCTAATCTCTGCAAAAGAGAACTCAAAGCAGATATACAATATAACGCGAGTACTAGAAGAGAACTCGACAACCCGTGCTAATCTCTGCAAAAGAGAACTCAAAGCAGGTATAAAATACAATATAACGCGCGTACCTGAAGAGACCTCGCGAATACCTGCTAATCTCTGCAAAAGAGGACTAAAAGCAGGTATAAAAGCATAACGCGAGTACCTGAAGAGAACTCGCGAACACCTGCTGATCTCTGCAAAAGAGAATTCAAAGCAGGTATATAAAATGTAACGCGAGTACCTAAAGAGACCTCGCGAATATCTGCTAATCTATGCAAAAGAGAACTCAAAGTAGGTATAAAACATAACGCGAGTACCTGAAGAGAACTCGCGAACACCTGCTGATCTCTACAAAAGAGAATTCAAAGCAGGTATATAAAATATAACGCGAATACCTGAAGAGACCTCGCGAATACCTGCTAATCTCTGCAAAAGAGAATTCAAAGCAGGTATAAAATACAAAATAACGCGAGTACCTGAAGAGACCTCGCGAACACCTGCTAATCTCTGCAAAAGACAACTAAAAGCAGGTACAAAACATAACGCGAGTACCTGAAGAGAACTCGCGAACACCTGCTAATCTCTGCAAAAGAGAATTCAAAGCAGGTATAAAACATAGCACGAGTACCTGAAGAGACCTCGCGAATACCTGCTAATCTTTGCAAAAGAGAACTCAAAGCAGGTATAAAATACAATATAACGCGAAAGAGACCTCGCGAACACCTGCTAATCTCTGCAAAAGAGAACTAAAAGCAGGTATAAAACATAACGCGAGTACCTGAAGAGAACTCGCGAACACCTGCTAATTTCTACAAAAGACAACTCAAAGCAGGTATATAAAATATAACGCGATTACCTGAAGAGACCTCGCGAATACCTGCTAATCTCTGCAAAAGAGAACTCAAACCAGGTATAAAATACAATATAATGCGAGTACCTGAAGAGACTTCGCGAACACCTGCTAATCTCTGCAAAAGAGAACTAAAAGCAGGTATAAAACATAATGCGAGTACCTGAAGAGAACTCGTGAACACCTGCTAATCTCTGCAAAAGAGAATAAAGGTAGGTATAAAACATAAGGCGAGTACCTGAAGTGAACTCGCGAACACCTGCTAATCTCTGCAAAAGAGAATTCAAAGCAGGTATAAAACATAACGCGAGTACCTGAAGAGAACTCGCGAACACCTGCTAATCTCTGCAAAAGAGAACTCAAAGCAGGTATATAAAATATAATCCGAGTACCTGAAGAGACCTCGCGAATACCTGCTAATCTGTGCAAAAGAGAACTCAAAGCATATATACAATATAACGCGAGTACCTGAAGAGAACACGCGAACCCCTGCTAATCTCTGCAAAAGAGAACTCAAAGCAGGTATAAAATACAATATAACGCGAGTACCTGAAGAGACCTCACGAACACCTGCTATTCTCTGCAAAAGAGAACTAAAAGAAGGTATAAAACATAACGCGAGTACCTGAAGAGAACTCGGGAACACCTGCTGATCTCTACAAAAGAGAATTCAAAGCAGGTATATAAAATATAACGCGAGTACCTGAAGAGACCTCGCGAATACCTGCTAATCTTTGCAATAGAGAACTCAAAGCAGGTATAAAATATAACGTGAGTACCTGAAGAGAACTCGCGAACACCTGCTGATCTCTGCAAAAGAGAATTCAAAGCAGGTATATAAAATATAACACGAGTACCTGAAGAGACCTCGCGAATACTTGCTAATCTTTGCAAAAGAGAACTCAAAGCAGGTATAAAATACAATATAACGCGAGTACCTGAAGAGACCTCGCGAACACCTGCTAATCTCTGCAAAAAAGAACTAAAAGCAGGTATAAAACATAACGCGAGTACCTGAAGAGAACTCGCGAACACCTGCTAATCTCTGCACCAGAGAACTTAAAACAGGTGTAAAGCAAACTACAATGCGAGTACCTGAAGAGAACTCACGAACACCTGTCAATCTCTGCACAAGAGAACTTAAGCAGGTATAAAACAAAGTACAACGCGAGTACCCCAAGAGAACTCCTGAACACCTGCTAATCTCTGCACAAGAGAACTTAAAACATGTATAAAACAAACTACAATGCGAGTACCTGAAGAGAACTCGTGAATACCTGCTAATCTCTGCACAAGAGAACTTCAAACAGGTATAAAACAAACTACAATGCGGGTACCTGAAGAGAACTCGCGAACTCCTGCTAATCTCTGCACAAGAGAACTTAAAACAGGTATACAACAAACTACAACGCGCGTACCTGAAGAGAACTCGCGAACACCTGCTAATCTCTGCACAAGAGAAATTAAAAAAAGGTAAAAAACAAACTACAACGCGAGTACCTGAAGAGAACTCGCGAATATATGCTAATCTCTGCACAAGAGAACTTAAAACAGGTGTAAAGCAAACTACAACGCGAGTATCTGAAGAGAACTCGCGAACACCTATCAATCTATGCACAGGAGAAATTAAAACAGGTGTAAAGCAAACTATTACGCGAGTACCTGAAGAGAACTCGCGAACACCTGTCAATCTCTTCACAAGAGAAGTTAAAACAGGTATAAAACAAACTACAACGCGAGTACCTGAAGAGAACTCGCGAACACCTGCTAATCTCTGCACAAGAGAACTTAAAACAGGTGTAAAGCAAACTACAACGCGAGTACCCGAAGAGAACTCGCGAACACCTGTCAATCTCTACACAAGACAACTTAAAACAGGTATAAAACAAAGTACAACGCGAGTACCCCAGGAGAACTCGCGAACACCTGTCAATCTCTGCACAAGAGAACTTAAAACAGGTGTAAAGAAAACTACAACGCGAGTACCTAAAGAGAACTCGTGAACACCTGTCAATCTCTGCACAAGAGAACTTAAAACAGGTATAAAACAAAGTACAACGCTGAGTACCCCAAGAGAACTCGTGAACACCTACTAATCTCTGCACCAGAGAACTTAAAACAGGTGTAAAGCAAACTACAATCCGAGTACCTGAAGAGAACTCACGAACACCTATCAATCTCTGCACAAGAGAACTTAAAACTAGGTATAAAACAAAGTACAATGCGAGTACCCCATGAGAACTCGCGAACACCTGCTAATCTCTGCACAAGAGAACTTAAAATAGGTATAAAACAAACAACAACGCGAGTACCTGAATAGAACTCAGGGAACACTGCTAATCTCTGCACAAGAGAACTTAAAATAGGTGTAAAGCAAACTACAACTGCGAGTACCTGAAGAGAACTCGCGAACAACTGTCAATCTCTGCACAAGAGAACTTAAAACAGGTACAAAACAAAGTACAACGCGAGTACCCCAAGAGAACTCACGAACACCTGTCAATTTCAGCACAAGAGAACTTAAAACAGGTGTAAAGCAAACTTACAACGCGAGTACCTGAAGAGAACTCGCGAACACCTGTCAATCTCTGCATAAGAGAACCCAAAGCGGGTATAAAAGAGAATATATCGCGAGTACCTGAAAAGAACTCGCGAACACCTGCTAATCTCTGCAAAATAGAACTCAAAGCAGATATACAATATAACGCGAGTACCTGAAGAGAACTCGCGAACCCCTGCTAATCTCTGCAAAAGAGAACTCAAAGCAGGTATAAAATACAATATAATGCGAGTACCTGAAGAGACCTCGCGAACACCTGCTAATCTCTGCAAAAGAGAACTAAAAGCAGGTATAAAACATAACGCGAGTACCTGAAGAGAACTCGCGAACACCTGTTGATCTCTGCAAAAGAGAAATCAAAGCTAGGTATATAAAATATAACGCGAGTACCTGAATAGACCTCGCGAATACCTGCTAATCTCTGCAAAAGAGAACTTAAAGCGGGTATAAAACATAACGCGAGTACCTGAAGAGAACTCGCGAACACCTGCTAATCTCTGCAAAAGAGAATTCCAAGCAGGTATATAAAATATAACGTGAGTACCTGAAGAGACCTCGCGAATACCTGCTAATCTCTGCAAAAGAGAACTCAAAGCAGGTATAAAATACAATATAATGCGAGTACCTGAAGAGACCTAGCGAACACCTGCTAATCTCTGCAAAAGAGAACTAAAAGCAGGTTTAAAACATTAACGCGAGTACCTGAAGAGAACTCGCGAACACCTGCTAATTTTTGCAAAAGAGAATTCAAAGCAGGGATAAAACATAGCGCGAGTACCTGAAGAGACCTCGCGAATACCTGCTAATCTTTGCAAAAGAGAACTTAAAGCAGGTATAAAATACAATATAACACGAAAGAGACCTCACGAACACCTAAAAATCTCTGCAAAAGAGAACTAAAAGCAGGTATAAAACATAACGCGAGTACCTAAAGAGAACTCGCGAACACCTGCTAATCTCTACAAAAGAAAACTCAAAAGCAGGTATTATAAAATATAACGCGATTACCTGAAGAGACCTCGCGAATACCTGCTAATCTCTGCAAAAGAGAACTCAAAGCAGGTATAAAATACAATATAACGCGAGTACCTGAAGAGACCTCGCGAACACCTGCTAATCTCTGCAATAGAGAACTAAAAGCAGGTATAAAATAGAACGCGAGTACCTGAAGAGAACTCGCGAACACCTGCTAAACTCATGCAAAACAGAACTAAAAGCAGGTATAAAACATAACGCGAGTACCTGAAGAGAACTCGCGAACACCTGCTAATCTCTGCAAAAGAGAATTCAAATGCAGGTATAAAACATAACGCGAGTACCTGAAGAGAACTCGCAAACACCTGCTAATCTCTGCAAAAGACAACTCAAAGCAGGTATATAAAATATAACGTGAGTACCTGAAGAGACCTCGCGAATACTTGCTAATCTTTGCAAAATAGAACTCAAAGCAGGTATAAAATACAATATAACAGCGAGTACCTGAAGAGACCTCGCGAACACCTGCTAATCTCTGCAAAAGAGCACTAAAAGCAGGTATAAAACATAACGCGAGTATCTGAAGAGAACTCGCGAACACCTGCTAATCTCTACGAAAGAGAACTCAAAGCAGGTATATAAAATACAATATAACGCGAGTACCTGAAGAGACCTCGCGAACACCTGCTAATCTCTGCAAAAGAGAACTCAAAGCAGGTATATAAAATATAACGCGAGTACCTGAAGAGACCTCGCGAATACCTGCTAATCTGTGCAAAAGAGAACTTAAAGCAGGCAAAAGAATCTATAACACGAGTACCTGAGTAGAACTCGCGATCACCTGCTAATCTCTGCAAAAGAGAACTTAAGAGTAGGTAAAAGAATCTATAACGTGAATACCTGAAGGGAACTCGCGAATACCTGCTAATCTCTGCAAAAACAGAACTTAAAGCCGGTATAAATGAATCTATAACGCGAGTACCTGAAGAGAACTCACGAATACCTGCTAATCTCTGCAAAAACAGAACTTAAAGCAGGTATAAATGATTTCATAACTGTTAGTCTTTGCTATTTTACTTACTTGCGGATATTCATATGCGATCTTCTGTTTTTAGCGTTATTCCTTATAAAACTTCAAATCCTTTCTGAAAAACCTCCAGGGAAAAGATATCTCCAAAAGAATAATTGCCCAGTTATCATGAAATGTTGCCCTGACTGGTTATAATTTTAGTTCTAAAGCAGATCCTGATTGACTCAGTGAAGATGAATCGCGGCCTGACACTGCCAGAGATTATATCTTCATAAGCTCTTATTGTAAGCAATGAGTCGTGCAGTTAGAAGCAATCCAGAGGATTAATAAGTCCATTTCCCGACTATTAGAGTGAAAGCCTTGACTCGATTATCTCGAGTTGGAAATATTGCCTTGTGGCTTCCTGTAATAGCCCGCTTTCCAGCTTAAAGCCTAGATACATTTTACCCACTTGGCTAGCATATTATGCTGCCATTTTTCATAACCTGTAGTAGTCTTTCAAACCGACCGTCTTGATAGAAAAAACCGCACGGTATAAAAGCTTTTCAACTTGACCAAGTGGGCTAATATTTGTACCTGTTAGATACTACTTTCTCCAAATGATCGAGGATCATAAGAGAGATAATTTTCCTATAAAGAAAAAGGAATGGCTACAGACTCAGATGACCAAGTGGGCAGGTGGGCCTAGACGACGAACATTGCTTTCCTCAAGTGGTCATAAGGGCTGTAAACTGACTCAACAGCTCTCTTGCCTAGGGCTACAAGCCGAGTTGATCAATTGGGCAGGTGGGCCTAGGCGGCGAACATTGCTTTCCTCAGAGAGGATCAACTCAGTTATGGTCCCGCTTAGGCATCGCTTGAGAGTACCTAGGAGTATTCGATGGTCACAGACTAAGATGATCAGTTGGGCATGTGTGGTTATGCCGCGGGGGCTATACTGACATTGCTTTCCTCAGAAAGATCCTCAAAGATGTAACTATATCCCTCTCGGGGCATGATAGAGCTAACAATCACCTAGACCTACCTTGATGCAGGGGTGTGTTAGATATCAGTCCGGATCCAAGATTCTGAAGACCACCAGCACGGGAATTGGCAAGGTACCACTACACGTGTGCGAAAACTCCCCGAGGTTTTACGCTAATGACTACAGTCCGAGGGGGTTCGAGCAGAACTTGGCGATGTCTCCACGGTTCAGTGAGTTTGATAATAAGGAATAGAGAAGTCACAAGGAAGAGTCCACAAGTAAGAGTGTCAGTATTGTAGATATAAAAAATACAACAAATGAGAGCATTGTCATTAAGGAAATAACCGTTTTGAGATCGTCGCCGCTTCAAGATGTCTTCACCATCACTTGTCTACACTTGTCTAGAGATGATAAGTTCCATTTCTTAACACCTTGATGATAAATGGGCCTGCCTAGTTAGGAATTAATTTCCCAATGCGACCTGATCTGGCTGGACGAGGTTCGACTCGGAACTACCTCCCAACAAATTTTGTTTGATAATGGAAAGGGTCTTGCTATTATCCTGCAAGAAAAGTTAGCCCATCAACTTGATATGGAGAATTATTCATACCCACCTTATAGAACTCATGGTGAGGAATAGAGAGCTCTTCTGCTTCAAGTTGCGGCAAATGTTCCAAGCAATTGCTAGAGGGCTTGTTGTTAGTAGCTAACGTAGTATTAAGTTGAGAATCCACTTGTCCATTGAGTTGAATGTTCTCTGCTAATAGGAGAGGGATGTTGTTGTTTTGCACACGCATTTCTGGATGATCGCGGGGATGCCCGAGGACCTTTGATGGATAATCCATGAAAACAGGAAATGCTGAAAGAGAAAAACTGAAATAACTTTCAAACGGAGCCGCATTTTTGAAATCTTAGGGCTAAAAATTGCCTGAATGAGGAATCTGGTTCAATTTTGGATAGTTCAGCTCGATCCGGTCACAACAGGCTTTGAATTTCTGAATTCCGACACCCGGATCAAAAGTTATGGCCGTTTTAAAATTGAATGTATTTTAGGACAAATCTCGCATCTTCATCGCAATTGTTGTTCATCAACCACTCGCTATCTGAAGGTCGCGTGTTTCTGTTGAATCCAAAATGGCACCTCCATGATCTACTCAAGGAAATAGGGGGAAAAGGAGGCCGCGAGCAGCTGGTTACTAGAGTCGCGAGTGAAGAGCGGAGAAGAAGAGAGGGCCGCTAGCTTGCGGCGAGGCCAGACTTTGCCCGTCGCGACAAAAGCCACTCATGCGACGGGCTTTCCCTTTATTCAATAATCTGTATTACAACTTGTCGCTTTTAGTACATATAAAGGAAATGAATATAAGAGGATGATAGATATAAAAAGTTAGCCGCCCGGGCTGTTTGCTGAGGCCGTGATGAGTCCCAAATATATACACATTTATGGACTCATCTGGGCCGATTTTCTAGTCTATGCACTTCACTTTAGACATGTTTTCACTAATATTTGACACTCCATGCTAAGTGCACCTCTAGGCCCGTTTTTGGTGTTATTTCATGTTCTTCATTTTTAGTAGTTTTCATGGATTGTTAAGTGCCACTTTCAGTGGTTGGATTCATGGTTGTGCTGGAACAGGAGTCGTGCGGGTGTTCCCGGTACAATTCTGTATAGGAACACTGCGCACGATCATTAGTTTCTATTGCGCACGACCACTGGTCGTGCGCCGCTGATCGTGTGCACTTAACCCTATTTTTTTGAGTTCTGTCTCGGACAGTGCGCACGACCACCAACGATATTGCGCACGACCACCGGTCGTGCACGGCTGTTCGTGCGCACTTAACATCAATTTTATGAGTTCTGTTTCGACCAGCGCGCACGACCACCTACGATAGTGCGCACGACCACCGGTCGTGCGCCACTGGTCGTGCGAACAATGTATTTTATCAATTTCTTACATTGTAGGCTCCACCCAGGCAGGCGCACGATCACAGGATTCCAGCGCGCACGACCACTGGTCGTGCGCCAATGATCGTGCGCATTGTTTATTCCAGCGCCTATATATATTCCTGCTCGCGAATTAGGTTAAATCCTCCGCATTTTCTTCCGCTAGTCCGTCGTTTCCTGCTCCAGAGCGCCCGATTTCGCCCCTCCATTGCCGCCCACCATCGGGAGGTGCTCCGGGCTTGTTCTTCACGCCATTCTTGAGCCAGAGCTTCCTCTCGGCCTCCTCCTTCATCCTAGAGCTTCAAGTAAGGTTTAGCCGCCATCGCCATCAAGCAAGAGGAAGTTTGCAACCTCTACCAGATCGTGACACGAAGAAGACGGGCTCATTGGAGAGTAGTGACAGCTCTCTCTACCCCGGACGTAGTTGCGGACCGAGCTTGGACGCGGAATGACAACCTGGCGATTCCAACCGTGAATCTACAACGAGACTTCGGATTCGGTCGATTTCTTGCCTTGTTCTTCTCTTATTGATGTATATGTAGCTAGAGCTAACATTATGATGAAGTAGCACTTAACTTTATTTGCATTTCTATACATTTCATGTCTATGTGAAATATTTTACTATTTCAGTTGCTTGAGGTGCGCCCCATTCCATCCTCCATCCCGCCGTCACGTTCGTGTGCCGCACTAGCAATTGCTAGTGGCGTGCTTGTCGAAGAGGTGCTTGCGACCCTCATCTGTATGCCTACTCTTCCATCCGCCTAGCGAAGCGTGGCATAGCGGCCCGTGTAATCCATTCCGACTCCGCCGGTGCGAACCATTCCATCCGCTTGCCTACTCTTCCATCCGCCTAGCGAAGCGTGGCATAGCGGCCCGTGTAATCCATTCGCCCTACAAAGCAGTGCGCTAGAGGCCTACACAGTTCGATTCTGCTTGCCTACTCGTCCATCCGCCCTTGCGACGCAGCGCGCTCAAGGCCTGCCTAGTCTCCATCCCGCCAAGCGAAGCATTGCATAGCGGCATTGCATAGGAGTAGTTTAAGTTGTTTTCATTTATTTTCCACAAACCAAATCCCCCATTTCCGCATCCATCCGCTCGAAAGGACTTCAATCTTAAGTCCTTCCTCGATAATAAACTCCACCTTACTGTGTTCCTTTGAGATCGATACTTGGGGATTCATTCCCATTTTATATTACTTGAACGATCGGTACACTGCCGTTTCGTGCCGCAGTCTTACTACCGCCTATAGCGGTGTGCTAAGATTTGTGCATCAAGTTTTTGGCGCTGTTGTCGGGGAACACAGTCGTGTGAGTTTTTTGGTGAGGGAAAACCTGAGAGAGAAGCCCTTCCATTTGTAATTGCATTTCTTTGTTTTATTTCTTTTTATTCCATTTTCCTGTTTTAATTAGGTTGCTTTGTAATTTTTGTTAGGTGTGGTATTTCGCACAATAGTGTTTTTCTATTTGAATCGTTTTATCTTCGCACTATGTGGGCACATCTTAATATCCGTTGCCGTTGTTGTGGAGCTACCTCCCACTCTAGTGATGAATGCCCTACGGAGAATGGTGGGCATAATTCTTCTCGCCCAGCATATAGAGCACCGACTTCATCTGGTACTCCATATGGTGCGCGTAAGTCTTATGGCTACTCTGCTGAGCCTTTACCGTCTTACTTCTTTTCGGCTTCAGCACCCGCTGTGCTAAAGAAGCCCGCTAGGCAGTGCCAGTTTTGTCGGAGCACAGATCATGCCCTGAAGGATTGTGCTGCTTTTCGTCGCCAATTGGATGAGGATGACGAGCCGGATATCCGGATCATCCCGAATCCTAACTCTGGCAGCACACCTTCAACATCCGGTTTTGTGTCTTTGCCACCTTCACATCTTGAAGGATATGGCGTTGACACAGTCACCAGATGTGTGGTTGATGTGGGCACCGACATTGCTGAGCCTATTCTCCCGGTGCATCCACCACCCCTAGTGGATTCGATTCTTTGTGAGGAATCGGTGCTCGACTTTTATCCGAGCACTGTTCCTCTCCATGTTGTGCATACTACACTCGTCTCTGACGACATTGTTGATGATGTGTCGCAGGATGAGGTGGGTGATCTGAGTGTTGTTCCTATTCCAATGAAGGAGGACAACCTTCTAGGTGAAGAGGAGTTTTCCTCAGCACCGGTGGAGGAAGTCCAAATCTCTAGCTTGGCCACTGTTGATCCCGCCGAATCTTGTAGCATTGATGACAATGCAAACATTATTTTACTTCCCCAACCTGATGGGAGTGAGATCGGGACCACTCCCCCGATTTTTTATTATTTATGTTCTTCGTCTTGTTTATTTCTCGATCCCCCTCTTCATCCGAGCCTGTGCAGGTTGAGTCTTCACAGGTACCCCAGGGGGATTTGGTGCATATTGCCCAAGTCAATGATGAGAGCATCCTCTTATGTGAGGAGGTTGATTCCCCCTCCGTAGAGGAAGCTCCACTCATTGCCTTTTCCTCCTGCCACCTCCCTGTTGACGACACCTTGCTAGGCAAGGATGTGTTTGGTGAGTTGAGTGAGGATATGTCCTCCTCTTCTTGCTTTTTGTTTCCTCTACCTGCGTTATGTAGGTATTATTATTATTTGGGTAGAGGAGTAACTGTTCTGTCGCCATATCGGTACCCGCTACCGACACGCGTATTAGAATAGTTACCTGTTCATTTCCTTTTTCATACGCCCATTAGCTAGAACCTTTAGTTTTTGAATAAGTCGTGCTGGGATGATAATAACCCCAGTAGTTATCTTTCTTTTCTGCATTTTTATTTCATCTAATCATGTTCAGTTAGTAGTATTTTTTTCAGTTTTCTATTTTCTTTTGTTTCTGCGGAGCTGACCCCTGCAGGTATCTTTTCTGGATGGCGGACGCTGCGGCTCATTTTAGCTTACACGCCAATCTTCTGGTGTGCTCATTTTTGAGCACTGGGTACTCTCTTTCCCTAGCCTTTTCTGATTTTCATGTCATATATTTTGTGGATTGTTTAGTTTAAGTCTGGGGGAGAGCAGTTTTTGTGCCCACTCACGTGCACTCTCGCATAGCATGCTAGAAGTACTTTTATTTTAGTTTATTGGAAATTGTTGTTCATTTTTATTGCACACCACAGCACCCACTTGAGCATGCTTAGCCGTTGGCACGTCGCGAGTTGAATTTGTCTTTTTGTGTGATTTGGAAAATCATTATGTTGGCTTAGGATTATGAGGCGGAGTAAAATGTTGACTCCTGTAGTGCTCCTAGTCGAGTGCTCATGTCTCGTTTAGAAATTCGTGTAGATTCAATTTCTTTTTATGCTTTTAGTTTATATTTTTTTTCTATTAGCATAAATATTGTTTACTACACTCAAAAATTGGTGAATCCGGTGTGAATCAAACGGTAGCATAGGGATGTGTGTAGACGTTCGTTAGCCTCGTATTGCCCGAGTCGGGAGAAATGATTATCTTTCTCGGTGGCTAGAACTTGCCCCAAGCGATTCTTGAAGCATGGGTATACGGTTAGTCAATTGCGTGAATGTGATATAGGCCATCATTTTGGCCCGGTTGAGCCTTTTTGCCCACTCCTATCGCTTTATCCTTGTCAGCCCAGTTGTGCCTACCCTTTCTTTGATTCAGCCCCACTGTTGTCTCACCAAAGCCTAAATGCCAATCCTAGTCGCACACCCAAATCTGAGCTTTAGCTGTTTATTATTTTCATGAGTTGGGTTGTTGATTTGGTGATATGTTTGTGAAGATGTGGATGTGTTTTATTGTTTAGCTGCTGAAAATGATAAGAAAAGAAAAGAAGAAAATGAGAGAAAGAAAAGAAGTGAAAAGAAAAGAAAAAGATATGAGCTTTAATGAAAAATCTGTGTAAAAATATATGTTTGGGAGTAGGCGGTGCACACACCCATGTTGTTAAGTCTAAGTCTGGGGGTGTGGTGCATCCACGTGTTTTATGGCTACTTGGATAGTGTTATGCATTTGCTCATTTGGGTTTTTGTGTTCTAAGCCTTCATGTTTATATTTGTTTACCTCACCTAAACCCAAGCCTCATCTAAAACCTTAAGTCCTATTGATTCACGCATTTGAGTCAAACCAGTGCCGTGGAGAGAGTGCGAACGGGCAAGCTTATGGTCACCGACATTGATGGATTTCAATGGAGTTGTCCCGAGCCCCGATCTTAGGCAATGCTCGCCTCAGCGTTCAGTTTACTTTCTTCCTATGTACGACCTTATGATTCACCGTGATTCACTTTTTGAGTAAATGTAATATATAAATACGCCCCTAAGAAAAGTATAAACTAATATGTATAATTAGAAATTTTGTCTACTGTACTTCTACGCACATGAGCATGCGACTTCGCATGGTACTCCGCTTGATAATTTCTTCGCCAGCTTATGTTTTTCCTGTCCGCGAGAGATGGTTTGCTCGGGACGCGCAAACAGTTAAGTCTGGGGGTGTGATGAGTCCTAAATATATACACATTTATGGACTCATCTGGGCCGATTTTCTAGTCTATGCACTTCACTTTAGACATGTTTTCACTCATATTTGACACTCCATGCTAAGTGCACCTCAAGGCCCGTTTTTGGTGTTATTTCATGTTCTTCATTTTTAGTAGTTTTCATGGATTGTTAAGTGCCACTTTTAGTGGTTGGATTCGTGGTTGTGCTGGAACAGGAGTCGTGCGGGTGTTCCCGGTACAATTCTGTACAGGAACACTGCGCACGATCACTGTTTCTATTGCGCAAGACCACGGGTCGTGCGCCGCTGATCGTGTGCACTTAACCCTATTTTTTTGAGTTCTGTCTCGGACAGTGCGCACGACCACCAACGATATTGCGCACGACCAGTGCGCACTTAACATCAATTTTATGAGTTCTATTTTGACCAGTGCGCACGACCACCTACGATAGTGCGCACGACCACCGGTCGTGCGCCACTGGTCGTGCGAACATGGTATTTTATAAATTTCTTACATTGCAGGCTCCACCCAGGCAGGCGCACGATCACAGGATTCCAGCGCGCACGACCACTGGTCGTGCGCCAATGATCGTGCGCACTATTTATTCCAGCGCCTATAAATATTCCTGCTCGCGAATTAGGTTATATCCTCCGCATTTTCTTCCGCCAGTCCGCCGTTTCCTGCTCCAGAGCGCCCGATTTCGCCCCTCCATCGTCGCCCACCATCGGGAGGTGCTCCGGGCTTGTTCTTCACGCCATTCTTGAGCTGGAGCTTCCTCTCGGCCTCCTCCTTCATCCTAGAGCTTCAAGGAAGGTTTAGCCGCCATCGCCATCAAGCAAGAGGAAGTTTGCAACCTCTACTGGATCGTGACACGAAGAAGACGGGCTCATTGGAGAGTAGTGACAGCTCTCTCTACCCCAGACGTAGTTGCGGACCGAGCTTGGACGCGGATTGACAACCCGACGATTCCAATCGTGAATCTACAACGATACTTCGGATTCGGTCGATTTCTTGCCTTGTTCTTCTCTTATTGATGTATATGTAGCTAGAGCTAACATTATGATGAAGTAGCACTTAACTTTATTTGCATTTCTATACATTTCATGTCTATGTGAAATATTTTACTGTTTGAGTTGCTTGAGGTGCGCCCCATTCCATCCTCCATCCCGCCGTCATTTTCGTGTGTCGCACTAGCAATTGCTAGTGGCGTGCTTATCGACGAGGTGCTTGCGACCCTCATCTGTATGCCTACTCTTCCATCCGCCTAGCGAAGCGTGGCATAGCGGCCCGTGTAATCCATTCCGACTCCGCCGGTACGAACCATTCCATCCGCTTGCCTACTCTTCCATCCGCCTAGCGAAGCGTGGCATAGCGGCCCGTGTAATCCATTCGCCCTACGAAGCAGTGCGCTCAAGGCCTGCACAGTTCGATTCCGCTTGCCTACTCGTCCATTCGCCCTTGCGACGCAGCGCGCTCAAGGCCTGCCTAGTCTCCATCCCGCCAAGCGAAGCATTGCATAGCGGCATTGCATAGGAGTAGTTTAAGTTATTTTCATTTATTTTCCACAAACCAAATCCCCCATTTCCGCATCCATCCGCTCGAAAGGACTTCAATCTCAAGTCATTCCTCGATAATAAACTCCACCTTACTGTGTTCCTTTGAGATCGATACTTGGGGATTCATTCCCATTTTATATTACTTGAACGATCGGTACACTGCCGTTTCGTGCCGCATTCTTACTACCGCCTATAGAGGTGTGCTAAGATTTGCGCATTAGGCCGCCCGGCCTGTTGTTGAGACCGCCCGAACTAGTCGCCCGGGCTGTTTGCTGAGGCCGTCCGGCCTGTTGCTGAGGCCGCCCGGCCTGTTGCTGAGGCCGCCCGACCGAGCTATTAGGAGGTCGTCAGACAAGCCACCATTAGGTGCGGTCTGACTGTTTATAGTCGCTGATTTTGTCCCCCAACTTGCCTGTCCTTTGTTCATGGTCGAGGGTCCTATTTGTAGGCTCGATGTTGTCACCGCCGGTGAGCCGGTGACTAGATTTCTACCAGCGCGGTCTGAAGATGGAGGTCGCCACCTTGGTGACTTGAAGGGAGAAGCCGCCCACCTGGGCGACTTGAAGGGAGAAGCGCCCCACCTGGGCGACTTGAAGGGAGAAGCCGCCCCACCTGGGCGACTTGAAGGGAGAAGCCACCCCACCTGGGCGACTTGAAGGGAGAAGCAGCCCCACCTGGCCGACTTGAAGGGAGAAGCCGCCCACCTGGGCGACTTGAAGGGAGAAGCCGCCCCACCTGGACACTTGAAGTGTATGTGTCATTTTGAAGTGTATGTGTCATTTGGAGCTAAATCTCGTATTACCACTACAACTCACTGTATATCGACCTCTAAACGAGCTGGAATGGGTTTAAATTGTTCTCCATTGGATTTAGGGCTCTGATCTCATTCCGAAAAGGTATTGTGGGCAAAAATTGGACAATCGGAAAGGTGTTGTCTTATTATAGAATGGGTAAATCTTATTCTATGTTGGATGGAGAATACGAGCTCTTTCCGAAAAAGTGTTGCGCAAAAAAATCGATCAACCTGAACAAAAGTTATGGCTGCTTGAAGTTTAAGTGTAATTTGGAGCTAAATCCCGCATTTCCACTGGAACCCACTGTATATCAAACAATAGATGAACTTGAATGGTTATATCCTACTATACATGGGATGTATGGCTCTGAGCTTATTCTAAAAAGGTTTTGGGGGCAAAAATTGGGCAACTAGATCAAGAGTTCTGTCTGTTTGAAGTTTATGTGTCATTTGGAGCTGAATCCCCCATTACCACTGTAACCTACTATAGATCAACCACTAAATGAACTGGAATGGGTAAAACTTGTTGTCCATTGGATATAAGGCTCCAATCTCATTCCGAAAAGGTGTTGTGGGCAAATAACTGGACAACCAGATCAATAGTTATAGCTGTTTGAAGTTTAGGTGTTGGTTGGAGCCAAATCCCACATTACCACTACAACTCAATGTATATCGACCACAAAATGAACTAGATTGGGTAAAGCTTGCTCTCCATTGACTGTATGGCTCAGAGCTCATTTCGAAGAGGTTATCTGGGCAAAAATTAGACAACCTGATCAAAAGTTATTGCTGTTTCAAGTTTAGGTGTCATTTGTAGCTAAATTTCACATTACTAGTGCAACCCGCTATATATCGACAACTTACTGAACTGCATTGGGTAAAATTTGTGCTTCAATGAACGTAGTGCTCCGAGCTCATTCCTAAAAGGTGTTGTGGGGGTAAAATCAGACAACCAGATGAAAAGTTATTTATGTATAAAGTTTTAGTGTCATTTGGAGCTAAATCTCTCATTTTCACTACAACCAGCATTAAAAATTCTGTCATTTTGAAGTGTATGCGTCATTTGGAGCTAAATCTCGTATTACCACTACAACTCATTGTATATCGACCTCTAAATAAGCTGGAATGGGTTAAAATTGTTCTCCATTGGATTTAGGGCTCCGATCTCATTCCGAAAAGGTATTGTGGGCGAAAATTGGACTACTAGAAAGGTGTTGTCTTATTCTAGAATGGGTAAATCTTATTCTCTGTTGGATGGAGAATACAAACTCTTAACGAAAAAGTGTTGTGCAAAAAATCGAACAACCGGATCAAAAGTTTTGGCTGCTTGAAGTTTAGGTGTAATTTGGAGCTAAATCCCGCATTACCACTGGAACCCACTGTATATCGAACAATAAACGAACTTGAATGGTTATATCCTACTCTACATTGGATGAAGGACACTGGGCTAATTCTAAAAAGGTATTATGGGCAAAAATTGGGCAACTTGATCAAGAGTTCTGTCTGTTTGAAGTTTATGTGTCATTTGGAGCTAAATCCCCCATTAGCACAGTAACTCACTGTAGATCAACCACTAAACGAACTGGAATGGGTAAAACTTGTTGTCCATTCGATGTAGGGCTCTGATCTCATTTCGAAATGGAGTTGTGGGCAATAACCTAACAGCTGGATAAAATTTATGGATGTTTGAAGTTTAGGTGTCAATTGGAGTAAAATTCCTCATTTCCTCTGTAATCCACTAGCTGTCGACCACTAAATGAACTCGATCGGGTAAATCCTATTCTCCATAGGATGTATGGCTCTGAGCTCATTCCAAAAAGGTGTTTTGGGCAATATCCGGACAACTGGATCAATAGTTATAGTTGTTTGAAGTGTAGGTGTTAGTTGGAGCTAAATCACACATTACCACAGCAACTCAATGTATATCGACCACTAATGAACTAGATTGGGTTAAACTTGCTCTCCAATTAATGTATGGCTCAGAGCTCATTTCGAAGAGGTTTTGTGGGCCAATATCAAACAACCTGGTCAAAAGTTATGGCTGTTTCAAGTTTAGGTGTCATTTGGAGCTAAATTTTGCATTACCATTGCAACCCGCTACATATCGACAACTAAATATACTGCAATGGGTAAAACTTGTTCTTCAATGAATGTAGGGCTCCAAGCTCATTACAAATAGGTGTTGTGCGCAAAAATCAGACAATAATATCAAAAGTTATGGTTGTTTTAGTTTATGTGTCAAGAGGAGCTAAATACCTCATTACCATTGCAACCTGCTGTATATTGACCACTAAAATGAGCTGGAATGGTTTAAAATGGTGCTCCATTGGATGTATCCCTCCGAGCATATTCTGAAAAGGTGTTGTGGGCAAAAATTATACATACAAATCTAATGTTATGGACGTTAGAAGTTTAGGTGTCATTTGGAGCTAAATTTTGCATTACCGCTGCAACACGCTATATATCGACAACTAAATGAATAGTAATGGGTAAAACTTGTGCTCCAATGAATGTAGTGCTCCGAGCTCATTCCGAAAAGGTGTTGTGGGGGCAAAATAAGACAACCGCATCAAAAGTTATTGCTGTTTAAGTTTAAGTATCATTTGGAGATAAATCTCTCATTTTCACCACAACCAGCATAAAAAATTCTGTAATTTGAAGTGTATGTATCATTTGGAGTTAAATCTCATATTACCACTACAACTTACTGTATATTGACCTCTAAACGAGCTGGAATGGGTTTAAATTGTTCTCCATTAGATTTAGGGCTCCGATCTCATTCCGAAAAGGTATTGTGGGAAAAAATTGGACAACCGGGTCATATTCTAGAATGGGTAAATCTTATTCTATGTTGGATGGAGAATACGAGCTCTTTCCGAAAAAGTGTTGTGCAAAACAATCGAACAACCTGAACAAAAGTTATGGCTGCTTGAAGTTTAAGTGTAATTTAGAGCTAAATCCCGCATTTCCACTGGAACACACTATATATCGAACAATAGATGAACTTGAATGGTTATATCCTACTCTACATTGGATGTAGGGATCTGAGCTTATTCTAAAAAGGTATTGGGGGCAAAAATTGGGCAACTGAATTAAGAGTTCTGTCTGTTTGAAGTTTATGCTTCATTTGGAGCTGAATCCCCCATTACCACTGTAACCTTCTATAGATCAACCACTAAATGAACTGGAATGGGTAAAACTTGTTGTCCATTGGATATAGGGCTCCAATCTCATTCTGAAAAGGTGTTGTGGGCAAATAACCTGACAACCGGATCAAAGTTATGGATGTTTGAAGTTTAGGTGTCAATTGGAGAAAAATCCCTCATTTACACTACAATCCACTATCCGTCGACCACTAAATGAACTCGATCGAGTAAATCCTATTCTCCATAGGATGTATGGCTCTGAGCTCATTACGAAAAGGTGTTTTGGGAAAAATCCGGACAACCGGATCAATAGGTATAGCTGTTTGAAGTTTAGGTGTTGGTTGGAGCCAAATCCCACATTACCACTACAACTCAATGTATATCGACCACAAAATGAACTAGATTGGGTAAAGCATGCTCTCCATTGAATGTATGGCTCAGAGATCATTTCGAAGAGGTTTTGTGGGCAAAAATTAGACAACCTGATCAAAAGTTATGGCTGTTTCAAGTTTAGGTGTCATTTGTAGCTAAATTTCGCATTACTAGTGCAACCCGCTATATATCGACAACTAACTGAACTGCATTGGGTAAAACTTGTGCTTCAATGAATGTAGTGCTCCGAGCTCATTCCTAAAAGGTGTTGTGGGGGTAAAATCAGACAACCGGATGAAAAGTTATTGATTTATAAAGTTTTAGTGTCATTTGGAGCTAAATCTCTCATTTTCACTACAACCAACATTAAAAATTCTGTCATTTTGAAGTGTATGTGTCATTTGGAGCTAAATCTCGTATTACCACTACAACTCACTGTATATCGACCTCTAAGTGAGCTGGAATGGGTTAAAATTGTTCTCCATTGGATTTAGGGCTCCGATCTCATTCCGAATAGGTATTGTGGGCGAAAATTGGACTACTAGAAAGGTGTTGTCTTATTCTAGAATGGGTAAATCTTATTCTCTATTGGATGGAGAATACGAACTCTTTTTGAAAAAGTGTTGTGCAAAAAAATCGAACAACCGGATCAAAAGTTTTGGCTGCTTGAAGTTTGGGTTTTATTTGGATCTAAATCCCACATTACCACTGGAACCCACTGTATATCGAACAATAAACGAACTTGAATGGTTATATCCTACTCTACATTGGATGTAGGACTCTGAGCTCATTCTAAAAAGGTTTTATGGGCAAAAATTGGGCAACTTGATCAAGAGTTCTGTCTGTTTGAAGTTTATGTGTCATTTGAAGCTAAATCCCCCATTAGCACTGTAACTGACTGTAGATCAACCACTAAACGAACTGGAATGGGTAAAACCTGTTGTCCATTCGATGTAGGACTCCGATCTCATTTCGAAAAGGTCTTGTGGGCAATAACCTAACAGGTGGATTAAAGTTATGGATGTTTGAAGTTTAGGTGTTAATTGGAGCAAAATCCCTAATTTCCTCTGTAATACACTAGCCGTCGACTACTAAATGAACTCAATCGGGTAAATCCTATTCTCCATAGGATGTATGGCTCTGAGCTCATTCCAAAAAGGTGTTTTGGGCAATATCTGGACAACTGGATCAATAGTTATAGTTGTTTGAAGTTTAGGTGTTAGTTGGAGCTAAATCGCACATTACAACTGCAGCTCAATGTATATCGACCACTAAATGAACTAGATTGGGTTAAACTTGCTCTCCATTGAATGTATGGCTCAGAGCTCATTTCGAAGACGTTTTGTGGACCAATATCAGACAACCTGGTCAAAAGTTATGGCTGTTTCAAGTTTAGGTGTCATTTGGAGCTAAATTTTGCATTACCAGTGCAACCCGCTACATATCGACAAATAAATGAATTGCAATGGGTAAAACTTGTGCTTCAATGAATGTAGGGCTCCGAGCTCATTCCAAAAAGGTGTTGTGCGCAAAAATTTGAGAATAAGATCAAAAGTTATGGTTGTTTAAGTTTATGTGTCAAGAGGAGCTAAATCCCTCATTACCATTGCAACCTGCTGTATATTGACCACTAAAATGAGCTGGAATGGTTTAAAATGGTGCTCCATTGGATGTATTCCTCCGAGCATATTCTGAAAAGGTGTTGTGGGCAAAAATTATACATACAAATCTAATGTTATGGACGTTAGAAGTTTAGGTGTCATTTGGAGCTAAATTTCGCATTACCGCTGCAACACACTATATATCGACAACTAAATGAATAGTAATGGGTAAAACTTGTGCTCCAATGAATTTAGTGCTCCGAGCTCATTTCGAAAAGGTGTTGTGGGGGTAAAATAAGACAACCGCATCAAAAGTTATTGCTGTTTAAAGTTTAAGTATCATTTGGAGCTAAATCTCTCATTTTCACCACAACCAGCTTAAAAAATTCTATCATTTTGAAGTGTATGTGTCATTTGGAGCTAAATCTTGTATTACCACTACAACTCACTGTATATCGACCTCTAAACGAGCTGGAATGGGTTTAAATTGTTCTCCATTGGATTTAGAGCTCCGGTCTCATTCCGTAAAGGTATTGTGGGCAAAAATTGGACAACCGAAAAGGTGTTGTCTTATTCTAGAATGGGTAAATCTTATTTTATGTTGGATGGAGAATATAAGCTCTTTCCGAAAAAGTGTTGTGCAAAAAAATTGAACAACCGGAACAAAAGTTATGGCTGCTTGAAGTTTAAGTGTAGTTTGGAGCTAAATCCCGCATTTCCACTGGAACCCACTGTATATCGAACAATAGATGAAATTGAATGGTTATATCCTACTCTACATTGGATGTAGGGCTCTGAGCTTATTCTAAAAAGGTATTGGGGGCAAAAATTGGGCAACTGGATCAACAGTTCTGTCTGTTTGAAGTTTATGTGTCATTTGGAGCTGAATCCCCCATTACCACTGTAACCTCTTGTAGATCAACCACTAAATGAACTGGAATGGGTAAAACCTGTTGTCCATTGAATATAGGGCTCCAATCTCATTCCGAAAAGGTGTTGTGGGCAAATAACCTGACAACCGGAACAAAGTTATGAATGTTTGAAGTTTAGGTGTCAATTGGAGCAAAATCCCTCATTTACACTACAATCCACTATCCGTCGACCACTAAATGAACTCGATCGAGTAAATCCTATTCTCCATAGGATGTATGGATCTGAGCTCATTACGAAAAGGTGTTTTGGGAAAAATCCGGACAACCAGATCAATAGTTATAGCTGTTTGAAGTTTAGGTGTTGGTTGGAGCCAAATCCCACATTACCACTACAACTCAATGTATATCGACCAAAAAATGAACTAGATTGGGTAAAGCTTGCTCTCCATTGACTGTATGGCTCAGAGCTCATTTAGAAGAGGTGTTGTGGGCAAAAATTAGACAACCTGATCAAAAGTTATGGCTTTTTCATGTTTACGTGTCATTTGTAGCTAAATTTCGCATTACTAGTGCAACCCACAATATATCGACAACTAACTGAACTGCATTGGGTAAAACATGTGCTTCAATGAATGTAGTGCTCCGAGCTCATTCCTAAATGGTGTTGTGGGGGGAAAATCAGACAACCGAATGAAAAGTTATTGATTTATAATGTTTTAGTGTCATTTGGAGCAAAATCTCTCATTTTCACTACAACGAGCATTAAAAATTCTGTCATTTTGAAGTGTATGTGTCATTTGGAGCTAAATCTCGTATTACCACTACAACTCACTGTATATCGACCTCTAAATGAGCTGGAATGGGTTAAAATTGTTCTCCATTGGATTTAGGGCTCCGATCTCATTCCGAAAAGGTATTGGGGGCGAAAATTGGACAACTAGAAAGGTGTTGTCTTATTCTAGAATGGGTAAATCTTATTCTCTATTGGATGGAGAATACGAACTTTTTTCGAAAAAGTGTTGTGCAAAAAAATCGAACAACCGGATCAAAAGTTTTGTCTGCTTGAAGTTTAGGTGTAATTTGGAGCTAAATCCCACATTACCACTGGAACCCACTGTATATCGAACAATAAACGAACTTGAATGGTTATATCCTACTCTACATTGGATGTAGGACTCTGAGCTCATTCTAAAAAGGTATTATGGGCAAAAATTGGGCAACTTGATCAAGAGTTCTGTATGTTTGAAGTTTAGGTGTCATTTGGAGCTAAATCCATTATTAGCATTGTAACTCACTATAGATCAACCACTAAACGAACTGGAATGGGTAAAACTTGTTGTCCATTCGATGTAGGGCTCTGATCTCATTTCGAAAAGGTGTTGTGGGCAATAACCTAACAGCTGGATCAAAGTTATGGATGTTTGAAGTTTAGGTGTCAATTGGAGCAAAATCCCTCATTTCCTCTGTAATCCACTAGCTGTCGACCACTAAATGAAGTCGATCGGGTAAATCCTATTCTCCATAAGATGTATGGCTCTGATCTCATTCCAAAAAGGTGTTTTGGGCAATATCCGGACAACTGGATCAATAGTTACAGCTGTTTGAAGTTTGGGTGTTAGTTGGAGCTAAATCGCACATTACCACTGCAACTCAATGTATATCGACCACTAAATGAACTAGATTGGGTTAAACCTGCTCTCCATTGAATGTATGGCTCAGAGCTCATTTTGAAGAGGTTTTGTGGGTCAATATCAGACAACCTGGTCAAAAGTTATGGCTGTTTCAAGTTTTGATGTCCTTTGGAGCTAAATTTTGCATTACCAGTGCAACCCGCTACATATCGACAAATAAATGAACTACAATGGGTATAACTTGTGCTTCAATGAATGTAGGGCTCCGAGCTCATTTCAAAAAGGTGTTGTTGCTCAAAAATCGGACAATAAGATCAAAAGTTATGGTTGTTTTAGTTTATGTGTCAAGAGGAGCTAAATCCCTCATTACCATTGCAACCTGCTGTATATTGACCACTAAAATGAGCTGGAATGTTTAAAATGGTGCTCCATTGGATGTATTCATCCGAGCATATTCTGAAAAGGTGTTATGGGCAAAAATTATACATACAAATCTAATGTTATGGACGTTAGAAGTTTATGTGTCATTTGGAGCTATATTTCGCATTACCGCTGCAACATGCTATATATCGACAACTAAATGAATAGTAATGGGTAAAACTTGTGCTCCAATGAATGTATAGGATATTAGAAATACCAAGGTCATATTCCACGGGGCGCGTTGATTACTTCTACTTCGAGGAAAATCACTATTATTTTATCTAATGATTTTTTGGAGGTTTTGATTACTTAGCAAAAAAAAAACTAATTGCAAGCTAAATGAAAAGATTAAACATTGCATGAAAGGAAAGAGAAATTGACATTGCATAAAAGAGACATTACTAAGGAGAGAAAGATTGTCATTGCATGAAAAGGAAGAAATTACTTAAGGAGAAAGAGAACATGAAAGAGGAAACTAATTTTTATTGAAAATCAAAAACTATTACAAGCCTTAATTAAAGAGTGCAAAGCTAAGGAAAATGAAGGCTACAAGCTTAAGAAAACTAGTACATGAAAGTTACATTAAAACATTGCATGAATTGAAAGGGAAGAGAACATGAAAGCTTTAAGACACATGAACATTAACTTGAAAAACTCACTCTCAGCTCTAACAGCACCTCCCCATCTCCAAAATTCTGAACCCTGGACTCAAGGAGAGCCTCTGAATTTATAGCAGAAATTTTCAAGTTACACGCCCTTGGTCACGGGCGTGACCTAGGCGTGTAATCATTGCTGACAGTGGATCTGGCAGTGGCGTGGACTTTGCGTGACGGCGACAGAAAAATCGGACATTACACGCCCGTGTAACTTTGGTCACGGGCGTGTACTTGGGCAGCTTCATTAATGCGGTGTGGGCTTGAGTGCGGCGCTGCAGCGAAAAGCGATCACGCGCAAAAAGTCACGAGCGTGACTCATGGGTCACTGGATGCGGCATGGGCTTGAATTCGGTGCGGTAGGGAGCAGGGATCACTTCGGAAGACACGGGCGTGACTCTTTGGTCACGGGCGTGACTTGGGTCAACTCCTCGACAGCATCTCCACGTCTCGTCGGCAGCCAGCTACGAAGATTCTAAGATTACACGCCCTTGGTCACGGGCGTGACCTGGGGCGTGACTTGATGTGGATTCGTCGAACTCAGCTCGACCTTCATCGAACGCAGAACATTAGGTTACACGCCCTTGGTCACGGGCGTGACTGAGGGCGTGTACTATGGAATTTGTCCAAAAACTTCAGAAAATCTGCAAAACAAAAGTAAAACTGCATTTAGAATAGAATTTATAAAAGAAGTGATTTTAAACTAAAATAAATAATATTTACAATTTTAAATTAAAACTACACATAATACTATAATTAAAATATGCATAAATACTACTCATCAAATACCCCCATACTTGAGGTTTTGCTATTCCAGAGCAAAAGTGTGAGACATAATTTATAAGACATCCTTACAAATTTTAATTTAAACTAATATTTCATTCAAACCAAAAGTTAAATTAAGAGTAAATTCAAGGAGGAGTTAAGTCCTAAATTATGATGATGATTTGAAAAGAGGAAAAAATGTTTCGGCAAGGACTTCTCAAGAAAATTAATTAGTTTAACAAAATTGTAGAAATTATAAAACTAAATTAAATTAAAATTATAAGAACTCTACCTTAAAAGAAATTTAAGGAAAAGTAAATTACTAAATATTGCTCTCTCCATAATCTTAAACTAAATCTAGAACAATGATAATTGGCTAAGGGGGATTTCATAAAATTTGGCATAAGAATAGATCTTTTTGAATGGAGGAAATGGAATTTATCCTCATCATGAATATTTTTTTCTCTTCTAATAACAACCCAAAATGTATATGGTTTAGGAGTAATGAATTTTATCCTCTTACTCCATGCCATATAATCTTTTCAAATATTTTGGGTGCATATGTTTTAGGGAATAATGAATTTATCCTCTTATTCCCATGACATATGATCTTTTAAAATACTTTTTTTTATATATGCCATCAAAGGGGTAGGGTAGAGAAAAAAAAATCTACCTAGCTTTAAATTATTTTGAGAGCAAATTCTAGTAAAATTAAATTTCCTAAGATCTAAAAAGTTAGAAGAAAATATAATTGAAATTTAAAAAGGTTTAGCAAATTCACTACAAAATGAAGCCATTTAAAAGTAAAAAGAGAAGTCATGCTAAAAAAGTTCTCTAATCAAGTTAAAATCATAAGATGATTCTTAAAACAAAATTACCTCAAATTTAAAATTAACAAACTATGATAAGCAAAATTTGAGCTAATTAAAAACCTAAATATGCTTATAAACATCCTCAACTAGATTTCTAAGAACTCACAAAAACAACAAATAGGAGAGGCATAAGATTTTTATATGTTTTTTGTATTTTAAGTTTTTCATATTTTTGAATTTTGATATTATCTTTTTTTTTTTTATATTATCTTTTTTTTTTAGATTTTTGAAAAGAAATAAACAATAAAAATATATATAAAGAGCTTAAATTTTTTTGTTAATTCTTGGACTTCCCGAGGTATACCCCGTGAAGGGTTCTCACGGTACTAGAAGGTGAGATAGGGTGAGGTCCCAAATGTCCCTTTCCAAGATTTAAATTTTTCGCTTTTTTTAAATTTTTTTTGAGTTTTTGGGTTTTACAAGTGCTAAAATAGAAGAAAACATAAGAAAATATTTTTTTTGAAAATTTTCTAATTTAACAACTATTTGCAAAGAACTATTTACACCCCCATACTTAAAGTTAAACATTGTCCCCAATGTTTAAAACTAAGTATGAAGTAAAAGAAAATAAAGTGCAAGACAAAACAAAAATAAAAATAGAAAACGATGGAGAGGTTAAGAGGGCTTCCCTGGTTATGAAGATGCGGGGGAAACGACGGTTACCTACAAAACATGTTAAAATAAAAAGAACAACAATAAAAAGATAACTTTGGGGTGCCTCCCAAAAGCGCTTTGTTTAAGGTCGCGTAGCTTGACCCACTTGCAGATCATATTATAGGAGGGAAGTAAAATCGAGTTACTCTTTTCACTAGTTAACTCTCCCGAAAGATATAATTTAAGGCGGTGCCCGTTAACTTTGAAGGAACCTTTTTCCGGGTGGGAAATTAAAATTGTCCCATAGGACCAAACCACTTTAACAATAAAGGGTCCGGACCATCGGGATTTTAGTTTTCCCGGAAAAAGGCAAAGGCGAGAGTTATAAAGAAGGACGAGGTCGCCCGGCGAAAAAGTTTTTGGAAATTTTATATGTTTATCGTGATAAAACTTTGTTCGCTCCTTATATAACTTATTGCTCTCGTACGCATTCGCTCGCCATTCATCTAATTCGTTTAATTGAAATTTTCTTTGTTCGCCCGCTAAAGTGGAATCGAGATTTAAAAATTTAAGCGCCCAAAATGCGCGGTGTTCTAATTCGACCGGAAGGTGGCAAGCCTTGCCAGAAACCATTCGATACGGTGTACAACCGATAACGGTCTTGTATGTCGTTCGATAGGCCCATAGCGCGTCATCGAGCTTTATTGCCCAATCCTTCCGATTAATAGAAACTGTTTTTCTAAAATCCGCTTTAATTCTCGATTAACAACTTCAACTTGGTCGCTCGTTTGTGGGTGATATGCGGTGGATAATTTGTGCGTGACACCATATTTTGCTAAAAAATTTGTAAATTGACTATTGCAAAAATGGGTGCCCCGATCACTCACAATAGCGCGCGGCGTGCCAAATCGAGAAAATAATTTTTTTAAGATATTAACGACGACTCGCGCATCGTTGGTGGGGAGAGCTTGCGCTTTCGTCCACCTCGACACGTAGTCGACCGCAACGAGAATATATTTGTTTGAATAAGAGGGAGGGAGAGGGCCTACAAAATCAATACCCCAAAGATCGAAAATTTTGCATTCTAAGAAAATGTTTTGGGGCATCTCATCTCGGCGGGAAATGTTCCCCGATCGCTGGCAGCTGTCGCAAGTACTCACAAGGGTGTGAGCATCTTTGAATAGCGTGGGTCAATAAAAGCCCGCCTCCAGCGCCTTTCGCGCGGTTCGGTTCGAATGATAATGACCACCAGTGGGTCCCTCATGACAATGACGTAAAATTTTGAGGCCTTCCTCACTTGAAACACATCTTCTCACTACCTGGTCTGCGCATACACGAAATAAAAAGGGGTCCTCCCAAAAGTAATTCTTTAAATCAGAAAAGAATTTATTCTTTTGCTGACTCGAGAATTCTTTTGGCAGGACCCGGGCTACTAAATAGTTAGCCAAATCCGCAAACCAGGTGGTAGAAGATGAATTAATATTTTCGAGAGCTAGGAGGTGCTCTTCGGGAAATTTATCGTTAATGTCGGCCTCTATTAATGCTTCCGAGGAGGGATTTTCTAATCGAGAAAGGTGATCGGCCGCCAAGTTTTCGGCTCCTCTTTTATCCCGGATCTCTAAATCAAACTCCTGCAAGAGGAGGATCCGTCACAAAAGACGAGGCTTGGCGTCTGATTTACTTAAGAGATACCTAAGCGCGGAGTGATCTGTGAAGACGATAACTTTTGAGAGTGTGATATACGACCTAAACTTATCGAAGGCGGAAACGATTGCTAGAAGTTCCTTCTCCGTCGTGGTGTAGTTTACTTGTGCTGGCCTGAGTGTTTTGCTCGCATAATAGATCGGCTGAAAATACTTACTCACCCGTTGGCCTAAAATAGCACCAACCGCAATATCACTCGCGTCGCACATGATTTCAAAAGGGAGCGACCAATCTAGGGCGACTAGAATCGGGGAGTTTATAAGTTTCTCTTTGATAAGTTGAAAGGCTAAATGGCATTCATTGTTAAAAAGAAAGGATGATTCTTTCTCGGGAATATGGGTTAACGGCTTTGTGATTTTGGAAAATTTTTGTATAAAACGCCGATAGAACCCCGCGTGGCCTAGGAAACTTCTAATAGCTTTTGTAAGATCCCTCTCCCGCACCTGGAGAGCTTCCGGATCTTATGCCCAGAACCTTACGGTGACACTAACACCCGAGTTAGCTACCTCCGCAAGACGCCGATCCTGCCGGCAAGAACGATCGACAGGCCAACAAGAGTTAAGAAGGAAAATAAACAGAACCGAGTCCACAATCACACATTTATACAACAAAATATATATTGTCCATCAATGAGTACAAAAAAATGAAAGAGTAAAAGGGGCTTAAGCCCGGTACATATCCAAGCGAAGTACAAAAATCTCTCACTCTACATCTGTGCGGAAGCTAAACAAACTCTCAACTCTCGAACACCTGTCTTGTAGTAGAAGTAATGCGCGGTTTAAGCTCCTCAGGTCATGTCTCCTCCTCTAGTTGAGGCTCCATCACCTCGGGTACCTACGGTCACCACCGACCGTTAGTCATAAAAACTAAGCCGATTTTGTCCCCGCCTCCCCCCGCGACTCCTAGGCACCGTGTGGGAGGAAGAAGCGGAGGACAACAAAGTGGAGTAAACAAAAAGCGGGTGACAAATATTATACGCTAACAAGAGTATGTCCATATAATTTCTATGCTAGCAGTATAAGCAAGTAAACAGTAATAAGTGCAGTAAGGTAATATCGCAGCAGTAAAAGAAGTAAGCATAGAGAAGCAGTGCGACACAAGTAAAGTAATTTAAAAGTAACCATTGATTTATAGGAATGCCCATACAGACCTATAGACCAAGGGGTCGTTTAGCAGGGCTTATCGTATAAAAAGTCCCATACCAATTTATACGATAGGGGTAGGGGTTGAAATGCAATGTTCATGCTATGACATGCAGGGTATGCTGTTATGCTATGTTCATACAAGTGCAACTCACTCACTATGACTCTATGCGCATAGACCTTTAGTTCCCCCTTTTTGGAGCTAGCAAGACTCCCAGGATACTCCCGTAGTGGCAAACGGAAGCGGTGGGTTGGGCCTCGCCCACCTCTAGGTTGGTATTCACACTACCTAACCTAGACCTATCATACGCCTCAACACAAAACCATGGAGCGCCTGCGTACTCTTGCTGACTGGACCGCCAGACTTTCATGGCTAAGTGTAATTATCACACTTGCCGGGTCAACGTATTGACGTCGGTGTGAACGACCATCCAATACCGAAGACCCACCACCTTCGTGCACATGCAGCATGTTCTACTATCTACCTCCGAGCCATAAGCTCCCCGGGCTAACCTGCCCGTCAATAATAACCTTCCGATCCACCGGCTCACCGGACCAACCCGTCCGTACCAACATACCCTACTGAGTCACAAGCTCACCTGACTTGTCAATTCGCTCTTACAAACACAGAGTTTACTGCTCGTAGCACCAAACCGACTAAGCTCCCGTAGCCACGGGGTGTGGGTGAGTGTGTTATTAAATTATTCTTGTATAACATCTTATCCCTACGGTTTACGGTTAATCTTGGACTCCCCGAGGATTACCCTGTAAGGGGCTCGCTACGGTACTAGGAACTACAATGGGATGACACCCCAAAGTTCCCTTTTTCAAGACACTTAGTATTATTGGTATCTACCCATAAGATTACCTTCTTATCATTCCACTTAAATTAAACCTCAGCGCTTTTTGACCCTCTAAGGGGAAGGATGATCTTTTGTCAATCCCGAGCACAGCCTTACCCATAGCTCATCAAGCACTCTCATCGTCTAAACTCCTATTTAGACTACCCTTGTTTAGTTATTATTATACTAGGAAGTTTAGGGTGGATCATGGACTTCCCGAGGGCTACCCGGTGAAGGGTTCGCAAGGTACTAGGGTATGTGATGGGATGATGCCCAACCCCTTTCCAGGACAATTAACATTCTTGGTGACTACCCTGACCTAACATTCCACCCTCTCATTACTCTTTATATCTTAAGTGTTTTCACGCCATATGTTTCATCCCGCTCCTGAGCAATCGTTCTTTTGGATTCAAATCTAATAACTTTTAGTCCTTTAAGTTGTCTATACTCATCTCTTGTTATAATCAAATTCTCACCGATTTCCTTGTGATTATATTGACCTATTCATCATAATGAGTTTTCACTATCCGCAGACCACGACATATAACTACTTAGATTCCTATGATGGAACCTTGGTCAAATTACTTCCAAATGAATTCTAATTTTTATCATAGGTTTATAGTGGATAAAATAAGGGATGATCAAAATCCAAGCATGTTTCATATAATTTTGCCCGCTATAAAAATTCATTAATTACTAATCTGAATCTAAAATGTGAAGGAGGTATCATGCTAGTGAATTCAAACTTGTTAAATATCCTTCCAGAGATGAAATGTGACATGATAAAAAGATTTCCAATATTTCATATTTTTTCAGCAATTAAATAACCATGATCCCTAATTTTCAATGAATGAATGGAAAAATAATTTTACACATCAAGTACAAGATTTTGACTTCCTAAAATTCTGGAAAAACTACAGTAGCTTCATATGAAAATAAAAACACTATTTCCAGAAGATCATATTTTTCCAAACATCTTAAACCCACAATTTCTATTTATCTTTAAAGGGGTGCAAATAGGGATTTACACAACAACTACCATTAATATGTCTTTATAAATTCTGAGAAAATTATCCTAGTATAATAATCATCTAGAAACACCAAATCCAAAGTTTCATAATTTACCAGAGAGTATGTATCCATAATTGCTATGTATTACAAATGGTGTGCCAATAAGGGTTTACACTACAACTACCATTAATATGTCTCTATAAATTCTGAGAAACTTATCCTAGTACAATAATCATCTAGAAACACCAAATCCAAAGTTTCATAATTTACCAGAGAGTATTTATCCATAATTGTTATTTATTACAAATGGTGTGCCAATAAGAGTTTACACTACAACTACCATTAATATGTCTCTATAAATTCTGAGAAAATTATCCTAATACAATAATCATCTAGAAACAGCTAATCTAAGTTTCATAATTTACCAGGGAGTATTTATCCATAATTGCTATTTATTACAAATGGTGTGCCAATAAGAGTTTACACTACAACTACCATTAATATGTCTCTATAAATTCTGAGAAAATTATCCTAGTACAATAATCATCTAAATACACCAAATCCAATGTTTCATAATTTACCAGAGAGTATTTATCCATAATTGCTATTTATTACAAATGGTGTGCCAATAAGAGTTTACACTACAACTACCATTAATATGTCTCTATAAATTCTGAGAAAATTATCCTAGTACAATAATCATCTAGAAACACCAAATCCAAAGTTTCATAATTTACTAGAGAGTATTTATCCATAATTGCTATTTATTACAAATGGTGTGCCAATAAGGGTTTACACTACAACTACCATTAATATGTCTCTATAAATTCTGAGAAAATTATCCTAGTACAATAATCATCTAGAAACACCAAATCCAAAGTTTCATAATTTACTAGAGAGTATTTATCCATAATTGCTATTTATTACAAATGGTGTGCCAATAAGGGGTTTTATAACAAGTACTATATAATGACCTAAAATTCATCTAAAAATTATGGTAAAATTTACAGAGCTATAGGATCACCAAGGAAACCTGCTAGAATAATTTCATAATTCTCCAAGTGCATATGAGACCTAAATGTCATATTTGAATAAATTTGACCTAACCAAATAAATCAAATTCAGAGAAATAAATGAGGTCCAAAAATTCCAACAAATTCCTAAATGTGCTTTTCCAGTCAAAGATCCATTTCCCAGAGTTTTGGATTTATCTCTATGTTTTTGATTCAAATTATTTCATTAATTTAAAAGTGTGACAATTTTCATTTAATTAAAAACTTTAGAAAAATAACTTCCAAAAATCATGAAACTTATGTCAATGATGTATATCCTCATGACATACACTAACCCCAAGGTTTCAGAGGCATGCAAGGTGATTCCCACCTTCAATTCCATCAAAAAGCTCAAAAGCCCAAATTGACTATTAGCACCCCAATTTTCCTCTTAAGACCCAAACTTCATTTTGAAGTTCAGAGAAATATACTCATGCACATGTGATGAAATTTTAACCAGTGATCAAGATATATATAAATAGCTTACCACCCAAATTTGGGGGTGTTTGGAGTTACATAACTCCATAAATACCAATTATTTTCTATTGCTAATAACTGAAATATCTCAATGAATAAACCTCCATAAATTCTCAAATTTAAACCCTAGGTGTATCATCATACCATGCATGCATGGTAGAAAAATGAAGGGATTTGGTTAGGCCATTTAAAAGTTATAGCATTTTTAATATCTGCCCTACACTAGGACCAGTCCTAGGCAAATGGGTGCTGTAGGTGCTACATTGCTCCAAATGACTTGATTTAAGTTTCTTTTGAAAGTTAACATCAAGGGCAACAAAAGTTGTCTCAGACAAATTTTCATGAAAAGGTCTCTAAGTGGCCTAATTTTTACATGCAAAGTCTGTTAAAAACTTAAGTAATTGGGGGGTGGTCTGCCTATAGCCGATCCTTGATCAAATCAATGGCCATGATTATCTCTTCTTCCTAGAGCCAAAGGCCACGGTTTGCCTGACCTGGAGCAGGTGTTTTGGCCTCACTACAGCAATCTAAGCCCTCCCATTGCCGGCCAACCACACCAACTCCTTCCTCTCGGCAAGAGCCATCGATGGGTGGTGGTCCGGCGACTTGGGGTGGCCGGAGTAGTGTTTTCCGGCGAGATCTAAAATCAGCCATTTCTTCATGGTTGTCCATGGAATCAAGCTCAAATGAGCTTGGATTCATTCCTATTTGATCTATGAAGCTAGCACCGAGGGAGGGGGGGGGAGAAATCGTACCTTAATGAAGCTTGACGGAGGCGGCGGCGGCGGTTGGCCATGAATCTTCTCCTCTCCGGCGAGCTTGCTCAAAACTTCATTCCTCCACCATTTGCAGTGATTCAAAGGTCGATTTCATATGCTTTCCTCGTTCTAAAGCTAATGGTGGTGTCTATTTGGCCTGAGGAGGGCTCTACCATTCCAGCCATTAAAGGGGAGCCCGGCCTACACCTTGGATGCTTCACCAAGGTGACACTTGGCATGGGGACAACAGGAATTTGGCTGGGAATTACTGAGGGAGCTCAGTGGAATGCTTTGGGAGGATAATTGAGTGCCAATTGGCACTCAATGCATGAATTCCAATTTGCCTCTTCTCCAAATTGGGGGAAAATCCAATTTTGCCCCCCTTGCATGTCAATCCCTCTTCAAATCTGAGGGCATGCATGGTCGAGTGCCATTGGGTTGCAGGATGGGCCTCCTATTGAGGCCTTAGCCCATAGGGTTTGGTTTAATTGATCCAAAATTCCCATTTAGCCCAATTTTGACTTATGTTGACTTTAGTGGTTGACTTGGTCAACTAATGGGTTGACTGGTCCAAATTGTTGGTATTGAGTCCCTTGACACCATCCAATGTTGATTGGGCCGTGGTGATGCCCTAATTGGGCCAATTTAGCCAATAAGTGTGATTTTGACCAAAATTGGGGAAAGTTTGACTTTGGTCAATTTGACCAATTTGATTATCACATGATGAGGCTTCTGAGTCCATTGGGTCTCTCTTAGGGATTTACATGTAATGGTGTGGTCAATTTGGTCATATGAAGTCTAAATGAGCCAATTTGGGTTGAATTGGGTTATGTTGACTTATATTTGACTTTGGTCAATTTGGTTAAATTGGACAAACTTGGTGACCATATGTTAGGGCTTTTGGGTTGACTTGGTCAACTGATGAGAATGCTGACCCCACATGGTGTCTATGAGGTCCATAGACTCCCTTTGGTGTGATTCATGGCTTGGTGAACCCTCTTTGGGCACTTTTGACCTATTTAGGTCTACTTAGGCTAAATGACTCAAATGGTGATTTTGACCCAAACCCTAGATTTGTCTTGACCCATTGGGTTATTAGTGACTCATTGAGTTCCCTAGAGGATTAGGAAGAGTTAGGTGGGGTCAATTGGATCATTTTGAGGCTTAGACATCAAGTCTTAAACCTTGAAGTCATTTTGTCTATTTGCACACCAAGGGTTTTTTCACCTTTTCACCTTGGTTCTAGGGCAATCCTTGGTATCTTAGGGCATTGTTATGACCATGTCATGACAAAGTGCACCTTAGGGGTCTAGTAGGAAATGGGATGTTACAATTCCCAATAAACAAAAGAATAATTTCGTCCTCGAAATTTAAGTTCGGGTCCACGGGGTTCCAGGCTCATGAAGATGAGAAGTCTCAAGGTTATCACAAGACTATCTGATAATTATTATATTATCTTATCATCAATATCCCAACCTATCGATTCTTCAAATATATTCCAAGGTTGCACTTGTGAAGTCAGTACGATGTCTTCTCAGTAATTAATTCCAACAATATTCCAAGATCTTCCTATTGATATAAAAGAAAGGTCTATATACAAAATTCTATAACAATCCATCAACAATAATTCATCGTATGAATTCTTCCAATTATGCGTTCAAATTCTACTTCGTGAAGGAAGTATCAAAATGTGTAACCATAAATTCCATCAAAATTTTCAGAAGTTCATATTGTTATCAAAAGTTCATGCACAAGTTTACATAGCTATTCTGTATCAATAATTCACGATCCGAGTTTCCTAAGTTATAACCTCAAACACTATATTGTGAAGGAAGTACCATATATATGGATATAAATTCCAGGAAAATTACCTGAGGTGTATAATATTATCACAAAGTTATGTCCAGATTTCTAGAATATTCCTAGTATCAATTATTCCAGGTATGAATATTCTAAGTTATAACTCCAAATATCAAGTCCACGCAGCTTTAAGTTCATTAGCTTACTTGATTGTGGGATGAAGCAAAACGGGATAATTGAATAATTAATGATTAATGAACTATATTTTCATCAAAAATCCCACAAAGAATCTATAGAGTATAATCTCACTCTGTTAAGCGAGTCCCATAACTTATGTCTTTTCATAATGTTTGACCTAAAAAAAAGCTCTTTTAAGGTCTGTGTGATAATTTATATAAACTCCAATTCTCATTAGTTTTCATTTAATTTCATCGTATATGCTCTTGACATTAAAACTTTGTTCCCCATTGTTTCAAATAATCTTAATGGTGATTATGTTGACTTTTAACATATGTGATCTGGTCCTTGATGCTATCCGGGTGAAGAATCATACATGATGTACATGCCTTCGATATATTGTTCGTCAATTTCAAATTCTATGGGTTATTATACCCTTGATATCATGTCACAGCAATTTAATCTTGGTTGTTCAACATCCTGAAGTCCTTATCTGTCTTTTAGTATGAAGTCTGCAATTACTCTACTTAATTCAATCTACAAGTTTCCAATATAATGAATCGCTCAAATTGAAATGGTTTGGCTTTTGATTAAGGAAGCCAACTATGAACCACCTCCTAATGCCAAAAGATGCAAAAATCCTTGTTATAATTCTAACTTACAGGGACCTGGTTCTAGTCCACATATTCCAAAAGGTGATTTGCTTGTCCCAAGCAACTAGCTTGACCATCCTATGTTTCTAACCAATCGACTAAATTCAGATTTTTATCTGACCAATTATATTGCACTGTTTTACCTTGAATGTAAAACAGATCATCGTTTCTGAATTGAGGAGGTAAATCCACGGTACCACACCTATCATGAAATTATTTACATTTATTCGTCTCTTAAGATCACGAGGGTCTATTGTCTGTTTCGTTCTTATCCAGTCTGTATCTGACCTGGGCCCGCACTAAGTCTATAGTTCATGTCGGGTCTCTCTTGCGTTCTTCATAAATTTGTTAATTCAATTCCTTAACCGGCAATATACTTACCAATGGTGCATTACGATATTAGAGTTAAGTTGGTGAAGTATCTAGGGGTATATTTTGTTGAGGCAATAAATATCGCAACATGGGGTGAATAATCAATCAAGGCTCTGTGCTCTTATTTCGATTGCAAGTTTATAACGGTCTCATCGTAGTATTGATAATTCACATTTCTTAAGATAAAGGAGTTCTCCAATGGTCTCGACTTTTAGGAAGCGATGGTTATCAGACCAATTATGCATACTTCAGAATCTCCTCTAAAGCCGAGTAACGTTTGAATACTTCAAGATTGTTTACATTTTTGACGAACAATTCCAAAAGTAAGGTCTACGGAACTCAAGTTGGTACCTAATCTGGCCCCAATAAACAAAAGGGATTAGCCCTCATACATTTCGGGCTAAGTTCCTGATATCATTATGATCTATTGTCCTAGGTATTCACTCACTCCTTAGGGCATACAACTCTAGACCTGGAGTTCCATCCTGAGGCCTATTGACATTTCACATACTTTAGGCCATCAAGGTTACTAATTATCACAACCTTTTCAAGATTAATCTATGGGCAAACCACAAATTGGCCTTTTCTGAACTCGAATCCTTATCCAAACCCGGTGTTTATCACGATGATAATTTCGGTGCAACCTAGTTGTTGGTTTGGAGATTAAGTTTACGATTCTCCTACTGTCCACTAAGGGCGTTTGTGCACTGAATATCTTGAGGCGGTCCTTCTCATTGGGTAGGGAGTGATGATATCACTTAATATTAGAATTAAGGACGTCGGAGTTTTATGCTTTAGGTAACTATTTTCTCAATAGACTCTTTCTTTAGTCATTTTGGGGGTCATAGCACCTTAATCCGTCTATGCCAGAGGTTGGTTTGGATTAGTGTACGCTATAAAATCATCTTGGTGCGTCAATCTAGAAAGATGTCCTAGTTGGGTTGGCCTAACTCATTGATTAATGAATATTTTGTGTAATTTTTACACATGGGCACACCACTGCTTCCGCTGCTAGTTTGTCCTCAAACTAACTCGAGCGGGGGTGTCCCAGGGTTTGTGGACTTCTTTCTCATTGGATCGTTGTGCTCTGATACCAGTTGTAAGATCCCTCTCCCGCACCTGGAGAGCTTCCGGATCTTATGCCCAGAACCGCCGCCTTACGGTGACACTAACACCCAAGTTAGCTACCTCCGCAAGATGCCGATCCTGCTGGCAAGAACGATCGACAGGCCAACAAGAGTTAAGAAGGAAAATAAACAGAACCAAGTCCACAATCACACATTTATACAACAAAATATATATTGTCCATCAATGAGTACAAAAAAATGAAAGAGTAAAAGGGGCTTAAGCCCGGTACATATCTAAGCGAAGTACAAAAATCTCTCACTCTACATCTGTGCGGAAGCTAAACAAACTCTCAACTCTCGAACACCTGTCTTGTAGTAGAAGTAATGCGCGGTTTAAGCTCCTCAGGCGATGTCTCCTCCTCTAGTTGAGGATCCATCACCTCGGGTACGTACGGTCACCACCGACCGTTAGTCATAAAGACTAAGCCGATTTTGTTCCCGCCTCCCCCCGCGACTCCTAGGCACCGTGTGGGAGGAAGAAGCGGAGGACAACAAAGTGGAGTAAACAAAAAGCAGGTGACAAATATTATACGCTAATAAGAGTATGTCCATATAATTTCTATGCTAGCAGTATAACCATGTAAACAGTAATAAGTGCAGTAAGGTAATATCGCAGCAGTAAAAGAAGTAAGCATAGAGAAGCAGTGCGATGCAAGTAAAGTAATTTAAAAGTAACCATTGATTTATAGGAATGCCCATACAGACTTATAGACCAAGGGGTCGTTTAGCAGGGCCTATCGTATAAAAAGTCCCATACCAATTTATACGATAGGGGTAGGGGTTGAAATGCAATGTTCATGCTATGACATGCAGGGTATGCTGTTATGCTATGTTCATACAAGTGCAACTCACTCACTACGACTCTATGCGCATAGACCTTTAGTTCCCCCTTTTTGGAGCTAGCAAGACTCCCAGGATACTCCCGTAGTGGCAAACAGAAGCGGTGGGTTGGGCCTCGGCCACCTCTAGGTTGGTATTCACACTACCTAACCTAGACCTATCGTACGCCTCAACACAAAACAGTGGAGCGTCTGCGTACTCTTACTGACTGGACCGCCAGACTTTCATGGCTAAGTGTAATTACCACACTTGCCGAGTCAACGTATTGACGTCGGTGTGAACGACCATCCAATACCGAAGACCCACCACCTTCGTGCACATGCAACATGTTCTACTATCTACCTCCGAGCCATAAGCTCCCCGGGCTAACCTGCCCGTCAATAATAACCTTCCGAGCCACCGGCTCACCGACCAACCCGTCCGTACCAACATACCCTACTGAGTCACAAGCTCACCTGACTTGTCATTCCGCTCTTACAAACACAGAGTTTACTGCTCGTAGTACCAAACCGACTAAGCTCCCGTAGCCACGGGGTGTGGGTGAGTGTGTTATTAAATTATTCTTGTATAACATCTTATCCCTACGATTTACGGTTAATCTTGGACTCCCCGAGGATTACCCTGTAAGGGGCTCGCTACGGTACTAGGAACTACAATGGGATGACACCCCAAAGTTCCCTTTTTCAAGACACTTAGTATTATTGGTATCTACCCATAAGATTACCTTCTTATCATTCCACTTAAATTAAACCTCAGCGCTTTATGACCCTCTAAGGGGAAGGATGATCATTCGTCAATCCCGAGCACAGCCTTACCCATAGCTCATCAAGCACTCTCATCGTCTAAACTCCTATTTAGACTACCCTTGTTTAGTTATTATTATACTAGGAAGTTTAGGGTGGATCCTGGACTTCCCGAGGGCTACCCGGTGAAGGGTTCGCAAGGTACTAGGGTATGTGATGGGATGATGCCCAACCCCTTTCCAGGACAATTAACATTCTTGGTGACTACCCTGACCTAACATTCCACCCTCTCATTACTCTTTATATCGTAAGTGTTTTCGCGCCTTATGTTTCATCCCGCTCCTGAGCAATCGTTCTTTTGGATTCAAATCTAATAACTTTTAGTCCTTTAAGTTGTCTATACTCATCTCTTGTTATAATCAAATTCTCATTGATTTCCTTGTGATTATATTGACATATTCATCTTAATGAGTTTTCACTATCCGCAGACCACGACATATAACTACTTAGATTCCTATGATGGAACCTTGGTCAAATTACTTCCAAATGACTTCTAATTTTTATCATAGATTTATAGTGGATAAAATAAGGGATGATCAAAATCCAAGCATGTTTCATATAATTTTGCCCTCTATAAAAATTCATTAATTACTAATCAGAATCTAAAATGTGAAGGAGGTATCAGGCTAGTGAATTCAAACTTGTTAAATATCCTTCCAGAGATGAAATGTGACATGATAAAAAGATTTCCAATATTTCATATTTTTCCAGCAATTAAATAACCATGATCCCTAATTTTCAATGAACGAATGGAAAAATAATTTTACACATCAAGTACAAGATTTTGACTTCCTAAAATTCTGGAAAAATTACAGTAGCTTCATATAAAAATAAAAACACTATTTCCAGAAGATCATATTTTTCCAAACATCTTAAACCCACAATTTTTATTTATCTTTAAAGAGGTGCAAATAAGGATTTACACAACAACTACCATTAATGTCTTTATAAATTCTGAGAAAATTATCCTAGTATAATAATCATCTAGAAACACCAAATCCAAAGTTTCATAATTTACCAGAGAGTATGTATCCATAATTGCTATTTATTACAAATGGTGTGCCAATAAGGGTTTACACTACAACTACCATTAATATGTCTCTATAAATTCTGAGAAAATTATCCTAGTACAATAATCATCTAGAAACACCAAATCCAAAGTTTCATAATTTACCAGAGAGTATTTATCCATAATTGCTATTTATTACAAATGGTGTGCCAATAAGAGTTTACACTACAACTACCATTAATATGTCTCTATAAATTCTGAGAAAATTATCCTAATACAATAATCATCTAGAAACACCAAATCCAAGTTTCATAATTTACCAGGGAGTATTTATCCATAATTGCTATTTATTATAAATGGTGTGCCAATAAGAGTTTACACTACAACTACCATTAATATGTCTCTATAAATTCTGAGAAAATTATCCTAGTACAATAAGCATCTAGATACACCAAATCCAATATTTCATAATTTACCAGAGAGTATTTATCCATAATTGCTATTTATTACAAATGGTGTGCCAATAAGGGTTTACACTACAACTACCATTAATATGTCTCTATAAATTCTGAGAAAATTATCCTAGTACAATAATCATCTAGAAACACCAAATCCAAAGTTTCATAATTTACCAGAGAGTATTTATCCATAATTGCTATTTATTACAAATGGTGTGCCAATAAGGGTTTACACTACAACTACCATTAATATGTCTCTATAAATTATGAGAAAATTATCCTAGTACAATAATCATCTAGAAACACCAAATCCAAAGTTTCATAATTTACTAGAGAGTATTTATTCATAATTGCTATTTATTACAAATGGTGTGACAATAAGGGGTTATATAACAAGTACTATATAATGAAATAAAATTCATCTAAAAATTATGGTAAAATTTACAGAGCTATAGGATCACCAAGGAAACCTGCTAGAATAATTTCATAATTCTCCAAGTGCATATGAGACCTAAATGTCATATTTGAATAAATTTGACCTAACCAAATAAATCAAATTCAGAGAAATAAATGAGGTCCAAAAATTCCAACAAATTCCTAAATGTGCTTTTCCAGTCAAAGATCCATTTCCCAGAGTTTTGGATTTATCTCTAAGTTTTTGATTCAAATTATTTCATTAATTTAAAAGTGTGACAATTTTCATTTAATTAAAAACTTTAGGAAAATAACTTCCAAAAATCATGAAACTTATGTCAATGATGTATATCCTCATGACATACACTAACCCCAAGGTTTCAGAGGCATGCAAGGTGATTCCCACCTTCAATTCCATCAAAAAGCTCAAAAGCCCAAATTGACTATTAGCACCCCAATTTTCCTCTTAAGACCCAAACTTCATTTTGAAGTTCAGAGAAATATACTCATGCACATGTGATGAAATTTTAACCAGTGATCAAGATATATATAAATAGCTTACCACCCAAATTTGGGGGTGTTTGGAGTTACATAACTCTATAAATACCAATTATTTTCTATTGCTAATAACTGAAATATCTCAATGAATATACCTCCATAAATTCTCAAATTTAAACCCTAGGTATATCATCATACCATGCATGCATGGTAGAAAAATGAAGGGATTTGGTTAGGCCATTTAAAAGTTATAGCATTTTTAATATCTGCCCTACACTAGGACCAGTCCTAGGAAAATGGGTGTTGTAGGTGATACATTGCTCCAATTGACTTGATTTATGTTTCTTTGGAAAGTTAACATCAAGGGCAACAAAAGTTGTCTCAGACAACTTTTCATGAAAAGGCCTATAAGTGGCCTAATTTTTACATGCAAAGTCTGTTAAAAACTTAAGTAATTGGGGGGGTGGTCTGCCTATAGCCGATCCTTGATCAAATCAATGGCCATGATTATCTCTTCTTCCTAGAGCCAAAGGCCACGGTTTGCCCGACCTGGAGCAGGTGTTTTGGCCTCACTACAGCAATCTAAGCCCTCCCATTGCCGGCCAACCACACCAACTCCTTCCTCTCGGCAAGAGCCATCAATGGGTGGTGGTCCCGCGACTTGGGGTGGCCGGAGTAGTGTTTTCCAGCGAGATCTAAAATCAGCCATTTCTTCATGGTTGTCCATGGCATCAAGCTCAAATGAGCTTGGATTCATTCCTATTTGATCTATGAAGCTAGCACCGAGGGAGGGGGGGAGAAATCGTACCTTAATGAAGCTTGACGGAGGCGGCGGCGGCGGTTGGCCATGAATCTTCTCCTCTCCGGCGAGCTTGCTCAAAACTTCATTCCTCCACCATTTGCAGTGATTCAAAGGTCGATTTCATATGCTTTCCTCGTTCTAAATCTAATGGTGGTGTCTATTTGGCCTGAGGAGGGCTCTACCATTCCAGCCATTAAAGGGGAGCTCGGCCTACACCTTGGATGCTTCACCAAGGTGACACTTGGCATGGGGACAACAGGAATTCGGCTGGGAATTACTGAGGGAGCTCAGTGGAATGCTTTGGGAGGAGAATTGAGTGCCAATTGGCACTCAATGCATGAATTCCAATTTGCCTCTTCTCCAAATTGGGGGAAAATCCAATTTTGCCCCCCTTGCATGTCAATCCCTCTTCAAATCTGAGGGCATGCATGGTCAAGTGCCATTGGGTTGCAGGATGGGCCTCCTATTGAGGCCTTAGCCCATAGGGTTTGGTTTAATTGATCCAAAATTCCCATTTAGCCCAATTTTGACTTATGTTGACTTTAGTGGTTGACTTGGTCAACTAATGGGTTGACTGGTCCAAATTGTTGGTATTGAGTCCCTTGACACCATCCAATGTTGATTGGGCCGTGGTGATGCCCTAATTGGGCCAATTTAGCCAATAAGTGTGATTTTGACCAAAATTGGGGAAAGTTTGACTTTGGTCAATTTGACCAATTTGATGATCACATGATGAGGCTTCTGAGTCCATTGGGTCTCTCTTAGGGATTGGCATGTAATGGTGTGGTCAATTTGGTCATATGAAGTCTAATTGAGCCAATTTGGGTTGAATTGGGTTATGTTGACTTATATTTGACTTTGGTCAATTTGGTTAAATTGGACAAACTTGGTGACCATATGTTAGGGCTTTTGGGTTGACTTGGTTAACTGATGAGAAGACTGACCCCACATGGTGTCTATGAGGTCCATAGACTCCCTTTGGTGTGATTCATGGCTTGGTGAACCCTCTTTGGGCACTTTTGACCTATTTAGGTCTACTTAGGCTAAATGAGTCAAATGGTGATTTTGACCCAAACCCTAGATTTGTCTTGACCCATTGGGTTATTAGTGACTCATTGAGTTCCCTAGAGGATTGGGAAGAGTTAGGTGGGGTTAATTGGATCATTTTGAGGCTTAGACATCAAGTCTTAAACCTTGAAGTCATTTTGTCTATTTGCACACCAAGGTTTTTTTCACCTTTTCACCTTGGTTCTAGGGCAATCCTTGGTATCTTAGGGCATTGTTATGACCATGTCATGACAAAGTGCACCTTAGGGGTCTAGTAGGAAATGGGATGTTACAGCTTTTACGTTTGTTGGAGGGGGGAGTTTTTCAATTACTTCGATCTTGGCCCAATCGACCTCGATCCCCTTGCCCGAAATTTTATGGCCAAGTACTAATATTTCTTTGACCATAAAATGACATTTCTCCCAATTAAGCGCTAAATTTGTTTCCTCACATCGCTGCAACACGCGCTCGAGATTTTTTAAACAGTTTTTAAATGAGTTTCTGTACACGGAGAAGTCATCCATAAACCCTTCCATCACCTCCTCTACTAACTCGTCAAATATTGCCAGCATACATCTTTGGAATGTAGCTGGAGCGTTACAAAGACCGAATGGCATCCTTCGATAAGCGAAGGTGCCAAAAGGACAAGTGAAAGTGGTTTTCTCTTGGTCGTCGGGCGAAATCGGGATTTGGAAATATCCCGACAAACCATCGAGAAAACAGTAGTAGGAGTGACTCAAAAGGCTCTAAAATTTGGTCGATAAATGGTAGAGGGAAGTGATCCTTAAGTGTGGCATCGTTTAGTTTTCGATAGTCGATGCACATCCGCCAACCCGTAACAGTACGGGTTGGGATCAATTCATTATTTTCATTTGCAACTACCGTGACGCCACCTTTCTTTGGCACGACTTGTACTGGGCTAACCCAAGTACTATCTGATATCGGGTAGATGATTCCCGCGTCCAGAAGTTTTATAACTTCGGCCTTTACGACTTCTTTCATGTTCAGGTTTAGTCGTCGTTAAGGCTAGACTGAGTTGCGTGAATTTTCTTCGAGAAAGATTTTATAAGTGCAGAAAGAAGGGTTTATACCCTTAATATCCGATAATTGCCACGCAATTGAGTGGCGGTGCTTTCTTAAGACTATAGTCAACTCAGAAATTTCTGAGTTGCTAAGATCGGATGAAACGATGACGGGTAGCTTAGACTCTTTTTCTAAAAACAAATATTTAAGGTGAGGGGGGAGTTGTTTTAACTCTAATTCGGGTGGTTCTTCATAAGAAGTTTTAATTTTCAAATTTTTCTAGAAATAACGGTTCGGGTTGAGTGGGGTGAGAAACTTCTTCTTCAACATAAAAGAGCTCTACGGACTCGGAATCACTACTTGCCGATGAAACTAATTCGAGGGATGAATCGAACTCACAACACTCTTCCAAGTAAAAACACGAATCGTCATTTTCTAATGTGTTCCGCATCGAGGAATTTATGCCGAAAGTAACTTAATCGTCTCCAACCCGTAGGAGGAGCTTTCCGTTACTTACGTCTATAATAGCGTGGGAGGTGGCAAGGAAGGGGCAGCCGAGTATGAGGGGTACTTCGGCATCCTCTTCGATGTCAAGAATGACAAAATCCATCGGGAAGATGAATTTGTCAACCTTGACGAGCACGTCCTCCACTATTCCTATAGGATACTTTAAAGAACGATCCGCTAATTAAATACTCATTCGAGTGGGCCTTGGATTTCCTTGACCTAGCTTTTTGAACAATGAAAACGACATAAGGTTGATGCTTGCTCCAAGATCCGCTAAGGCGTGTTTTACTAATGAATTGCCAAATAGACATGGGTTGGAAAACCGTCCCGGGTCATTTGCTTTTTTAGGCAATTTGTTGAGTACAACCGCGGAGCATTCTGCGTTTAAAGAAATATGCAAAATATCTTCTAACTTTTTCTTATTGGAGAGCAACTCCTTAAGATATTTCGCATATTTAGGCATTTGAGAGATAGCCTCGCAGAAAGGTACATTAATATGGGTTTGTTTAAAAACATCTAAAATTTTTTTATAATTTTTTTCTTCGCACTCATTTTTAAATTTAGATGGATACAGAATATTTGAAGTAGGAGCACGCGGATTTAAAACAGAAGCGTGCAGAGCTGAAAGAGAAGCGTGCAAATTTGAAGAAGAATTAAGAGTAGGAGGAGGAGAGGAAGTTACCTTGGGTTCGTCCTGTATTTGAACAACCTCCTTCCCGCTTCGGAGTGTAATCGCATGCGCGCTCTCCTTTGGATTTTGCTTTGTATTCCCCGGTAGTGCTCCTTGTTGACGCTCAGAAATCATCTTTGCGAGCTGGCCCACTTGATTCTCTAAATTTTTGATCGATCCGGTAAGGTTCCGGATATTCGTTTCATTTGTAGCAACATATTTTGCAAAAACCTCTTCAAGCGGAGAGAGTTTTTGCTGTTGCGGTGGAAAACCGGGTGGATTAAAATTTTGAGATATCAAATTTGGAGGAGGAGTTAAATTAAGAAGTTGATTATGGGGAGGTTGATTTAAATTCATAGGACGCTGAGCATTTCCTTGGTTGCTCCACGAGAAATTCGGATGATTCCTATAACCCGCATTGTATGTGTTGTTATACGGAGCGGTGATGGGGTTATAGGAAGGCCGAGGCGGATTTCCCATGTAGTCAACCTGTTCTTCAATTAAAACGTTATTAGCCCAAGGATGAGTGGCGGAGGAATCAGACATCTCCGCCACTTGCTTTGTTAAGCGCTCAACTTGTAAAGCCAAATTTGCGTTTGCGTCTATTTCAAAAATTTCGGCCGGCTTATTAGGCCGCGCTCGGGGCATGTTCCATTGATACGCATTCGTGGTCATCTCTTCGAAAAGCTCTTGAGCGGCGACCGGGGTTTTATTATTTAATGTCCCCCCGGCTGTTGAGTCCGAAATCGCACCTCCGAAGGAAATCGGAGGCTGCGGGCTTCCGGTTACTTTTTAGATGGAGAAAACGAGACCGCTAGCAGCGGTCAAGGCCAGACTTCGCCCGTCATGGCGAATGCCACTCCTGTGACGAGCTTTCCTTTGATTCAAAAGAAGCGGTTACAGCGGGTTACAAGTGCAGGAAAGCAGAAGCCGGCCGGTCAGACAGTTCGCAAGACCGGAAACTCGAGACCGCAGCTCAAACAAGCGAGCTCCTGGATTCGAGTGTGCGTGCCTTGGGAACAGTGCCACCCCCTATTTATAGGCTTGGGGGCCTGCCCGAACGGGCAGGGATAAAATAACCGCCTGCCCGGGTACAGGAGAAATGGGCAGGCGGTGACGGGATACACAAAGAAGAAAAGAAAGAAGCCGCGCGGCTTGGCCTTTCGACCTGTCTGACCAGGGGTTGAAGACAACGCGACCAAGGCGACGATGTAATCCGAGCGGTCTCCGTCTTGAGACCGCGGGTTGTTCTTTGGATTTGAACCTTGGCTTGTCTTTATGGTACAACCCGGGCGGTCTCCGACGTGAGACCGCGACTTGCCTTTTTGGACTTGGGCCTGGATAATCTTTAGTACTTGGAGGCGATCTGAATCATGTCAGGCCGCCCGGCCCGTGCAAGTTGGTGTTGATGGACCTTGTAAAACCTAAACCGGGCGACTTATATCTACAAACCGCCCGGTCTGTGAGTAATTTTATTGGAAGCGGTCTTCTGGGTAAACATAATCCCCGCATATTTTTAAATTTCCAAGGAGATTTCGAAAATATCAGTTCTAGCCGGAGACCGCGCCGATCTTACCCTGTGGGTTATAAATGCTCTAGGAGCTTCTATTCTGGCATAACTTCATTGCTATCACGAGTCACTACTCGCCTCTTGCGGTTAGAACCTTCAGACTGAACAGCCCAAAAAAGATGGTGGATTTAATGGCCCAGCTCGAAGTTCTTGAAAAACCCGGTAAAAACCGCGAGGGAGACCGTTCGAAGGATAAGAAGAAGAGGAAGAAGAAGCGGCCTGATAACACAGTAACAATTGCTTCTACGAGTAAGCCAACTGACCCGCTTCCCGAGCTAACAGTCGACTTGTCGACTAAAAATGAGGCGAGTTGTCCGAACCTACTCCCAGCTGATCCTCCAGCCCTTTCTGACAAAGGAAACAACCCGTCCCCTCCGCCGGATAAGACACACTCGGAGACCGTCATCCCGAAGGGCGATGGGGATGAGTCTTTCAAAATGGAGGTCACCCCATCCGGGGTTTTCCATCTAAAAATAAGAGACGAAGGGGGAGAGGCGGTTGACTCCCCCACGCCAAGTGACCAGCAAGCCTTAGTAGTGAACATCGAGGACAGCCCGGAAAAACCAACCGTCCTGAAGTCGAAGAAGAAGAGGAAGAAAGAGGAGTCCGTGGCGGATAGGCTTCTGAAGAAGGCGAAAGGGCTAAAGGCCAAGAATAAGGTAGCGTCCAGGAAACCGGGAGTGGACAGCCTGCAAGGCAAGTCGCGCGAGAAGGAAGTTTCAGAGGGGGTAATTACTCCCTCCCCCAAGTCGAACGACCAGGTTCCCGTCGATGCTCACAGCATCTTTGTAAGTGATATCATCAGAGACCTGGATTCCCTCCAGAAACAAGACGACTTATTGAGAACCTCTTCCGAACTGCAGGCCGCTAATCCGCCTAGGGAGAAAGAGGCCGTCTTGAGTGAGGATGCAACCAGCATTAAGGAGGTCGTCCTGCCTGAGGTTGCGACCAGAACCGAGACAACCATACCGGCCGCTGAAGATTCTGTGATGGTTGGGCTTCGGCTCATGCAGGCGAAGGCGGAGAAAGTAAGGGACCAGCTTACCAGACTGCCACCACCGCCACCCAATCTCCTGTTGCAAGGTAAAGGGGTCGCGGATTACCGCCCTGTTCATTTTTTCAAGATGAGGTCTCGAAACAAGTCGCGCGACTTGTTGTTGAACCCGTCACCAAGTTTCTTTCCCTCCGTCGCTCAGTTTTCTGCTGCCAAGCGGAGGCAGAGTGAGAGATTGTGGAGAGACCAGCGCCGAAATATCGATACCGAGCAAGCAAGGCGATCTATCCGCCTGAATTTTGATCGGACTGCAGTGGCTCGTAAGCGGGGAGAATTTGGAAAGAGCGGTCTCTTTTTGATGATTCTTCTATTTATATGAGGTTGTATTCGACCGACCTTCTTGACTGTCTTTCTTATTTGCATATGATCGCGACTCCATTCCGAAACAAGGCGAGCTGGTGACTTATCTTCCCCCGCTTGATCCGCTTTTGCCGAGATCCTCGGTTATACCGGACACCCGGATGGAGGATGAGATGACCCGTCTTCAAAGGAACCTTGAAGCCCTTTCAAAGCAGCTGAAGGCTCTTGAGGAGCGGGAGAAGACTGCTCAGGAGGAAAAGATCGCACTGCGGGCTGAATTGGAAGCTGAGAGGAAGTAAAGCCGAGCTGCACTGGAGGTTGAACGGAGAGAGCGCCGCGAGCAGGAAAAAGTGTATCAAGACCAGGTGGCTGCCCTGTCCGACCGACTTGACCGAGGAAAGAGAGAGATCCATAAGCTTGAAGGGGATTGTTCATACTTTAGGGAGAAGTACCTTCGTCTGACAAGGGAGGCCGGTGGAAGCCGTCACCCTGTTAATGTTGCTGAGGAAGGTCGGCGCGGATCACACCGCCCGGCTGCCGGAACGAGCTCGACTCTTCCAGTAGTTGGGACGATCCATCCTGTTGCTGGTGCAAATGAGGCCGCGACGACCTTACCTAATCACGTGATTCCTGCAGCGCGAGTGGAAAAGGACGCCGCCCGACTTCATAGCATGATCAACCACCTCAATCACCGGAAAAATCAGATGCAAGGAACTATCCTTCAAATCGGCGATCATGTCGCGCGACTTCACAGGGAGGACGTACCGAGTGATACTCGCCAGTGATGAGCCGTTTTAAGACAACTATTTTGTAATATTTTATTCGGTCCTTTGGACAACTGTTTGAACTTGATTTTATAATATTCGGTCTGTCTTCAGACCGCTCTGTCTGAGTATTTGAATTTATTTTGCATTCTTGTCGTATGTTGATTGATGCCTGCGGATTACTTTATAAGCCGATCGGCTTGTTTCTGTGCTCCTTTAATTCACCTGCTTGAATTATACTTATGTCTTTGTGATTGTCTTTCGTGGTGATGCACCCGGGTGGGTTGATTGGTCTAGCCGTGATTTGACCCTTGCTAAATGCAGATCAGCCGTTCTTATAAGTAGCGCCCTTCCAAAAGTCTTCTTACCAAAATTTCAAGATGGGAGCAAAGCGCCAGCCGAAGCGACCTGCAAAAACCTCTGCTACCCGCTCCAAAGCCGCTGTAGCATTTCACTCGGCAGACCTCGAGGAGTGTCATTTGACAAAGGCCGAATTGGATGAATTCGTTGAGAGGCATATGACTGACAGTCCGCTGCTCGCGCGGCTTCTGCTCCGTGATGAGCGGATGAATTCTTTTGGCCCAAACCAAATCGCGATTCCAATCGACCATTTCGATTGTGGCTTCAAGTTCCCCATTTCAATTGAGCTCGTCATGGTCTTTGACCATTATGGAGTTGTACCCGGCCAAATCTCCCCTAACTTGATGGCCGGGATTTGCAGCTTCATCTCCTACCTGCGGTCTCAGAGAGTCCATTTCTCCATGGACCTTTTCAGGAAGATATTCTCGGTGCGGGCTATCCCGGACTCTGAGTCGAATGTCTTCAAAGGCCACCTCTACTTCGGCTGCCGCGGGTTGAAGATGGTCAACCTTGCGAACAAGGTCATAGCCTGGTCGGAGAGGTACTTGATTTTTGAAGGCCGACTTGGCCTGCTGAACCCGAACCCGCAAGTGCGGCCGGAGGAGGCCTTTCAACAAGTCACTATCAGCGAAGTCGAGAAGAAAACCTGCAAGCTTCTCGAGGATGAGCGGCTTAACGTAAGCTATTACATCCCGCTACTTGCCGAGTTAGAGAATGTTCGGCCTGAAGATAGTAAGCTTTCCTTCAATCCGCTTCCGACTTTAATGTTGACCGCTCGATCTTTTATGTTGACTCTTCTCTTTTCGCAGCCGAGGCCATAGTCCCTACTAACAAGCCGGTCAACCCGGCCGGTTTGGTCTTAACTCAGACGGAGAAGAGAAAGAGACAACTCAGGAACAAGCCGCTGCCATCTGATGGGGAGGATTCGGCCTCCTCGGGCGACTTCTCCGCACTCCGTTCCTTCAGCAAGGTGAAGGATTTAAAAGGCCGCACGGTCTTGACCTGGCATCCGGACGACGACGGTGTCCAAGTCTCTACTGCGCTCCCCCACTCGTCGAATGAGAAGTCGGGCCGGCATGCTGAGGCCGCCAGTATTGCCATGTTCGGCCGACAGAACTTTAGGCGTTTGAGGAAGATTCCTGAAGAAGAGCTCGCCCGGGAGGCCGCGCGGGTTGGTGCTGAGAGCCTCATCACCAATGTCTTCATGGGAATGACATTCAAAAGGTTGATCAAAGCAAATGATCACCTAGAGAAGGAAATTGCCGAGTTGAAGAAGGAAAATGCGAGGCTAAAGGAAGCCGAGTCGGTAAGTTATCACCTGGCCAACCATTCATCTGAATTTTCCAGACCGCACAGTCTCTTACCTTACTATTTTTTGCAGGCAAAGTATGATGAGACCAGTCCGGTCTCTCAAGAGGAACTTTTTCCTCATGTCGCCGAGGGAATCGACAATGCTTTTAACCGCCTGCGGGAGCTCAAAGGGTTCGCGCCTGGTTTCGAGCATTTCACCTTCTCAGACGCCTACCCGATCTTGCAAAGGAAGTTAGAGAAGATCAGGCGGAAAGCCAAAGGAAAGAATAAAGCCAACGGATCTAGTTCAGAATAAAGTGACGACGAGGATGATGAGGCCGAAGAATCCGCTGCGGCTAAGAGTGATGAGAGTGGCTCGGGCTCCGAGTCCAGCGATTCCGAAGAAGGGACTGGACGCAAGTCGGGCGAACTGAGCAGCTCATCCTCGTCGGGTAGCGAGGGTTATTCTCCTGACGTTTCAATTGATGGCAGCGAACACTCGAGTGCTCCTGCATCTAAGAAACTCAAGTCGGATAATCAGTAGTTGTGTTTTGCTTTTTATTTTGAATAGTCGACGGCTTGATTTTGTTAGCCGGTCGGTTTAAAGAATTTTGTAAGTATATTTTGATAATGGAATGGAAAGCTTTTACCTGTCTATCTGTCTACTTTCTGCGACTTACTTGTGATTGTTTGCGATCTCTTTCTGTATTAGATAATTGACCCTTCTAACCAAGTCGTGCGACTTAATATTAACTCAACCGGTTAGGATAATGATCTTCATAGGATTCCGGGAAAATAATCCTTAGCAAAAAACCTATTCGCATAGCTTGTTTCTTCAATCCGGATCAAGTTGATTTGATGCATCCCGAGAAAGTGTCAATAATAATATTACGTCATGTAGTCGATGCGGTTCGGATATTTGATCTAGCGGACAGAAATCCAAGTTCTGCCTTACCTTATTATGAATGCCTTGTGATATCCGGGAAGCCGAACATAACCAAGCCGCGCGATTATTACCAGCCTCTGCATACTTGCTTTTCAGGATAAGGAATGCCAAGTCATAAGAACAATCAATAGACCGAGCGGCCAGCATTTTAACTCAAGCGACTTGCAACTAAGATTGTTGCAAGTCCCATCCCCGTGAATGTAGCTAATAACCGATCAAGAAATTGACACAATCAAGCCGTGCGACCATAACCTAACTTTGTATAATTGCCTTGCAAGATAGAATATTAAGTCACAAGAAAAACAGTTGATAGACCGTGCGATTAACATTTAACCCGAACGATTTATATGATAGCTTTATATATTATTAGCTGATAATCCGCATGGACTGCATATAATTTGTTCGGTTAGTAGCTTTGACACTTGCAGTGAGAATCATAATTGCTTGATTGAAAAGAGCCTGTTATTAGCCGAACGGATCGAATTGAAACCCATAAAGATAGATTCATGATCCGAATGACGAGGCCGGTCATGACTATGCTCGATCCCCCGATATTCGCCTTGTGATATTTTAATGGTGTCCGGTTTATTTCAAATCGTCCGGTCTGAAAACCAGACCGCATGACATCTTTGGGACCTGTTTATTTTAAACCGCCCGGTTTAATAACCCGATAATCATGATACCTGCTTATTTTAAACCACCCGGTTTGAGTATCAAGTCGGCCGATTTGTCGTATACATAAGGATCCTGCTTTTTTCTCCAAATGGTCTATAATGACCGTATGAGATGAGATAATTCCCTGTAATGCAATAAGAGATGACTACAGACTCAGATGACCAAGTGGGCAGGTGGGCCTAGGCGGCGAACAATGCTTTCCTCAAGTGGTCATAAGAGCTGTAGAAATAAAGAAAAAGACAAGTACAGTCCCAGATGACCAAGTGGGCAGGTGGGACTAGGCAGCGAACATTGCTTTCCTCAAGTGGTCATAAGGGCTGTAAGCGACTCAACTGCTCTCTTGCCTAGGGCTACAAGCCGAGTTGATCAATTGGGCAGGTGGGCCTAGGCGGCGAACATTACTTTCCTCAGAGAGATCAACTCAGTTGTGTGTCCCGTTTAGGCATCGCTTCAGAGTACCTAAGAGTATTCGATGGTCACAGACTAAGATGATCAGTTGGGCAGGTGTGGTTATGCCGCGTGTTGACGCCAGGAAAATCCTGACCTCAAGATTCGGATCAATGCAGCCCGAGGTTACTGATCCTGCGGTCCAACTTCACGGCTCTGATAGCTAAAATAGGAGAGAGAAAATGACTAAGCACACCTTAGGTGCTCCAACAGGGAGGTCCCACCACGTACCCGGAAGTTTGGGAGAAACTTCCCCTCCGCAACCAAAAGCTGGGCGAGGTACTAGACGGGCATGGATTTGCCGAGTATCCAACTTGGGGGGACCTCGACCACATCCAAAAGTCTCATTTCTAGTACCCCTGGGGGTCTATTTATAGAGAAATCCTAGGGGGGGTACAGGCGAGTATACTGCCTCTGCTCGCGAGTTACAAGGGCTACTCGCCCATACTCGCGCGATACTCGCCTATACTCGCGAGATACTCGCCCATACTAACGAGATACTCGCCCAAGCTCGCCTCTGCTCACCCCTTGCTCGCCATACTCGCCTCTTGCTCGCCCAGCTCGCCTATTGCTCGCCATACTCGCCTCTTGCTCGCCCAGCCCGCCTATTGCTCGCCCAGCTCGCCTCTTGCTCCTGTTGGCTGAGTTGCCTTGTGTCTTGGACTGCCGGCTCCTGTGCTGAGCCTTTGACCTTGACTTCAGCCTACGTGGCTTTGAATGGGCCTACCTCGGAGAATGAGGGTTGTACACAATCCCTGCTCTTTGCGAGTAACGTAGTTGCTCGGAAAGAATCTTCCAACCCTTATTCGACGAGCTGTCTTTCTGGCGAGAAAAGGTCGACACCTCACAGGAGCCGAGCTCAACAGGAGGCGGATACAAGGTCGACACCTTCTAGGAGCCGAGCTCAACTAGAGGTGGAGAGAAGGTCGACACCTTCTCGGAGCCGAGCTCAACTAGAGGTGGAGAGAAGGTCGACACCTTCTAGGAGCCGAGCTCAACTAGAGGTGGAGAGAAGGTCGACACCTTCTAGGAGCCGTGCTCAACTAGAGGTGGAGAGAAGGTCGACACCTCGCAGGAGCCGAGCTCAACTGGAAGCGGATACAAGGTCGACACCTTCTAGGAGCCGAGCTCAACTAGAGGCGGAAAGAAGGTCGACACCTTCTAGGAGCCGAGCTCAACTAGAGGTGGAGAGAAGGTCGACACCTTCTAGGAGCCGAGCTCAACTAGAGGTGGAGAGAAGGTCGACACCTCGCAGGAGCCGAGCTCAACTGGAAGCGGATACAAGGTCGACACCTTCTAGGAGCCAAGCTCAACTAGAGGCGGAAAGAAGGTCGACACCTTCTAGGAGCCGAGCTCAACTAGAGGTGGAGAGAAGGTCGACACCTTCTAGGAGCCGGGCTCAACTACAGGTGGAGAGAAGGTCGACACCTCGCAGGAGCCGAGCTCAACTGGAAGCGGATACAAGGTCGACACCTTCTAGGAGCCGAGCTCAACTAGAGGCGGAGAGAAGGTCGACACCTTCTACGAGCCGAGCTCAACTAGAGGTGAAGAGAAGGTCGGCACCTCGCAGGAGCCGAGCTCAACTGGAAGCGGATACAAGGTCGACACCTTCTAGGAGCCGAGCTCAACTAGAGGCGGAGAGAAGGTCGACACATTCTAAGAGCCGAGCTCAACTAGAGGTGGAGAGAAGGTCGACACCTTCTAGGAGTCGAGCTCAACTAGAGGTGGAGAGAAGGTCGACACCTCGCAGGAGCCGAGCTCAACTGGAAGCGGATACAAGATCGACACCTTCTAGGAGCCCAGCTCAACTAGAGGCGGAGAGAAGGTCGACACCTTCTAGGAGCCGAGCTCAACTAGAGGTGGAGAGAAGGTCGACACCTTCTAGGAGCCGTGCTCAACTAGAGGTGGAGAGAAGGTCGACACCTCGCAGGAGCCGAGCTCAACTGGAAGCGGATATAAGGTCGACACCTTCTAGGAGCCGAGCTCAACTAGAGGCGGAAAGAAGGTCGACACCTTCTAGGAGCCAAGCTCAACTAGAGGTGGAGAGAAGGTCGACACCTTCTAGGAGCCGAGCTCAACTAGAGGTGGAGAGAAGGTCAACACCTCGCAGGAGCCGAGCTCAACTAGAAGCGGATACAAGGTCGACACCTTCTAGGAGCCGAGCTCAACTAGAGGCGGAAAGAAGGTCGACACCTTCTAGGAGCCGAGCTCAACTAGAGGTGGAGAGAAGGTCGACACCTTCTAGGAGCCGAGCTCAACTAGAGGTGAAGAGAAGGTCGACACCTCGCAGGAGCCGAGCTCAAGTGGAAGCGGATACAAGGTCGACACCTTCTAGGAGCCGAGCTCAACTAGAGGCGGAGAGATGGTCGACACCTTCTAGGATCCGAGCTCAACTAGAGGTGGAGAGAAGGTCGACACCTTCTAGGAGCCGAGCTCAACTAGATGTGGAGAGAAGGTCGACACCTCGCAGGAGCCGAGCTCAACTAAAAGCGGATACAAGGTCGACACCTTCTAAGAGCCGAGCTCAACTAGAGGCGGAAAGAAGGTCGACACCTTCTAGGAGCCGAGCTCAACTAGAGGTGGAGAGAAGGTCGACACCTTCTAGGAGCCGAGCTCCACGCTCACCGCACCAAAGTGTTGACGCCAGGAAAATCCTGACCTCAAGATTCGGATCAATGCAGCCCGAGGTTACTGATCCTACAGTCCAACTTCACTGCTCTGATAGCTAAAATAGGAGAGAGAAAATGACTAAGCACACCCCAGGTGCTCCAGCAGGGAGGTCCCACCACATACCCGGAAGTTTGGGAGAAACTTCCCCTCCGCAACCAAAAGCTGGGCGAGGTACTAGACGGGCATGGATTTGGCGAGTATCCAACTTGGGGGGACCTCGACCACTTCCAAAAGTCTCATTTCTAGTACCCCTGGGGGTCTATTTATAGAGAAATCCTAGGGGGGGGGGGGGGGGGTACAGGCGAGTATACTGCCTCTGCTCGCGAGTTACAAGGGCTACTCGCCCATACTGGCGCGATACTCGCCCATACTCGCGAGATACTCGCCCATACTCGCGAGATACTCGCCCAAGCTTGCCTCTACTCACCCCTTGCTCGCCATACTCGCCTCTTGCTCGCCCCGCCTATTGCTCGCCATACTCGCCTCTTGCTCGCCCAGCTCGCCTATTGCTCGCCCAGCTCGCCTCTTGCTCCTGCTGGCTGAGTTGCCTTGTGTCTTGGACTACCAGCTCCTGTGCTGACCCTTTGACCTTGACTTCAGCCTACGTGGATTTGAATGGGCCTACCTCGGAGAATGAGGGTTGTACACCGCGGGGGGCTATACCGACATTGCTTTCCTCAGAAAGATCATCAAAGCTGTAACTATATCCCTCTCGGGGCATGATAGAGCCAACATTCACCTAGACCTCCCTTGATGCAGGGGTGTGTCGGATATCAGCCGGGATCCAAGGTTCTGAAGACCACCGCACGGTAATTGGCAAGCAACCACTACACGTGTGCAAAAACTCCCCGCTACACATGATTTTCATGGTTTTACGCTAATGACTACAATCCGAGGGGGTTCGAGCAGAACTTGGCGATGTCTCCGCGGTTCAGTGAGGTTGATATATAAGAAGAATGTAAAAAAGGAAACATCAGACATGGAGAAGTGTCAGTATGGGGCTTCTCATCGAAATATCTAAAAAATTGTAGGAAAGTAAAGAAGACATTTTAAGGATAGAACCGTTTGAGATCGTCACCGCTCCAGGTGCGTGAGATGTCTTCTCCTTCACTTGTTTGGAGGCGGTATGCCCCACTTTTTAGTACTTCCTTGACGATGAAAGGTCCAGCCCAATTAGGATTTAGCTTCCCGACGTTGCCTGCTCTGGCTGCTGCATCAACTTTCTTCAGCACAACGTCTCCAACTGCAAAATGCTTTGCCCTGACATTTTTGTCAAAGTACTTTGCCATCTTCTTTTTAACTTCTTCCTGTCTGATTGTTGCCTCGTCCCGGAGCTCTTCGATCAGATCCAGACTATACTTGATAGCCTCATCATTGTCTTCTATCCATGCTTCTCCTCCTTCTTTTGCATACATAACTCTTGGAGTGACCACCTCAAATTCTACAGGAACAACAGCTTCCGTGCCATGAGATAATTTGAATGGTGTCTCCCCTGTAGCTGAAGACGGGGTAGTACGAAGAGTCCAAAGGATGGAAGGAAGTTGGTCTGCCCAATTTCCTCTTTGATTCAAAACTCTTTTCATCAGGAGCTGCTGGATTCGCCTGTTTGCTACTTCTACTTGACCATTGGTTCTTGGATTATGTACCAAGGCAAATCGAAGATCAATTCCCACCTGATCACAAAAATTTATCATCTCTGGATTATTGAACTGTGGACCATTATCAGTGATAATTGCTAGCGGAATTCCATGCCGGCAGACTATTTCTCCCCAGATGAAGTTTCTGATAATTTGGGTTGTAGTTTTTGCTAATGCCTTCGCCTCAATCCATTTGCTAAAGTAATCAATCATTACGATAATAAAACGACGCTGGCCGCTGGTTATTGGGAAAGGTCCGATAAGATCCATTCCCCAAACTGCAAAGGGCCATGGTGCAGTTATTGATCTGAGAGACTGAGCAGGCAAATGTTGAAGAGGAGCAAACTTTTGACACTGAACACATTGCTTGGCGAATGCTTCAGCATCATTTCTCATGGTTGGCCAGAAATATCCCTGCCTTAAGATTCTCTTCTCCAGAGTCTTTGCTCCTGAATGGCTACCACACTCCCCGGAATGAACTTCCTGAAGTATGGTTGGGATTTCGTCCTCTGAAACACATCGTGCTGAGGGAGAGATCAAAGTCTTTCTGTATAAAACTCTCGTTATCAAATAATAGTATGTCGCCTTCCTTCTGAACTTTCTCCTATCTTTGATGGAATGATGGAACTCTCCTTTTGACAAAAATAGCTCGTAAGGATCCTTCCATGAAGGGTTCTAATCAATTTGCATAAGTTCTGCCTCATCTGTTGCCGGGTGGAAAAGTTCAAAGGTCACTCCCCCGGATGGAAGACCGAACTTTGACAACTCATCTGCTTCCTCATTTTGCATTCTTGGGATGTGCTCGATAATAAATGTCTTGAATCTTCCGATTTCCTTTTTGGCTAGCAGCAGATATTTCTTCAGAATCGACTCCCTTGTCTCATAATTCCCCAAGACGTGAGAGGCCATTACCAGTGAATCGGTTCTAACATGTACATATTCTATGCCAAGCTCTCTCGCAAGCCTCAGCCCAGCCAAAAGTGCTTCATATTCTGCCTGATTATTTGTAACTGGAAAGAAGAACTTGATAGCTTGCTCCAGCCTGATGCCATTCAGACTGATCAAAACTACCCCGACTCCCACGAAGTTTCTGCCAGAAGCCCCATCCATATAAATGACCCAAGCTAAAGGAGATTTTACCACCTGTTCAGGACTAGGTTCTGCCGTATCTACCAAGAAATCTGCCAAGATCTGCGCTTTGATCGTTGTTCGGAGGATGTATGATATCTCAAATTCGCTTAGTTCAATAGCCCATTTAGCTAACCTCCCTGAATGGTCTGGCTTTTCAAGAACATTTTTTAAAGAATGATCTGTAATAACTTGGACAGAATGAGCATGAAAATAAGGATGAAGCCTTCGCGCAGACATAACCAAGGCCAAGGCCAGTTTCTCCAAGATCGAATATCTGGTTTCTGCATCTTTAAGAATATGGCTGACATAGTATATTGGGAACTGCCTCTTCTTTTCCTCTTGAACGAGGACAAAACTCACCGCATCCGGGCCGACTCCCAGATATAAGAATAACATTTCTCCCTCACGGGGACTTTGGAGTAGTGGAGTCGAAGTTAACTGTACTTTTAGCTGCTCAAAAGCCTTGTTACACTCCTCGCTCCATTCAAACTTTGATCCCCTTAGCAGTGTTTTAAAGAATGGGGCACTTTTATCTCTGGATTTGTAGATAAACCTGCTCAATCCTGCCAATCTCCCCCCAAGTTGTTGAACTTCTTTGGTATTTCGAGGAGGGGTCATATCAAGGATGGCCTTCACTTTATCTGGATTTGGTGCAAGGCTTTATTAAGTTTGGTGAAGTCCACGCACATGCGCCACTTCCCACCAGATTTCTTAACCATTACAACATTCGACATCCACGTGGGATATTGAATTTCAGAAATAAAACCCGCTTTCAGGAGTTTGGGAACCTCCTCTCTGATGGGCAATGCCAGCTTGGTCGCCACTTCTCTCTTCTTTTGTTGGACAGGCTTGAACTCAGTAGATACGTTTAGATGATGACAAGCCACGTCTGGATCCACTCCTGGCATATCCTCTGCTGACCAAGCGAAGATATCCAAATTCTCTAACAGGCAGGAGATTAGCTCCACTTTTTCCTCCTCCAGCAACTCAGCATTGATAACCAGCTTCTTTTCTTCCCCTTCAGCAATAGGAAACTCTTGGGTTGCCTGGGCAGGTTCTAGGTGAACCCCTTTGTGATCTTTTTCTTCCACAACAGCCCTTAGGATTCAGCAATTTCCAGAACTTCAGCCATGGCCTCGTGAAGTGGAACGTCGGTGATCATGTTGACAGTTCGGACGTAGCACTCCCGAGCCACCTTTGGGTTGCTTCTAACCCGATACTGCTTTCCTTCGGCAGCGAACTTGAGAGCAAGGTGAAAGGTAGACACTACTGCCCTGTATGCATTAAGAATCGGCCTCCCGAAGATGGCGCAGTAATTGCTCTGGGCATCCACCACCACGAAATTGATTAGCTTTATAACTCCTCCAAGTGAGACCAGGAGCTTTACTGAACCCTCTACTTCTTTCTTCTCCCCAGAAAAACCGTAGAGGGGCCCGTCGGTGGAAAGCAAAGGCTTTCCGGTCTTCAGGGCTTCGAAAGTTGGGCGGAAAAGGAGATTGACGGAGCTGCCTGTATCAATCAAGATCTTGTGAACTGTATAATTCTCGATGATAGTTTTGATGACCACAGCATCATAGAAGGGATTGGCATTTGGGGGAAGGTCGTCCTGACCAAAAGTGACAATGGTGCCATCAGGGGGAGAACTTGTAGTGACTGCCACTTCCTGCTTCAGAACTCTTGCAATGCTAGACTTGCGAGATGACTCCACTCCAGCTCCTCCATGGATACAATAGATGTCCCTCAAGGGGCCCACATCATTGACTTCGGTGCATTCAGTGGAAGGGTGGATGTCGCCATAGCAGCCGACATCTTCGACGTCGGCACATTCCCAGGTTACTTCCACTGTTTCTTTCTCTTTTCTCTTCTCGGCAGTTGGTTCAGCAATTGCATCTTTTCGAACTAGACCCCGGAGCTTTCCTTCTCCCAGGAATCTCTCTATCAGCAAACGAAGGGTCCGACAGTCTTCAGTCAGATGCCCCCCTTCTTTGTGATATTCACAATAAAGGTTCGGTTTTCGACTGCGGATATCCTACTTCAGAGGAGCAGGCCTTTTGAAATCTAGCCTCTTTTGTAGAATCTGGACTACTTCATCCATGGTGACGTTTAAGGGAGTGAATGACTCTTGCGAGTCATCATATTGAGTGGATGGAATGACTGGAGGTGTAAGATCCCTTCCCCGTTCCCTGGGCCAAGCGGACCTTATGCCCACAACCGACGCATTGCAGTGACTTCCAACACACGGGTTGGGCTACACCACGCAATGTCGACCCTGCCGGCTACGATCATAGTGCGAGCAATAGTAAAAGTGAGTACAAGAGTGAGTACAAACTAAACAAAAGGAGTCCACAAATCACATTCCAATATATATAGAAAGCTAATCAAAACGATATATATATAAGTCCGAGCATGAAAATAGAGAGTACATAAATGAGAGAGCTTAAGCCCGGTACATCATGAAACAAATCTCTCACATCTCACATCCTCTCTACATGCGGAAGCTCTCTCAACATCACTCATCACTAACACTCAAAATGTAATCCACCTGATGTCACGTGGCCGCTACCCGCTGCGTCGCTGGCTGCTCAGGTCCTGCCCTCGTCTCCTGCGGTGCGTGCGACAGCTCCGTCTCCTCGGAATCCTAGATTGTTTTTCGGCCCCAATGCAAACCGTCAGTCAAAAATGACCGAGCTCGCTAGGTCCCCTCCTCCTCCTGCGACTCCTAGGTACCGAGCTGGAGGAAGAAGCGGGGGACGAGCAAGGAACAAGCAGGTGACAGGGAAAGTAAACTAGTATATACACATATTCTAAGCTACACAAGTGTAAAAGGGGCTAATCTAATCATGTATAAGCAGGAGTATAATAAATGTGTACATCAGTAAGTAAACAGTAAGTAAAGCAAGTAAAGCAAAGCAGTAAGAACAGTAGCGACAAGTAATCAATCTCGTACCCTAACTTATATGAATTCCCAAACAAACTTATAATTTAGGATTTCCAGGAATGATAACACATCATATAAAAGAGCCCATACTAATTTATATGATGAGGACCTGTAAGTGCGTATGCTATGCTTATGCTATGAATGATTAAGCAATGAAATCACACACACGACTCTGTGCACACAGACCTTTGTAGTTCCCTCTATTTGAGAGGAAGCCAACCTCTCGGGTACCAACCGCTGTGACACATGGTGGTAGCGGACCAGGCTGTCCACTCCTAGGCGGGTATACACTCTACCAGGCCTAGACCGCACGTACGCCTCAACGCTAATCAACCGCGGAGCTCTGCGTACTCTTTGCTGGAGTCCACCAGACTGTGAGCCAAGTGAGAGGTGTCTTCGGGGAACTGTCGTCCCGACACGCAGCCAAGCTGGCCCCTTAGACCCCTACACACCCGCTAAGTCAACGTACCGCGGTCGTAGTGACGACCTGCCTAGTACCGAAGACCTGCCACATTTATGAGAATGTTACCGGGATAATCATCCCCTCGAGGTTCCCGCTCGTCAAACCGGGCACCACAATCCTGCCACTCCCGCAACTGGGAGGAGATACATAAATTCAATATTACCCTACTATGGCTACTCTTGCCTACTTTAATTGTTTTTGCAATTTAGGGTTAATCTTGGACTTCCCGAGGTACACCCGGTGAAGGGCTCTCATCGGTACTAGGGAACACGATGGGCTGAATCCCAAACTCCCTTTTACCAGATACTTAATTGGTTGGTGATTTATTGCTCCTTCTTTATATTGCTCTTAAATAGATAGTGAATTTGGACACTAGACCTTCTTGCCCAATTCGGCCAAGTGCAGCTTTCCCTCTCTCTCCTGACTTAAACTTGACCTGAATCCCTCAAGTGGTGACCCCTCATGGGTAGACATATTAATCATGAGCTCCTTATCACTACACCTCAGTCATCTTCCAAGTCCCAAGGGTCTAGAGGGTTAGATTACAAAAATCAAGCTTTGCTAAACGTAGACCACCTAAGGGTAATCCACCTTCCCAAAGGTAAAACTCTAACCACATGTCCTATGGTTCCACAAATTTTATCCAAGGTTCCTACTGACCTAAATAGAACATGGTTCAATTTTCAAAATTTTCCAACTTAGTTTAATATTTAATTTTTTTTCTTGAATATTGTGACACACCCTAAATTGTTCATGGAGTACTCTAAATTTTGGTCCAATGCCTACCAAATAATTATCATGTATGTATACTGAATTCAAATGCATAACCACCAAGGATGTAGGTTCATAATTATTGTTTTGCCCCTGAATCAAATAATTGAAGATAAATCCAAAATCACCCAATTAATTAAATAAATATCAAAATTGCATTGTAAAATTCAGAAAAATTCCCATAAGTTATTGTCATTGATGTGATCCTCATATAAAAATTTCATAGAGTTTCAAGGTGATTTGCTCAAGTATTTGTAAAAGTCATCAAAATGGCACAAATGGTAATTTCCTTATGAATACAAACTTTTCCACTATAAGTGTTCCAAGTAAAATTTCATATACCATATATCACCATAAGTAACCTTCCTATAGAGTTTGGGGGCCTTATGTATGGTTTTACTATACATCATAATTAAATTCCCAAAAACCAAGGTTTTTCACAAAAATCATAAAATGGATAAGTTCCTAAGTAAATGGCACCCCAAATGATTTCAATGCTTTACAATATGAATGTCAATGTCTGGCCTAAATTTCAGAATTTTTTCGAGGACAAATGCCATTTAATATTAATTTATTTTCAAAAGTGGCATATGTGTAAATTCAACCAAAGAGGCATGGAAAATTCATCAAGGATCATAAGATTAAATACAGAGGGTACTAATACTTCAATTGACATCATTGTTCAATTTGGTAAGGTGAAGATAACCCAAGTTCTTGATTTGACTTGATCCATCAATTAAGCAATTTCTCCAAAAATCAAAATAAATACTAATTAAATAGTAAAAATCTCATGATAATTATCCTAGCCCTATAACACTATCCTCCACCTAGGGATGAAGTTTGGTTGTCTAGATATGTGTTTAGGTCCTAGTTGCTTCATTAAGGCCCAACAGGGCAATTAAGTAATTTTAGAGGTATGGGCTAGGGTTTTTGGTCTCCATTGCTCCAATCACCCATTGATGATGAGCAAGACCCTACACAATCCCTAAGCCCCATTACCATTGGATTTGGATAAGCCCTTAAGGCTAAGCTCCAAAATCCACAAGCCACCAAGGCTAAGTGGTTTTCAAACCTAGGACATCAAAATGTCCCTTGGGGGTTTACCATTAAGATGTACTCCAATTGTCTTCAAATTTGAAACATAGGCTACTCATACAAATATCTACATGCCACCAAAAAATTGGGGCCATTAGGGGTGATTACACCCACTAATTATTCTTAGGTCAATTTTCTAAGTTATGATCAAAACTATAACAAAAAGTGCCCTAAACATACAAATATTTGGGCACAGGGTAGGCCTAGGGTCGGCAATGATGTGGCCAAAATTTCAATCCCATAGGCTCACCCATTCAAATGATATTAAGGTTTTAGTGGGCTGACCCCACCTAGGACTAGCCCTAGGAAAAAGGCTCCTCTGGGGTCTACAAACCTCCAAATTCCAAAATCTCAGTTTCTAATGAAACTAGACATTTAGGGCTACAATAGTGTGTCTCACACTATTTTCATGATTTGGCAATTAAGGGCCTCAATTTGGCTCCTTAAGTTAAATCAATTTTCTGGCCCAACACACACAAACCCTTAAGCCATCCTCACTCCAAAGAGGGTTCACCCACAAGGACTGGTCCAATGGACCCAATATTTTTAACAGTGTGTGGAATTAGCCTAAACTTCACCCCAACCTAATTTGGGGGCCCCACAAGGGGGTTTGGCCACCTAATTATCATAAATTTAATTTTCAATGTTTGGACAAAAACTATAGAAAAGTGTGCCCCAAAAATTTTGATTTTTGGGCACAATGTAGGTCAGGGATAGTTACAATAGTGTTTAAAATTTCATCCCTAAAATCCAAGCCAAATGAGAGTTATGGTTGTTTTAGTGGTAGAAATTATTTTGTACCAGCCTCAGAAAAATGGCTCTACATGAGTCAAATCAACTCCAAATGATTTGATCTAAGTTCAAATGAAAGTAGACTTCCGGATCTACAAAAGTTGTCTCAGGGCATTTTTTGATTTATGGCCTCTAAGGGCCTTAAAATTAAGCTACAAAAATGCTACAGAAACTGGCTAACAGCACACCAAGGATATATTACTTAAGGCGCTGATCGCGCACGAATCTTAACGCAGATCGGGCTGCGCTCCCTCATCATCTTCCTCGAGCCAACGGTCCAGATCAGCCCTCCCTGGAGCCGCTTCAAACTGGAATTCCCGGCCATCCTTCCATCTCCCTGGCCAGCCACCGCCACCACCACCTCCATTGAGGTGGTGCCGATCGATTGGCGGTGGATCGGTCGCCGGAGGAGGCGGTTTCTGGCGGTTCTACCAAGAAGACCAAATGGCGAATAACGGGAAAACTCCTAAATGAACTCGACTCCTAACAGTCCTAGATGCTAGCACAGTCAGAGGGGGGAGAAGCGAACCTGGAAACGAGCTGGGCGGCGAGTATTCCGGCGGTTTTCCATCTCCTTCTTCACCTCCGGCGAGCTCTCGTCAGCTAGCAATCCTCTACAGAATTCCTCGAACCAAAGCTCCTCTCCGACTGTAAAGGAGCTTATGAAGCTCGTGGAGGGGTTTAAATAGGGAGAGGAGGCCGGCCTTGGAAGATTTGAAGCTGGAGGTCACGGGATTGCCACCTCAGCCGACATGGCTGCCTTCACCAGCTTTCCAGCTCCTCCTCAGCACTCATCTCCCTTCAGGGAAGAGCCCGAGGCTGATTGGGAGGAGAGAGAGGGAGAGGGGAAGGCTTTTGCTTTAACTTTTCACTATTTGTCCCCTCCTTTAGCCCAAAGCCCTCTTGGGTTAGCTTGGGTTATCCCAATCCTTCTTAGCCACACTCCATCGGGCCCTTATAAGTTCGTTTTAATTAGTTAACTTAGGACTTAGGTCATTATAATGGGGAAAAAGGGTTAGGCCTCTCAAGTTGGGTTTAAGCCCAATTGAGTTGACTTTGACTTGACCATTTGGGTTGACTGGTCCCCCCTGTAGGTCATGGGTCCCATGTCACCACCTAAAAGGGCTTGGCCCATGGTGGGGCCCTATTTGGCCCAATTTGATCCAAAGGTGTGAAATTACCCAAAATGCCCTTCCTTGGGACTTTGGCCAAATTGAGGTGAATTGACCCTTCCATGATGGGGCTTTTGGGTCTCTTAGATCCCTAATGATGTTTAGAGACTATATGTGGAGTCAATTTTAAGGTTTGAGTGCAAATCGACCACATTTTGGTTGAGTTGACCTTTTTGCCCTAATTTGGATTTTGACCAAATTGGAGAGGGTTGACCATCCTATGATGGGGGCTTTTGGGACCTTTATGTTCAAAATTATATTTAGAATATAGGTGTGAGATCAATTTGGTCATTGGGTGGCCAATTGGTTACAAGATGGTGGATTTGACCATTTTGCCCCTTGTCACACTTTGGCCCAATTGAGGAGGATGGGTCACCTCATGATGGGGCCTTTGGGTCTAATAGGTCTCTTTTAGTGCTAGGTGTATAAGGGGGAAGTCAATTTGGCCAAATGGGGGTCAATTGCCCCTTAATTGATTGGTTTGGTCCATGTTCACCTAAGGTGATTTTGGGCGAATCCTATGGAATTGAGCCCCACTAAGGGGTGATGTTCACCCCATCACCCTTCCATGAGGTTTAGGGGACTAAGGGTGGTCTCATTTTGGGGAAATTGGTGTCCAATTGGCCCTCCTTAGTAGCTTGGGTCCTATTTGATTGAGACTTTAGGTGTGCACTTAGCAAAATTCTCATCCTAAGGGGTCCTTAAGGCCCCTCATCCCACCCTTTGAGCTCACCATCATACTAGGGGTCTAGTAGGATTGGGGATGTTACAAATCCCAATAAACAATAAAATAATTTCGTCCTCGAAATTCTAGTTTGGGTCTACGGGATGCAAGTAAAGCACATAAAGGAATATAACTTACAATATTAAACCGTACCTGAAGTAAAGAGTCCCGGGTAGCGCTCCCGCATGAGGTCCAAGGGCTCCCAAGTGTGCTCCTCTCGCCCATGGTTGGACCACAACACCTTCACCAGCGGGACCTTCGTTCGCCGCAAGACGTGGACCTCCGCGTCGTCGATCCGGATTGGCTCTAGCATGACTGATCGGTCGGGTGCCACCGGGCCTGAAGTAGACTCCTCAAGCTATTCGGGCCGAAGGAGAGCTCTCCGGAGGGAGGAAACGTGGAAGATGTCGTGCACGTTCTCCAGCTCGGGCGGCAGCTCCAGCCTGTATGCCAAAGGATCGATCCTCTCCAGGACCGTATACGGCCCCATGTACCGAGGACTGAGCTTCTTCCGCCCTTTCATCCGTGTAACTCCGTGCATCGGACATATCTTCATAAAGACACGATCCCCCACCTGGAACTCTACCATACAGTGTCAGGCGTCATAGTACTTTGCCTGCCTGCTCTGCGCCTCCAGCATCCGATCCCGGAACAGTCGAACTATAACATCCGTCTCCTCTCTATAATCTGACCCCAAGGCCCGCGGGTCCACATCCTGTACCCAAGAAAGAGGGGTGCGCACTTTCTCCCGTAAAGTGCCTCGTATGGTGCCATCCCAATGCTAGCCTGGTGACTGTTGTTGTACGAGAACTCAATCAGCGGCAACAATTGCTCCCAAGGCTTGCCCGTATCCAGTATGCACAGTCGCAGTAAGTCCTCCATCGTCCGGTTGGTACGCTCTGTCTAACCGTCGGTCTGAGGGTGGAACGCAGTGCTGAAAGTCAACCGGGATCCCAAGTAGGCCTGGACCGCTCTCCACTCCCTGGAGGTGAAGCGTCCGTCTCGATCTGAAACTATCGTCTTGGGCAACCCATGATACCTCACTACCTTCTCCACAAACAAACGAACTAGGTCGCTGACCGGACCCTCCTTCCGAACTGGAATGAACCGTGCCACGTTGGTCAACCTGTCGACTATCACCCAAACAGAGTCGTTCCCCAAGCGAGAACGCGGCAGGCCGAGCACAAAATCCATAGATATATCCTCGAATTTCCACTCCGGCACCGGGAGTGGCTGCAATAGACCTCCTGGAGCCTTGCACTCCGCCTTCACCCTCTGACAACTCTCACAATGGGTCACAAACTGTATGATATCCTTCTTCATCCCTGGCCAAAACACGACCTTCCGCAGGTCCGCCGCCATCTTGGTAATGCCGGGGTGTACCGAATACTGGGAGCAATGGGCCTCCCGAAGAACCTCCTCTTGAATCCCCTTCCCGGCGGGGATGTAAACTTTGCCGCGGTGGTGAACGAGGTCCTCCTTCAATGAGTAATCTCCAGCAGCGCCATCTGCCAATGACCTGAATACCGTCTCCAAAGCCGGATCCTGCTGCTGTCCCTCCCGAATACGGTCCCGAATATCACAGATCATACTCATTGAAGCCAAGTACTCAGCATATACTCCTGGGTCGGCTCTGCTCACCAGAGTAATCTGCCTATCCTGCAGCGTCTGCACCAACTCTGTCTGCTGGAAGGGAGTGGCAGTCGGAGGAGGGGGAATGGTGTCCTGAGGCTCCTCGTCTCTAGCAGCCTGACACGAATATAAGAAGTTTTAGATGATTGAAGAATCTAAATCATGCTTAAAGGACTTAGGAATGTGGTTTCAAACATGGGCACACCACTGCTTCCGCTGCGTAGTTTGTCCCCAAACTACACTCATGCGGGGGTGGCCCAAGTTGTTGTGGACTAATTGCTCGTACCCATGATCGTTCGTTGCGAGCTGATACCATTTGTAAGATCCCTTCCCCGCTACCGGGGCCAAGCGGACCTTATGCCCAGAACCGATGCATTGCGGTGACTTCCAACACACGGGTTGGGCTACACCACGCAACGTCGACCCTGCCGGCTACGATCATAGTGCGAGCAATAGTAAAAGTGAGTATAAGAGTGAGTACAAACTAAACAAAAGGAGTCCACAAATCACATTCCAATATATATAGTAAGCTAATCAAAACGATATATATATAAGTCCGAGCATGAAAATAGAGAGTACATAAATGAAAGAGCTTAAGCCCGGTACATCATGAAACAAATCTCTCACATCTCACATCCTCTCTACATGCGAAAGCTATCTCAACATCACTCATCACTAACACTCAAAATGTAATCCACCTGATGTCACGTGGCCGCTACCCGCTGCGTCGCTGGCTGCTCAGGTCCTCCCTCGTCTCCTGCGGTGCGCGCGACAGCTCCGTCTCCTCGGAATCCTAGATTGTTTTTCGGCCCCAATGCAAACCGTCAGTCAAAAATGACCGAGCTCGCTAGGTCCCCTCCTCCTCCTGCGACTCCTAGGTACCGCGCGGGAGGAAGAAGCGGGGGACGAGCAAGGAACATGCAGGTGACAGGGAAAGTAAACTAGTATATACACAAATTCTAAGCTATACAAGTGTGAAAGGGGCTAATCTAATCATGTATAAGCAGGAGTATAAGCAGGAGTATAATAAAGGTGTACAACAGTAAGTAAAGCAAGTAAATCAAAGCAGTAAGAATAGTAGCGGCAAGTAATCAATCTCGTACCCTAACTTATATGAATGCCCATACAAACTTATAAGTTAGGATTTCAAGGAATGATAACGCATCATATCAAAGAGCCCATACTAATTTATATGATGAGGATCTGCAAGTGCGTATGCTATGCTTATGTTATGAATGATTAAGCAATGAACTAACACACACGACTCTGTGCACACAGATCTTTGTAGTTCCCTCTATTTGAGAGGAAGCCAACCTCTCGGGTACCAACTGCTGTGACACACGGTGGTAGCGGACCGGGCTGTCCACTCCTAGGCGGGTATACACTCTACCAGGCTTAGACCGCACGTACGCCTCGACGCTAAACAACCGCGGAGCTCTGCGTACTCTTTGCTGGAGTCCACCAGACTGTGAGCCAAGTGAGAGGTGTCTTCGGGGAACTGTCATCCCAACACGCAGCCAAGATGACCCCTTAAACCCCTACACACCCGCTAAGTCAACGTACCGCGGTCGGAGTGACGACCTGCCTAGTACCGAAGACCTGCCACATTTCTGAGAATGTTACCGGGATAATCATCCCCTCGAGGTTCCCGCTCGTCTAACCGGGCACCACAATCCTGCCACTCCCACAACTGGGAGGAGATACATAAATTCAATCTTACCCTACTATGGCTACTCTTGCCTATTTTAATTGTTATTGCAATTTAGGGTTAATCTTGGACTTCCCGAGGTACACCCGGTGAAGGGCTCTCATCGGTACTAGGGAACACGATGGGCTGAATCCCAAACTCCATTTTACCAGATACTTAATTGGTTGGTGAGTTATTGCTCCCTCTTTATATTGCTCTTGAATAGATAGTGAATTTGGACACTAGACCTTCTTGGCCCAATTGGGCCAAGTGCAGCTTTCCCTCTCTCTCCTGACTTAAACTTGACCTGAATCCCTCAAGTGGTGACCCCTCGTGGGATAATCATGAGCTCCTTATCACTACACCTCAGTTATCTTCCAAGTCCCATGGGTCTAGAGGGTCAGATTACAAAAATCCAGCTTTGCTAAACGCAGACCACCTAAGGGTAATCCACCTTCGCAAAGGGAAAACCCTAACCACTAGTCCTATGGTTCCACAAATTTTATCCAAGGTTCCTACTGACCTAAATAGAACATGGTTCAATTTTCATAATTTTCCAACTTAGTTTAATATTTAATTATTTTTCTTGAATAATGTGACACACCCTAAATTGTTCATGGAGCACTCTAAATTTTGGTCCAATGCCTACCAAATAATTATCATGTATGTATAATGAATTTAAATGCATAACCACCAAGGATGTAGATTCATAATTACTATTTTGCCCCTGAATCAAATAATTGAAGATAAATCCAAAATCACCCAATTAATTAAATAAATATCAAAATTGCATTGTAAAATCCAGAAAAATTCCTATAAGTTATTGTCATTGATGTGATCCTCATATAAAAATTTCATAGAGTTTCAAGGTGATTTGTTCAAGTATTTGTATAAGTCATCAAAAGGGCACAAATGGTAATTTCCTTATGAATACCAACTTTTCCACTATAAGTGTTTCAAGTAAAATTTCATATACCACATATCACCATAAGTAACCTTCCTATAGAGTTTGGGAGCCTTATGTATGGTTTTACTATACATCATAATTAAATTCCCAAAACCTAGGTTTTTCACAAAAATCATAAAATGGATAAGTTCCTAAGTAAATGGCACCCCAAATGATTTCAATGCTTTAGAATATGAATGTCAATGTCTGGCCTAAATTTCAGAAATTTTTTCGAGGATAAATGCCATTTAATATTAATTTATTTTCAAAAGTGGCATATGTATAAATTCAACCAAAGAGGCATGGAAAAATCATCAAGGATCATAAGATTAAATCTAGAGGGTACTAATACTTCAATTGACATCATTGTTCAATTTGGTAAGGTGAAGATAAACCCAAGTTCTTGATTTGACTTGATCCATCAATTAAGCAATTTCTCCAAAAATCAAAATAAATACTAATTAAATAGTAAAAATCTCATGATAATTATCCTAGCCCTATAACACTATCCTCCACCTAGGGATGAAGTTTGGTTGTCTAGATATGTGTTTAGGTCCTAGTTGCTTCATTAAGGCCCAAAAGGGCAATTAAGTAATTTTAGAGGTATGGGCTAGGGTTTTTGGTTTCCATTTCTCCAATCACCCATTGATGATGAGCAAGACCCTACACAATCCCTAAGCCCCATTACCACTTGATTTGGATAAGCCCTTAAGGCTAAGCTCCAAAATCCACAAGCCACCAAGGCTAAGTGGTTTTCAAACCTAGGAGATCAAAATGTCCCTTGGGGGTTCACCATTAAGATAAATTCCAATTGTCCTCAAATTTGAAACAGAGGCTACTCATACACATGTCTACATGCCACCAAAAATTTGGGGCCATTAGGGTTGATTACACCCACTAATTATTCTTAGGTCAGTTTTCTAAGTTATGATCACAACTATAACAAAAAGTGCCCTAAACATACAAATATTTGGGCACAGGGTAGGCCTAGGGTGGGCACTGATGTGGCCAAAATTTCAACCCCATAGGCCCACCCATTCAAAAGATATTAAGGTTTTAGTGGCTGACCCCACCTAGGACCAGCCCTAGGAATAAGGCTCCTATGGGGTCTACAGACCTCCAAATGCCACAATCTCAGTTTCTAATGAAACTAGACATTTATGGCTACAATAGTGTGTCTCACACCATTTTCATGATTTGGCCATTAAGGGCCTCAATTTGGCTCCTTAAGTTAAATCAATTTTCTGGCCCAACACACACAAACCCTTAAGCCATCCTCACTCCAAAGAGGGTTCACCCACAAGGAGTGGTCCAATGGACCCAATATTTTTAACAGTGTGTGGACTTAGCCTAAACCTCACCCCACCCTAATTTGGGGGGCCCACAAGGGGGTTTGGCCAACTAATTATCATAAATTTAATTTTCAATGTTTGGACAAAATCTATAGAAAAGTCTGCCCCAAAAATTATGATTTTTGGGCACAATGTAGGTCAGGGATAGTTACAATAGCGTTTAAAATTTCAGCCCTAAACTCCAAGCCAAATGAGAGTTATGGTTGTTTCAGTGGTAGAAATTATTTTGTACCAGCCTAAGAAAAATGGCTCTACAGAAGTCAAATCAACTCCAAATGATTTGATCTAAGGTTCAAATAAAAGTAGACTTCCGGATCTACAAAAGTTGTCTCAGGGCATTTAATAATTTATGGCCTCTAAGGGCCTTAAAATTAAGCTACAAAACTGCTACAGAAACTGGCTAACAGCACACCAAGGATATATTACTTAAGGCGCTGATCGCGCACGAATCTTAACGCAGATCGGGCGGCGCTCCTTCATCGTCTTCCTCGAGCCAACGGTCCAGATCATCCCGCCCTGGAGCCGCTTCAAACTAGAATTCCCGGCCATCCTTCCATCTCCCTGGCCAGCCACCGCCACCACCACCTCCATTGAGGTGGTGCCGATCGATTGGCGGTGGATTGGTCGCCGGTGGAGGCGGTTTCTGGCAGTTCTACCAAGAATCCCAAATGGCGAATAATAGGAAAACTTCGAAATGAACTCGGCTCACTTGAGCTCGAACTCGACTCCTAACAGTCCTAGATGCTAGCACAGTCAGAGGGGGGGGGGGGGGGGGGGGGGGGGGGGGAGAATGCGAACCTGGAAATGAGCTGGGCGGCGAGTATTCCGACGGTTTGCCATCTCCTTCTCCGTCTCCGGCGAGCTCTCGTCAGCTAGCAATCCTCTACAGAATTCCTCGAACCAAATCTCCTCTCCGACTATAAAGGAGCTTCTGAAGCTCGTGGATGGGTTTAAATAGGGAGAGGAGGCCGACCTTGGAAGATTTGAAGCTGGAGGTCATGGGATTGGCACCTCAGCCGACATGGCTGCCTGCACCGGCTTTCCAGCTCCTCCTCAGCACTCATCTCCCTTCAGGGAAGAGCTTGAGGCTGATTGGGAGGAGAGAGAGGGAGAGGGGAAGGCTTTTGCTTTAACTTTTCACTTTTTGTCCCATCCTTTAGCCCAAATCCCTCTTGGGTTAGCTTGGGTTAGCCCAATCCTTCTTAGCCACACTCCACCAGGCCCTTATAAGTTCAGTTTAATTAGTTAACTTAGGACTTAGGTCATTATAATGGGGAAAAAGGGTTAGGCCTCTCAAGTTGGGTTTAAGCCCAATTGAGTTGACTTTGACTTGACCATTTGGGTTTACTGGTCCCCCATGTAGTTCATGGGTCCCATGTCAACATCTAATAGGGCTTGGCCCATGGTGGGGCCCTATTTGGCCCAATTTGATCCAAAGGTGTGAAATTACCCAAAATGCCCTTGCTTGGGACTTTGGCCAAATTGAGGTGAATAGACCCTTCCATGATGGGGCTTTTGGGTCTCTTAGATCCCTAATGATGTTTAGAGACTATATGTGGAGTTAAATTTAAGGTTTGAGTGCAAATCGACCACATTTTGGTTGAGTTGACCTTTTTGCCCTAATTTGGATTTTGACCAAATTGGAGAGGGTTGACCATCCTATGATGGGGGCTTTTGGGACCTTTATGTTCAAAATTATATTTAGAATATAGACGTGAGATCAATTTGGTCATTGGGTGGCCAATTGGTTACAAGATGGTGGATTTGACCATTTTGCCCCTTGTCACACTTTGGCCCAATTGAGGAGGATGGGTCACCTCATGATGGGGCCTTTGGGTCTAATAGGTCTCTTTTAGTGCTAGGTGTATAAGGGGGAAGTCAATTTGGCCACTTGGGGTCAATTGCCCCTTAATTGATTGGTTAGGTCCATGTTCACCTAAGGTGATTTTGGGCTAATCCTATGGAATTGAGCCCCACTAAGGGGTGATGTTCACCCCATCACCCTTCCTTAAGGTTTAGGTGACTAAGGGTGGTCTCATTTTGGTGAAATTGGTGTCCAATTGGCCCTCCTTAGTAGCTTGGGTCCTATTTGATTGGGACTTTAGGTGTGCACTTAGCAAAATTCTCATCCTAAGGGGTCCATAAGGCCCCTCATCCCACCCTTTGAGGTCACCATTCACATACTAGGGGTCTAGTAGGATTGGGGATGTTACAGGAGGTGGCTGCGTGGTATACTGTGGCAATTATACTGGCATGATTTGCGGAGGAGGAGCGGATGGAGCGGGAGTGATGGCCAACGGTGGTTTCTGATTTTGAAACTGCTGATGGCCCATGAATGGTTGCTTATTTTTGTAGTTCCTCCCCCTTTGGGAACAGGGTTCAAAATGAGACTGATTTGATGGTTGATTGTGAAAGGACGGATTTAACTATTCCTTGTCGCTCACTAGCTTTGCGACATAGCCCGGATTGCTCTTCTCTCCTCTGATAAACATGTTTTCTAAACTTATCCTTTCCTGATAAGTTCGAGGCTCCCTTATATTCGCTTCAAATTTTAGGGGGTCCTCTCTCAAACCATGAATGAGGGCAACCCTATACAACTCTGGATCCACATTCTGAACTTCCATTATCTCCTTCTGGAAGCGGTCTACGAAACGGGCCCACGTTTCGTTTTCCCGCTGATTTATATCGAAAAGGGCCGCCGGGCCACTTTTCCTCTTCCTTGAAGTAGAGAATCTCAGCAGAAATTCCCTTCGCAGCTCAGCAAAACAACTGATTGACCTGGGGTGCAAACCGTAAAACCACTCCCTTGCTTGTCCTTCAAAGGAGGTCACAAGGAAGCTTGCACTTAGTCGCATCAGTTAGGGTTCTAAGAGCGATGGCTGACTCGAAGGCTTGTAAATGAACAGTGGGATCAGTCTCTCCATTGAAAGCTGGCAGGCGAGGCTCTCTGAAGTTATTAGGGGCAGGCTCCCCTCGGACTTTGTCCACAAAGGGAGAAGTTTCTTCCATATCTTCATATAGAGGAGCAGGATAATAAGCCGCCGGAGCTGCGGCTAATCGCGGGCAAGCCGCTTGGTAAGAGGATCGGGCAGCAGCTTCTGGAGGGTAGGAATGATGAGCCGTGCCCTCTTGCAGGGTAGGAAACATGGGCAGCATGAGAAGCCGCCCCCTGGAAGTCGAGGACCCGAGCCGGCATGCTGTGCGCGGCTTCCTGATAGAAGTTTTGCCTAGCCGCAAAACCTTCTTGCTGGGGCTGGAAGTTAACGGCTTGTGGTAGCGGGTAAGGAGGATGTGGAGGAGGGACTGGGGTCACCCCCTGATTTGCCGCGGCTTGCTGTGGAACTAACCGTTCGGTTAAGAAAGCCAAAGTCTGACTGATAGCGTCCAAACGCTGATCGGTCGCCTTCTGAGCCCGCTCGGCTTCTCCCCTTGATTGCTCCAAGGCTTCCCACAAAGAGTCCTCACCGTGATCGAAGCGGTCTCCAGGGGGATACTGACGGTCTGACATTGCGGCCAGGATTTCACCGACAATCCGCAATCTGAAGGTCGCGTGTTTCTGTTGAGTCCAAAATCACACCTCCGAAGGAAATCGGAGGCTGCGGGCTGCCGGTTACTTTTTAGATGGAGAAAACGAGACCGCTAGCAGCGGTCAAGGCCATACTTCGCCCGTCACGGCGAATGCCACTCCTGTGACGGGCTTTCCTTTGATTCAAAAGAACGTGGTTACAGCGGGTTACAAGTGCAGGAAAGCAGAAGTCGGCCGGTCAGACAGTTCGCAAGATGGGAAACTCGAGACCGCAGGCTCAAACAAGCGAGCTCCTGGATTCGAGTGTGCGTGCCTTGGGAACAGTGCCGCCCCCTATTTATAGGCTCGGGGGCCTGCCCGAATGGGCAGGGATAAAATAACCGTCTGCCGGGGTAAAGGAGAAATGGGCAGGCGGTGACGGGATACACAAAGAAGAAAAGAAAGAAGCCGTGCGGCTTGGCGGCTTGCCATTCCGACCTGTCTGACCAGGGGTTGAAGACAACGCGACCAAGGCGACGATGTAATCCGAGCGGTCTCCGTCTTGAGACCGCGGGTTCTTCTTTGGATTTGAACCTTGGCTTGTCTTTATGGTACAGCCCGGGCGGTCTCCGACGTGAGACCGCGGCTTGCCTTTTTGGACTTGGGCCTGGATAATCTTCAGTACTTGGAGGCGATCTGAATCATGTCAGGCCGCCCGACCCGTGCTAGTTGGTGTTGATGGACCTTGTAAAACCTGAACCAGGCGACTTATATATACAAACCGCCCGGTCTGCGAGTAATTCTATTGGAAGCGGTCTTATAGGGTAAACACCGGCGGCCGCATCAATCATTTGCCTCGTTTGGAAATTTAAGCCATTATAAAATATTTACACTTGTTTCCAAGTGGCAAGTGCATGGTGAGGGCATCGACGCAAAAGCTCCTTGAAGCGCTCCCATGTGTCATAGAGAGTCTCCGAGTCGATTTGCATGAACGACGCAATATCAGTGCGCAATTTAGCGGTGTTTGAAGGCGAGAAATATTTATTGAGAAATTTTTCTGCCATTTCGGCCCATGTAGTGATGGATCCCCTAGGTAGGGAGCCCAGCCACTGCTTCGCCTTAGACCGCAAAGAAAAAGGAAAAAGACGTAATCGAATGGCATCATCGGTGACGCCATTGATCTTAAAAGTGTCGCAAATTTCAAGAAAGTAAGAAATATGTGAATTTGGATCCTCGTCCGGTTGACCATCGAAGGTCACCGATTGTTGCACCATTTGTATGATGCTGGACTTGATCTCAAAATTATTGTTCGCCACCGTGGGGCGAACAATACTCGACTGTGTGCCTTCCAAATTCGGCCGCGCATAATAGGACATGGTCCGTTGCGCGTCCTCATTAGGATTTGGCTCGTTTAGATTATGAGGATTAAGATTATGATCCATATTCACTGCGTTAGTGTCCCCAATCGACTCTTCGGTATCTACTTGATTTTCCTGATCACTGAGAACTGGCGGTGCCTCAAAAAGGTTCGCTCGATCTCCGGATCAAAAGGAATAATCGAAGTGCTACCGCGGGTCATACACTAAAAAGAGAAGAAAGGAAGAGGAAAAACTAATTTTTTTTTTCTTTTTTAAATTTAGAAAAAGCAAAATAAAATAAAAAGAAGCATGATAAAATTAATAGCTATCCTCTTTTCAAAATATCTACGCAAAGTTCTCGACAACGGCGCCAAAAACTTGATATAGATTTTCGGTGTTTTGAAATTTAGTGAAGGTTTGAGATTTTCTCCAAAACTATATCCGATAAAGGCAAGTGTACCTTATCGTCTATAGTATAGGATATTAGAAATACCAAGGTCCTATTCCACGGAGCGCGTTGATTACTTCTACTTCGAGGAAAATCACTATTATTTTATCTAATGATTTTTTGGAGGTTTTGATTACTTAGCAAAAAAAAAAACTAATTGCAAGCTAAATGAAAAGATTAAACATTGCATGAAAGGAAAGAGAAATTGACATTGCATAAAAGAGACATTACTAAGGAGAGAAAAATTGACATTGCCTGAAAAGGAAGAAATTACTTAGGGAGAAAGAGAACATGAAAGAGGAAACTAATTTTTATTGAAAATAAAAAACTATTACAAGCCTTAATTAAAGAGTGCAAAGCTAAGGAAAATGAAGGCTACAAGCTTAAGAAAACTAGTACATGAAAGTTACATTAAAACATTGCATGAATTGAAAGGGAAGAGAACATGAAAGCTTTAAGACACATGAACATTAACTTGAAAAACACACTCTCAGCTCTAACAACACCTCCCCATCTCCAAAATTCTGAACCCTGGACTCAAGGAGAGCCTCTGAATTTATAGTAGAAATTTTCAAGTTACACGCCCTTGGTCACGGGCGTGACCTAGGGCGTGTAATCATTGCTGACAGTGGATCTAGGCAGTGGCGTGGACTTTGCATGACGGCGGCAGAAAAATCAGACATTACACGCCCGTGTAACTTTGGTCACAGGCGTGTACTTGGGCGGCTTCATTAATGCGGCGTGGGCTTGAGTGCGGCGCTGCAGCGAAAAGCGATCACGCGCGAAAAGTCACGGGCGTGACTCATGGGTCACGGGCATGACTTGGGTCAACTCCATTAATGCGGCATGGGCATTGAATTCGGCGCGGCAGGGAGCAGGGATCACTCCGGAAGACACGGGCGTGACTCTTTGGTCACGGGCGTGACTTGGGTCAACTCCTCGACAGCATCTCCACGTCTCATCAGCAGCCAGCTGGGAAGATTCTAAGATTACACGCCCTTTGTCACGGGCGTGACCTTGGGTCACGGGCGTGACCTGGGGCGTGACTTGCTGTGGGTTCATCGAACTCAGCTCGACCTTCGTCGAACGCAGAACATTAGGTTACACGCCCTTGGTCACGTGCGTGACTGAGGGCATGTACTATGGAATTTATCCAAAAACTTCAGAAAATCTGCAAAACAAAAGTAAAACTACATTTAGAATAGAAATTATAAAAGAAGTGATTTTAAACTAAAATATAAATAATATTTACAATTTTAAATTAAAACTACACCAAATACTATAATTAAAATACGCATAAATACTACTCATCAGACTACTCAAAAGGTGTTGTCTTATTCTAGAATGGGTAAATCTTATTCTCTGTTGGATGGAGAATACGAACTCTTTTCGAAAAAGTGTTGTGCAAAAAAATCGAACAACCGGATCAAAAGTTTTGGCTGCTTGAAGTTTAGGTTTAATTTGGAGCTAAATCCCGCATAACCACTAGAACCCACTATATATCGAACAATAAACGAACTTGAATGTTAATATCCTACTCTACATTGGATGTAAGACTCTGAGCTCATTCTAAAAAGGTATTATGGGCAAAAATTGGGAACCTTGATCAAGAGTTCTGTCTGTTTGAAGTTTATGTGTCATTTGGAGCTAAATCCCCCATTAGCACTGTAACTCACTGTAGATCAACCACTATTAGAACTGGAATGGGTAAAACTTGTTGTCCATTCGATGTAGGGTTTCGATCTCATTTCGAAAAGGTGTTATGGGCAATAACCTAACAGCTGGATCAAAGTTATGGATGTTTGAAGTTTAGGTGTCAATTGGAGAAAAATCCCTCATTTCCTCTGTAATCCACTAGCTGTCGACCACTAAATGAACTCGATCAGGTAAATCCTATTCTCCATAGGATGTATGGCTCTGAGCTCATTCCAAAAAGGTGTTTTGGGCAATATCTGGACAACTGGATCAATAGTTATAGTTGTTTGAAGTTTAGGTGTTAGTTGGAGCTAAATCGCACATTACCACTGCAACTCAATGTATATCGACCACAAAATGAACTAGATTGGGTTAAACTTGCTCTCCATTGAATGTATGGCTCAAAGCTCATTTCGAAGAGGTTTTGTGAGCCAATATCAGACAACCTGGTCAAAAGTTATGGCTATTTCAAGTTTAGGTGTCATTTGGAGCTAAATTTTGCATTACAAGTGCAACCAGCTACATATCGACAACTAAATGAACTGCAATGGGTCAAACTTGTGCTTCAATGAATATAGGGCTACCGAGCTCATTCCAAAAAGGTGTTGTGCGCAAAAATCGGACAATAAGATTAAAAGTTATGGTTGTTTTAGTTTATGTGTCAAGAGGAGCTAAATCCCTCATTACCATTGCAACCTGCTGTATATTGACCACTAAAATGAGCTGGAATGGTTTAAAATGGTGCTCCATTGTATATATTCCTTCGAGCATATTCTGAAAAGGTGTTGTGGGCAAAAATTATACATACAAATCTAATGTTATGGACGTTAGAAGTTTAGGTGTCATTTGGAGCTAAATTTCGCATTACCGCTGCAACACGCTATATATCGACAACTAAATGAATAGTAATGGGTAAAACTTGTGCTCCAATAAATGTAGTGCTCCGAGCTCATTCTGAAAAGGTGTTGTGTGGGCAAAATAAGACAACCGCATCAAAAGTTATTGCTGTTTAAAGTTTAAGTATCATTTGGAGCTAAATCTCTCATTTTCACCACAAACAGCATAAAAAATTCTGTCATTTTGATGTGTATGTGTCATTTGGAGCTAAATCTCGTATTAACACTACAACTCACTGTATATTGACCTCTAAACGAGCTGGAATGGGTTTAAATTATTCTCCATTGGATTTAGGGCTCCGATCTCATTCCGAAAAGGTATTGTGGGAAAAAATTGGACAACCGGAACGGTATTGTCTTATTCTAGAATGGGTAAATCTTATTCTATGTTGGATGGAGAATACGAGCTTTTTTCGAAAAAGTGTTGTGCAAAAAAATCGAACAACCGGAACAAAAGTTATGGCTGCTTGAAGTTTAAGTGTAATTTGGAGCTAAATCCTGAAATTTCCACTGGAACCCACTGTATATCGAACAATAGATGAACTTGAATGTTTATATCCTACTCTATACTAGGATGTAGGGCTCTGAGCTTATTCTAAAAAGGTATTAGGGGTAATAAATTGGGCAACTGGATCAAGAGTTCTGTCTGTTTGAAGTTTATGTGTCATTTGGAGCTGAATCCCCTATTACCACTGTAACCTACTGTAGATCAACCACTAAATAAACTGGAATTGGTACAACTTGTTGTCCATTGGATATAGGGCTCCAATCTCATTCCGAAAAGGTGTTGTGGGCAAATAATCCGACAACTGGATCAAAGTTATGGATGTTTGAAGTTTAGGTGTCAATTGGAGCAAAATCCCTCATTTACCCTACAATCCACTATCCGTGGACCACTAAATGAACTCGATCGAGTAAATCCTATTCTCCATAGGATGTATGGCTCTGAGCTCATTATGATAAGGTGTTTTGGTAAATATCCGGACAACCAGATCAATAGTTATAGCTGTTTGAAGTTTAGGTGTTGGTTGGAGCCAAATCCCACATTACCACTACATCTCAATGTATATCGACCACAAAATGAACTAGATTGGATAAAGCTTGCTATCCATTGACTGTATGGCTCAGAGCTCATTTCGAAGAGGTTTTGTGGGCAAAAATTAGACAACCTGATCAAAAGTTATGGCTGTTTCAAGTTTAGGTGTCATTTGTAGCTAAATTTTCGCATTACTTGTGCAACCCGCTATATATCGACAACTAACTGAACTGCATTTGGTCAACCTTGTTCTTCAATGAATGTAGTGCTCCGAGCTCATTCCTTAAAAGGTGTTGTGGGTGTAAAATCAGACAAGCCAGATGAAAAGTTATTGATGTATAAAGTTTTAGTGTCATTTGGAGCTAAATCTCTCATTTTCACTACAACCAGCATTAAACATTCTGTCATTTTGAAATGTATGTATCATTTGGAGCTAAATTTCGTATTACCACTACAACTCACTGTATATCGACCTCTAAATGAGCTGGAATGGGTTAAAATTGTGCTCCTTTGGATTTAGGGCTCCGATCTCATTCCGAAAAGGTATTGTGGGCGAAAATTGGACTACTGGAAAGGTGTTGTCTTATTCTAGAATGGGTAAATCGTATTCTATGTTGGATGGAGAATACGAACTCTTTTCAAAAAAGTGTTGTGCAAAAACATTGATCAACCGGATCAAAAGTTTTGGCTGCTTGAAGTTTAGGTGTAATTTGGAGCAAAATCCCGCATTACCACTGGAACCCACTGTATATCGAACAATAAACGAACTCGAATGGTTATATCCTACTCTACATTGGATGTAGGACTCTGAGCTCATTCTAAAAAGGTATTATGGGCAAAAATTGGGCAACTTGATCAAGAGTTCTGTCTGTTTGAAGTTTATGTGTCATTTGGAGCTAAATCCCCCATTAGCACTGTAACTCACTGTAGATCAACCACTAAACGAACTGGAATGGGTAAAACTTGTTTTCCATTCGATGTAGGGCTCCGATCTCATTTCGAAAAGGTGTTGTGGGCAATAACCTAACAGCTGGATCAAAGTTATGGATGTTTGAAGTTTAGGTGTCAATTGGAGCAAAATCCCTCATTTCCTCTGTAATCCACTAGCTGTCGACCACTAAATGAACTCGATCGGGTAAATCCTACTCTCCATAGGATGTATGGCTCTGAGCTCATTCCAAAAAGGTGTTTTGGGCAATATCTGGACAACTGGATCAATAGTTATAGTTGTTTGAAGTTTAAGTGTTAGTTGGAGCTAAATCGCACATTACCACTGTGTTTACCCAGAAATCGGCAATCCCCTCCGAGCCGCCCTTTTTCAGGTACCGGGCTTTTTTCGGAGCTCCCGTGCGAGCTCCCTCTTTTCGGGCGGCCTTGCCCATACCGGGCTGAGCTCCCCCTTCCGGGCGGTCTCTACCGTCTGGGCTATCTCGCTTCAGGAGGTCGCATTCCGGGCGACCTCTCACTGTGAGGTAGTTAGTCGGGCGACCTCTCCCTGTGAGGTCGCTAGCCGGGCGACCTCTCCCTGTGAGGTCGCTAGCCTGGGCGACCTCTCCCTGTGAGGTCGCTAGGCGGGCGACCACTCCCTGTGAGGTCGCTAGCCGGGCGACCTCTCCCTGTGAGGTCGCTAGCCGGGCGACTTCTCCCTGTGAGGTCGCTAGCCGGGCGACCTCTCCCTGTGAGGTCGCTAGCGGGCGACCTCTCCATGTGAGGTCGCTAGCCGGGCGACCTCTCCCTGTGAGGTCTGCTAGCCGGGCGACCTCTCCCTGTGAGGTCGCTAGCCGGGCGACCTCTCCCTGTGATGTCGCTAGCCGGGTGACCTCTCCCTGTGAGGTCGCTAGCCGGGCGACCTCTCCCTGTGAGATCGCTAGCCGGGCGACCTCTCCCTGTGAGGTCGCAATCCGGGCGACCTCTTCTTTTGTTCTCCTGGCGCTGATGTCATCAACTTCTAGAAGACTCCACCCTGGGCCTATAAATTGGCCCCCATGCCTCTTCAGAAAATACACCGGTCGAGAGGTCAAACTCCTACGGCTAGACCAATCAAACCGCACCTGGTAGCGGGCTGTCCGGCGACCTCCTAACTGCCAGGTCGGGCGACCTCATTAGACAGGTCGGGCGGCCTCACCAAGCAGGTCGGGCGGCCTCACCAAGCAGGTCGGGCGGCCTCACTAAGCAGGTTGGGAGGCCTCACCAAGCACGCTGGGCGGCCTCATCAAATAGGCCGCGCGACCTCCTTTTCCTCTTCACTCGCGACTCAAGTAACCAGCTGCTCGCGTCCTCTTTTTCCCCCCGTTTCCTCGAGTAGATCGTGGGGGTGCAATTTTGGATTCAACACACTGCAACTCAATGTATATCGAACACTAAATGACTAGATTAGGTTAAACTTGCTCTCCATTGAATGTATGGCTCAGAGCTCATTTCGAAGAGGTTTTGTGGGCCAATATCAGACAACCTGGTCAAAAGTTATGGCTGTTTCAAGTTTAGGTGTCATTTGGAGCTAAATTTTGCATTACCAGTACAACCCGCTACATATCGACAACTAAATGAACTGCAATGGGTAAAACTTGTGCTTCAATTAATGTAGGGCTTCGAGCTCATTCCAAAAAGGTGTTGTGCACAAAAATCAGACAATAAGATCAAAAGTTATGGTTGTTTTAGTTTATGTGTCAAGAGGAGCTAAATCCCTCATTACCATTGCAACCTGCTGTATATTGACCACTAAAATGAGCTGGAATGGTTTAAAATGGTGCTCCATTTGATGTATTCCTCCGAGCATATTCTGAAAAGTTGTTGTGGGCAAAAATTATACATAAATATCTAATGTTATGGACGGTAGAAGTTTAGGTGTCATTTGGAGCTAAATTTCACATTACCGCTGCAACACGCTATATATCGACAACTAAATGAATAGTAATGGGTAAAACTTGTGCTCCAATGAATGTAGTGCTCCGAGCTCATTCCGAAAAGGTGTCGTGGGGGCAAAATAAGACTAACCTGCATCAAAAGTTATTGCTGTTTAAAGTTTAAGTATCATTTGGAGCTAAATCTCTCTTTTTCACCACAACCAGCTTAAAAAATTCTGTCATTTTGAAGTGTATGTGTCATTTGGAGCAAAATCTCGTATTACCACTACAACTCACTGTATATCGACCTCTAAACGAGCTGGAATGGGTTTAAATTGTTCTCCATTGGATTTAGGGCTCCGATCTCATTCCGAAAAGGTATTGTGGGAAAAATTGGACAACCGGAAAGGTGTTGTCTTATTCTAGAATGGGTAAATCTTATTCTATGTTGTATGGAGAATACGAGCTCTTTCCGAAAAAGTGTTGTGTAAAAAAATCGAACAACCTGGACAAAAGTTATAGCTGCTTGAAGTTTAAGTGTAATTTGGAGCTAAATCCCACATTTCCACTGGAACCCACTGTATATCGAACAATAGATGAACTTGAATGGTTATATCCTACTCTACATTGGATATAGGGCTCTGAGCTTATTCTTAAAAGGTATTGGGGGCAAAAATTGGTCAACTGGATCAAGAGTTCTGTCTGTTTGAAGTTTATGTGTCATTTTGAGCTGAATCCCCATTACCACTGTAACCTACTGTAGATCAACCACTAAATGAACTGGAATGGGTAAAACTTGTTGTCCATTGGATATAGGGCTCCAATCTCATTCCGAAAAGGTGTTGTGGGCAAATAACCTGACAACCGGATCAAAGTTATGGATGTTTGAAGTTTAGGTGTCAATTGGAGCAAAATTTCTCATTTACACTACAATCCACTATCCGTCGACCACTAAATGAACTCGATCGAGTAAATCCTATTCTCCATAGGATGTATGGCTCTGAGCTTATTACCAAAAGGTGTTTTTTTGGGAAACATCCGGACAACCGGATCAATAGTTATAGCTGTTTGAAATTTAGGTGTTGGTTGGAGCCAAATTCCACATTACCACTACAACTCAATGTATATCGACCACAAAATGAACTAGATTTGGTAAAGCTTGCTCTCCATTGAACTGTATGGCTCAGAGCTCATTTCGAAGAGGTTTTGTCGGCAAAAACTAGACAACCTGATCAAAAGTTATGGCTGTTTCAAGTTTAGGTGTCATTTGTAGCTAAATTTCGCATTAGTAGTGCAACCCGCAATATATCGACAAGTAACTGAACTGTATTGGGTAAAATGTGTGCTTCAATGAATGTAGTGCTCCGAGCTCATTCCTAAAAGGTGTTGTGGGGGTAAAATCAGACAACCAGATGAAAAGTTATTGATGTATAAAGTTTTAGTGTCATTTGGAGCTAAATCTCTCATTTTCACTACAACCAACATTAAAAATTCTGTCATTTTGAAGTGTATGTGTCAATTGGAGCTAAATCTCGTATTACCACTACAACTCACTGTATATCGACCTCTAAAGTGAGCTGGAATGGGTAAAAATTGTTCTCCATTGGATTTAGGGCTCCGATCTCATTCCGAAAAGGTATTGTTGGCGAAAATTGGACTACTGGAAAGATGTTGTCTTATTCTAGAATGGGTAAATCTTATTCTCTGTTGGATGGATAATACGAACTCTTTTCGAAAAAGTGTTGTGCAAAAAAATCGAACAACCGGATCAAAAGTTTTGGCTGCTTGAAGTTTAGGTGTAATTTGGAGCTAAATCCCGCATTACCACTGGAACCCACTGTATATCGAACAATAAACGAACTTGAATGGTTATATCCTACTCTACATTGGATGTAGGACTCTGAGCTCATTCTAAAAAGGTATTATGGGCAAAAATTGGGCAACTTGATCAAGAGTTCTGTCTGTTTGAAGTTTGTGTCATTTGAAGCTAAATCCCCCATTAGCACTGTAACTCACTGTAGATCAACCACTAGAAGAACTGGAATAGGTAAAACTTGTTTTCCATTCGATGTAGGGCCCGATCTCATTTCGAAAAGGTGTTGTGGGCAATAACCTAACAGCTGGATCAAAGTTATGGATGTTTGAAGTTTAGGTGTCAATTGGAGCAAAATCCCTCATTTCCTCTGTAATCCACTAGCTGTCGACCACTAAATGAACTCGATCGGGTAAATCCTACTCTCCATAGGATGTATGGCTCTGAGCTCATTCCAAAAAGGTGTTTTGGGCAATATCCGGACAACTGGATCAATAGTTATAGTTGTTTGAAGCTTAGGTGTTAGTTGGAGCTAAATCGCACATTACCACTGCAACTCAATGTATATCGAACACTAAATGAACTAGATTGGGTTAAACTTACTCTCCATTGAATGTATGGCTCAGAGTTCATTTTGAAGAGGTTTTGTGGGCCAATATCACACAACCTGGTCAAAAGTTATGGCTGTTTCAAGTTTAGGTGTCATTTGGAGCTAAATTTTGCATTACCAGTGCAACCCGCTACATATCGACAACTAAATGAACTGCAATGGGTAAAACTTGTGCTTCAATGAATGTAGGGCTCCGAGCTCATTCAAAAAAGGTTTTGTGCCCAAAAATTGGACAATAAGATCAAAAGTTATGGTTGTTTTAGTTTATGTGTCAAGAGGAGCTAAATCCATCATTACCATTGCAACCTGCTGTATATTGTCCACTAAAATGAGCTGGAATGGTTTAAAATGGTGCTCCATTTGATGTATTCCTCCAAGCATATTCTGAAAAGGTGTTGTGGGCAAAAATTATACATAAATATCTAATGTTATGGACGTTAGAAGTTTAGGTGTCATTTGGAGCTAAATTTCGCATTACCGCTGCAACACGCTATATATCGACAACTAAATGAATAGTAATGGGTAAAACTTGTTCTCCAATGAATGTAGTGCTCCGAGCTCATTCTGAAAAGGTGTTGTGGGGGCAAAATAAGACAACTGCATCAAAAGTTATTGCTGTTTAAAGTTTAAGTATCATTTGGAGCTAAATCTCTCATTTTCATCACAACCAGCATAAAAAATTCTGTCATTTTGAAGTGTATGTGTCATTTGGAGCTAAATCTCGTATTACCACTACAACTCACTGTATATCGACCTCTAAACGAGTTGGAATGGGTTTAAATTGTTCTCCATTGGATTTAGGGCTCCGGTCTCATTCCGAAATGGTATTGTGGGCAAAAATTGGACAACCGGAAAGGTGTTGTCTTATTATAGAATGGGTAAATCTTATTCTATGTTGGATGGAGAATATGAGCTCTTTCCGAAAAAGTGTTGTGTAAAAAAATCGAACAACCGGAACAAAAGTTATGGCTGCTTGAAGTTTAATTGTAATTTGGAGCTAAATCCCGCATTTCCACTGGAACCCACTGTATATCGAACAATAGATGAACTTGAATGGTTATATCCTACTCTACATTGGATGTAGGGCTCTGAGCTTATTCTAAAAAGGTATTGGGGGCAAAAATTGGGCAACTAGATCAAGAGTTCTGTCTGTTTGAAGTTTTTGTGTCATTTTGAGCTGAATCCCCATTACCACTGTAACCTACTGTAGATCAACCACTAAACGAACTGGAATGGGTAAAACTTGTTGTCCATTGGATATAGGGCTCCAATCTCATTTCGAAAAGGTGTTGTGGGCAAATAACCTGACAACCGGATCAAAGTTATGGATGTTTGAAGTTTAGGTGTTAATTGGAGCAAAATCTCTCATTTACACTACAATCCACTATCCGTCGACCACTAAATGAACTCGATCGAGTAAATCCTATTCTCCATAGGATGTATGGATCTGTGCTCATTACCAAAAGGTGTTTTTTTGGAAAAAATCCGGACAACCGGATCAATAGTTATAGCTGTTTGAAGTTTAGGTGTTGGTTGGAGCCAAATCCCACATTACCACTACAACTCAATGTATATCGACCACAAAATGAACTAGATTTGGTAAAGCTTGCTCTCCATTGATTGTGTGGCTCAGAGCTCATTTCGAAGAGGTTTTGTCGGCAAAAATTAGACAACCTGATCAAAAGTTATGGCTGTTTCAAGTTTTGCTGTCATTTGTAGCTAAATTTCGCTATTACTAGTGCAACCCGCTATATATCGACAACTAACTGAACTGCATTGGGTAAAACTTGTGCTTCAATGAATGTAGTGCTCCGAGCTCATTCTTAAAAGATGTTGTGGGGGTAAAATCAGACAATCAGATGAAAATTTATTGATGTATAAAGTTTTAGTGTCATTTGGAGCTAAATCTCTCATTTTCACTACAACCAGCATTAAAAATTCTGTCATTTTGAAGTGTATGTGTTATTTGGAGCTAAATCTCGTATTACCACTACAACTCACTGTATATCGACCTCTAAATGAGCTGGAATGGGTAAAAATTGTTCTTTATTGGATTTAGGGCTCCGATCTCATTCCGAAAAGGTATTGTGGGCGAAAATTGGACTACTAGAATGGTGTTGTCTTATTCTAGAATGGGTAAATCTTATTTTATGTTGGATGGAGAATACGAACTCTTTTCGAAAAAGTGTTGTGCAAAAAAATCGAACAACCGGATCAAAAGTTTTGGCTGCTTGAAGTTTAGGTGTAATTTGGAGCTAAATCCCGCATTACCACTGGAACCCACTGTATATCGAACAATAAACAAGCTTGAATGGTTATATCCTACTCTACATTGGATGTAGGACTCTGAGTTCATTCTAAAAAGGTATTATGGGCAAAAATTGGGCAACTTGATCAAGAGTTCTGTCTGTTTGAAGTTTATGTGTCATTTGGAGCTAATCCCCACTGTAACTCTATGTAGATCAACCAATAAACGAACTAGAATGGGTCAAACTTGTTGTCCATTCGATGTAGGGCTCCGATCTCATTTTGAAAAGGTGTTGTGGGTAATAACCTAACAGCTGGATCAAAGTTATGGATGTTTGAAGTTTAGGTGTAAATTGGAGCAAAATCCCTCATTTCCTCTGTAATCCACTAGCTGTCGACCACTAAATTAACTCGATCGGGTAAATCCTATTCTCCATAGGATGTATGGCTCTGAGCTCATTCCAAAAAGGTGTTTTGGGCAATATCCGGACAACTTGATCAATAGTTATATCTGTTTGAAGTATAGGTGTTAGTTGGAGCTAAATCGCACATTACCACTGCAACTCAATGTATATCGACCACTAAATGAACTAGATTGAGTTAAACTTGCTCTCCATTGAATGTACAGCTCAGAGCACATTTCGAAGAGGTTTTGTGGGCCAATATAAGACAACCTGGTCAAGAGTTATGGCTGTTCCAAGTTTAGGTGTCATTTGGAGCTAAATTATGCATTACCAGTGCAACCCGCTACATATCGACAACTAAATGAACTGCAATGAGTAAAACTTATGCTTCAATGAATGTAGGGCTCCGAGCTCATTCCAAAAAGGTGTTGTGCGCAAAAATTGGACAATAAGATCAAAAGTTATGGTTGTTTTAGTTTATGTGTCAAGAGGAGCAAAATCCCTCATTACCATTGCAACCTGCTGTATATTGACTACTAAAATGAGCTGGAATGGTTCTAAAATGGTGCTCCATTTGATGTATTCCTCCGAGCATATTCTGAAAAGGTGTTGTGGGCAAAAATTATACATACAAATCAAATGTTATGGACGTTAGAAGTGTAGGTGTCATTTGAAGCTAAATTTCGCATTACCGCTGCAATATGCTATATATCGACAACTAAATGAATAATAATGGGTAAAACTTGTGCTCCAATGAATGTAGTGCTCCGAGCTCATTCTGAAAAGGTGTTGTGGGGGCAAAATATGACAACCGCATCAAAAGTTATTGCTGTTTAAAGTTAAAGTATCATTTGGAGCTAAATCTCTCATTTTCACCACAACCAGCATAAAAAATTCTGTCATTTTGAAGTGTATGTGTCAATTGGAGCTAAATCTCGTATTACCACTACAAATCACTGTATATCGACCTCTAAACGAGCTGGAATGGAATTTAAATTGTTCTCCATTGGATTTAGGGCTCCGATCTCATTACGAAAAGGTATTGTGGGCAAAAATTGGACAACCGGAAAGGTGTTGTCTTATTCTAGAATGTGTAAATCCTATTCTATGTTGGATGGAGAATACGAGCTCTTTCCGAAAAAGTGTTGTGCAAAAAAATCGAACCGGAACAAAAGTTATGGCTGCTTGAAGTTTAAGCGTAATTTGGAGCTAAATCCCGCATTTCCACTGGAACCCACTGTATATCGAACAATAGACGAACTTGAATGGTTATATCCTACTCTACATTAGATGTAGGGCTCTGAGCTTATTCTAAAAAGGTATTGGGGGCAAAAATTGGGCAACTGGATCAAGAGTTCTGTCTGTTTGAAGTTTATGTGTCATTTGGAGCAGAATCCCCTATTACCACTGTAACCTACTGTAGAACAACCACTAAATGAACTAGAATGGGTAAAACTTGTTGTCCATTGGATATAAGGGCTCCAATCTCATTCTGAAAAGGTGTTGTGGGCAAATAACCTGACAACCGGATCATAGTTATGGATGTTTGAAGTTTAGGTGTCAATTGGAGCAAAATCCCTCATTTACACTACAATCCACTATCCGTCGACCACTAAATGAACTCGATCGAGTAAATCCTATTCTCCATAGGATGTATGGCTCTGAGCTCATTACGAAAAGGTGTTTTGGTAAAAATCCGGACAACCGGATCAATAGTTATAGCTGTTTGAAGTTTAGGTGTTGGTTGGAGCCAAATCCCACATTACCACTACAACTCAATGTATATCGACCACAAAATGAACTAGATTGGGTAAAGCTTGCTCTCCGTTGACTGTATGGCTCAGAGCTCATTTCGAAGAGGTTTTGTGGGCAAAAATTAGACAACCTTATCAAAAGTTATGGCTGTTTCAAGTTTAGGTGTCTTTTGTAGCTAAACTTCGCATTACTAGTGCAGCCCGCTATATATCGACAACTAACTGAACTCCATTGGGTAAAACTTGTGCTTCAATGAATGTAGTGCTCCGAGCTCATTCCTAAAATGTGTTTTGGGGGTAAAATCAGACAACCGGATGAAATGTTATTGATGTATAAAGTTTTAGTGTCATTTGGAGCTAAATCTCTCATTTTCACTACAACCAGCATTAAAAATTCTGTGTCATTTGAAGTGTATGTGTCATTTGGAGCAAAATCTCGTATTACCACTACAACTCACTGTATATCGAACTCTAAATGAGCTGGAATGGCTTAAAATTGTTCTCCATTGGATTTAGGGCTCCGATCTCATTCCGAAAAGGTATTGTGGGTGAAAATTGGACTACTGGAAAGGTGTTGTCTTATTCTAGAATGGGTAAATCTTATTCTCTAGGTTGATGGAGAATATGAACTCTTTTCGAAAAAGTATTGTGCAAAAAAATCGAACAACCGGATCAAATGTTTTGGCTGCTTGAAGTTTAGGTGTAATTTGTAGCTAAATCCCGCATTACCACTGGAACCCACTGTATATCGAACAATAAACGAACTTGAATGGTTATATCCTTCTCTACATTGGATGTAGGACTCTGAGCTCATTCTAAAGTAGTATTATGGGCAAAAATTGGGCAACTTGATCAAGAGTTCTGTCTGTTTGAAGTTTATGTGTCATTTGGAGCTAAATCCCCCATTAGCACTGTAACTCACTATAGATCAACCACTAAACAAACTGGAATGGGTAAAACGTGTTGTCCATTCGATGTAGGGCTCCGATCTCATTTTGAAAAGGTGATGCGGGCAATAACCTAACAGCTGGATCAAAGTTATGGATGTTTGATGTTTAGGTGTCAATTGGAGCAAAATCCCTCATTTCCTCTGTAATCCACTAGCTGTCGACCACTAAATGAACTCGATCGGGTAAATCCTATTCTCCATAGGATGTATGGCTCTGAGCTCATTCCAAAAAGGTGTTTTGGGCAATATCCGGACAACTAGATCAATAGTTATAGTTGTTTGAAGTTTAGGTGTTAGTTGGAGCTAAATCGCACATTACCACTGCAACTCAAATGTATATCGACCACTAAATGAACTAGATTGGGTTAAACTTGCTCTCCATTGAATGTATGGCTTAGAGCTCATTTCGCAGAGGTTTTGTGGGCCAATATCAGACAACTTGGTCAAAAGTTATGGCTAGTTTCAAGTTTAGGTGTCATTTGGAGCTAAATTTTGTATTACCAGTGCAACCCGCTACATATCGACAACTAATTGAACTGCAATGGGTAAAACTTGTGCTTCAATGAATGTAGGGCTCCGAGCTCATTCCAAAAAGGTGTTGTGCGCAAAAATTGGACAATAAGATCAAAAGTTATGGTTGTTTTAGTTTATGTGTCAAGAGGAGCTAAATCCCTCATTACCATTGCAACCTGATGTATATTGACCACTAAAATGAGCTGGAATGGTTTAAAATGGTGCTCCATTGGATGTATTCCTCCGAGCACATTATGAAAAGGTGTTGTGGGCAAGAATTATACATACAAATCTAATGTTATGGACGTTAGAAGTATAGGTGTCATTTGTAGCTAAATTTCGCATTACATCTGCAACACACTATATATCGACAACTAAATGAATAGTAATGGGTAAAACTTGTGCTCCAATGAATGTAGTGCTCCAAGCTCATTCCGAAAAGGTGTTGTGGGGGCAAAATAAGACAACCGCATCAAAAGTTATTGTTGTTTAATGTTTAAGTATCATTTGGAGCTAAATCTCTCATTTTCACCACAACCAGCATTAAACATTCTGTCATTTTGAAGTGTATGTATCATTTGGAGCTAAATCTTGTATTACCACTACAACTCACTATATATCAACCTCTAAACGAGCTAGAATGGGTTTAAATTGTTCTCCATTGGATTTAGGGCTCCGATCTCATTCCGAAAAGGTATTGTGGGCAAAAATTGGACAACCGGAAAGGTGTTTCTTATTCTAAAATTGGTAAATCTTATTCTATGTTGGATGGAGAATACGAGCTCTTTTCGAAAAAGTGTTGTGCAAAAAAATCGAACAACCGGAACAAAAGTTATGGTTGCTTGAAGTTTAAGTGTAATTTGGAGCTAAATCCCGCATTTCCACTGGAACCCACTGTATATCGAACAATAAATGAACTTGAATGGTTATATCCTACTCTACATTGGATGTAGGGCTCTGAGCTTATTCTAAAAAGGTATTGGGGGCAAAAATTGGGCAACTGGATCAAGAGTTCTGTCTGTTTGAAGTTTGTGTCATTTGGAGCAGAATCCCCCATTACCACTATAACCTACTGTAGATCAACCACTAAATGAACTGGAATGGGTAAATCTTGTTGTCCATTGGATATAGGGCTCCAATCTCATTCCAAAAAGGTGTTGTGGGCAAATAACCTGACAACCGGATCAAAGTTATGGATGTTTGAAGTTTAGGTGTCAATTGGAGCAAAATCCCTCATTTACACTACAATCCACTATCCGTCGACCACTAAGGCTTTGTTTAGCGCGACGTTTTAGGAGTGGGGGACTGCCACTTCCTAAAAAGCCACGCCAAACAAATAATTTGGGGCTCCACGGTGGCATCAGCCACCGTGATTAACTGCAGGCCCCCGCTGTTTTCCAGTCGCGGGTGCCTTCCCGCGACTGGAAAACGCTGCAGCGCTGCAGCCTTGGCTGCAGCGCTGCAGTTTTTTATTATATATTATAATTATTATGTATAATATTATAAAGTTATTTATTATATATTATAATATTATTTATATATAACAACGTTAATATAACGTTTATATATTATAACGTTATTTATTATATATTATAATAACGTTATTTATTATATATATTATAACGTTAATATAATAATAATATTATATTATTTATTATTAGTAATTATTAATATAATTTTATTAACATTATTATTATTATAACATTATTATTTTACGTTATATAATTTAGGCTTTTCCCGCCATTGTTTCTTCCAAATAGCTTTCACAGTTTTCTATTTTTGAACAACACTAAAAAAATTGTTCTTCCAAACAGTTTCACAGATTCTGCCACCACTCTGCAAAACAGCTGATTATTCCACCACTGCTTCCCCCCACTTGCTTCTCCAGTCGCTGCAGCCGCGCCAAACAGAGCCTAAATGAACTCGATCTAGTAAATCCTATTCTCCATCGGATGTATGACTCTGAGCTCATTACGAAAAGGTGTTTTGGGAAAAATCCGGACAACCAGATCAATAGTTATAGCTGTTTGAAGTTTAGGTGTTGGTTGGAGCCAAATCCCACATTACCACTACAACTCAATGTATATCGACCACAAAATGAACTAGATTGGGTAAAGCTTGCTCTCCATTGACTGTATGGCTCAGAGCTCATTTCGAAGAGGTTTTGTGGGCAAAAATTAGAGAACCTGATCAAAAGTTATGGTTATTTCAAGTTTAGGTGTCATTTGTAGCTAAATTTCGCATTACTAGTGCAACCCGCTATATATCGACAACTAACTGAACTTTATTGGGTAAAATTGTGCTTCAATGAATGTAATGCTCTGAGCTCATTCCTAAAAGGTGTTGTGGGGGTAAAATCAGACAACCGGATGAAAAGTTATTGATGTATACAGTTTTAGTGTCATTTGGAGCTAAATCTCTCATTTTCACTACAACCAGCATTAAACATTCTGTCATTTTGAAGTGTACGTGTCATTTGGAGCTAAATCTCGTATTACCACTACAACTCACTGTATATCGACCTCTAAATGAGCTGGAATGGGTTTTAATTTTTCTCCATTGGATTTAGGGCTCCGATCTCATTCCGAAAAGGTATTGTGGGCAAAAATTGGACTACTGGAAAGGTGTTGTCTTATTCTAGAATGGGTAAATCTTATTCTCTGTTGGATGGAGAATACGAACTCTTTTCGAAAAAGTGTTGTGCAAAAAAATCAAACAACCGGATCAAAAGTTTGACTGCTTGAAGTTTAGGTGTAATTTGGAGATAAATCCCGCATTACCACTGGAACCCACTGTATATCGAACAATAAACGAACTTGAATGGTTATATCCTACTCTACATTGGATGTAGGACTCTGAGCTCATTCTAAAAAGGTATTATGGGCAAAAATTGGGCAACTTGATCAAGAGTTCTGTCTATTTAAAGTTAATTTTTCATTTGGAGCTAAATCCCCCATTAGCACTGTAACTCACTGTAGATCAACCACTAAGCGAACTGGAATGGGTAAAACTTTTTGTCCATTCGATGTAGGGCTCCGATCTCATTTCGCAAAGGTGTTGTGGGCAATAACCTAACAGCTGGATCAAAGTTATGGATGTTTGAAGTTTAGGTGTCAATTGGAGTAAAATCCCTAATTTCCTCTGTAATCCACTAGCTGTCGACCACTAAATGAACTCGATTGGGTAAATCCTATTCTCCATAGGATGTATGGCTCTGAGCTCATTCCAAAAAGGTGTTTTGGGCAATACCCGGACAACTTGATCAATAGTTATAGTTGTTTGAAGTTAAGTGTAAGTTGGAGCTAAATCGCACATTACCACTGCAGCTCAATGTATATCGACCACCAAATGAACACGATTGGGTTAAACTTGCTCTCCATTGAATGTATGGCTCAGATCTCATTTCGAAGAGGTTTTGTGGGCCAATATCAGACAACCTGGTCAAAAGTTATGGCTGTTTCAAGTTTAGGTGTCATTTGGAGCTAAATTTTTCATTACCAGTGCAACCCGCTACATATCGACAACTAAATGAACTAAAATGGGTAAAACTTGTGCTTCAATGAATGTAGGGCTCCGAGCTCATTCCAAAAAGGTGTTGTGCGCAAAAATCTGACAATAAGATCAAAAGTTATGGTTGTTTTAGTTTATGTGTCAAGAGGAGCTAAATCTCTCATTACCATTGCAACCTGCTGTATATTGACCACTAAAAAGAGCTGGAATGGTTTAAAATGGTGCTCCATTGGATGTATTCCTCCGAGCATATTCTGAAAAGGTGTTGTGGGAAAAAATTATACATACAAATCTAATGTTATGGACGTTAGAAGTTTAGGTGTCATTTGGAGCTAAATTTTGCATTACCGCTGCAACACGCTATATATCGACAAGTAAATGAATAGTAATGGGTAAAACTTGTGCTCCAATAAATGTAGTGCTCCGAGCTCATTCCGAAAAGGTGTTGTGGGGGCAAAATATGACAACCGCATCAAAAGTTATTGTTGTTTAAAGTTTAAGTATCATTTGGAGCTAAATCTCTCATTTTCACCACAACCAGCATAAAAAATTCTGTCATTTTGATGTGTATGTGTCATTTGGAGCTAAATCTCATATTACCACTACAATTCACTGTATATCGACCTCTAAACGAGCTGGAATGGGTTTAAATTGTTCTCCATTGGATTTAGGGCTCCGATCTCATTCTGAAAAGGTATTGTGGGCAAAAATTGGACAACCGGAAAGGTGTTGTCTTATTCTAGAATTGCTAAATCTTATTCTATGTTGGATGGAGAATACGAGCTCTTTCCGAAAAAGTGTTGTGCAAAACAATCGAACAACCGGAACAAAAGTTATGGCTGCTTGAAGTTTAAGTGTAATTTGGAGCTAAATCCCGCATTTCCATTGGAACCCACTGTATATCGAACAATAGATGAACTTGAATGGTTATATCCTACTCTACATTGGATGTAGGGCTCTAAGCTTATTTTAAAAGGTATTGGGGGCAAAAATTGGGCAACTGGATCAGGAGTTCTGTCTGTTTGAAATTTATGTGTCATTTGGAGTTGAATCCCCCATTAAAATTGTAACCTACTGTAGATCAACCACTAAATGAACTGGAATGGGTAAAACTTGTTGTCCATTGGATATAGAGCTCCAATCTCATTCCGAAAAGGTGTTGTGGGCGAATAACCTGACAACCGGATCAATGTTATGGATATTTGAAGTTTAGGTGTCAATTGGAACAAAATCCCTCATTTACACTACAATCCACTATCTGTCGACCACTAAATGAACTCGATCTAGTAAATCCTATTCTCCATCGGATGTATGACTCTGAGCTCATTACGAAAAGGTGTTTTGTGAAAAATCTGGACAACCAGATCAATAGTTATAGCTGTTTGAAGTTTAGGTGTTGGTTGGAGCCAAATCCCACATTACCACTACAACTCAATGTATATCGACCACAAAATGAACTAGATTGGGTAAAGCTTGCTCTCCATTGACTGTATGGCTCAGAGCTCATTTCGAAGAGGTTTTGTGGGCAAAAATTAGAGAACCTGATCAAAAGTTATGGTTATTTAAAGTTTAGGTGTCATTTGTAGCTAAATTTCGCATTACTAGTGCAACCCGCTATATATCGACAAATAACTAAACTGCATTGGGTAAAACTTGTACTTCAATGAATGTAGTGCTCCGAGCTCATTCCTAAAAGGTGTTGTGGGGGTAAATCAGACAACCGGATGAAAAGTTATTGATGTATAAAGTTTGTGTCATTTGGAGCTAAATATCTCATTTTCACTACAACCAGCATTAAAAATTCTGTCATTTTGAATTGTATGTGTCATTTGGAGCTAAATCTCGTATTACCACAACAACTCACTGTATATCGACCTCTAAATGAGCTGGAATGGGTTAAAATTGTTCTCCATTGGATTTAGGGCTCCGATCTCATTCCGAAAATGTATTGTGGGCGAAAATTGGACTACTGGAAAGGTGTTGTCTTATTCTAGAATGGGTAAATCTCATTCTCTGTTGGATGGAGAATACGAACTCTTTTCGAAAAAGTGTTGTGCAAAAAAATCTAACAACCAGATTAAAAGTTTTGGCTGCTTGAAGTTTAGGTGTAATTTGGAGCTAAATCCCGCATTACCACTAGAACCCACTGTATATCGAACAATAAATGAACTTGAATGGTTATATCCTACTCTACATTGGATGTAGGACTCTGAGCTCATTCTAAAAAGGTATTATGGGCAAAAATTGGGCAACTTGATTAAGAGTTCTGTCTGTTTGAAGTTTATGTGTCATTTGGAGCTAAATCCCCCATTAGCACTGTAACTCACTGTAGATTAACCACTAAACGAACTGGAATGGGTAAAACTTGTTGTCCATTTGATGTAGGGATCCGATCTCATTTCGAAAAGGTGTTGTGGGCAATAACCTAAGAGCTGGATCAAAGTTACGGATGTTTGAAGTTTAGGTGTCAATTGGAGCAAAATCCCTCATTTCCTCTGTAATCCACTAGCTGTCGACAACTAAATGAACTCGATCAAGTAAATCCTATTCTCCATAGGATGTATGGCTCTGAGCTCATTCCAAAAAGGTGTTTTGGGCAATATCCGGACAACTGGATCAATAGTTATAGCTGTTTGAAGTTTAGGTGTTAGTTGGAGCTAAATCGCACATTACCACTGCAACTCAATGTATATCGACCACAAAATGAACTAGATTGGGTTAAACTTGCTCTCCATTGAATGTATGGATCAAAGCTCATTTCGAAGAGGTTTTGTGTGCCAAAATCAGACAACCTGATCAAAAGTTATGGCTGTTTCAAGGTTAAGTGTCATTTGGAGCTAAACTTTGCATTACCAGTGCAACCCGCTACATATCGACAACTAAATGAACTGCAATGGGTAAAACTTGTTCTTCAATGAATGTAGGGCTCCGAGTTCATTCCAAAAATGTGTTGTGCGCAAAAATCGGACAATAAGATCAAAAGTTATGGTTGTTTTAGTTTATGTGTCAATAGGAGCTAAATCCCTCATTACCATTGCAACCTACTGTATATTGACCACTAAAATGAGCTGGAATGGTTTAAAATGGTGCTCCATTAGATGTATTCCTCCAAGCATATTCTGAAAAGGTGTTGTGGGTAAAAATTATACATACAAATCAAATGTTATGGACGTTAGAAGTTTAGGTGTCATTTGGGGCTAAATTTCGCATTACCGCTGCAACACGCTATATATCGACAACTAAATGAACTGTAATGGGTAAAACTTGTGCTCCAATGAATGTAGTGCTCCGAGCTCATTCTGAAAAGGTGTTTTGGGGGCAAAATAAGACAACCGCATCAAAAGTTATTGCTGTTTAAAGTTTAAGTATCATTTGGAGCTAAATCTCTCATTTTCACCACAACCAGCATAAAAAATTCTGTCATTTTGAAGGGTATGTGTCATTTGGAGATAAATCTCGTATTACCACTACAACTCACTGTATATTGACCTCTAAACGAGGTGGAATGGGTTTAAATTGTTCTCCATTGGATTTAGGGATATAGTTACAGCTTTGATGATCTTTCTGAGGAAAGCAATGTCGGTATAGCCCCCGCAGCATAACCACACCTGCCCAACTGATCATCTTGATCTGTGACCATCGAATACTCCAAGGTACTCTCAAGCGATGCCTAAGCGGGACCCACAACTGAGTTGATCTCTCTAAGGAAAGCAATGTTCACCGCCTAGGCCCACCTGCCCAATTTATCAACTCGGCTTGTATTTCTAGGCAAGAGAGCAGTTGAGTCGCTTACAGCCCTTATGACCACCTGAGGAAAGCAATGTTCGCCGCCTAGGCCCACCTGCCCACTTGGTCATTTGGGTCTGTACTTATCTTTTTCTACAGCTCTTATGACCACTTGAGGAAAGCAATGTTCGCCGCCTAGGCCCACCTACCAAATTGGTCATCTGAGTCTGTAGCTGTTTCTTGTTACATTATATGGAATTATCTCATCTTATATGGTCACTCTAGACCATTTGAGAGAAAATAGGACTTTTATAGGTACATCGCAGACCGGTCGGTTTGATGTTTAAACCGGGCGGTTTGAAATAAGCAGGTACCAAAGTTATCAGGCGGTCTGGTTAATAAACCGGGCGATTTGAAATCAGGATATCATAAAATGCCATGAGGCTTATCAGGGTATTGAGCACAACCATGACCGATTGGTCTTATCATCCGGTTTATAATCTATCATCCTTATGAGTATTGGTTCTATCCGTTCGGGTTGAAACGGGTTTTTCGCAGGAAAGTAATTATGGTTCTTGCTAGATGGAAATTATTACAAGTATCAAGCCATTAACCGCCCGAATTATATACATATCGCACGAGTTTATCAGTTAAAGCTTATACTCAATAATGGAACTCACAGAAATCTAAAATTACAAGTCGCTCGAATTAAATACTAACCGCACGACCTATTGATTGTTTTTTTTTGACTTGGTATTCTCTATCTTGCGAAGTGATTATGCAAGGCCGGGAAGTAGTCACGCGGCTTGAATTCATATATACGGAGACATCTAGTCAAATGAGATGCATTCAAGTCGCACAGTTGGCGATTAGGATATAATCCTCGCAGCGTCTTAAAGCTGCATTCGGATGACTCAGGGTATTCATATTAAGAACCTACATAGTTCGAATTTCTATCCGCCCGACTATATATTATAATCGCGTCAAATTATTATCAAGGTATGAATGGTTAGTATTCTTTACGGTTATATGGCATTTGCTGAGTCGAGATCGAAGAAACAGGCCGTCCGAATAGGATTTACAGCATTCGAATGGCTATCTAATTGGAATTCTGAAGGTTCAGTACCCGAACAGACTGGGTTATTGTTAAGTCGCACGACTTGATTAAAGGAAAGTTAATTATCCAAAACAGAAAGAGATCGCAAACACAAGTAAGTCACAGAAAGCGAACAACTAGACAGGTAAGAACTTTTCATTTCATTAACAAAATATCTCTACATTGTTTTATAACCGACCGGTTATCAAACCAAGCCGTCGGCTATTCAAAATAAAAAACAAAATACAACTACTGCCCGTCCGGCTTGAGCCTTTTCGATGCAGGGGTGCTCGAGTGTTCGCTGCCGCCGATCGAAACATTGGGAGAATAGCCCTCGCTGCCCGACGAAGACGAGCCGCTCAGTTCGCCCGACTTGCGTTCAGCTTCTTCTTCAGAACCACTGGACTCAGAGTCCGAGCCGCTCTCTCCCTCCTTAGCCGCAGCGGGCTCTTCAGCTTCATCGTCCTCATCATCACTCTCCTCCGAACTGGTCCCGTCGATCTTATTCTTTCCTTTTGCTTTCCGCATAAGATTTTCTAGCTTCTTTTGTAAGGTCGGATAGGCGTCCGAGAAAGTGAAGATCTCGAAGCCGGGCGCCAACCCGCCAAGCTCCCTCAGGCAGTCAAAAGCTCCATCAATCCCCTCGGCTATGTGGAGGAAGAGTTCTTCCTGATAGACCAGGTCGGTCTCATCATACTTTTTCTGCAAAAAGAAATAAAGGTAAGACCGCACGGTCTGGAAAATAAGAAAGCCGACTGAGAAGGTGATAACTTACCAACTCCGCCTCCTTTAGTCGTTCGACTTCCTTTTCCGATGCAGCGACCTTTTCTAAATGATCGTTTGCTCTGATTAACCTCTTGAAGGTCATGCCCATGAAGTGGTTGGTGATAAAACTTTCAGCACCAACCCACGCGGCCTGCCGGGCAAGCTCCTCTTCAGGAATCTATCTTAATCGCCTGAAGTTCCGCCGGTCATACATGGCATTGCCGCCGGACTCTGCGTGTCGGCCGGATTTGTCTTCTATCAAGTAGGAGAGTGCAGTGGAGACCTGGACACCATCACCATCTGGGTGCCAGGACAAGACCATGCGGCCTTTCAAATCCTTCACTTTGCTGAAGGATTGAAGAGAAGAGAAGTCGCCGGAGGAGGCCGAATCCTCGCCGTCAGACATCGGCGGCTTGTTTCTCCTCTGCCTTTTTCCCTCCGAGTTAGAACCAAGCCGGCCGGGCTGACCGGCTTGTTCTTGGGAACTACAGCCTCAGCTGGAAAAAAGAAGTGGAGATATCAGAACAGGAGGCCGATCAATATCAAAACAGGATGTTGTTTGAAGAAAACTTACTGTCCTCAGGCCGGATATTCTCCAGCTCAGCAAGCAGCGATATGTAGTGGCTTAAATTAAGCAGCCCGTTCTCAAGAAGTTTGCAGGTCTTCATCTCGACCTCGTTGACGGTGATCTGTTGAAAGGCCTCCTACGGCCGAACCCGCGGGTTGGGGTTTAGCCGGCCGAGGCGGCCTTCAAATATCAAGTATCTTTCTGACCAGGCCGTGACCTTGTTCGCAAGGTTAACCAATTTCAATCCCCTACAACCGAAGTACAAATGGCCTTTAAATACATTCGAGTCGGAATCCGGTATAGCCCGCACCGAGAAGATCCTTCTAAAGAGGTCCATCGAGAAGCGGACTCTCTCAGATCGCAGATAAGCAATGAAGCTGCATATGCCGGCAATCGAATTGGGGGAAATTTGACCGGGAACAACCCCGTAATGGTCAAAGACCATGGCGAGTTCGTGGGATGTTGGAATTTTGAAGCCGCAATGGAAATAATCGATTTGGATAGCGATCTGGTTTGGTGCGGAAGAATTTATTCGCTCGTCACGGAATGGAAGCCGCGCGAGTAGCGGACTCCCTACCATGTGCTTCTGAACTCATCTAACTCTGCTTTGGTCAACCGACATTCCTCGTGGTCTGCCGAGTGGAATGCTAAAGCAGCTTCAGATTGGGTAGCGGACACCTTCGCAGGTCGCTTCGGCTGACGCTTCACTCCCATCTTGAGATTCTGCTGAAAGGGTCTTCGGAAAGGCGCTACTTATAAGAATAAGTGATCTGCATTTAGCAAAGGTCAAATTGCGGCTAGCCTAATCAGCCCGCGCGGACAAATTTTCGTACAGAAAGCTAATTCATTAGCAGCAAACCACAGGAAGTAAAATCCAATCAAGTGGTTTAAACACAGCAGAAACAAGCCGCTCGGCTTGCAAAGCAATTCATAGGCATCCAGCAATATACAAAGGAAGAAAATGAACGCATTCAAATAAATAGACCGCACGGTCTGCAAGACAAACCGAATATCATAAAGTTAAACGCAAGCAGTTAAGTTGTCCGAAGGACCGAATAAAATATTACAAATGATTGTCTTAAAACCGCTCATCACTAGCGGGCATCACTCGGCGCATCCTCTCTATGAAGTCGCGCGACATGGTCGCCGATTTGAAGAACAGTTCCTTGCATCTGATTAATACTATGATTAAGGTGGTTGATCATGCTATGAAGCCGCGCGGCATCCCGCTCTACTCGCGCTACCGGGATCACGCGAGCAGGTATGGCCGCTGCGGCCTCATTTACATTAGCAATAGGGTGGATCATCCCAACCGCTGGAAGATTTGAGCTCGTCCCAATGGCCGGGCGGTGTGATCCACGCCGACCTTCATCAACTATATTAAGAGGACGCCGGCTTCCGCCGACCTCCCTTGTCAAATGATGATACTTTTCTCTATAGTTGTAACATCCCCCAAACAGCTAGACCCCTAGAGTGGTTTTGTCATGACTAGGTCATGACAAAACCCTAGGAAGCTTGAAGAGATCATTTGGCCTTTGGCTTGAAGGAGAAGAGCACCTTGGTCTGCAAATAGCAATTTCCAGTTACCAAGCTTAGGGTTGGAGTTTAGGGCCTCACCTTGACCCTTTGACCCCACCATGGCACACCTAAACCTTTGGAGGGTCCCTTAGAGCATCTAGGACCCATTGGGGTCAACCAAAGAGGCCCAATTGACCAAAGTCAACCCTAACCTCAAATTGGTCAAAGTAGCCTAATTAGGGTCAATTGACCTCCACCATGCCAAATTGACCTTGCATTTACCCTTACAAGGATATTAGGGACCCAATGAACCAGAAAGCTCCATCATGGGGCCACCAATTTGGCCAATTTGACCTAAGTCAACTCTTGCCCTATTTTGGTCAAATTGCCCTACTGTGGGTCAATTGACCTCCACTTTGCCAAATTGACCCTACCTATACCTTCCTAACCCTTAGGGGAGGCCAATGGGTCACTAACCACCCATTGGGGCCAACCCAAATGGTCAAATTGACAAAGTCAACTCCACCCTAAATTTAGGTCAAAATGACCTATTGTGACCTAATCAAGCCCAATCCACTTGGTCTAGACTCAATTGAGGTGGTCCACCACCTAATGGTGTTGGGAATTACTGAAATTGCCATTCAATTTCAATAAATTTGGCCAGGAGAGAGAAAATCTCATTTTCCCCAAAAATGGTGGAGAGAGAAAGAGAGGAGTAATGGCATCCATGGCCAAGGGAGGTCAATTGATCTCCCAATTGATGGGGATTCATCTCCTCTGGCTGTTACAAGAAGTTTAGGGGGTTTTCGAGCCCACATGGGGGCTGATTTGGGAGGTTTTTACCATGACCGAAATTCCCCTTTGATGGCCATTAATGGCATTCAAGGTATAACCCTCCCTCTCCCTCGATTAATCTCTCTATCACCTTCAAAAGATTGAGAGGAGTGAAACCCCCAACTTTTCAGAAGGAATCGTGCAGTGGAGGCTCGGATCGGCATGGCTTCCAAGCTCCAAGGCTGGCCATGGTGGTGGGCCAAACGACAAGGCTTCAAGGCTCCAAGAAGGTTTGATTCTTCTCTTCTTCTCTAATGGGTAGATCTACTTCAAAAATCGGCAAGGATTGGGCCCAATTGGTCCTCCATCTTCATGGCCGGGGAGGGGCGTGGGTGGCCGGGAAAACCATGGTAGATAGGCTACAGGTCGGGTAAATCTCCACCCTTGGCTGGAGGAGGAAGATGACCAGCTGCCTGGTGATTAATTTACTATCAACCCGATGAGGCAAGTGTACCTATCAAATTGTAGTACCAAGGTCGTATTTAAAACACGGGGCTGTCAAGTATTACTACTCACACTTTCTACTATTATCCTACCGTACGAGTGTTGGGTGATTTTGAGAATTTTAAGACAAAATTAAAGACGATATTAAAATGATAAAATCAGATTAAGAAAATAGCGTTTGATCAAAGATTCACCATGAAAAGAGACAAGAGAGTAGTAAAATTTAGTTCTACGATTGCAAAATAATTCTTGACCGTGGCGGTTCCGAAAATGAGAGATAGTCTCGCTAGAGTACTAAATCTCCTAACTTATAGACGGTTTGTTCCGAATCTCTTCGTAAAACAAACAGGTTTAAAGCCGCATTATCGAAGTGAACCGCACTATTGGATTTGACTCCAATCCGGAGGATTTACGTCATCCTATCTCTAGGGGTGCGTGCAACTCCTTCCTTCTTTGAGTGATCTTTCAAATCAATGAGTCTCTCGACTATTATGAAATGAGATCAAGGGTCTACTACCGTATACCGGAAATACAGGAGTCGACGCAAAAATAAATCAAAGAAGGATCGAGAATAATTTAAACAAAAGCAAAACTAAGATATAAAAAGAAATCTCATCTCATTTCATGGATCCTCTTGATCAAACGCTAACGAAAAATTAGTTACGCATAATGGAAATAGAAACGATAATATCGTAGAAAGAGAACATTTTCATTAAATTGAAGAAGAAAAGTACAAGGAAATAGAAGAACAATACTATAATACTAAGAACAAGATTACAATATTCTAAAAAGAAAGCTTACAAAACTTGGAAAATTAGAACAAAAGTACAATCCTCTCTTGATGTCTCCTCTCTCTTGCCAAAAGTCCCTCCCAAAAGTTCAACCATCAAGCATGAAGAATGGGCTCCTTATATAGAAGATGGGGAAGGTTCTAGAAATAAGAAAAGGAGAGGGGAGACAAGGAGAATTTCGGCCATGGGCATGGGAAAGGGAGATGAATGCATTTAATGGGGAGAGAAGGGAAGGAAGAGAGAGAACCACCTCCAATGTATTATTTTAAAGAGGAAAATAAAGAAGAGATGGGGGGGATGTATGGGGAATAAAAGAGAGAGAGGAGTGAGATTTCATTTAAGAAAAATAGGAGAGAGGAGGGAGGAGAAATTTCGGCCAGCATATAGGCCATGCAAAGGTGGTGGCTTGCATGGGAATTTCGGCCAACACAAGGGGGAGCTGCTTGCTTGAGGTCGGGTTGCATCATCCTACAACAAAACAAGGTAATTAGTTAATAATAATAATAAAAATAACATAAACTATGACACACATGAGGTAACAACACAAAATAAAATAAAAGCAACATCATAACATAAATAACAAACCTTAGGTAACCAACATACAAAATAACAAACATTAATTTTATAGGAACTAAAGCAAACATAAAATACAAACATCAATTTTTTTATATAAAAACCAAACGAAAAATAAAACTTTCATAAACATAAAGTGACAGCATTAACATGACAACATAAAGTAAAATAGCCATAAAAATGCAACGAAACTATAATTAAAATATAAGAAAGTTGAACTAAACTAACCAAGAAATGATGACTAAAAACTAGTCATCAAACTCCCCCATGCTTAAGAGTTTGCTTGCCCCCAAGCAAATGGAAATCGAAATAGAGGGGAAACAAAAAGAAAAATAAATTTACGATGCAAAACTAAGAAAACCAAAATGGAAAATTAAACTATCCTAATTTCCATGTTCACAACTAATGGGGTGAGAAGTCCACAATAGAAAACTTGAAAAAGGAGACCTAAAAATATCATTAGAACATAAAGTAGAATTACATATTTCTAAATTCCTAAAACAAGGCATCCAAAAATTAGGAGAATAAGAAAAACAAAAGTAGAGATTCTAAATAAACGGCGCATTGAACGAATTACTAGGTTGCTAGAATACCGATTACCCCGAAATCATCTCAAGATAATCTCCAAAGAAATCCATCAATGATGGTGGCCATAGGCTTGTCCGTTCACACTCTCTCCACTACGCAGGTTTGTGTCACATTCAAAAGATCAAAAGGGCTTAATAGGCGTAAATACTTGGTATAGGTAAATGATTAGGAATTGGAATTCAAGGATAAAAATGATGGCTAACACACTAAACCAAGGGTGAGCTTTAAATAAACATAAAATTACAAGGATGAGAAATGACAAGTATGTCATTTTCTCCAATTCAAACTAAAGGAAAACAAACACAAGGCCATAAATTTTTTTTCTTTTCATACTTGGCCCCAAATAACTTCTTTTCTTTGGATTTCATTTTCATTTTTTTTTTATAATCATTTTTTTCATTACACAAAAGAGAGCTCCAAATGCGAACTAAAGATTTCCTTTTCATTTTTTTTTCAACAATACTTCCCATCACAATAATGATATTTAAATAAAGCTCAAAGTCTAGTGTGAAATAGAAAGGGTTCTTTGGCTTTGGTAAAAATTGGAAGGTGGAGCTAAACAAAGAAGAAAAGAAAAGGCCCAAAATTGTTTTAGCAAGGGTAAAATTTTCGGTGGGCAGTAAGGCTCATACGGGTCAAAAGGATGGCCTAAATCATTTCTAAAGATTGTGAACAAACAACGCAAATGCTTCGAGAGTCGCTAAAGACAAGTTCTAGACACCAAGAAAGCATTACCCCAAAATGAAAAAGTGATAACGTTAACTAGCAACCGTTCATATGCAACAAAACCGAATAAAAGAAATACTACATTTGCTAACTTAAGAACTAGAAAAATGGATGCCTATATTTAAGAAGTAGAAAATAGTAAAACTAAACTATGTTAGAATAATAAATTTAGAAAACTGATTCAAGAAATTCTACTTAGAACTAAAGAACCGCATGGGCATACACACCACTAGAAGAAACATAAAAATAAAGATAGACAATAATTTTTTGATTTTGATTTTCAAATAGATACTAAATTTTTTTGGATTTTGTATTTTCTAATTTTTTTTGGTTTTTTAATAAACCTTAAAGACAAAGTAGAGAGAACTACAGTATTTTTGATTTTTATATTCTTTTTTAGAAAAAAGAGAAAAAAACAATGAAATCCTAAACCCTAAACAATGAAACCCTCCCCCATGCTTAAGCCTTTCATTGCCCTCAATGAAAAAGAAAACGAGAAAGAGGAGGAGATAGGGAAAGACAAGAAATGCAGTAAATAATAACTAGGAAAAAAAAAGAACAGGACTTCCCCGGGTTTGTGAGGCCGAATGTGGATTCGCTCCCCCATGCTTGCACTTTAGTGACTCGATCATCAGCAGGTATGATTTGATCCTTCTTGAAATCAGCAACGTCGGAGCGGCAATCGCGAACTTTGAAGCGTTTGGGCCACCAGGAGGAAGAACATAGTACAAAAATAAATGCAGAAAAAGAACTTGGGCGAGATCCCAAGATTGTTCTTATTTAAACAATACATAATGTTCGAATAAAAGGTTTGATAATAATAAGTCCATAAAAAAAGTTCCACTTTAAAAACAAAGTTCCACAACAAGATAAAAATTACGAAATGAATAAAACTTGCTCCTTTTCAGGAGACATCAAATCATTAGAGAAATATAGTTTCAGTCGATGACCATTCACTTTAAATTCACCCTTATCCGGGTGCGAAATTAAAATAGTTCCGTACGGAGAGACCTCTTTGACCGTAAACGGTCCAGACCATCGAGATTTAAGCTTGCCAGGAAAAAGACGTAAATGTGAATTAAAGAGAAGAACTTGATCGCCTGGTTTAAACGTTTTAGGGTGGCGTAAGTTCTTATCGTGATAAAATTTTGTACGTTCTTTAAAAAGTTTGTTATTTTCATAAGCGAACGCTCCGCCACTCGTCGAGTTCATTCAATTGATTTTTTCTATGCTCGCCGACTGAGTGCGGATTAAAATTAAAAAATTTCAGTGCCCAATACGCGCGGTGTTCTACTTCTATCGGAAGATGACACGATTTTCCATAGACCAAACGGAAGGGAGTACAACCGATAGCGGTCTTGTACGCCGTCCGATAGGCCCAAAGAGCATCGTCTAATTTTAAAGACCAATCTTTACGAGAAGTTGAAACAGTTTTTTCTAAAATTCTTTTGAGCTCCCGATTGACAACCTCGACCTGACCGTTAGTTTGGGGTGATAAGCGGTGGAAAGTTTATGCGTAACGCCATATTTGATTAAAACTTTAGTGAGTTGGGCGTTACAGAAATGACTTCCTCTATCACTAACGATAGCTCGAGGGAAACCAAAACGAGAGAACAATTTTTTTAAAAAAGAAATCACAACGCGGGCATCATTACTTGGAAGAGCTTGGGCTTCTGCCCAACGAGAAACATAATCTACCGCGACTAAAATATATTTATTACCCAAACTTGAAGGAAACGGGCCGACAAAGTCGATGCCCCATAAATTAAAAATCTCACATTCAAGGTAATAATTTTGTTCCATTTCATTTTTATTTGATATGTTTCCAGTCCGTTGGCATCAATCACATCCGCTCACAAAGATTTGAGCATCTTTGAATATGCTTGGCCAATAAAAGCCAGCACTAAGTACTTTGTGGGCGGTGCGGTTTGCTTGATAATGCCCGCCAGTTGGACCTTCATGAACATGCCTTAAAATTTTAAAACCTTCTTCCCGGGAAACGCATCGTCTTACCACCTGATCCGCACAAATGAGAAATAGAAAGGGGTCCTCCCAAAAATAATACTTCAACTCAGAAAAGAATTTCTTCTTTTGCTGAGATGAGTACTCTTTTGGGAGGACGGGGCCACAAGATAATTGGCCAGATCGGCGAACCAAGGAGTAGAAGAAGAAATATTTAAAAGTTGTTCATCCGGGAAAGAATCATTAAGAAATTTTTCGTTTAACATACCTATCTCGGGGTTTTCTAATCGAGAAAGATGATCAGCCGCTAGATTTCCGCTCCTCTCTTATCCCGGATTTCCAAGTCGAATTCTTGAAGTAAGAGGATCCAGCGAATAAGACGCGGCTTGGCGTCCGGTTTAGAGAGGAGGTACTTCAAGGCAGAATGATCCGTAAAAACTATAATTTTGGAAAGCGTGATATACGGCCGGAATTTATCAAAAGCGAAAATGATTGCTAAAAGTTCTTTTTCAGTTGTTGTGTAGTTTTCTTGCGCCGAGTTAAGAGTCTTGCTAGCGTAATAGATTGGGTGGAAATTTTTATCAATCCGTTGTCCTAGCACCGCACCTACCGCAAAGTTACTCGCATCGCACATTATTTCAAACGGCAAATCCCAGACCGGAGCAATCATAATCAGAGCATTAATTAATTTAAATTTTATCAATTCAAAAGCAGCTAAACATGACTCGTCAAAATTAAAAGGGATATCTTTTTCTAAGAGTTGGGTTAGAGGCTTTGTGATTTTTGAAAAGTCCTTGATAAAGCGCCGATAAAATCCCGCGTGGCCTAAAAAACTTCTAATTGCTTTAATGTTTGTAGGCGGCGGCAGTTTTTCGATTACCTCGACCTTAGCTTGATCAATCTCGATTCCCTTGGCAGAAATTTTGTGACCTAAGACTAACCCTTCTCTCACCATGAAATGGCATTTCTCCCAGTTTAAAACTAAGTTAGTTTCTTCACAGCGTTCTAAAACCTTAGCCAAATTTTCTAAACATAATGAAAATGAATCACCAAAAACAGAGAAGTCATCCATAAATATTTCCATTATATTTTCTACATATTTATCGAAGATGGCTAACATACACCTCTGGAAGGTAGCAGGTGCGTTGCAAAGGCCGAAAGGCATCCTACGGTAAGCGAAAGTTCCGAAAGGGCAAGTAAATGTTGTCTTCTCTTGGTCCTCGGGTGCGATAGGGATTTGGAAATACCCCGAGAGACCGTCGAGAAAGCAATAAAAACTATGCCCAGATAATCGTTCTAAAATTTGGTCGATAAAAGGGAGGGGAAAGTGATCCTTATGAGTGGCATCATTAAGCTTACGATAATCGATACACATTCTCCATCCCATTACCGTCCTAGTCGGGATTAACTCGTTATTCTCGTTTGCTACTACCGTGATCCCACCCTTCTTAGGCACTACCTGGACTGGACTCACCCACTTACTATCTGAGATTGGATAAATTATCCCCGCATCTAACAACTTAAGCACCTCCCCCTTTACGACCTCTTTCATGTTTGGATTGAGACGACGTTGAGGTTGGATTACAGGTTTTGAATCATTTTCAACAAAGATTTTGTGGGTGCAAAAAGAAGGGCTTATGCCCGAAATGTCAGGAAATTTGCCACGCTATAGCTCGACGATGCTTTTGTAGCACTTCGCTCAGTTGATCATTCTCGGATTGAGAAAGCAAAGCCGAGATTATAACGGGCAATTTATAAATTTTTTCTAAAAAGGCGTACTTAAGATGATCGGGGAGTGGTTTGAGTTCAAGAGAAGGTGGTTCATCGTAAGAATTTTTTAAAACTTTTTCTTTTTCAAAAATAAGATTTTCAAAATTTTTTTGTCTAACAGTTGGTGGGTTTTCGAAATTTGTTTGCGCGGACATAACCGTGTCTTCAAAAATATTTGGATAACTTTCAGAAAAGGAGGAAGAAAAATCATTTGAAGAAACATTAGAAAGAAGAAGTGAAGAATTATCATTGAACTCATCAAGAAAGAAACATGAGTCGTCGTTATTTAAAGAATTTTTCATTGAATCATTAATAGAAAATGCTACCTCATCATCCCCTACACGAAGAAGAAGCTTCCCTGTTACTCACATCAATAACCGCTCGAGAGGTGGCTAAAAAGGGACGACCAAGGATAAGAGGGACATCGACGTCTTCCTCAATATCAAGAATGACAAAATCCACCGGGAAGATGAATTTGTCGACCTTCACTAACACGTCCTCAACGATACCTAATGGGTACTTGATCGACCGATCAGCTAATTGGATACTCATACGTGTAGGGTTTAGAGTGCCCAATCCTAACTTCTAAAATAAAGAAAAAGGCATCAAATTGATGCTCGCACCCAAATCTGCTAACGCATTTTTCATGAAAAGATTACCAAAAACACATGGAATAGAAAAGCTACCCGGATCTTTTATCTTTTTAGGGAGATTAGTGTTTTTTATAACTGCCGAGCATTCTTCATTTAGCGTTACATGAGATAGATTTTCCAGTTTCTTCTTGTTTGTTAGCAAATCTTTCAAATATTTGGCGTACTTAGGCATTTGACTAATCGCTTCATGAAATGGAAAATTTATATGAATTTGTTTAAACATTTCAAGAAAGCGATGATACTGATCGTCTAACTTATCTTGCCTAAGCTTAGCGGGGTAGGGCGGCGGAGGAAATTCTCTTAAAACCTCATTACTTTGAAGATTATCTTTTTCTTTTTCAAACATATCAGTTTCTTTTTCGCTTCCTAAATTAGTTTCCTTAATGGTTACTTGTTCCTTATCAGCATGAGAGGCAATAACCTCTGGCTCTTCCCTTGTGGTGGGCTCGTGGACTACTTTGCCGCTCCGAAGGGTGATCGCTTTCGCGTGTTCCCTTGGGTTTCGTTCAGTATTTGAGGGAAGAGTCCCAGGTGGTCTCTCGTAGAAAGCCTTAGCTAGTTGGCCGACTGTTGTTTCAAGATTTTTCATCGACCCTGTTAGATTTCTAATGGTTGCCTCGTTCGAATTTATATATTTTGAAAGCATTTCCTCCAAAGATGGAGGTTTTGGAAAATTTTGATTTTGATTTTGTTGTGGTGGTGGAGGGAAATCATGTGGTGGACGTGCGGCGTTTGCAGGATTACTCCACGAAAAATTTGGATGATTACGTCATCCGGGGTGATACGAATTAGACGCAGCATTAAAACCAGGAGGAGCAGAAAAAGCAGAAAAATTAGAAATATTGTTTTGAGCAGGCCTGAGTATGTTTCCCAGATAATCCACCTGCTCGGCAGCAGCAGCAATTGCATTTTCATGTACCTGACTAGCGGAGGCAGCAGTCATCTCCGTTACCTTCTTGTTCAACATTTCCACTTGAAGCGCCAGTTGGGACACGGAGTCCACTTCAAAGATACCTGCAGGTTTAATTGGGCGAGACCTAGGCGAATTCCACTGATAGGTGTTCATCGCCATATCCTCGATAAGCTCAAGAGCACCCTCCGGAGTTTTTCGGTTCAAAGAACCACCGGATGCGGCGTCTATCATTTGCTGGGTTGCTTGATTTAGCCCGTTATAGAATGTCTGAACCTGTAACCATACAGGCAGAGCATGATGGGGGCAGCGTCTTAATAGTTCTTTGAACCTCTCCCAAGTGTCATAGAGGGTCTCAGAATTGATTTGACTATAAGAACAAATATCAGTTCGAAATTTAGCAGTTTTGGCGGGGGGAAAATACCTAGCAAGAAATTTTTCTGTTAAAATGTCCCAAGTAGTGATTGATCCTCTTGGGAGAGAACTCAACCACTGTTTGGCTTTGTTTCTTAAAGAGAAGGGGAAGAGTCTTAGCCTAATCGCATCGTCTGAGACACCATTGATTTTGAAGGTATCACAGATTTCAAGGAAACTAGCAATATGTAAGTTCGGATCTTCATCTGGTAATCCGTCGAACTGCGCATATTGCTGCACCATTTGTATAGTGTCGGGCTTAAGCTCAAAATTATTGTTCGCTATGGCAGGTCGAACAATACTAGATTCTGTACCCTCCAAGTTTGGCCGAGCATAACAGGACATGGTCCGTTGCTGGTCAACTTCTGGATTGGGATCACCCATAATTTCAGAATTAGAATCACAATCACCGATAGAATCCTCAACCGTCTCCTGAGAAGTGGAACCACCGAATCGTAAATTTCTCCGAAAGGAGCGTTCGATTTCTGGGTCCAAATCAACAAGTAACGACGAATTCGTGTGAGTCATGCACTAGCAGAAAGAAAAGGGGAAGAGGGGAAAATAAACGAAAGTGAAAGAATACCAAAATTGAAAATGATGATGATGATTTTTTTTTCTTCTTTTTTTAGAAGGATAATATTAGGCAGATTATAATAGTCCTGGACTTCCCGAGATCTGCCCTGTGAAGGGTTTGCAACGGTACTAGAGGCTGTGATGGGAATTCAAGCCCAAAGTGTCCTTTCCAGGATTTTAGATAGGATAGAAAAAAACGATGATATGGATTGATTATAATATATAATAATAATAATAATTTTTTTGATTTTTGTAGAAGTAATAGCGACGGCGTTTTCTTAATATTGACAAAACTCCCCGGCAACGGCGCCAAAAACTTTGTCGTTGTAGTATAGTGGTGAGTATTCCCGCCTGTCACACGGGTGACCCGGGTTCGATCCCCGGCAACGGCGCCAAAAACTTGGTGATTAATTTACTATCAACCCGATGAGGCAAGTGTACCTATCAAATTGTAGTACCAAGGTCGTATTTAAAACACGGGGCTGTCAAGTATTACTACTCACGCTTTCTACTATTATCCTACCGTACGAGTGTTGGGTGATTTTGAGAATTTTAAGACAAAATTAAAGACGATATTAAAATGATAAAATCAGATTAAGAAAATAGCGTTTGATCAAAGATTCACCATGAAAAGAGACAAGAGAGTAGTAAAATTTAGTTCTACGATTGCAAAATAATTCTTGACCGTGGCGGTTCCGAAAATGAGAGATAGTCTCGCTAGAGTACTAAATCTCCTAACTTATAGACGGTTTGTTCCGAATCTCTTCGTAAAACAAACAGGTTTAAAGCCGCATTATCGAAGTGAACCGCACTATTGGATTTGACTCCAATCCGGGGGATTTACGCCATCCTATCTCTAGGGGTGCGTGCAACTCCTTCCTTCTTTGAGTGATCTTTCAAATCAATGAGTCTCTCGACTATTATGAAATGAGATCAAGGGTCTACTACCGTATACCGGAAATACGGAGTCGATGCAAAAATAAATCAAAGAAGGATCGAGAATAATTTAAACAAAAGCAAAACTAAGATATAAAAAGAAATCTCATATCATTTCATGGATCCTCTTGATCAAACGCTAACGAAAAATTAGTTACGCATAATGGAAATAGAAACTGATAATATCGTAGAAAGAGAACATTTTCATTAAATTGAAGAAGAAAAGTACAAGGAAATAGAAGAACAATACTATAATACTAAGAACAAGATTACAATATTCTAAAAAGAAAGCTTACAAAACTTGGAAAATTAGAACAAAAGTACAATCCTCTCTTGATCTCTCTCTCTTGCCAAAAGTCCCTCCCAAAAGTTCAACCATCAAGCATGAAGAATGGGCTCCTTATATAGAAGATGGGGAAGGTTCTAGAAATAAGAAAAGGAGAGGGGAGACAAGGATAATTTCGGCCATGGGCATGGGAAAGGGAGATGAATGCATTTAATGGGGAGAGAAGGGAAGGAAGAGAGAGACCACCTCCAATGTATTATTTTAAAGAGGAAAATAAAGAAGAGATGGGGGGGATGTATGGGGAATAAAAGAGAGAGAGGAGTGAGATTTCATTTAAGAAAAATAGGAGAGACGAGGGAGGAGAAATTTCGGCCAGCATATAGGCCATGCAAAGGTGGTGGCTTGCATGGGAATTTTCGGCCAACACAAGGGGGAGCTGCTTGCTTGAGGTCGGGTTGCATCATCCTATAACAAAACAAGGTAATTAGTTAATAATAATAATAAAAATAACATAAACTATGACACACATGAGGTAACAACACAAAATAAAATAAAAGCAACATCATAACATAAATAACAAACCTTAGGTAACCAACATACAAAATAACAAACATTAATTTTATAGGAACTAAAGCAAACATAAAATACAAACATCAATTTTTTTATATAAAAACCAAACGAAAAATAAAACTTTCATAAACATAAAGTGACAGCATTAACATGACAACAATAGCCATAAAAATGCAACGAAACTATAATTAAAATATAAGAAAGTTGAACTAAACTAACCAAGAAACGATGACTAAAAACTAGTCATCACTGCCCCACGATTTTGCTTTAAGATCTGTGCACAGATCTGGTAATTAGTTTAATTGATATTTGTATTTTCTGTCACAAGTATTGCTGTACCTAGATTTAATTATAGAAAATACTTAGGCCCCTCTACAGAAAAAGTGGTAAACACCAAAGTTGTAGTCCTTGGAATCTACTTTATTTTAAAATTGATTTCACCCCAAAAGGAGTTCTGTAGCTCCCTGTAGGTCCATTTTGGTGGGGCTGGTCCCTAGTGTAGGACAGCCACAACTTATTGAATAACGTTTGATTGGGAAATGATATGGACTTGAGATTTGAAACATAGTCTACCTATACCTACACACACATCATATCCAAAGATGGGAATTTTAGGAGAACATTTTCCTAAGGTTTTTGTAATAATTTCATAAATCATATATTAATTAATTATAGGGATAAATGACCTCCAATGCCCTCCAAAGTTTAGTGGGTACTTCTTAGGGTTATCACATGATCCTGGTAAAAATCTCAGCCCAATTGGGACTGATTTAGTTTGGAAATTGGTTAACCTAAGTTGGGTCTAATTAGGTCAAAATTAGGGCATGGTGTTTATCTTGGGGTATTGTAGTGAAATCTCCTCACCATGAGTTGAAACCTTGTTCACTGGTTTAGGATCACCTAAAACACCCCCATGAGTGAGTTGGGGTGGTGTGGAGGTGGATATGCCCTATAACCCTAGATTTACCCCTTGGGGTGCATATGGAGCTTTGTGAAGGACATATGGTCAAAAGCTATAGAATGGTCATGAAACTTGGTGGATAAGTTCATAGGGTATAAATAGGCCTTAGTCAATTTTATAAGAATTTTAGGAGCAATTATTCCCTTTGAATTAGGTCATAATCCCTTTAGAGAAATTTCTTATAAGAGATGATTACAGGATCAAAATGTCTTGGATGATGATGAGACTGTGGTTGTGCCCTTATAATCATGATTTAGACCTCTGGTAAATTTTGTGAATTTTATTAAATGATGTAATCAGTACTTCTTTCACAAGGCACCTGTTTTGATTTAGAATTAAGAAAAATATTTGAGGGTCCAAAACTCATTGTTAAATTATGAAAATTGGTGATAGGACCTTTCAGAACATTAGGAAGCTCTGTAAAGTTTTATAGAATTTTTGGAGACATAAATCAGTAGGCTACTTCACAATTTATTTAATTTGAGGTTTTCTTAAAGTATTTATTTAAGTATGAAAATGATTTCCTTAAATCCTAAAACTTAGTCAGTAGCCTTGTCTGATGAATACAAGAGTTTAGTAATTTTCCCATAATTTTAGAGTTGATCTTTTTGGTGGTTCCTTCATAAAACTGTAATTTTGGATAGATGATAAATAATTAAATTAGAGGACAATTTCTTACTGTAAAAATATGATATACTGTTTTTGATGTTATTAAGTCATCCTGGATTTATCATACTTTTTGGAGAGCTATATCTTAAGATTTACTTACACTTCATGTTCATTTTCCTACTTGGCAAACGTTTGGAGAAATTAAAATAAATACTAAATAATTAAGGAAAAATATGATTTTATGGATTTAGTCTTATAACATCATGATAGACGCCCAGTAATTATCTTGAGTCAGTTGGATGAATATTTGGAGTACCTCTAATTACAAGATTCATATAGTTAGTTTGGTCTGTGTTTAGTAAAACTGTGGAACTTGGGTAACTAGTGGCCTACTAAGTGAGAATGGCATGTAGTTGGTGTACATGGTCAGGATGAAGAGATTTAGGTCACAAAAAAGGAGTTATATACTAAGAGTGCTTGGTGAGTTAAGGGTAAGGTAGTGCTTGGGATTGACGAAGGATCGTCTTTTCCCTAGCGTGTCATAAAGCATTTAGGTTTAACTCAAGTGAAATGATAAGAGGGGTGTTCTTATGAGTAGATACCAACAACATTAAGTGCCTTGAGAAAGGGAACTTTGGGGTGTCATCCCATTATAGTTCCTAGTACCGTAGCGAGCCCCTTACAGGGTAATCCTCGGGAAGTCCAAGATTAACCATAAATTATAGGGATAAGTTGATGTACAAGATGAACTTAATAACGCACACGCGCACACCCCGTAGTTACGGGAGGTTAGTTGGTTTGGTTGTACGAGCGGTAGGCTCGGTGGTTGTAGCAGTAGATTAATTAGTCTGCTGAGCTTGTGACTCATTAAGGTTTGTTGATATGGACGGGTTGGTCCGGCGAGCCGGTGGATCGGAAGGTTATGGTCACGGGCGGGTTAGCACGGGGAGCTTATGGCTCGGAGATAGATAGTAGAACATGTTGCATGTGCACGAAGGTTGTGGGTCTTCGGTATTGGACGAGCGTTCACACCGACGTCAATACATTGACTCGGCAAGTGTGGAATTTGCACTTAGCCTTAAAAGTCTGGTGATCCAGCTAGTAAGAGTATGCAGATGCTCCGCGGTTTTGCGTTGAGGCGTACGATAGGTCTAGGTTAGGTAGTGTGAATACCAACCTAGAGGTGGGCGAGGCCCAACCTACCGCTTCCGTTTGCCACTACGGGAGTATCCTGGGAGTCTAGCTAGCTCCAAAAAGGGGGAACTAAAGGTCTATGCGCAATAGAGTCGAAGTGGGTGAGTTGCACTTGTATGAACATAGCATAACTGCATACCTTGCATGTCATAGCATAAACATTGCATTTCAACCCCTACCCCTATCGTATAAGTCGGTTATGGGACTTCTTATACGATAGGCTTTGCTAAACGACCCCTTGGTGTATAGGTTTGTATGGGCATTCCTATAAATCAATGGTTACTTTCATTTTATATACCTGCTTTACCTATTGTACTTTACTTATTCTTTACCTGCTTTTACTATGCTCTTTTACTGTTTCAATTATATATACACATGTGTAGTGTAGAAACATTTCCTGTAAACAAAATCCGCTATCACCTGCTATTGTTTATACCCTTTGCTGTCCTCCGCTTCATCCCTCCCGCACGGTGCCGAGGAGCCATTGGGGGTGGGGTGGGGAACATAAGGCTTAGTATTTTTAACTAACGGTCGGTGGACCATATCATTTTAGGGGATCGAGGAGACGCAACAACACCAGAGGCCGGTGCAGACGGAGGCAGGCCAGTCTAGTACAAGAGCACCAGTCACAGGATCAGAGAGTGATTAGTAGTTAGCTTCTGCGAGTGATCTTGTAGTGAGGTTATGATGTACTGGGCATTGAGCCATTCCTTCTTCTTTATTATTGTAACCCTTGTTATCTTTTTATTCAGTTATATCATGTGTACATTTTTATATTTTTCATGTTGATTCTGTGGACTTGTCTTCTTTAATGCACTTTTCTTTGTGATCGATTTGGCCGGCAGGATCGGCATTTTGTAGTGCCGGCCTTTCCGAGTGAAGGTGTCACCACAAAGCGCGGTTCTGTGCCTAAGACCCCGGGTTTGAAAAGAAAAAAAAGGGGTCTTACAATAGTAAGCACAGTCCTCCTCGAGCTTGTGGATTTCCATCTTTCCCTTATCAAGCCGTGCGGTCAGCACAACAACCTGTTCTTGCTGCGCCTTCTCCTTCTACCAGCGTTCTTTCTGCTCGGCCTCCAGCGCAGCTCGACTCTCTTTCCGCTCAGCTTCCATCTCAGCCTGCATGGCAGCCTTTTCGTCCTGGGCAGCTTTCTCCCGCTCTTCGAGGGCCTTCAACTGCTTCTTGAGGATTTCAAAATTCTCTTGGAGACCGGCCATCTCCTCCTCCATCCGGGTATCCGGGTTCACTGAGGAACTCGGGAAGGATGAATCCAGCAGAGGAAGATAAGTCACCAGTTCGCCTGGCTTTGGAATAGAATCATGATCGTATGCAGAAAAAAGACAGTCAAAAAGGTCAGGCGAACGTAGCTTTATATAACAGGAACATTGTCAAAAGAAGACCGCTCTTTCCAAATCCTCCTTGCTTACAAGCCGCAGCAGTTCGGGTAAAGTTCGGACGGATAGGACGTCTCGCTTGCTCGGAATCGATCTTTCGACGATGCTCTCTCCACGACCTCTCGTTTTGTCTCCGCTTGTGTCACAACCCGCATTTTCCCATGAATTTAATAAATATTATCAGAGCAACGGGAAAATATGCGCTATGATGCCACGTCAAGCAGGGGACAACTACCGACGCTCAGCAAATACTCCTTACAATTATTTTATAAAAGACATAAATGTGCTTGGATAAAAAGAGAATTTTACATTTTAGCTTAAGACCATGTCCCTCGGTCCGGTGGATCATCTAGTCCATAAGTAGAAAACTACATACGCAGCGGAAAAATAGGTTTGTTTTTAGCCTACATTAGCATGAAGATCCACATCCCAGAAATGATATGCACATGTCTATGTTTAGTATAGTAAGAAAGTATTTTCTACGGTCTTCAAAGTATGTGACAATTATTTAAAATCATGATGGGCAAGAATGACATTTTTATACCAATAAAGTAACTAATGCATCCTAGCATAAAGCTTCCCAGAGAGCAAGTAGGTAATCAAACCGAAAGTAACAGCAAAACTACTAGCAAGTAAACTAAGCATAAAAGCCAAACGGGCGCAAACAACTGACACAAACCCGCAGGAAAGAAGGAAAACATCCAAAAGAGGGCAACAACTAAAGAACTGCCCCTTACCTAGAAGAAAGGAAGGGCCTCGACAGCAAAACTGAATGACACCGCTCTAACCCCTGCGCCAGCTAAAGACCTGAAACCTGAGACATTCATAAGAAAAGAAGGCCTCAGCCCAAAGGGTGCAAGAAAACCAAGATTAACAAGCAATCAGAAATAAAAGATTGCAGAAAGGAGAACTAAGCAGATAAACATCAATAATCTTACAACAACTCGAGCCAGCTCAAACGAGTGCACTCGGTAAGAGGAAAAGCCTGCACTAGAAGGTAATAGCCAAAGCAATCAAAGTCAACCACGTGTCCACCATTGTGGCTCAAAGGTGGTGGTTATGCATATAATATCATAATACACATATATAAGCATATATGTTTATAAGAACTTGAGACTGATCAGCTCAAATAAAATAGGTGGCGGTCCATTATCCTCTACCAACCCAAAATTCCAAAATTGGGTGGTGGTACTCTATCCACTGCCACCCAAAAAGCTAAAACCGGGTGGTGGTCCTTTATCCACTTCCACCCAAAAAGCCAAAACCGGGTGGTGGTCCTTTATCCACTGCCACCCAAAAAGCAAAAACCGGCTGGTGGTCCTTTATCCACAGCCACCCAAAACTACCTACCGTGCAAGGCTTAAGACAAAGGTTCTAAATAATCAAATTAAGTTTCAATTAATACACGGGATGTAACCCAAGATATCAGCACCATAACACCCTAAGAATAGGGTCACAAAGAAGTAAACACTACTCAACAATTCATTTGAAAACACTTGGTGAGTCCAAACTTCACTCCCAACGAAATTCTCATAACAATACGACGAATAAGGCACGAAACAATACCATAACCGGTCACCATTCAAATACCGGACAACTCAAAGAATAAAGAATAGCTTCATCTAAAAAGTCTCAACGAAAAGACTAAAATGCTTGAAAACATCGCTTAAGATACACGGGATCACCCGGCGAAAGAACATATAATATATGAGGAAACAATTCAAAATTAGCGAAGAAATCGACGAGAAGGACTTATATCAAAGTCGACGTGAAAGACATATATCAAAGTCGACGAGAAAGACTTATATCAAAGTCGACGAGAAAGACTTCATAAAAGAAGAAGAAATTGTACGATCTTAGGGCGAGCAACCTTTACTAAACCTAGGGAAGTCTTATCAGACTACCTGGTAGCATAACTAAATAGGTATAGAAGCTATCCAAATTCCAAGGGGATGACAGCAGGAATCAAGAACCCAGAACACCAATCAAGACCCAAAAAGGGAAACACAACATCCACTAACCTAAAATCAACAGGTTAGGCAGACAAGGAAGAAGAAAGGACTGAAATGAAAGACTTCCAATCACCCAGCAACATCAAGCCAAGGGGACTACTACTTGTAGGACACAACCAACAAGAGAGCTTAGTACAACTAAGCTTCAAAAAGAAAAGAACAAAGTCATGAAGGAGAAGGACCGCTATTTGCAGCCCACAACCACTAAAAATAAATCTTTACTTTCAACCAGATTGCTAAGACAGTGAAGAGGAAGTATTACCCTTCACTGAGAAAGTTAACACAAAAGTACATGGAAGACTGAGTCTGAAAGGGTTTAAAATACTCAGAAATAAAAGACAGATTACACAAAAGACCAGGGAGTTTTGGACAGAAATTCTGGACAAAGGGCTAGAAAATTTAGGAACTTCACAGAGGGAACTTCTAAACAAGCCTATGGTATAAATAGGAATCAAAATGCACAAGAAGACACTTGATTTCCGAGAATACACAGAAAGTGACTTTTCCGAAAGAATCAATCAGAACAACAAGGATGGCCACAAACAGAACTTCACTTGCAGAAAATGGGGAGAAACAATCAAAAGATATCTACATATATATAAAGAAGGTTTAGAGTTCTGAAGAAACATACAAGCTCAGGGAATTTAGGATCTGGTTCCTCATACCGTCAAGAATTAGCGAACAAGAGTCCATGAAACTTAGCCACAAAACCAACCATCCTTTTACCAAGTATATATAATCAGAAATTAAACTATCCAGGGTTGAGCCAGGCCATAATATTCAGAAATAAATCTAACTAGATTTTAGCCGCTCAGAATTAACCATTTATTTATGTCTAGGATCCGGCAAACTATCCATCTTCTAGTCATGTGTATGAATACCTATCCGGAATACCATCCAAATTTCCAACAAATGACAAGTGCAGAGAATAACAAGTGCAGAAAATAACAAGTGCAGAAAATGACCAAAGCGGAGTATGACAAGTGCAGGATTTAGCTGGGAACATAATCAGAAATGCCAAAATGAACTCAGCGAGCAACCCCACCAAAGCAGGAGTCCAGGGTTCGATAGCAAAAATTCCAAGATTTCTGTTAGCACATATATAGATAAATATAACCTGAAACTAGCCAATACCAGCCAACATAAGCCCCCAAGAAAACTGCTAACATAACCCCAAATAGATCCTGTTATCAGGAACCTAAAAAGAAGAAGATCTGCCAACAAAAGCCCCCAAACATTAATCGGGTAGCAGGGTCTAAGAAGTCAGGTGATAAGGACTGCCAGCATAAGCCCGCAACTTAAGAAATCAGGTAAGAAAACTGACAACATAAACTCCCAAATAACAGAACAAAATCGGGTGCAGGAAATTGGAAACTAGGCAAAGAGAACTGCCAGCACAAACCCCCAAGTTAAGAAATCGGGTAAAGAAACTACTAGCATAAGCTCCATACCAGAAAAAAAAACAATAAAAAGGGGGAAAGAAAGGAGGGAGAAGAAGAGTTTTCTTGCCTCAACAACGGGGCTCCGTCGAATGCCGACGAGCGAGGAAGAAGCCGGCCGGATCTACAGCCCAGGCGACGAAGACAGCCCCCAGTGACCAAGGTCCTTCCTCCATCGACCGCTCTGACGCCGCTCGACACCGATTCAATGCAACCCTAACCCTTCGACAACTCGCCGGCTCTACGGGACAGGGAAGAAGCGAAATGGGATTTGGCCCTTTTTTTTCTAAATCTGCTAAAGGATAGCCTATATATATATCCCAATTTTTTTATAACTTATATATATATATAAGCTTTTATATATATAATACTTTTACATACATGTATATATATGTGTGTGTATATAGCACCCCACACAAAGCCTCCCTATACAAACTTCCTGCATACATTCACATATGTATATATATATTTGTATACATTTACTATAGTTTATAAATATATAGACTTGCATACATGCTTATATATACATATATACACATGTGTATATATATACATAGCATACATATATCTGCATAGACGCTCTCATCTAGAATTAACTCGCCGGACAACGACGACGACGACGTTTCCGAAACGGTAACACTCCCTTCTCATTTACGCAACACAACGATAATTTCATATTTAAGACATTATCATTTCGTATTCCCCGCTTAAAAGACTATATACAAAAAACCTGGGGTGTTACAGCCACCCCTCCTAACACAATGTTTCGCCCCGAAACTTTGCAACAACAATACCAAACATTTTACCACAATCATCCCTTACATACCCGCTTAGATTAATTATAAGAGAAAACCTGGGCGTTACAGTCACCCCACCAAGAAGGAATTTTCGTCCCGAAACTTAGAACCGAAACTTAGAAAACAACGAATGAAAAGAGAAAAGGGAGAGGTAAGCCCAAAAGGAAAAGGACATTACCAAGAACATAGAAACGCTAACCGAAGAGGGCTAGGAAAACAGATGCGGATAACATTTCCCAAAAGGAAAAGGACATTACCAAGAACTCAAAATGTCCAAGCCGAGAACATAAAGCAGATCGCGGAACATCTGAATCGTGGATCCCCAACTAAAGGAAGCCTAAACGAAGATCAGCCATCGAAAACACCAAACTACCACGCAACTGATCAAGCAAACATCAATAGACATCGAATCTCACTGAACTAACTTTATTCTTTACGAACAAGATGAGAGCACTCCAGGGCAAGGAACTAGGCCAACTCTCGCAACACACGCGGGGCCAAATGGTATGGTGCCTTAGCAATAGGACGGGTACCCGGCTCAAGGTCCGAAACAAATTCCTCAACTCTCACAGGCAGAAAAACCAGGGGGATTAACTGGGAAGACATCAGGGAACTCCCGCGCCACAGGAAAAACCTCGATACACGACAAACTTATAACAGTTTCTAGAATAGAAATGAGGGAAGCAAGCCCACCGGGAACTAAAATGTTACGAGCACACACCGAGGAAAGAATCGGAGGAAAAACCTAGCGTGAAAAGCCAACGCACTCAAGGAAAGACCGATGTCCAGCTAAAGGACCAAACACATTACCTTGCGCGCACCCGAAGACTCGCCCTCTAACTGGGGAGTCGACTCCGACGCACTACGCTCTGGAGTCACCGACTCCAATTACGAACAAACACCTCAACAACTAGCTTAAGACACAACAGCTAGGCACTAGAATTTCCTAACTCGATACAGATCAGAAAAGTGTAGATACTTGCTCTTGCTGTTACCTTGCTCTGGGAATTCATGAAATGATGTTATGCTTAACTTAGGATGATATACCGTCATCCTATCAACTTATGTGCATATAGTATAAATGCATGAATGCCAAATTTTATTTCAAATCTTATGTGTATGAGCGTCATCATGTATGTCTTTAACTTGGCACGTGTGCTAATACTATGTTATGATGTATATGCAGTGCTATGCAATCTAAAAAGGCCTTAATGCATGCTATGAGCGGCGTACACATGCGATCATATGCATCACATACTACATATTATCGCATGTAATGAAAAAGAAAAACGAGCTAATGGACACGCATGCGACCTACGTTATGCATCCCATAATACATAACAGTCGTATGTTGTCTGTCACCTATGAGGATCCATATACAAACACATATTATGCATCCCATACTACATAATATGCCCCGTATACTTCTTATCATGCTATGAGTGTAGTGTTCATGCTTCAGCCAAGACATACTGATGACCCTTTGGTGTGTGTATGCAATGAATAGTGATTCCCACCAGGAGGTTAACCGGGCCAACCAGACCATCCCAGCAACCGGGCTAACCTCGCTCTGATACCAACTGTCACAACCCGCATTTTCCCACGAATTTAATAAATATTATCAGAGCAACGGGAAAATAAGCGCTATGATGCCACGTCAAGCAGGGGACAACTACCGACGCTCAGGCAAACACTCCTTACGATTATTTTATAAAAGTCATAAATGTGCTTGGATAAAAAGAGAATTTTACATTTTAGCTTAAGACCATGTCCCTCGGTCCGGTGGATCATCTAGTCCACAAGTAGAAAACTATACATACGCAACGGAAAAATAGGTTTGTTTTTAGACTACATGAGCATGAAGATCCACATACCAGAAATGATATGCACATGTCTATGTTTAGTATAGTAAGAAAGTATTTTCTACGGTCTTTAAAGTATGTGACAATTATTTAAAATAATGATGTGCAAGAATGACATTTTTATACCAATAAAGTAACTAATGCATCCTAGCATAATGCTTCCCAGTGAGCAAGTAGGTAAACAACCCGAAAGTAACAGCAAAACTACTAGCAAGTAAACTAAGCATAAAAGCAAAACGGGCGCCAACAACTGACACGAACCCGCAGGAAAGAAGGAAAACATCTAAAAGAGGGCAACAACTAAGGAACTGCCCCTTACCTAGAATAGAGGAAGGGCCTCCACAGGAAAACTGAACGACACCGCTCTAACTCCTGTGCCAGCTAAAGACCTGAACCTGAGACATTCATAAGAAAAGAATGCCTCAGCCCAAAGGGTGCAAGAAAACCAAGATTAACAGCAATCAGAAATAAAAGATTGCAGAAAGGAGAACTAAGCAGATAAACATCAATAATCTTACAACAACTCGAGCCAGCTCAAACGAGTGCACTCGGTAAGAGGAAAAGCCTGCACCGGAAGGTAATAGCCAAAGGAATCAAAGTCAACCACGTGTCCGCCATTGAGGCTCAGAGGTGGTGGTTATGCATATAATATCATAATACACATATATAAGCATATATGTTTATAAGAACTTGAGACTGATCAGCTCAAATAAAATAGGTGGCGGTCCATTATCCTCTGCCAACCCAAAAAGCCAAAACTGGGTGGTGGTACTCTATCCACTGCCACCCAAAAAGCTAAAACCGGGTGGTGGTCCTTTATCCACTGCCACCCAAAAAGCCAAAACTGGGTGGTGGTCCTTTATCCACTGCCACCCAAAAAGCCAAAACCGGGTGGTGGTCCTTTATCCACTGCCACCCAAAACTACCCATCGTGCAAGGCTTAAGACAAAGGTTCTAAATAATCAAATTAAGTTTCATTTAAGACACCGGACGTAACCCAAGATATCAGCACCATAACACCCTAAGAATAGGGTCATAAAGAAGTAAACACTACTCAACAATTCATTTGAAAACACTTGGTGAGTCCAAACTTGACTCCCAACGAACTTCTCATAACAATACGACGAATTAGGCACAAAACAATACCATAACCGGTCACCAATCCAATACCGGACAACTCAAAGAATAAAGCATATCTTCATCTAAAAAGTCTCAACGAAAAGACTAAAATGCTTGATAACATCGCTTAAGATACCCTGGATCACCCAGCGAAAGAACATATAATATATGAGGAAACAATTCAGAATAAGCGAAGAAATCGACGAGAAGGACTTATATCAAAGTCGACGAGAAAGACTTATATAAAAGTCGACGAGAAAGACTTCATAAAGAAGAAATTATACGATCTTAGGGCGAGCAACCTTTACTAAACCTAGGGAAGTCTTAACCGACTACCTGGTAGCATAACTAAACAGGTATAGAAGCTATCCAGTTTCCAAGGGGATGACAGCAGGAATCAAGAACCCAGAACACCAATCAAGACCCAAAAAGGGAAACACAACATCCACTAACCAAAAATCAACAGGTTAGGCAGACAAGGAAGAAGAAAGGACTGAAATGAAAGACTTCCAATCACCCAGCAACATCAAGCCAAGGGGACTACTACTTGCAGGTCACAACCAACAAGAGAGCTTAGTATAACTAAGCTTCAAAAAGAAAAGAACAATGTCATGAAGGAGAAGGACCGCTATTTGCAGCCCACAACCACTAAAAATAAATCTTTACTTTCAACCAGATTGCTAAGACAGTGAAGAGGAAGTATTACCCTTCACTGAGAAAGTTAACACAAAAGTACATGGAAGACTGAGTCTGAAACGGTTTAAAATACTCAGAAATAAAAGACAGATTACACAAAAGAACAGGGAGTTTTGGACAGAAATTCTGGACAAAAGGCTAGAAAATTCAGGAACTTCACAGAGGGAACTTCTAAACAAGCCTATAGTATAAATAGGAATCAAAATGCACAAGAAGACACTTGATTTCCGAGAATACACAGAAAGTGACTTTTCCGAAAGAATCTATCAGAACAACAGGGATGGCCACAAACAAAACTTCACTTGCAGAAAATGGGGAGAAACAATCAAAAGATATATACATATATATGTATATATATACATATATATAAAGAAGGTTTAGAGTTCTGAAGAAACATACAAGCTAAGGGAATTTAGGATCTGGTTCCTCATACCGTCAAGAATTAGCGAACAAGATTCCATGAAACTTAGCCACAAAACCAACCATCCTTTTACCAAGTATATATAATCAGAAATAAAACTATCCAGGGTTGAGCCAGGCCATAATATTCAGAAATAAATCTAACTAGATTTTAGCCGCTCAGAATTAACCATTTATTTATGTCTAGGATCCGGCAAACTATCCATCTTCTAGTCATGTGTATGAATACCTATCTGGAATACCATCCAAATTTCCAACAAATGACAAGTGCAGTGAATAACAAGTGCAGAAAATGACCAAAGCGGAGTATGACAAGTGCAGGATTTAGCTGGGAACATAATCAGAAATGCCAAAATGAACTCAGCGAGCAACCCGACCAAAGTATGAGTCCAGGGTTCGATAGCAAAAATTCCAAGATTTCTGTTAGCACATATATAGATAAATATAACCTGAAACTAGCCAATACCAGCCAACATAAGCCCCCAAGAAAACTGCTAACATAACCCCAAATAGATCCTGTTATCAGGAACCTAAAAAGAAGATGATCTGCCAACAAAAGCCCCCAAACATTAATCGGGTAGCAGGGTCTAAGAAGCCAGGTGATAAGAACTGCCAGCATAAGCCCCCAACTTAAGAAATCAGGTAAGAAAACTGACAGCATGAACTCCCAAATAACAGAACAAAATCGGTTGCAGGAAATTGGAAACTAGGCAAAGAGAACTGCCACCACAAACCCCCATGTTAAGAAATCGGGTAAAGAAACTACCAGCATAAGCTCCATACCAGAAAAAAAAACAATACAAAAGGGGAAAGAAAGGAGGGAGAAGAAGAGTTTTCTTGCCTCAACAACGGGGCTCCGTCGAATGCCGACGAGCGAGGAAGAAGCCGGCCAGATCTACAGCCCCGACGATGAAGACAGCCCCTGGCGACCAAGGACCTTCCTCCATCGACCGCTCCGACGCCGCTCGACACCGATTTGATGCAACCCTAACCCTTCAACAACTCACCGGCTCCACTGGACAGGGAAGAAGCAAAATGGGATTTGGCCCTTTTTTTTCTAAATCTTTTAAAGGATAGCCTATATATATATCCCAATTTTTTTTATAACTTATATATATATATATATAAGATTTTATATATATAATACTTTTACATACATGTATATATATATTGTTGAGTCCGAAATCGCACCTCCGAAGGAAATCAGAGGCTGCGGGCTGCCGGTTACTTTTTAGGTGGAGAAAACGAGACCGCTAGCAGCGGTCAAGGACAGACTTCGCCCGTCACGACGAATGTCACTCCTGTGACAGGCTTTCCTTTGATTAAGAAGAAGCGGTTACAGCGGGTTACAAGTGCAGGAAAGCAGAAGCCGGTCGGTCAGACAGTCCGCAAGACGGGAAACTCGAGACCGCAGCTCACACAAGCGAGCTCCTGGATTCGAGTGTGCGTGCCTTGGGAATGTTGTCGCCTCCTATTTATAGGCTCGGGGACCTGCCCAAACGGGCAGGGAAAAATAACCGCCTGCTCGGGTACAGGAGAATCGGGCAGGCGGTGACGGGATACAGAGAGGAGAAAAGAAAGAAGCCGCGCGGCTTGGCGGCTTGCACTTGCGATCTGTCTCGTAGAGGAGCTGGAGATGCTGCGACCAAAGCGATGATGCCACCCGAGCGATCTCCGCCTTGAGACCGCGGCTTGTCTTCTTGGACTAGGTCTTTGCTGGTCTTCATGGCGTAATCCGGGCGGTCTCTGACTTGAGACCGCAACTTGCCCTTGAGAACGTGGCCTATCGCCTGGACTTGAGCCTTGTTTAGCCTTCAAGATGCAACCCGAGCGGTCTCCAATTTGAGACCGCGGGTTGCCTTCTGTGTTGATCCTTAATAGCTTTTATGGCACCACCCGGGCGGTCTGAGACTTGAGACCGCGGCATGCTTTTGGAGGCCTGGCCTTGATGATCTTCAGTCTTCGGGGGCGGGCTGAATCATATCAGACCGCCGATTTTGTGTTGGTTGGTTCTGAATGACCTTTGCTGAAACTTAACCGGGCGATCTTAGTCTTTAGACCGCCCAGTCTGGGAGAAGTACCACTCGGAAGCGGTCTTTTGGGTAAACATAATCCCCGCATATTTTCAAACTCCGAGCAGATTTCGAAAATTACAGTTCTACCCGCAAGACCGCACCCGAGATGCACTCCTCATATCTATAAAATTGCCTGAGAGCTCTTTCTTCTGCATAATTCTCCGGAGATCACGGGTCACTACTCGCTGATTGCGGTTAGGATTTTTCAGGTCGGCACCCCTTTAATTAGAATGGATTTCTTTGATTCCCTTCAAACCCGCGTTGATAAGGGGGGTGATCGGAAGAGGGTTGAAGAGCGGAAAGATAAGGATGCCCGGAGGAAAAAGAGTCATCGGTCGGACAAGGTCGGGCGGTCTCCAAAGGTGGATCCTTCCGGATCTAAGAAGAATACCGGGGAAAAAACTGCAGAGGAGAGGAAAGCCGCCGAAGAATTGTTGGTCAAGAAAAGGGTTATAGAGAAGGAGGCGGCCAAGGTCAAAGCCGCCAGAGAAGAAGTGGCAAAGGCCGAAGCCGCCGTAGAAGAGGCGGCCAATGCTAAAGTTGCTGAAGAAGAAGCGGCCAAGGCCAAAGCTGCCGCAGAGGAGGAAGAAGCGGCCAAGGCCAAAGCTGCTGAAGTAGAAGCGGCCAGGGCCAAAGCTGCCGAGGAAGAAGCGGCTAAGGACAAAGCTGCCGCAGAGGAGTCGGCCAAGGCCAAAGCTGCTGAAGAAGAAGCGGCCAGGGCCAGAGCTGCCGAGGAAGAAGCGACCAAGGCCAAAGCTGCCGCGGAAGAGGCGGCCAAGGCCAAAGCTGCCGAGGAGGAAGCGATCAAGACCAAAGCCGCGGAGATCTCGCTATTTGAGGAGAAAGCCTCAGGAAAGAAGTCGATAGAGCCCGGGGCGGATCATTCTACACCTTCCTTCGATATGGATTTTACTCCATCAGGGACTCCTCTCATGAAACTGAGTGTTGGAGAGGAAGGAGAAGTTGTTTCTTCCAGGCCGGACGGGTCACCTACCTCGCCGGTTCTAATTTTTGACGATTCCAGCCCTACAAGGCAGACCAACCCGGAATCGGGGAAGAAGAAGAAGAGAAAAAGGGGCTATTTGTCAGCCGAGCGAATTGCTAGGAAGCTCCAAAAGTTGAAGGCTAAGAATAGAGCCTTTAAGAAGCCGACGGCGGCCTGTCTCCAAAGTAACCCACGTGTGAAGGAGGAAATCGATCCCCCAATACCCCTCATGCCAAGTCGGGGGATCTTGTTCCATATTCTGCGAACATTGTGTCGATCGGGGGCATCGTTAGAGGAATGGATGATTTTCTGAACAAAGATACGCTACTTGATAGCCCCGCGACCTTGAGACGAACTGTTTCCCCTGACAAAAATACCGGTGACTCTGAGAAGGTCGTACGAGAAGAGGAAGACCGGACACTAGCTAGTCTGCGCTTAATGGGCATAAAGGCGGAGAAGATACGGGCGCAGGGCAAGCCGCAGCTGCCCGACCCATTTGCCCCAGGTAAGCCCGATGCGGGTTATGAAACTATCCGTTTCTTCATCCCGCATTCTCGAAAAAAGCAAAACAAGTTGTTATTGAATCTGCCGCCGATCTTCTTCCTGCCCATGACTCAAAACTTAGCCTCTAGACGAAAGGATAATGAAAGGATCTGACGAGAATAATGTCGGAGAATGGACCCCGAACAATTGAAGCGGCCTGTTCATTCAGGCATTTTAACCTTATAATCCTTTAATTATTCTATCCGCCTTTGGCAGTGCTAATTACAATTTCTTCTTGTAGACAAACCGGAGGACATAGTAAGGTCGGGCGACCTGATATCTAGCCTTCCACCTCTGCCTCAAATGTCGAACCTTGTGCCGAGATTAAATTCCAGACAGGAGAAGCTGGCCGACTTCCAGCTTCTTCTGAATAATCTAGAAGTGAAAGTAAGAGAGATGGAGAATAAAGAGGAGGCCGCTCGGATTGCACTAGAAGCCGAGAGGAAAGAACGACGAGAGGAGCATCTGATGATTAGGGCCCAGTTAGAGACTGCGCGGGCTGACCTGGAGGCCGAGAAGAAAAGGCGGCCGGAGAGAGAGAAAGAGTTGGAGGCCCAACTGGAGTCTGAGAAGAAAGCGCGACTTGATAAGGAGAAAATGCTGATAGACCAGATTGCTACAATAACCGCGCGCTTTGACTGGGAGAAGAGGATGTCCTCGAAGTTCAAGGAGGACTGTAAATATTATCAAAATAAATATCTTCGTATAACCAGGGAAGTTGGTGAAAACCGACGTTCGTCCGGTGATGAATGATCCAGGATGTTGAACCGCCTGGCTGTTGGGGCGAGCTCTAATCCCCCACCCGTTAGGGCATCCGACCCTGCTGCGAATGAGCCCGCTGGGGCCCCTTCTGCTCGTACGATTCTTGCCACACGGGTAGAACGGGACGCCGCGCGGCTTCACAGCACGCTCAATCACATCCACTATCATTCGAGTCAGATCTATGGCCTTCTTATTCAGACTGGCGACCAGGTCGCGCGACTTCATCGTGAGGATAACCCCAAGAGCCGCATCAGCCGTGAGCGGCTTTGAACTTTCATGAACTATGTTTTTAATCTTTTCTTATTCGCTTCTTGGGATGATCTGACGATTTGGTTTACTTTGGATAATATTTTCTTTTAGCACCTTCTGATGTGCTTATAACCCGTATAATTTATGCCGAAATGTCTTATGCCGAATTGATGTGCAGGTCGCGCGACTGGCGCTAAATGCTTGAGGTTTTTGTTGAACTTCATTAACATGCTGACTGTAGGTTTCTGTTTAATCGGCCTGACTTGCCTATGCGCAAGCCATTGTTTATTCTTGTTATCTGTGCTGCTTGTGTGATATAATCCGCGCGGTTTAATGTCATATCCGCGCCATAGTTTTGTTATTTGCAGATCATTATCTCTATAAGTAATAACCATTATGGTGATCCATTCATACTTTCTGAAATGGCGCGAGCTAAGCAAAAGTCGTCGCGGTATGAGAAATTTCACGCGGTCCGAACTGACGCGGCTTCCGCTTTCCGATCGGCCAATCATAAGGAGTGCCGCTTAACTCAGAGCGAGTTGAATGATTTTATTGAAGAATATATGGTTGATAGCAACATAACCGTTCGGCTTCCTTTTCGTGACGAGCGGATAAACTCCTCGTCTTCCACTAAATTTGCCATTCCTATTGAGCATTTCAAGTATGGCTTCAGATTTCCTCCTCCCCTTGAAGTCATCGTTATTTTCGATCACTACGGGGTTGTGCCCGAACAACTCCCGCCGAATTCCATTGCCTCTATTTATAGCTTTATCTCATATCTGCGATCAGAGCGAGTTAGATTTTTGATTTCTTTGTTTCGAAACTTCTTTTCCGTGCGGTCTACTCCGGACGCCGGGACCTCCGTTTTCCGAGGTCATATTTATTTTGGATGTCGGGGGATGAAAGTTATCAACCTTGTGAACAAGGTTAGGAGTTGGTCAGAGCGGTATGCTATGTTTGAAGGCCCCCTAGGGTTATTGCAGGTCAACCCGCAGATGAAGAGTGCGGCTGATTTCAAGTCGGTTAAGCTTGGAGAAGCTGAGCAAAAGATCTTCGAATCCCTGGAGAACGAGCGACTCGATGTGAATCATTATATTCCATTGTTCGCGGAGCTGGCGGATGTCCGCCCTGAGGATAGTAAGTTTCTCCTTAACTCGTCATTTTATGACCGCGCGGACTGTTCTTCTAAGTTTCAAATTTCTGCAGCTGCCACAGTCGTTCCCTTAAACAAGCCGGTTACTCCGGCCACTCCAGTTCTGACCCAGAGGGAGAAACGACAAAGGAAATCCGACCCACTGTGGTCTGAAGAGGAGAGCCCAGCTTCTTCAGGCGAGTTCGAGTTTCTTCGCTCTTGCAGCAACCCGCGCGATCTTAAGGGTAAGCCGACAGTCCTTTGGCATAAGGATGGTGAATGCGTGCAATTTTCCACTGCTCTCCCATTCTGGTGGAGTGAGAAGATTAGCCGGCATGCGTTAGCCGCCTGGGCTGCCATGTATGGCCGAAAAACTTTGAAGAGACTGAAGAGTGTTCCAGAAGAGGATCTTTCCAGAGTAGCCGCGCAGGCTGGCGCATGGGGCTTTGCATCCAATCATTTTATTGCACTTTCATATAAACAACTAGTATCAGCCCATACTTACCTTGAGAAGAAGTTCGCCGACCAGGCTGATGAGAATGCCAAACTAAAGGAGATTATTGATGTAAGTTTCTGACAAACACTTCGGGCTTATCACTTTCAGACCGCGCGACCTGACATTTGCCTTCCTTTTATACCATCAATATGATATGAACAACCCGGATTTCCAAGACGAGGTCTTCCCCCATGTAGCCAAATGGATCGACGGTGCCCTAAATCGCCTGCGAGATCGGGACGGCTTGGCCACCGGCTTCGAGGATACAACCTTCCCGGATATCTATCCCAGCCTGAAGGACAAATTAAATGAAATAACCTGCCAAGCCAAGGGGAAGGACAAGGTCGAATCCAGTAGCACTGAGGAAGAGAGCAATGGAGATGAAGCCGAGAAAGAATCCGCCGCGGTTGAAAAAGAAGATGGCTCGGATGCAGGATCCAATGATTCCGATGAGATCGGGCGGTCTAGGTCTCACCAGTCAGGCGGCTCAGGTAGCTCAAGTAGCTCGGGTAGCAGCTCCTCGGGTTCCTCCATTTCCATTAAAGGATATTCGCCTGAGGTGGACATTACTGATGATGAAGACTCAAGCTCTCCTGCGACCAGGAAACTCAAGCCGGACGAATAGCTCCTTTTTGTAATTTTTTGAATTTTGCTTTTTGTTTTTGCATGACCGACGACTTGATTTTGTTTATCCGGTCGGTCATAAATCAATGTAAAGATATTTTCGAAATGAAATGGAAAGCTTTTACCTGTTTAGTTGTTTGCTTTTCTGCGACTTACTTGCGTTCGCTGCGGTCTTCTTTCCCTTAATTAGGTCGTGCAGCTTGAATACATAATTTGACCGCCCAGACATTGAAACTCTTCAACCTATTGCGAATGCTTCATAATAACCAAGAATAGCTTCAGGCTGTTGAGAAATCATGACCATGCGGTTTGAACATATTTTGTTTGATTTGACGACTCCTCATATTTGATTGTAAGTTGTGCGGCCATTACCCGGCCTGATATAATCACTTTTATGAGACATATCAAGTCAAAAAGACGCAGTCGACTGGTTTGAACGGTCAATACTTTGATTCAGACGACTTATAGTTTGAAAGACATTGCTTGTGAATACAATCAACAACAGATATACCCGTGCGAATTATATATATAACTCGGGCGGATAGAAACCCAATCGGGAAATTGAATGTAACCAAAGCGCGCGATTATAACCTGGCTTTTCATAATTGTTCCACCAGATTGAGAATGCCAAATAATAAGTAAATAATCGACAGGCCGAGCGATTAGCATCTAATCCGGATGGTTCACGTAACTCAGATTTCCCCATGATCATAATTAGTTAATTGCTATATCCGTATGGTATATATATAACTCGGGCGAACAGAAATTTGGACAAGAAATTGACATAATCAAGTCGTGCGATCATAACTTGGCCTTTTCAAAAATTATTCCACAATATGGAATATCAAGACATAAGAAAACAGCCGGTAGGTCGCGTAATTAATATCATCGGCGGATAAACCCGAGCGATCTGTATATATTCTGAGCGGATTCTTTTGCTCGATTATGAAGAGCCTCACATTATTTTACCAAATTCGATCGGTCTCACGACCAGGCTACCTGACAATTTTGATACTGTTTATTTCAAACCGCAAGGCTCAAACACAAACCGCCCGGTCTGCGATAGTCTTGTTGAAAAGCTGTTTCCTCCTCATATGGTCAAAAAGATCCTATGAGATGTGATAATTCCCTGTAATGTGGTAAAAGAGCAGCTACAAACTCAGATGACCAAATGGGCAGGTGGGCCTAGGCGGCAACCATTGCTTTCCTCAGATGGTCATAGGAGTTGTAGAGGAAAAGAAAAAAGACAAGTATAGACCTAGATGACCAAGTGGGCAGGTGGGCCTAGGCGGCGATCATTGCTTTCCTCAAGTGGTGATGAAGGCTGTAAGCGACTCAGCTGCTCTCTTGCCTAGGGCTATAAGACAAATTGATCAATTGGGCAGCTGTGGCTATGCAGCGGAGGCTATACCGACATAGCTTTCCTCAGAAAGATCAACCCAGTTTTGGGTCCCACTTAGGCATCGCTTGAGAGTACCTATGAGTATTCGATGGTCACAGACTAAGATGATCAGTTGGGCAGGTGTGGTTATGCCGCGAAGGCTATACCGACATTGCTTTCCTCACAAAGATCATCAAAGCTGTAACTATACCCCTCTCGGGGCATGACAGAGCCAACATTCACCCATACCTCCCTTGATGCAGGGGTGTGTCAGATATCAGTCGGGATCCAAGGTTCCGAAGACCACCGCACGGGAATTGGCAAGCTACCACTACACGTGTGCGAAAACTCCCCGCTACACATGATCTTCATGGTTTTACGCTAATGAATACAATCTGAGGGGGTTCAAGCAGAACTTGGCGATGTCTCCGCGGTTCAGTGAGGTTGATATATAAGAATGTGTAAAAATGAAACATCAGACATGGAGAAGTGTCAGTATGGGGCTTCTTATTAAAATATCCAAAAAATGCAGGAAAGTAAAGAGGACATTTTAAGGATAGAACCGTTTGAGATCATCACCACTCCAGGTGCGTGAGATGTCTTCTCCTTCACTCGTCTGGAGGCGGTAAGCTCCACTTTTTAGTACTTCCTTGATGATGAAAGGTCCAGCCCAATTAGGATTCAGCTTCCCAACATTGCCTGCTCTGGCTGCTGCATCAACTTTCTTTAGCACAACGTCTCCGACTGCGAAATATTTTACTCTGACATTCTTGTCAAAGTATTTCGCCATTATCCTTTTAACTTCTTCCTGTCTAATGGTTGCCTCGTCCTGAAGTTCTTCGATCAAATCCAAACTATACTTGATAGCCTCGTCATTTTCATCTATCCACGCTTCTCCTCCTTCCTTTGCATATATAACTCTTGGAGTGACCACCTCAAATTCTACAGGAACAACAGCCTCCGAGCCATGGGATAATTTGAATGGTGTCTCCCCCGTAGCTGAGGATGGAGTAGTATGAAGAGTCCAAAGGATGGAAGGGAGTTGGTCTGCCCAATTTCCTCTTTGATTCAAGACCCTCTTCATCAGAAGTTGCTGGATATGCCGATTTGCTGCTTCATCTGACCATTTGTCCTTGGATGATGCACCGAAGCAAACCGAAGATCAATTCCCACATGATCGCAAAAGTTTATCATTTCCAGATTGTTAAATTGAGGACCATTGTCAGTGACAATTGCTAGCAGAATTCCATGCCGGCAGACTATCTCTCCCCAGATGAAGTTCCTAATAATTTGAGTTGTAGTTCTTGCTAATGCCTTCGCCTCAATCCATTTGCTGAAGTAATCAATCATTACAATAATAAAGCGACGCTGGCCGCTGGCTATCGGGAAGGGTCCGATAAGATCCATCCCCCAAACTGCAAAGGGCCATGGTGCAGTTATTGATCTGAGCGACTGAGCAGGCAAATGCTGAAGAGGAGCGAACTTTTGACATTGAGCACATCGCTTGGCGAATGCTTCAGCATCCTTCCTCATGGTAGGCCAGAAATATCCCTGTCTTAAGATTTTCTTCTCCAGAGCCTTTGCTCCTGAATGGCTACCACACTCCCCGGAATGAACCTCCTGAAGTATGGTTGGGATTTCTTCCTCAGAAACACATCGTGCTGAGGGAGAGATCAAAGTCTTCCTGTAGAGAACTCCTGCTATCAGATAATAGTATGTCGCCTTCCTTCTGAATCTTCTTCTATCTTTGATGGAATGATGGAACTCCCCTTTTGACAGAAACAGCTCGTAAGGGTCCTTCCACGAAGGATTATGATCAATTTGCATGAGTTCTGCTTCATGTGTTGCCGGATGAAAAAGTTCAAAGGTCACTCCCCTGGATGGAAGAACGAACTTTGACAACTCATCTGCCTCCTCATTTTGTGTCCTTGGAATATGCTCGATGATGAATGACTTGAATCTCCCGATTTCATTTTTGGCTAACGGCAGATATTTCCTCAGAATTGGCTCCCTTGTCTCATAATTCCCCAAGACCTGAGAGGCCATTACCAATTAATCGGTTCTAACATGTGCATGTTCTATGCTCAGCTCTTTTGCAAGTCTCAGCCCAGCCAAAAGTGCTTCATATTCTGCCTGATTATTTGTAACTGGAAAGAAGAATTTGATAGCTTGTTCCAGCCTGATGCCAATTGGACTGATTAAAACTACTCTGGCTCCCACGGAGTTTTTTCCAGAAGCCCCATCCACATAGATGACCCAAGCTAAAGGAAACTGCACCACTTGCTCAGAACTAAATTCTGCTGTATCCACCAAGAAGTCTGCCAAGATTTGTGCTTTGATTGCTGCTCGGGGGATGTATGATATTACAAATTCGCTTAGTTCGATAGCCCATTTAGCCAATCTCCCTGAATGATCTGGCTTTTCAAGAACATTTCTTAAAGGATGATCTGTAATCACTTGGACATGATGAGCCTGGAAATAAGGACGAAGCCTTCGTGAAGACATAACTAAGGCCAAGGCTAGTTTCTCCAAGATTGAATATCTAGTTTCTGCATCTTTGAGAATGTGGCTAACATAATATATCGGGAACTGCCTCATCTTTTCTTCCCGAATGAGTACAGAACTCACCGCATCTGGGCCGACTCCCAAATATAAGAATAATGTTTCCCCCTCACGGGGACTTTGGAGTAGCGGAGTTGAAGTCAATTGTACTTTCAGCTGCTCGAAAGCCCTATTACACTCCTCGTTCCATTCAAACCTTGATCCTCCCCGCAGTATTTTAAAGAATGGGGCACTTTTATACTCGGATTTGGAGATAAACCTGCTCAATCCTGCCAATCCTCCTCCAAGCTGCTGAACTTCCTTGGTATTTCGAGGATGGGTCATATCAAGGATGGCCTTCACCTTATCTGGATTCGGTGCAAGGCCATTGGGAGTTAAGAGATGCCCGAGAAACTTTCCTTTGTTTTCCCCAAACACACATTTCAATGGGTTTAATTTTAACTTGAACCTCCGTAGAGTAGCGAACGTCTCTACGAGGTCTTTTAAGTGTAATGAAAATGTTTTACTTTTCAAAAGGAGATCATCAACGTAAACTTCGAGGTTCCTGCCTTTTTGATGCTTAAAGACGGTATCCATCATTCTTTGATATGTTGCGCCCGCATTTTTAAGACCGAAGGGCATTACGAGATAGCAGTAACACCCATTGTTTGTGATAAATGAGGTGTGCGGGACATCAGGTTTGTGCATTTTAATTTGATGATACCCAGAGAAAGCATCGAGAAAACTCATAAAATCATACCCAACCACGGAATCAACTAAGACATCTATCCGAGGCAGAGGGTAGCAATCTTTGAGACACGCTTTATTAAGTTTGGTGAAGTCTACGCACATGCGCCACTTCCCACCAGATTTCTTAACCATTACAACATTCGCCATCCACGTGGGATATTGAATTTCAGAAATAAAGCCTGCTTTCAGGAGTTTGGCAACCTCCTCTCTGATGGGCAACGCCATCTTGGTTGCCACTTCTCTCTTTTTTTGCTAGTCGGGCTTGTACTTGGGAGATACGTTCAGATGATGACAAGCCACATCCGGATCCACTCCTGGCATGTCCTCCGCTAACCAGGCGAAGACATCCAGGTTCTCCAAATGGCAGGAGATCAGCTCCACTTTTTCCTCCTCTAGTAACTCAGCATTGATGACCAGCTTCTTTTCTTCCTCTTCAGCAATAGGGACCTCTTGGGTCGCCTGGGCAGGTTCCAGGTGAGCACCTTCTCGATCTTTTCCTTCCTCAGCAGCCCTTGAGGATTCAGCAATTCCCAGAATTTCAGCTGTAGCCTTGGGAAGTGAAACGTCGGTGATCATGTTGACAGTTCGGACGTAGCACTCCCGAGCCACCTTTGGGTTACTTCTAACCCGATACTGCCTTCCCTCGGCGGCAAACTTAAGAGCAAGATGGAAGGTAGACACTACTTCCCGGTATGCATTGAGAATCAGCCTTCTGAAGATGGCGCAGTAGTTGCTTGGGGCATCCACCACCACGAAATTGATTAGCTTTATCACTCCTCCAAGAGAACTAGGAGCTTTACTGAACCCTCTACTTCTTTCTTTTCCCCAAAAAAACCATAAAGGGGCCTGTCGGTGGAAAGTAAAGGCTTTCCAGTTTTCAGGGCTTCGAAAGTTGGGCGGAAAAGGAGATTGACGGAGCTACCTGTATCAATCAAGATCTTGTGGACTGTATAATTTTCGATGATGACTTTGATGACCACCACATCGTCGAAAGGATTGGCATTGCGGGGAAGGTCATCCTGACCAAAGGTGACAATAATGCTTTCGGGGGGAGAACTTGTAGTGGCTGCTACTTCCTGCTTCAGAACACTCGCGTTGCTGGATTTGTGAGATGACTCTGCTCCAGCCCCTCCATGTATACAATAGATGTCCCCCAAGGGGCCCACATCATTGACTTCTATGCATTCGGCAGAAGGATGGATGTCTCCATAGCAGCCGGCGTCTTCGACGTCGGTGCATTCTTAGGTTACTTCCATTGTTTCTTTCTCTTTTTTCTTCTCAGCTGCTGGCTCAGCAGTTGACTCTTTTCGAACTAGGCCCCGGAGCTTTCCTTCTCCCAAGAGCTTCTCTATCAGAAAGCAGAGGGCCCGACAATTTTCAGTCAGATGCCCTCCCTCCTTGTGATATTCACAGAAGAAGTTCGGATTCCAATTTTGAACATCCGATCTCAGAGGAGCCGGTCTTCTGAAATCTGGCCTTTTCTGCAAGATCTGGACTACTTCGTCCATGGTGACATTTAAGGGAGTGAACGACTCTTCCGAGTCATCATATTGAGTGGGTGGAATGACTGGAGGTGGCTGTGCGGTATATTGCGGCAAGTATACCGGCATGATTTGCGGAAGAGGAACGGATGGAGCGGGTGCGATGACCAACGGTGGTTTCTGATTTTGAAACCGTTGATGGCCCATGAATGGTTGCTTATTTTTGTAGTTTCTTCCCCTTTGGGAATGGGGTTCGAAGTGGGATTGGTTCGGTGGCGGATGATGGAAGGACGGATTGGACTGCTCCTTGTCGCTTACCAGCTTTGCGACTTAGCCTGGATTGCTCTTTTCTCCTCTAATGAACATATTTGCCAAACTTATCATTTCCTGATAAGCCCTGGGCTCCCTTATATTTGCTTCAAATTTTAGGGGGCCCTCTCTTAAGCCATGGATGAGGGCAACACTATACAGCTCTGGATCCACATTTTGGACTTCCATGATCTCCTTCTGGAAGCGATCTACGAAACGGCCCCACGTTTCATCTTCCCACTGCTTTATATCGAAAAGGGCCGCCGGGCCGCTTTTCCTCTTCCTTGAGGTGGAGAACCTCAGCAAAAACTCCCTTCGCAGCTCAGCAAAACAACTAATCGATCTGGGGTGCAGCCCATAAAACCACTCCCTTGCTTGTCCTTCAAAGGAGGTCACAAGGAGTTTGCACTTAGTGGCATCAGTTAAGGTCCTAAGAGCGATGGCCGACTCGAAAGCTTGTAGATGAACAGTGGGAACAGTTTCTCCACTGAAAGCTGGCAGATGAGGCTCTCTGAAATTATTAGGGGCTGGCTCCCCCCGGACTTCGTCCACGAAGGGAGAAGTTTCTTCCATATCTTCATATAGAGGAGCAGGGTAGTAAGCCGCCGAAGCCGCGGCTACTCGCGAACAAGCCGCCTGGTAAGAGGACCGGGCAGCAGCTTCTGGCGGGTAGAAAGGGTGAGCAGTGGTCTCTGGCGGATATGACAAGTGGGCTGCTCCTTCTGGCGGATAGGACAGGCGGGCTGCATGAGAAGCCGCCCCCTGGAAATCGAGGACTCGAGCCGGCATGCCGTGCGCGGCTTCCTGGTAGAAGTTTTGCCTGGCCGCAAAACCTTCTTGCTGGATTGGAGGTTGGCGGCTTGTGGTAGCGGGTAAGGTGGAGGCGGAGGAGGAACTGGAGTCACCGCCTAATTAACCGCGGTTTGCTGTGGAACTAACCGCTCAGTTAATAGGGCCAAAGTCTGACTGATTGCGTCCAACCGCTGATCAGTCGCCCTCTGAGCCCGCTCGGCTTCTCTTCTGGATTGCTCCAAGGCTTCCCATAAAGAGTCCTCACTGTGATCGAAGCGGTATCCAAGGGGGAACTGGCGGTCTGACATTATGGCAAGGAGGATTTCACTGACAATCCGCGATCTGAAGGTCGCGTGTTTCTGTTGAGTCCGAAATCGCACCTCCGAAGAAAATCGGAGGCTGCGGACCGCCCGATTTTGTGTTGGTTGGTTCTGAATGACCTTTGCTGAAACTGAACTGGGCGATCTTAGTCCTTAGACCGCCCAGTCTGGGAGAAGTACCACTCGGAAGCGGTCTTTTGGGTAAACATATATGTGTGTATATAGCACCCCACACAAAGCCTCCCTATAAAAACTTCATGCATACATACACATATGTATATATATATTTGTATACATTTACTATAGTTTATAAATATATAGACTTGCATACATGCTTATATATACATATACACACATATTTGTATATATATACATAGACATACATATATCTGCATAGATGCTCTCATCTATAATTAACTCGCCGGACAACGACGACGACGTTTCCGAAACGGTAACACCCCCTTCTCATTTACGCAACACAACGATAATTTCATATTTAAGACATTATCATTTCGTATTCCCCGCTTAAAAGACTATATAAAAAAAACCTGGGGTGTTACAGCTTGGCAACAGAAAATTGAGCAGCGGAGGGAAAGAAATTTGGTGACGGGTTCAGTAACAAGTCGTGCGACTTGTTTCGAGACCGTGTTTTAAAAAAATGAATAGGGCGGTAACCCGCAACCCCTTTACCTGGCATAAGAAGATTAAGTGGCGGTGGTGGCGGCTTATTCAGTTGATCTCGTACTCTCTCCGCCTTCACCTTCATCAGCCGCAGCCCGGTCCTCACAGAATCCTCGGAAGCCGTTGCGGCCTTCTCAACTCTGACCGCATCCTCAGCCCGGGCGGGCTCCATAGCTCTGGTTGCATCTTCTCCAGGGAAGTCACCCACATTCAGGTCGGCAGAAGTCCCAAGCAGTTCATCCTGCTTCTTAAGGGTTTCAAAATCCTTAATAATATAGCTCAGAGACGTGCTATGAGCAGGGGCAGGGACCTGGTCGTCCGGCTTGGGGGAGGGGGTTGTTAGGCCCTCAGAAACTTCCCTTCCACGTGCCTTGCCTTGAAGATTACCCGTTCTCGGCTTTCTTGAAGCCGCTCTATTCCTCGCCTTCAGACTCTTGGCTTTCCTCAAAAGCCTCTCTGTGGTTGTCTCTGCTCTCTTCCGCTTCTTCGCCGACTCTTGTTCAGCTTGCTGCGAGCGGGCAGGGCTATCTTCAACATTCACCAGCGGCACCGGGCTTTGCTGTTCGTTCAGTTTGGGAGAGTCAACCGCCTCTCCATCATCCCTTATCTTCAGATTAAAACCCCCGGAAGGGGTGATCTCCATATTAAAAGAATCGTCGTCGTCAGTTTTCGAGAGGGCAGCTTCAGATTTTATCCGGTCTGCAAGAACGGGCGGATTGTCCTCCTTATTAGGAGGGGGAAGCAAATCAGCTGGGGGCGGCTTGGATCCACCCACTTCATCTTTGGTCAAATCAATAGTTAACTCAGGGGGCATGTCGGTCGGCTTGCCCTTGCAAGCGATGGTAACAGTCAGATCAACCTTTTCAGGCCGATGAGTCTTCTTCTTTTAACTCTTCTTCTCTTTCTCACGGTCTCCACGTTCTTTGGCCGACTTCTGGCGGTTTTTCGAGTTGGCCATAACGTTCACCATTTCGATCGGGCTTGTTAGTCGGAGTGTTCTAACCGCAAGAGGCGAGTAGCGATCCATGATAAAACTTCAATTATGCGGAAACAGAAGCTTCCAGAACATTTATAACCCACGAGGCAAGATTGGCGCGGTCTCCGGCTAGAACTAATATTTTTGAAATCTCTCCGGGATTTGAAAATATGCGGGGATTATGTTTACCCAGAAGACCGCATCCGAGTTGCCTTTCTCATAGACCGGGCGGTCTGAGAATGCAAGTCGCCCGGTTCAGATTCAACAGGGTCCATCAGCACCAGCCAACACAAACCAAGCGGTCTGGTAGAATTCAGATCGCCCCCAAGGATTGAAGATCACCAAGGCTCAAGTCCAGGAGGCAAGCCGCGGTCTCAAGATGGAGACCGCTCAGGTTGCGCCATGAAGGCTATCAAGGCTCAAGTCCAGGAGGCAGGCCGCGATCTCAAGACAGTGACCGCTCGAGATGCATCATTGCCTTGACCGCAGCATCATCAGTCTCCGTCCAGGACAGACCGGGAGCGCAACCCGCGCGGCTTCACTCTTTTCTCCTCTCTGTATCCCGTCACCGCCTGCTCGATTCTCCTGTGCCCGGGAAGGCGGTTATTTTATCCCTGCCCGTTCGGGCAGGACCCTGAGCCTATAAATGGGGGCGGCAACATTCCCAAGACACGCACACTCGAATCTAGGAGCTCGCTTGTTTGAGCTGCGGTCTCGAGTTTCCCGTCTTGCGACCTGTCTGACCGGCCGGCTTCTTACTTTCTTCTCTTGCAGCCCTCTGTAATCTCTTTATTTCAATCAAAGGAAAGCCCATCACAGGAGTGGCATTCGTCGTGACAGGCGAAGTCTGGCTTTGACCGTTGCCAGCGGTCTCAATTTCTCTAACCAAAAAGTAACCGACAGCCTGCATCCTCCGATTTCCTTCGGAGGTGCGATTTCGGATTCAACAATACTGGCATTATTAGAGGAATAGGAATGGATGGAGCGGATGCGATGGCCAATGGTGGTTTCTGATCCTGAAACTGTTGATGGCCGATGAAAGGTTGTTTGTGCTTGTAATTCCTACCCTCTGGGAATGGGGCTCGAAATGGGTTTGGTTTGCTTGTGGATGGATGAAGGATGAGTTGGATTGCTCCTTGTCGCTCACCAATTTCGCGATGTACCCGGGGTTGCTTTTCTCCCCCCTTATGAACATATTAGCCAAACTTATCATTTCCTGATAAGTCCTTGGCTCCCTAATATTTGCTTCAAATTTCAGAGGGCCTTCCCTCAAGCCATGAATCAAGGCCACCCTGTTAAATTCTGGATCTACATTCTGAACCTTCATGATTTCCTTTTGGAAATGATCCACGAAACGGGCCCACGTTTCGTCTTCCCGCTGCCTAATTTCAAAAAGGGCTGCCGGGCCACTTTTTCTCTTTCTAGAAGTGGAAAATCTGAGCAGAAAACTCCCTGAGCAACTCAGCGAAGCAGCTAATTGACCGGGGATGCAACCCATATAACCACTCCCTTGCTTGTCCATCAAAGGATGTCACAAGGAGTTTGCATTTGGTTGCATCCGAGAGAGTTCTTAAGGCGATGGCCGACTCGAAGGCCTGAAGATGAACAGTAGGATCCGTTTCTCCATTGTATGCCAGCAGACGTGACTCTCTGAAATTATTTGGGGCTGGCTCCCCTCGGACTTCGTCCACGAAGGGAGAATTTTCTTCAGCATCCTCATATAGAAGAGGAGTAGAGTAGTAAGCCGCCTGACCTACGACTACTCGCGGACAAGCCGCCTGATAGGAAGAGCGGGGCAGCGACTTCTGGCGGGTAGGAAAGACGGGCAGCTCCCTCTGGCGGGTAGGAGAGGCGGGAAGTGTGAGAAGCCGCCCCCTGAAAATCGAGAACACGGGCCGGCATGCTTCGTGCGGCCTCTTGATAAAAGTTTTGCCGGGCTGCAAAACCTTCTTGTAGCGGTTGGAAATTGGCGACTTATGGTAGCGGGTACGGAGGTGGAGGAGGAGGGATTGGCGTCACCGCCTGGTTAACCACGGTCTGCTGAGGGACCAACCGCTCGGTTAACAGTGCCAGGGCCTGACTGATCGCGTCCAGACGCTGACCAGTCGCCTTTTGAGCCCGTTCGGCTTCTCTCTTCGACTGCTCCAAAGCCTCCCACAGGGAATCTTCACTATGGTCGGAGTGGTCTCCCAGAGGGAACTGGCGGTCTGACATCTTCTTCAAAGATTTCACTAACAGTCCGCGATCTGAATGTTGCGTGTTTCTGTTGAATCCCAAGTGGGGCGGCCTCTCCATTCAAACCGCCCAGGTGGGGCGGCTTCTCCTTCAAGTCGCCCAGGTGGGGCGGTCTCTCCCTTCAGACCGCGCGGGTAGGAGGCCTCCTCCTTCAATCCGCGCGGGTAGGTGGCCTCCTCCTTCAGTCCGCGCGGTTATGCGGCCTCCTCCTTCAGTCCGCGCGGGTAGCCGGCCTCCTCCTTCAGTCCGCACGGGTAGGCGACCTTCTCCTTCCGTCCGCGCGGGTAGGCGGCCTCCTCCTTCAGTCCGCGCGGGTAGGCGGCCTCCTCCTTCGGACCGCGCGGGTAGGCGGCCTCCTCCTTCAGTCCGCGCGGGTAGGCGGCCTCCTCCTTCAGTCCGCGCGGGTAGGCGGCCTCCTCCTTCAGTCCGCGCGGGTAGGTGGCCTCCTCCTTCAGTCCGCGCGGGTAGAACTCCTATCACCGGCTCACCGGAGATGACGACATCGACCCAGAGCCTATAAATAGGACCCTCGACCATGAAGAAAGGACAGGCAAGTTGGGGGCAAAACCGACGGCTAGAAACAGTCAGACCGCACCGAGCTGTGACCTGTCCGGGCGACCTGTCCGGGGCGACCTGTCCGGGCGACCTGTCCGGGCGACCTGTCCGGGCGACCTGTCCGGGCGACCTGTCCGGGCGACCTGTCCGGGAGACCTGTCCGGGCGACCTCAGCGACCTGTCCGGGCGACCTCAGCGACTTGTCCGGGCGACCTCAGCGACTTGTCCGGGCGACCTCGGCAAACAGCCCGCGCGGTTTGATGAACAACAGTTGCGATGAAGATGCGAGATTTGGCCTAAAATACACTCAATCTTAAAACGGCCATAACTTTTGATCCGGGTGTCGGAATTCAGAAATTCAAAGCCCGACGCGACCGGATCGAGCCGAACTATCCAAAAATTGAATTGGTTTCCCATTCAGCCACGTTTCAGCCCTCAGATTTCAAAAATTCTGCTCCGTTTGAAAGTTATTTCAGTTTTTCCCGTTCAGCATTTCCTGTTTTCATGGATCATTCGTCCAAGAGCCTCGGGCATCCCTCCGATCATCCAGAAATGCGTGTGCAAAACAACGACATCCATCACCTATTAGCGGAGACCATTCCACTCAAAGGACAAGTGGATTCTTAACTTCATACTGCAACAACTACTAATGACAAACTTTTCAGCAATCATATACAACATTTGGCGCATCTTGAAGCAGAAGAGCCCTCTACTCCTCACCATGAGTTCTATAATGTGTGTATGAGTAATTCTCCATATCATGCTGATGGTCTAACCTTTCTTGCAGGACGATACCAAGATCCTTCCCATTATTAAACAAAATTTGTTGGGAGGTTGTTCCGAGTCGAACCTCGTCCAGCCAGATCAGGTCCCATTGGGAAATTAAGTCCTAACTGGACAGACCCAATTTATCATCAAGGTATTAAGAAGTGGAATTTATCATCTCTAGATAACTGTAGTCATGTGATGGTGAAGACATGACGACGATCTCAAAACGGTTCTATCCTTAATGATAATGCCCTCATTTGTTTGCATTTTGATATCAAATGAAGTGGATACAATACTGACACTCTTCCTTGTGACTTGCTTATTCCTTTTTACTTATTATCAAACTCACTGAACCACGGAGACATTGCCAAGTTCTGCTCGAACCCCCTCGGATTGTAGTCATTAGCGTAAAACCATGAAGATCATGTGTAGCGGGAGTTTTCGCACACGTGTAGTGGTAGCTTGCCAATTCCCGTGCGGTGGTCTTCAGAACCTTGGATCCCGCTGATATCCGACACACCCCTGCATCAAGGGAGGTCTAGGTGAATGTTGGCTCTATCATGCCCCGAGAGGGATATAGTTACAGCTTTGATGATCTTTCTGAGGAAAGCAATGTCGGTATAGCCTCCGCGGCATAACCACACCTGCCCAACTGATCATCTTAGTCTGTGACCATCGAATACTCCTAGGTACTCTCAAGCGATGCCTAAGCGTGACCCACAACTGAGTTGATCTATCTGAGGAAAGCAATGTTCGCCGCCTAGGCCCACCTGCCCAATTGATCAACTCGGCTTGTAGCCCTAGGCAAGAGAGCAGTTGAGTCGTTTACAGCCCTTATGACCACTTGAGGAAAGCAATGTTCGCCGCCTAGGCCAACCTGCCCACTTGGTCATCTGGGTCTGTACTTCCTTTTTTCTTTATTTCAACAGCTCTTATGACCACTTGAGGAAAGCAATGTTCGCCGCCTAGGCCCACCTGCCCACTTGGTCATCTGAGTCTGTAGCCATTCCTTTTTTCCTTACAGGAAAATTATCTCTCTTATGATCCTTGATCATTTGGAGAAAGCAATATCTAACAGGTACAAATATTGGCCCACTTGGTCATTTAAAAGTTGAAAAACTTTTAGACCAGGCGGTTTCATCTATCAAGCCGGGTCGGTTTGAAAGAGTACTACAGGTTATGAAAAATGGCTGCATAATATGCTAGCCAAGTGGGTAAAATGTATCTGGCTTTATAGCTAGAAAGCGGGCTACAACAGGAAGCCAAAGGCAATATTTCCGACTCGAGATAATCAAGTCAAGGCTTTCATTCTAATAGTCGGGAAATGGACTTATTGATCCTCTGGGTTGCATTCTAACTGCACGACTCGTTGCTCACGTTCAGAGCTTATGAAGATATAATCTCTGGCAGTTTCAGGCCGCGATTCATCTTCACTGAGGCAATTATTCTTTTGGAGATATCTTTTCCCTGGAGGTTTTTCAGAAAAGATTTGAAGTTTATAAGGAATAATGCTAAAACAGAAGATCGCATATGAATATTCACAAGTAAGTAAAATAGCAAAGACTAATAGTTATGAATTCATTAATACCTGCTTTATGTTCTCGTTTGCAGAGATTAGCAGGTATTCGCGAGTTCTCTTCAGGTACTCGCGTTATAGATTATTTTATACCTGCTTTATGTTCTCTTTTTGCAGAGATTAGTAGGTATTCGCGAGTTCTCTTCAGGTACTCGCGTTATAGATTATTTTATACCTGCTTTGAGTTCTCTTTTGCAGAGATTAGTCGGTGTTTGCGAGTTCTCTTCACGTACTCGCGTTATATTTCGTACCTGCTTTGAGTTCTCTTTTGCAGAGATTAGCAGGTATTCGCGAGAGTTCTTCAGGTACTCGCGTTATGTTTTATACCTGCTGTGAGTTCTCTTTTGCAGAGATTAGCAGGTGTTCGCGAGGTCTCTTCAGGTACTCGCGTTAGGTTTTATACCTGCTTTGAGTTCTCTTTTGCAGAGATTAGCAGGTGTTCGCGAGTTCTCTTCAGGTACTCGCTTTGTAGTTTGTTTTATACCTGTTTTAAGTTCTCTTTTGAGATTAGCAGGTGCTCGCGAGTTCTCTTCAGGTACTCGCGTTATGTTTTATACCTGCTTTGAGTTCTCTTTTGCAGAGATTAGCAGGTGCTCGCGAGTTCTCCTTCAGGTACTCGCGTTATATTTTATACCTACTTTAAGTTCTCTTTTGCAGAGATTAGTAGGTGTTTGCGAGTTCTCTTCACGTACTCGCGTTATATTTCGTACCTGCTTTGAGTTCTCTTTTGCAGAGATTAGCAGGTATTCGCGAGGTTTCTTCAGGTACTCGCGTTATGTTTTATACCAGCTATGAGTTCTCTTTTGCAGAGATTAGCAGGTGTTCGCGAGGTCTCTTCAGGTACTTCACGTTATGTTTTATACCTGCTTTGAGTTCTCTTTTGCAGAGATTAGTAGGTGTTCGCGAGTTCTCTTCAGGTACTCGCATTGTAGTTTGTTTTATACCTGTTTTAAGTTCTCTTTTGAGATTAGCAGGTGCTCGCGAGTTCTCTTCAGGTACTCGCGTTATGTTTTATACCTTCTTTGAGTTCTCTTTTGCAGAGATTAGCAGGTGCTCGCGAGTTCTCTTCAGGTACTCGCGTTATGTTTTTATACCTGCTTTGAGTTCTCTTTTGCAGAGATTAGCAGGTGCTCGCGAGGTCTCTTCAGATACTCGCGTTATATTTTATACCTGCTTTGAGTTCTCTTTTGCAGAGATTAGCAGGTGCTCGCGAGGTCTCTTCAGGTACTCGCGTTATATTGTATACCTGCTTTGAGTTCTCTTTTGCAGAGATTAGCAGGTGCTCGCGAGGTCTCTTCAGGTACTCGCGTTATATTTTATACCTGCTTTGAGTTCTCTTTTGCAGAGATTAGCAGGTGTTCGCGAGGTCTCTTCAGGTACTTCGCGTTATATTTTATACCTGCTTTGAGTTCTCTTTTGCAGAGATTAGCAGGTGTTCGCGAGGGTCTCTTCAGGTTCTCGCGTTATGTTTTATACCTGCTTTGAGTTCTCATTTGCAGAGATTAGCAGGTGTCGCGAGTTCTCTTCAGGTACTCGCGTTATATTACATTTCATACCTGCTTGAGTTCTCTTTTGCAGAGATTAGCAGGTATTCGCGAGGTTTCTTCAGGTACTCGCGTTATGTTTTATACCTGCTGTGAGTTTCTCTTTGCCAGAGATTAGCAGGTGTTCGCGAGGTCTCTTCAGGTACTCGCGTTATGTTTTATACCTGCTTTGAGTTCTCTTTTGCAGAGATTAGCAGGTGTTCGCGAGGTCCTCTTCAGTACTCGCGTTATGTTTTATACCTGCTTTGAGTTCTCATTTGCAGAGATTAGCAGGTGTTCGCGAGTTCTCTTCAGGTACTCGCGTTATATTACATTTCATATCTGCTTTGAGTTCTCTTTTGCAGAGATTAGCAGGTATTCGCGAGTTCTCTTCAGGTACTCGCGTTATATTACATTTCATACCTGCTTTGAGTTCTCTTTTGCTGAGATTAGCAGGTATTCGCGAGGTTTCTTCAGGTACTCGCGTTATGTTTTATACCTGCTGTGAGTTCTCTTTTTGCAGAGATTAGCAGGTGTTCGCGAGGTCTATTCAGGTACTCGCGTTATGTTTTATACCTGCTTTATGTTCTGTTTTTGCAGAGATTAGCAGGTATTCGCGAGGTCTCTTCAGGTACTCGCGTTATGTCTTTTACCTGCCTTTAAGTTCTCTTTTGCAGAGATTTGCAGGTGTTCGCGAGGTCTCTTCAGGTACTCGCGTTATATTTTATACCTGCTGTGAGTTCTCTTTTGCAGAGATTAGCAGGTGCTCGCGAGGTCTCTTCAGGTACTCGCGTTATATTGTATACCTGCTTTGAGTTCTCTTTTGCAGAGATTAGCAGGTGTTCGCGAGGTCTCTTCAGGTACTCGCGTTATGTTTTATTCCTGCTTTATGTACTCTTTTTGCAGAGATTAGCAGGTATTCACGAGTTCTCTTCAGGTACTCGCGTTATAGATTATTTTATACCTGCTTTGAGTTCTCTTTTGCAGAGATTAGCAGGTGTTTGCGAGTTCTCTTCAGGTACTCGCGTTATATTTCGTACCTGCTTTGAGTTCTCTTTTGCAGAGATTAGCAGGTGTTCGCGAGTTCTCTTTAGGTACTCGCATTGTAGTTTGTTTTATACCTGTTTTAAGTTCTCTTTTGAGATTAGCAGGTGCTCGCGAGTTCTCTTCAGGTACTAGCGTTATGTTTTATACCTGCTTTGAGTTCTCTTTTGCAGAGATTAGCAGGTGCTCGTGAGTTCTCTTCAGGTACTCGCGTTATGTTTTATACCTGCTTTGAGTTTTCTTTTGCAGAGATTAGCAGGTGCTCGCGAGGTCTCTTCAGATACTCGCGTTATATTTTATACCTGCTTTGAGTTCTCTTTGCAGAGATTAGCAGGTGCTCGCGAGGTCTCTTCAGGTACTCGCGTTATGTCTTTTACCTGCCTTTAAGTTCTCTTTTGCAGAGATTTGAAGGTGTTCGCGAGTTCTCATCAGGTACTCGCGTTATGTTTACACCTGCTTTGAGTTCTCTTTTGCAGAGATTAGCAGGAGTTCGCGAGTTCTCTTCAGGTACTCGCTTTATATTATATTTCATACCTGCTTTGAGTTTTCTTTTGCAGAGATTAGCAGGTGCTCGCGAGGTCTCTTCAGATACTCGCGTTATATTTTATACCTGCTTTGAGTTCTCTTTTGCAGGAGATTAGCAGGTGCTCGCGAGGTCCCTTCAGGTACTCGCGTTATGTCTTTTACCTGCCTTTAAGTCTCTTTTGCAGAGATTTGAAGGTGTTCGTGAGTTCTCATCAGGTACTCGCGTTATGTTTACACCTGCTTTGAGTTCTCTTTTGCAGAGATTAGCAGGAGTTCGCGAGTTCTCTTCAGGTACTCGCTTTATATTATATTTCATACCTGCTTTGAGTTCTCTTTTGCAGAGATTAGCAGGTATTCGCGAGGTTTCTTCAGGTACTCGCGTTATATTACATTTCATACCTGCTTTGAGTTCTCTTTTGCAGAGATTAGCAGGTATTCGCGAGGTCTTTTCAGGTTATCGCGTTATGTTTTATACCTGCTTTGAGTTCTCTTTTGCAGAGATTTGCAGGTATTCATGAGTTCTCTTCAGGTACTCGCATTATATTGTATACCTGCTTTGAGTTCTCTTTTGCAGAGATTAGCAGGTGTTCGCGAGGTCTTTCAGGTACTCGCGTTATATTTTATACCTGCTTTTGAGTTCTCTTTTGAAGAGATGACAGGTGTTTCGCGAGTTTCTCTTCAGGTACTCGCATTGTAGTTTGTTTTATACCTGTTTTATGTTCTCGTTTTGCAGAGATTAGCAGGTATTCGCGAGTTCTCTAAAGGTACTCGCATTATAGATTGTTTTATACCTGCTTTATGTTCTCTTTTTGCAGAGATTAGCAGGTATTCGCGAGTTCTCTTCAGGTACTCGCGTTATAGATTATTTTATACCTGCTTTGAGTTCTCTTTTGCAGAGATTGACATGTGTTCGCGAGTTCTCTTCAGGTACTCGCATTGTAGTTTGTTTTATACCTGTTTTATGTTCTCCTTTTGTAGAGATTAGCAGGTATTCGCGAGTTCTCTAAAGGTACTCGCATTATAGATTGTTTTATACCTTCTTTATGTTCTCTTTTTGCAGAGATTAGCAGGTATTCGCGAGTTCACTTCAGGTACTCGCGTTTATAGATTATTTTATACCTGCTTTGAGTTCAATTTTGCAGAGATTGACAGGTGTTTCGCGAGTTCTGTTCAGGTACTCGCATTGTAGTTTGTTTTATACCTGTTTTATGTTCTTCTTTTGCAGAGATTAGCAGGTATTCGCGAGTTCTCTTCAGGTACTCGCGTTATAGATTATTTTATACCTTGCTTTGAGTTCTCTTTGCAGAGATTGACAGGTGTTCGCGAGTTCTCTTCAGGTACTCGCGTTATAGATTATTTTATACCTGCTTTGAGTTCTCTTTTGCAGAGATTGACAGGTGTTCGCGAGTTCTCTTCAGGTACTCGCATTGTAGTTTGTTTTATACCTGCTTTATGTTCTCCTTTTGCAGAGATTAGCAGGTATTCGCGAGTTCTCTAAAGGTACTCGCATTATAGATTATTTTATACCTGCTTTATGTTCTCTTTTTGCAGAGATTAGCAGGTATTCGCGAGTTCTCTAAAGGTACTCGCATTATAGATTGTTTTATACCTGCTTTATGTTCTCTTTTTGCAGAGATTAACAGGTATTCGTGAGTTCTCTAAAGGTACTCGCATTATAGATTGTTTTATACCTGCTTTATGTTCTTTTTTGCAGAGATTAGCAGGTATATTCGCGAATTCTCTTCAGGTACTCGCGTTATAGATTATTTTATACCTGCTTTGAGTTCTCTTTTGCAGAGATTGACAGATATTCGCGAGTTCTCTAAAGGTACTCGCATTATAGATTGTTTTTATACTGCTTTATGTTCTCTTTTTGCAGAGATTAGCAGGTATTCGCGAGTTCTCTAAAGGTACTCGCATTATAGATTGTTTTATACCTGCTTCATGTTCTCTTTTTGCAGAGATTAGCAGGTATTCGCGAGTTCTCTTCAGGTACTCGCGTTATAGATTATTTTATACTTGCTTTATGTTCTCGTTTTGCAGAGATTAGCAGGTATTCGCGAGTTCTCTAAAGGTACTCGCATTATAGATTGTTTTATACCTGGTTTATGTTCTCTTTTTGTAGAGATTAGCAGGTATTCGCGAGTTCTCTAAAGGTACTCGCATTATAGATTGTTTTATACCTGCTTTATGTTCTCTTTTTGCAGAGATTAGCAGGTATTCGCGAGTTCTCTAAATGTACTCGCATTATAGATTGTTTTATACCTGCTTTATGTTCTCTTTTGCAGAGATTAGTAGGTATTCGCGAGTTCTCTTCAGGTACTCGCGTTATAGATTATTTTATACCTGCTTGGAGTTCTCTTTTGCAGAGATTGACAGATATTCGCGAGTTCTCTAAAGGTACTCGCATTATAGATTCTTTTTATACCTGCTTTATGTTCTCTTTTTGCAGAGATTAGCAGGTATTCGCGAGTTCGATAAAGGTACTCGCATTATAGATTGTTTTATACCTGCTTCATGTTCTCTTTTTGCAGAGATTAGCAGGTATTAGCGAGTTCTCTTCAGGTACTCGCGTTATAGATTATTTTATACTTGCTTTATGTTCTCTTTTTTGCAGAGATTAGCAGGTATTCGCGAGTTCTTAAAGGTACTCGCATTATAGATTGTTTTTATACCTGCTTTATGTTCTCTTTTTGCAGAGATTAGCAGGTATTCGCGAGTTCTCTAAAGGTACTCGCATTATAGATTGTTTTATACCTGCTTTATGTTCTCTTTTGCAGAGATTACAAGGTGCTCGCGAGTTCTCTTCAGGTACTCGCGTTATGTTTTATACCTGCTTTGAGTTCTCTTTTGCAGAGATTAGCAGGTGGTCGCGAGTTCTTTTCAGGTACTCGCGTATATTTTATACCTGCTTTGAGTTCTCTTTTGCAGAGATTAGCAGGTGTTCGCGAGGTCTCTTCAGGTACTCGCGTTATGTTTTATACCTGCTTTGAGTTCTCTTTTGCAGAGATTAGCAGGTGTTCGCGAGGTCTCTCAGGTACTCGCGTTATTTTTGTATACCTGCTTTGAGTTCTCTTTTGCAGAGATTAGCAGGTGTTCGCGAGGTCTCTTCAGGTACTCGCGTTATTTTTGTATACCTGCTTTGAGTTCTCTTTTTGCAGAGATTAGCAGGTGTTCGCGAGGTCTCTTCAGGTACTCGCGTTATATTTTATACCTGCTTTGAGTTCTCTTTTGCTGAGATTAGCAGGTGCTCGCGAGGTCTCTTCAGGTACTCGTGTTTTATTGTATACCTGCTTTGAGTTCTCTTTTGCAGAGATTAGCAGGTGTTCGCGAGGTCTCTTCAGGTACTCGCGTTATATTTTATATACCTGCTTTGAGTTCTCTTTTGCAGAGATTAGCAGTTGTTCGCGAGGTCCTCTTCAGGTACTCGCGTTATATGTATACCTGCTTTGAGTTCTCTTTTGCAGAGATTAGCAGGTGTTCGCGAGATCCTCTTCAGGTACTCGCGTTATGTTTTATACTTGATTTGAGTTCTCTTTTGCAGAGATTAGCAGTGTGTTCGCGAGGTCTCTTCAGGTACTCGCGTTATGTTTTATACCTGCTTTGAGTTCTCTTTTGCAGAGATTAGCAGGTGTTCGCGAGGTCTCTTCCGGTACTCGCGTTATGTTTTATACCTGCTTTGAGTTCTCTTTTGCAGAGATTAGCAGGTGTTCGCGAGGTCTCTTCAGGTACTCACGTTATATTTTATACCTGCTTTGAGTTCTCTTTTGCAGAGATTAGCAGGTGTCGCGAGGTCTCTTTAGGTACTCGCGTTTTATTGTATACCTGCTTTGAGTTCTCTTTTGCAGAGAATTAGCAGGTGTTCGCGAGGTCTCTTCAGGTACTCGCGTTATGTTTTATACATGCTTTGAGTTTTCTTTTGCAGAGATTAGCAGGTGTTCGCGAGGTCTCTTCAGGTACTCGCGTTATATTGTATACCTACTTTGAGTTCTCTTTTGCAGAGATTAGCAAGGTGTTCGCGAGGTCTCTTCAGGTACTCGCGTTATGTTTTATACCTGCTTTGAGTTCTCTTTTGCAGAGATTAGCAGGTGCTCGCGAGGTCTCTTCTGCTACTCGTGTTATAGTTTCTCTTATACCTGCTTTGAGTTCTCTTTTGCAGATGTTAGCAGGTATTCGCGAGTTCTCTTCAGGTACTCGCGCCACGTTCTTTCTTTACTTATCGAGTTCTCCTCAGAGACTAGTAGGTGATTACTAGTCAACCTCGGAGGACAAAGTGAGCCGGATGTTCGCAAGTTCCCTTCAGGTACTTGTGAATTGTGTTCTATATTTTCTATGACTCTCTTCCCTCACAGGAGAAAGAATAGGCATTTCACTAGTTCCTTTGTGGAGAGGCATCAGGTACTCGCTCCCTCTTTGTCTTTCCCACTCTTTCGATAGTTTACCAGTAGCGGATCACGATTTTTTGTGGGTCACTACCTACTTTTTCGAAGTATTCTTGGAAATTTGAAAACGTGCGGGGATTATGTTGACCAGAAATCGGCGATCCTACCCTGGGAGGCCTCTTTGCTACATTTTTGCAGATTATACGCCCGGGAAGGATTAGACCTCACGCGAAGGCACTTTTTACACCCGAAAGTGGTAAGAAGGGGCAGCGTCATCCTTCAAACCGCCCAAGTGGGGCAGCTCCATTCAAACCGCCCAGGTGGGGCGGCTTCTCCCTTCAAGTCGCCCAGGTGGGGCGGTCTCTCCCTTCAGACCGCGCGGGTAGGCAACCTCCTCCTTCAGTCCGCGCGGGTAGGCGGCCTCCTCCTTCAGTCCGCGCGGGTAGGCGGCCTCCTCCTTCAGTCCGCGCGGGTAGGCGGCCTCCTCCTTCAGTCCGCGCGGGTAGGCGGCCTCCTCCTTCAGTCCGCGCGGGTAGGCGGCCTCCTCCTTCAGTTCGCGCGGGTCGGCGGCCTCCTCCTTCAGTCGCGCGGGTAGGCGGCCTCCTCCTTCAGTCCGCGCGGGTAGGCGGCCTCCTCCTTCGGACAGCGCGGGTAGGCGGCCTCCTCCTTCAGTCCGCGCGGGTAGGCGGCCTCCTCCTTCAGTCCGCGCGGGTAGGCGGCCTCCTCCTTCAGTCTGCGCGGGTAGGCGGCCTCCTCCTTCAGTCTGCGCGGGTAGAACTCCTGTCACCGGCTTACCGGAGGTGACAACATCGACCCAGAGCCTATAAATAGGACCCTCGACCATGAAGAAAGGACACGCAAGTTGGGGGCAAAACCGGCGGCTAGAAACAGTCAGACCGCACCGAGCTGCGACCTGTCCGGGCGACCTGTCTGGGCGACCTGTCCGGGCGACCTGTCCGGGCGACCTGTCTGGGTGACCTGTCCGGGCGACCTGTCCGGGAGACCTGTCCGGGCGACCTCAGCGACCTGTCCGGGCGACCTCAGCGACTTGTCGGGCGACCTCAGCGACTTGTCCGGGCTACCTCGGCAAATAGCCCGTGCGGCTTACTCTTTTCTTACCCGCAACTCTCTTGTATTCATTCAATTTTCCATGTACTAAATACAATGAGCTGTAATACAGATTATTAAATAAAGGGAAAGCCCGTCGCAGGAGTGGCATTTGCCGCGGCGGGCGAAGTCTGGCCTCGCCGCAAGCTAGCGGCCCTCTCTTCTTCTCTTCTCCCCTATTCACTCGCAACTCAAGTAACCAGCTGCTCGCGGCCTCCTTTTCCCCCTATTTTCTCGAGTAGATCGTGGAGGTGCCATTTTGGATTCAACAGTACTATTACTAGGGGAGGCAAGCAGGGCAGAAAATGAAGCTGAAAAGGAAGATGTGGCAGATGGTGAGAAAGACAAAGAAACTGAAACTCAGGGGGAGCTGGATACTACAATGAATGAAGCTGAAAATGAAAAAGGACAGCCAGATGCTGTATTGGCTGAAGCTGAAGCTCAGGTGGAGCCAGATGCAGTTTTAACTAATGCTGAAATAGAAATAGAAGGCTCTGAAGTTCCATTCCAGGGGGAGCACACCACTGTGACTCAGGGGGAGCTGAGGGTACAATCTGCTACTGAGAAAGAGCAACCCACCAAAGTATTCAAAAGAAAAAGAAAGACTCCTCCTACACCTCCTGAATAATGATTGAAAATAATGCTGATATACTTTACCTTATAATTGAATACTAAACATGAAGTCTGTTTATATAATTCTGGGAAGCTTGTTTATATGATCTCTCTTTCTAATTTCTCTTCTGATTGTTTGACATATTTCTGTTCTATATAATTGCCTTGCTGAGTTGATTAAATGTAGTACAATTTCCCTCTAAATAGGGTTAAGACAAATAGTGGGAGATTGTTGCGAAAAAGATTTCTCTTAACCCCTAAAAATGAGTTGAATATGAATTCCAAGAAAGGAAAATCAAGGTAAGTAAATATGCGTCGAATAGTTTCGACGCAACGTCAAAATAAAGTCGACGTTTCTATCAGAATGAGTCGAAGTAGCTCCAAGCAGAATTCGACGTACCCTATGTCGACGTAGCTCTGACTTCTGGTGACGTATCTTGAGAAGTCGACGCACCCTAGTCGACGCACCTTCCTTATTCTCCTCTCGACGTTCTGCCAGGACGAATTCGACGCCAACGTCGAATAGTAATCGACGCACGTCGATTTCTATGATTAATTCAAAAATCGCCAGATCTCTTCCTTCTTTCATAGATCTGATTTATATGGAATCAAATTATTCTTTATAGCCGTTCAGAATTATTCTTTTCCTCTAATGATTTCTTGGCTAATTTGATTAAATCCATTATGGACACTATTTGAAATCAGAATGAATACTTTCCTTCTATGGATATAATTGTTATGGAAATTCTCCTTCTTTCTAATACTCTGCCTGCTAATTGATTACTCTCCTATAGTGTTATTTTAATGAACAGAGCTATAAATAACAAGGTGGTCGGCAGAGAGCAAAAGGAGTGATCCACCATTTGTACATTTGAAAAGAGAAAAAGCTCCCAAGTAAAAAGAAAGAGAGTTGAGAAAGATTCCTGCAGCAAGCATCAAGCATTCTTCTTCTTCTGCTTCTAAAGCCATATTGCTGCAAAAGTCTGAAAAGCTTACAATCTCCTTCTCACTATAGAAGGGAAATTTAATTCACTACTTCTTGTGCATCCAATCTTCTTGCTAGGAAGAAGATTCATTCTTGTCTTAAATACTTCTTTTCCTTTTTCTTATTTTCATTCTCACATACTAAAAGAGTTTTTAGAATCACTCTTCAAAAAATTCAGTTGTACTGGTTCTAAGAGTCTCCTTTTCAAAAGACTCAGTTGGTTCTAAGTGTCTCATTGCCAAAAGACTCAGGGTGGTTCTAAGAGTCTCCTTATCAAAAGACTCAGTGCAAGATAGTGAATTTCCTACCAAGGGGGTAGAAGAGTGGACTACCCAAAGTTTGGGGAACCACTATATTTCTTTGTGTTGTGCTGCGATTTTTCTTATTGCATTTATTTTTCTTTACTTGTTAATTCTAGTTGGTGTGTGGGAAGCTCTAATCTGTGATCACTACATCCATATATATATAATTATTAACTTTGCACAAAAATATTTTAAATCTCTATTCACCCCCCCCCCCTCTAGAGAATTCTAGTGAGGTTAACTGTGCACTTTCACATTCGATGTAGGGCTCCGATCTCATTTCGAAAAGGTGTTGTGGGCAATAACCTAACAGCTGGATCAAAGTTATGGATGTTTGAAGTTTAGGTCTCAATTGGAGCAAAATCCCTCATTTCCTCTGTAATCCACTAGCTGTCGACCACTAAATGAACTCGATCGGGTAAATCCTATTCTCCATAGGATGTATGGCTCTGAGCTCATTCCAAAAAGGTGTTTGGGCAATATCCGGACAACTGGATCAATAGTTATAGCTGTTTGAAGTTTAGGTGTTAGTTGGAGCTAATCACACATTACCACTGCAACTCAATGTATAGACCACGAAATGAACTAGATTGGGTTAAACTTTCTCTCCATTGAATGTATGGCTCAGAGCTCATTTCGAAGAGGTTTTGTGGGCCAAAATCAGACAACCTGATCAAAAGTTATGGCTGTTTCAAGTTTAGGTGTCATTTGGAGCTAAATTGGCATTACCAGTGCAACCCGCTACATATCGACAACTAAATGAACTGCAATGGGTAAAACTTGTGCTTCAATGAATGTAGGGCTCCAAGCTCATTCCAAAAAGGTGTTGCGCGCAAAAATCGGACAATAAGATCAAAAGTTATGGTTGTTTTAGTTTACGTGTCAAGAGGAGCTAAATCCCTCATTACTATTGCAACTGCTGTATATTGACCACTAAAATGAGCTGGAATGGTTTAAAATGGTGCTCCATTGGATGTATTCCTCCGAGCATATTCTGAAAAGGTGTTGTGGGAAAAAATTATACATACAAATCCAATGTTATGGACGTTAGAAGTTTAGGTGTCATTTGGAGCTAAATTTCGCATTACCGCTGCAACACGCTATATATCGACAACTAAATGAACTGTAATGGGTAAAACTTGTGCTCCAATGAATGTTTTGACCCGAACTCATTCTGAAAAGGTTGTGGGGGCAAAATAAGACAACCGCATCAAAAGTTATTTGTGTTTAAAGTTTAAGTATCATTTAGAGCTAAATCTCTCATTTTCACCACAACCAGCATAAAAAATTCTGTCATTTTGAAGTGTATGTGTCATTTGGAGCTAAATCTAGTATTACCACTACAACTCACTGTATATCGACCTCTAAATGAGCTGGAATGGGTTAAAATTGTTCTCCATTGGATTTAGGGCTCCGATCTCATTCTGAAAAGGTATTGGGGGGAAAATTGGACTACTGGAAAGGTGTTGTCTTATTCGAGAATGGGTAAATCTTATTCTCTGTTGGATGGAGAATACGAGGTCTTTTCGAAAAAGTTTTGTGCAAAAAAATCGAACAACCGGATCAAAATTTATGGCTGCTTGAAGTTTAGGTGTAATTTGGAGCTAAATCCGCATTACCACTGGAACCCACCGTATATCGAACAATAAACAAACTTGAATGGCTATATCCACTCTACATTGAATGTAGGACTCTGAGCTCATTCTAAAGAGGTATTATGGGCAAAATTTGGGCAATTTGATCAAGTGTTCTGTCTGTTTGAAGTTTATGTGTCATTTGGAGCTAAATCCCCCATTAGCACTGTAACTCACTGTAGATCAACCACTAAACGAACTGGAATGGGTAAAACTTGTTGTCCATTCGATGTAGGGCTCCGATCTCATTTTGAAAAGGTGTTGTGGGCAATAACATAATTGCTAGATCAATGTTATGGAAGTTTGAAGTTTAGGTGTCAATTGGAGCAAAATCCTCATTTCCTCTGTAATCCACTAGCTGTCGACCACCAAATGAACTCGATCAGGTAAATCCTATTATCCGTAGGATGTATGGCTCTGAGCTCATTCCAAAAAGGTGTTTGGGCAATATCCGACAACTGGATCAATAGTTATAGCTGTTTGAAGTTTAGGTGTTGGTTGGAGCTAAATCGCAAATTACCACTGCAACTCAATGTATATCAACCACTAAATGAACTATATTGGGTTAAACTTGCTCTCCATTGAATGTATGGCTCAGAGCTCATTTCGAAGAGGTTTTGTGGGCCAAAATCAGACAACTGATCAAAAGTTAATAGTTGTTTCAAGTTTAGGTGTCATTTGGAGCAAAATTTTGCATTACCAGTGCAACCCGCTACATATCGACAACTAAATAAACAACAATGGGTAAACTTTTGCTTCAATGAATGTAGGGCTCCGAGCTCATTCCAAAAAGGGTGTTGTGCGCAAAAATCAGACAATAAGATCAAAAGTTATGGTTTTAGTTTACGTGTCAAGAGGAGCTAAATCCCTCATTACCATTGCAACCTGCTGTATATTGACCACTAAAATGAGCTAGAATGGTTTAAAATGGCACTCCATAGATGCATTCTTCCGAGTATATTCTGAAAAGGTGTTGTGGGCAAAAATTATACATACAAATCAAATGTTATGGACGTTAGAAGTTTAGGTGTCATTTGGAGCTAAATTTCGCATTACCGCTGCAACAACTATATATCGACAACTAAGAGAACTGTAATGGGTAAAACTTGTGCTCCAATGAATGTAGTGCTCCGAGCTCATTCCGAAAAGGTGTTGTGGGGGGAAAATAAGACAACCGCATCAAAAGTTATTGATGTTTAAAGTTTAAGTATCATTTGGAGCAAAATGTCTCATTTTCACCACAACCAGCATAAAAAATTCTTTCATTTTGAAGTGTATGTGTCATTTGGAGCTAAATCTCATATTACCACTACAACTCACTAATATCGACCTCTAAACTTGCTGGAATGGGTTTAAATTGTTCTCCATTAGATTTAGGGCTCCGATCTCATTCGAAAAGGTATTGTGGGCAAAAATTGGACAACCGGAAAGGTGTTGTCTTATTCTAGAATGGGTAAATCTTATTCTATGTTTGATAGAGAAAACGATCTCTTCTGAAAAAGTGCTGTGCAAAAAATCGAACAACCAGAACAAAAGTTATGGCTGCTTGAAGTTTAAGTGTAATTTGGAGCTAAATCCCGCATTTCCACTGAAACCCACTGTATATCATACAATAGATGAACTGTGAATGGTTATATCCTACTCTATATTGGATGTAGGGCTCTGAGCTTATTATAAAAAGGTATTGGGGGCAAAAAATGGGCAACTGGATCAAGAGTTCTATTGTTTGAAGTTTATGTGTCATTTGGAGCTGAATCCCCCATTACCACTGTAACCTACTATAGATCAACCACTAAATGAACTGGAATGGGTAAAACTTGTTGTCCATTAGATATAGGGCTCCAATTTCATTCCGAAAAGGTATTGTGGGCAAATAACCTGACAACCGTATCAAAGTTATGGATTTGAAGTTTAGGTGTCAATTGGAGCAAAATCCTCATTCCACTACAATCCACTATCCGTCGACCACTAAATGAACTCGATCGAGTAAATCCTATTATCCATATGATGTATGGCTCTGAGATCATTACGAAAAGGTGATTTGGGAAAAATTCGGACAAACGGATCAATAGTTATAGCTGTTTGAAGTTAAGGTGTTGGTTGGAGCCAAATCCCACATTACCACTACAACTCAATGTATATCGACCACAAATGAACTAGATTGGGTAAAGCTTGCTCTCCATTGACTGTATGGCTCAAAGCTCATTTCGAAGAGGTTTTGGGCAAAAATTAGACAACCTGATCAAAAGTTATGGCTGTTTCAAGTTTTGGTGTCATTGTATCTAAATTTCGCATTACTAGTGCAACCCGCTATATATCAATAACTAACTGAACTGCACTGGGTAAAACTTTGCTTCAATGAATATAGTGCTCCGAGCTCATTCCTAAAAGTGGTGTTGGGGGTAAAATCAGACAATCGGAACCAAAGTTATTGATGTATAAATTTTAGTGTCATTTAGAGCTAAATCTCTCATTTTCACTACAATCAGCATTAAAAATTCTGTCATTTTGAAGTGTATGTGTCATTGGAGCTAAATCTCGTATTACCACTAAACTCACTGTATATCGACCTCTAAATGAGCTGGAATGGTTAATATTATTCCCATTAGATTAAGGGCTCGATCTCATTCCGAAAAGGTATGTGGGCGAAAATTGGACTACTAGAAAGGTGTTGTCTTATTCTAGAATAGGTAAATCTTATTCTCGTTGGATGTAGAATACGAGCTATTTTCGAAAAAAGTGTTGTGCAAAAAAAAGCGAACAACCGGATCAAAAGTTATGGCGCTTGAAGTTTAGGTGTAATTGGAGCTAAATCCCGCATTACCATTGGAACCCATGTATATCGAACAATAAACGAACTTGAATGGTTATATCCTACTCTACATTGGATGTAGGACTCTGAGCTCATTCTAAAAAGGTATTATGGGCAAAAATTGGGCAACTTGATCAAGAGTTATGTCTGTTTGAAGTTTATGTGTCATTTGGAGCTAAATCCCCCATTAGCAATGAACTCACTGTAGATCAACCACTAAACGAACTGGAATGGGTAAAACTTGTTGTCCATTCGATGTAGGGCTCCGATCTCATTTTGAAAAGGTGTTGTGGGCAATAACATAATTGCTAGATCAATGTTATGGATTTGAAGTTTAGGTGTCAATTGGAGCAAAATCCCTCATTTCTCTGTAATCACTAGCTGTCGACCACCAAATGAACTCGATCAGGTAAATCCTATTATCCGTAGTCTGTATGGCTCTGAGCTCATTCCCAAAAGGTTTGGGCAATATGGACAACTGGATCAATAGTTATAGCTGTTTGAAGTTTAGGGTAGTTGGAGCTAAATCGCACATTACCACTGCAACTCAATGTATATCAACCACTAAATGAACTATATTGGGCTTGCTCCATTGAATGTATGGCTCAGAGCTCATTTCGAAGAGGTTTTGTGGGCCAAAAAAGACAACTGATCAAAAGTTATGGCTGATTCAAGTTTAGGTATCATTTGGAGCTAAATTTTGCATTACCAGTGCAACGCTACATATTGACAACTAAATGAACTGCAAAGGGTTAAAACTTGTGCTTCAATTAA